>CM073480.1:23272500-24472500 GCA_037074505.1 Albizia julibrissin | reverse complement strand
ATATTTGCGTATGAATTTATAGTTCCATATGTATTGATTTGATAAGCTGCGAAAAGATTTTAAACAATCAGACTTTCTTATCGTATACCCAATTCACCCCGTCTTGGGTGTTAGCCAGTTCTAATAATTGTTCCATTGTACAACTCTAGCGGTGTAGGAATGATATTATCATTGTTGTCACACGAGTATAATTTGATGAGATCGTAACGAAAATTTCTCAAAATTTTTCGTATTTTTATAGCACAAATTTCTCTTTATTCGTTAATAATGAAACAAGACTGTAAGAAAAAATCACATATAATTTGTTAGATTGTAATTTCTTGAAACAAAACAACTAAAATAATAACGTAAATAATATTTACCTTGGCTGAACCCAAGACGATATTAGCATAATCTTTCTTTGATCATCTTTAATATGAAATTGTAATGGGGACTCTTTCTCTAACCATCATCCCAATGTAATTATTAAAGGTGCTAGCATTTAGTCCAATTGAATTTCCCTTTTCATTCTATTGAAGCTCTCACCTAATGGCCTTACTCCTTAGTTTGATCAGTCTTGATATTATAATCATACCCCATGCTACGTTGGCCTCAAATGTTGTTTGACCATTATTTTCAACGAGAAGAACTTTTTCTTCGTTATGGGGATCTATTTTCCTACAAGTTAAATAAAACAAACAAAACATCAGTGCACAGTGACAATCATGGCAATGAAAGTAAATTAAGTTGAAATATATGAATATATGTAATAAAACATACAAGGCAAAAAAAAAACAAGGTACTCATTATCATATTTTTCTCTTTCTTGTTTTATTTAAAAAGCAAGTCCCCTTTTCATGATCATGTCTCATGTATAAGGGTTCATCTTCATCTTTATCAATATCTTTTGACTATAACATCTCAAAGGAAAGATCATCCTCATAAATATTCAAATATTCATTACTTTCAACATCTTTTTTGTTCTTGATGATTCTTCTTTGATAGAAGTACAATGGATGAATTCTTCTTAACAGGATTCGGAATGAAAAAAACTTATTCTACTTGTGATGCTAAAATGAAAGGATAACCTTTATACCAAATTTTAGAAAGGTCCACTTGAACAAACCCTAACTCATATGTCCAAATCATTCAATCCATAACACGCTTTAAATTCATACAATTTCAACACTGCTAGCAATCTTGTGTATTTAGTACTACCAGCATATAATGGTTTCTTTGCATCACCATTTACCTTCTCAAATTCTTGAGGACAGTTATAAAGCACCTATTCGATTGCATTTAGTATTTTTTGAAGACCATCATCCTCATCACTTGGGTCACTCATTTAAAGCATTGATCGTAGTATGCACCCAATCACTACGTGCATCATCCATCTCACCGTGCATTGTTCATCATGTATATTATTGATTAATTCCATGACATACTAAATTATCTAGCAAATCAAGTGGACTAATCCGCTTTTCATAACAACAAGATAAGCAAGGGCACAAGATTTTGTTAGGGTCATTTGTATGTTCGCTTGCAAATCTAATAAAATCTTTCACCCCATCTATATATTCCCTTGAGCATCGATCAGATAACATCTATTTTCAATCCATCTATACTTTAAATATATTTTTAAAAATGGTTAGTTGCTTCCCTCTTGCAGTTACTAATTACTTTATCTTCTTTTATTTATTTTTTTTTAAAAAAAATAGGCAACAAATTAATCCCAAGTATTAAACACTCTCTTTAAGTCACAAATAATCAACCAATTAATCCCGTAACATCATAATAATTTTTCACACGTCACAACAAAATAAATCATATTTGCCAACACTACATATCATAATTAAAGTAATTGGTTCTATAAAAAGCCAACAAAAATACTACTAGCAGCGTTTATTAAATTAATTGGTTTTAAAGAAATCATTTATTACACTACCAGCGGCATTTATATCACTTCCACCCAATTTGACCATTTCATTAATGTCATTCACAATAACTTTTTTTACTATTGACAACATGTACTTATACGGAAGATTAAACTAGTATTATTATATTTGTCAGTTCAAAAATTAAAAAACTTATAATGTATAGGACGCTTAACAAGACAAATTTAAAACTTCAAGTAAAAATTATAAGCACACATATAACATTCATAACAAATTTTAACTAAAAAAAAAAGAATAAGAAAATGTTTGGACTTGAGCTTATGTATGAAAAAAAAGACTTACAAGTTAGAAAGCTTCTATAGGAGACCGGGACAAGAAGAAAAAAAAAACATGTAGGAGACTAAGCTTTGTACTGCAATGGAGGTGGTGACCAAATGTTGAAGAAATGTGCACATAAAGGAGACAAGAAACAACAAAAAGTGGAGGAGGGAACCAAGGAAACTTCTACTTGCTACAGTAAAAGAGAGGAGGGAGTAATGGGGATATTGACGCTACAACTTTAAAACAGAGAGGACTGGGGGACCTATTATATAGGAAGAGGGGAGTGGAAAGAATGATAAGGAAATGTGGTTAATGGGGACGAAGGGATAAGGAGTGGGGACCAATAGAGTCGATTTGGGACAAGATTTTGGGAAATGGGGAGTTAAGAGCATGCGAAGAAGAACATATATGGTGGACTGGGCAATTTTTTTTTTAAAAAGTGAGCCCTTGTATGGCTCTTGCTTAAGGCTTCAAGTAAGTGCCATACAAGGCTTCAGGAAAGCTTTCCATCATTATTTTTTTTTTTAAAAAAAAAAGGCTGGCACCTTTTAAGGACATAACCTTGGAAGGCACCTGCCTAGGCAAGCGCCTTCCAAGGCCACAATGGCCTTAAAGCTCGTACGCCTTGCATGGCCTTAATTGAAGCCTTTATTTTTTTTTGGCCTTATATGACGCTTGTTTAAGCAAGTGCCACATAAGCTTAACACTAACTATGTCACTTATAATAGGAAATGACATAGTATCTAAATGTTAAAAAAAAATTATATGTGGCACTTCTTTAAAGAAGTGTCATAAGAGGGGTGCCAATAAATCCTTTTTTTGATAGTAACTTTGCATGCTATATCTCACAACCTGAGAACTGAAAAAGGGAAAAAGAAATTAGAAGAAAATAACTTGGGATTCTTCTAATGAGAAGATGAGGCACAGTGATGGTCTAGGAATAACTGTCACTCGTCAGGGAACCCTTAAAGAGCAAGTGGGTTTTTCCATGTTACTATTTTAAGACCTGGCCTACACTATTGATAGTCTCTCATCAAAGCTTGTAACAGCTTACCAACCAAGCAAGTAACTATAAACCAAATCTCTATTCAAATCACGCGAGGCTACAATCAAGGGATATTTTATTTAAAAACAATGAAAAGATAATATCTAGATATAATATATATTAAATAATAATTAAATATATAATCTTAAATAATAAAATATCTAACAAGAAGCTTCTGAGAAGCTTGTTATGTTAACTATGCTATTAAAGTTTTGTTTAATGGCTAATGCACATTTTTATTAAAGATTTTTGAAAGTTAATTATATATTTTGACATGTATCTAACCTCCATAAAGAGGAGCATGAGAGCCAAGTAGAAATCATGGTAAGTGCTATAATAAAACTTAGCTAAAATGTATGAAGTAGGTAATGTTAGTTAGCTGTTGTTTTATTGATGAGCTATGAATTTCAGAAAGACATTTGAGAGGTCAAATGATTTACCAGATTATGAAATTTAATGGTATTATAGTACACATCTAGACCTTTAAAATGAGCCCTAATTCATAATTTTTTGGATGTGTAGATCACAAGACATGGTTTTTCAAAATTGTGCAAGAAATTTAGAAAAATTCCTACGAATTTATATGTCCAGTTTTGATAAATGGATGTTTTTGGACAAAATAGTTTCACAGTGAACCCCGGTCTTATTTTTCTTTCAAAGTGCTCATTCTGAAGTAAAATTAGAACTTCGAACCATTGAGTTTGGAGTTAAACTGATTTAGTTATAAATTTTCTAAATTTTATGAAAATTATTTATTTCATGGTACCTGAGCTTTGTGAAAAGGATTTAAGCTTTTAGTCTTTTTTTAGGTAATTATTGGGTCACATGTAGTTTTTAAATAGCTAAACAACTCTGATAAATGCCTCTAGATGAAGGTGTTATAATAACAATAAACTATAAAAAAATGCCATTAAAAAATTAATCATAAGATATACCATACTATTTTTATCATAAGCATATATAATCAATTCGTCATGACAACGCATAAAAAAATGATCGAACAATTAGTCACATCGGAATTTACAAACAGTTGGTAAGAAATGTAACGTTTGTATCGCCCAAAAAAAAAAAAATATTTGATACCTAAATAATACAAAAACCTCCAAAGATGTTTACCCATGGGGGAACATCGTTTTCTTTTCTTGTACCACGAAAGAAAATTCTGGTGTAGCATATTGTCCCCCTACAATATGCATGAACATGAAAGGAAAAAAATAAATAAATACTAGTAATAAAAAAACAAGTCATGAGACGATAGCTAGTAGGAAGTACTTATCTTGCTTATCTTGTCCTCCTCTTTGTTCTATTGATCTTTCATCAATCAGCAGTGTATAACTTTTCATCCCATATAATTAGTAGTAAACAATGATGTGATATTAGCATTGGATTAGTAATGGTGTCAAGTGTTACTGAGTGTAGCACTAGATATGAATTGTCTAAATTAAATCTGAATAGCCTGTATTTAGTTTTCTTTTACCTTAATTTCTTAAAAAAGAATTATTTTAATGTGTACATGATTTAAAATAAAGATTATATTTTAATTGTGATTATTATTATTTTAAAAAAAACTATTTCTTTCATTTAAAAACCATCAACTAACATTTTAAATCTAAACCACTAAAATTAAATTTAGATATTGCAGATATCTCTGCATCGATGAGCACCATTATGCTCATATATATCACTGAAACCCATGGTCTCAAGTATGGTCCGAATCTGAATGAATTTGAATGTGTCAGATAGCATGGGGAATTTTGAAGAGGTTACAATTGTGTCCTCATGGACATATTTTTGGAAAACAATAAGGACTTCATGTTTTTAAATGGCTTGGGCTACAACAATATGGGCTTTTAAGCCCAAAAAATGTTTCTTAAGCAATCTAGAGAATGGGCCAAACCGTAGGCAATGTCGGGATTTCTAAGTTCCAGTCCTCGTCTCTCCTCTCGTGCTCAAGTTTTTCATTTTTTTGTAACAAAAAGAAATTTTCTGTTCTAAAAATTATTCACCTTTATTTTCTCAATAGTGTCGTGCGTTCCTTTTCTTTTACTGTTGCAGAGTAAGAGTCTTATTAGAGGGTAAAGTGGGAAACAATTTGCAACTATATCTATCACAAACACGTCATTTTGCTGGTATGTGCCTCTCCGGAGCGTCCCACTCAAATACATTGGCTAGGTCTATACTCTTAAGTATATTATGGGGTCTCTTTCTAGGTTTCAAGAAGCATGTGTGCCTTTATTTTATAATTCATTTTGCAGTTAAATGAGTGATATATAGTAGAATCAAACTGAGTTTGCCCTTTGAATTTGGGCTGAAGCAGAAGTAAACAAGATCATTCAAAATTAACAACCAGTTAAAGTAATTGATAAGCCATGGCTTTTGTTGTATATAAAGGTGTACATGTGATATACATGTATGCGTGTGTATATTTAAGAACACAAAAGGGAGTATAATAATGCTTAGTATAAGTTCCACTCCGTTTTGTATAATTATATAATTCATTTTTTAAGAAAATTAAACCATATACCATAATATATATGATTGTAATATTATTATTGGTTAAGGAAACTTGATTGAATTTGTTGAAAACAGTGGCTTTGTAATCTACACATGCAATTTGGATGTGTTAGGTATTTGACAATTCAGCTTATTAGAATCAAGTCCCACATCGGTGGGTTGAGGATGTGAAGAGGGTCTTTGGACTATTAAAGAAGAGTCCCTCCTCCCTTCCATCTCATCCATTCAAATAGCCTCATAAGACATTTGTATATTCTTCTTTTTTATAGTATTTCAGTTATAAATTAATTTCTCTTTCTCAGTTTACATGGTATCAGAGCCTGGTTCTGTTTGAGTATGCTATGTGATTATAGCATAGTATGAACTTTCACATCAGAAAAGAATTATATTGGGCATTTGTTTCAGCAACTACTGTTCAGGGGGATTGTTTATTGGTATTGTTCGGTATTGTTCATCGGCACTGTTTAGTACTGTTCATTCGACATGAATTTTCAGATTCTAGTAAGGGTACTGTTCTTAGCATTGTTTGATACTGTTCATCCTGGGCACTATTCATCATAGTACGATCAGTGGTTTCTGCTCCATTTCTTGGGTCTCACTTTTGTTTGAGGGTGTTTACCCTTGTTGGTTGCTGTTACATTTGGTTAGAGGATTTAGAGGTCCTCGTTTGCTCCGTTTGTGGTATTTTGGAATTTTTGATACTTCAGAATTTCATTGGAATATTTTTTCTCTTTGCTTATTGGTTAATTTTCCATGGTTAAATCAAAGACCTCTGATATATTTCCTATGTCTGCTAAAATTACTAATTCCCAATTAAATTGGACAAACTATAATGATTGGAACAAGACTGTTAGGATTTATCTTTCATGAATTGAGAAGGAAGCCCATTTAACTCAAGACCCTCTTTCTGGTGATAATGACAAAAGTTTGGCTTAGTCTAGAGCAGATGCTCGACTATTTTTTCAAATAAGGAACTCTATTGAACCTCGGATTCTGTCTTATGTCATTCACTGTAACACTGTGAAAGAAATTATGAATTTTCTTGAATTTATGTTTTCTGGTGAAGGGAATTTCACTCACACTCACAAAGTTTGTAAGGGATTCTATCGCTCTCAGTAGTAGGGTCGTCCATTGAAAGATTTCTTCTTGGACTTTAATCAGTTGTATGAAGAAATGAAGGTCCTTTTGTCTCCATAAGTAGATCTCCAGACCCGTATCGAGAATGTGGAGTTTCAGGCTATCATTAGTTTTCTTGAAGCTATTGACCTATCTTATGACATCATTCGATCTCATATTCTGTCTTGTCAGGAGCTTTCATCTCTTGAAGATGTGTTCTCACAGATCGTTCGTGCTGATAGTTTGGTTCGTCTATCTAGCGATTTGTCTGCTAGTGCTTTGGCTAGTCATGGCCCCTATAAAAGCAAGAATTATGACCCCAAATAGGACACTAATGCTTTGTATATGAATTTTGGAAGTATTATCTGCAACTATTGTAAGGAACCTAGTCACATTAAGCATAATTATCAAAAATTACAGAATAAACAGCAACATGATCAGCAACGTGGACTTGCCTATATTGCCCAGACAACTACTCAGTCTGATTCTAGTTCATCATCTGCAGGGGCCGTAGCTATAGGTACTTTGTACTTTGGTCTTACTACTACCTCCACGAAATGGGTTATTGATTCTAGTGTTACCAATCACATGATAGATAATCATTATTTATTTTTGTCGTATGCCCCCTAGGCCAACCTATCCTCCATATTCGTCACCAATGGTTTCCCGATCCGTGTACTTAGATCAGGCACAATTCAACCAACTACATCCATTTCTCTATCGTTTGTTCTTAATGTTCTCAATCTTGCATTTAATCTCCTTTCTCCCAGTAAACTAAATCGTCATTTAAACTATTTTATCTCACTATTTCCTGACCACTATTTAATTCAGGATCTTTCGACGAAGTAGATTATTGGTAGAAGTTATGAATTTAGTGGGCATTACATCCTTGATGATTAGGTGCCGCATTCTATTGAGTGTTTTTGTGGGTCATCTCCCTTTGCAGTCCATTGTCATCTAGTTCATGTCTCACTTTTGTCCCTCAAAAGGATGTATCCTCAGTTTTCGTCTACATCTACTTTAGATTGTGAGTCGTGTCAACTTGCTAAATACCATCGTATTCATTTGGCACCTCAAGTCAATAAACAGGCTACTTCCCCCTTTAAGTTAGTTCCTTCTGATGTTTGGGGTCCTTGTTCCATTTTGTCTTAGACTGGTTATCGATATTTTGTTACTTTTGTTGATGATTTTTCCCAAAATACTTGGCTTTACTTAATGAAATAACATTCTGAATTGTTTATGCATTTTTGTTATTTATGTGCTGAAATTCAAAATACGTTTAATACTCTTATGAAAATTCTTCGAAATGATAATGCGAAAGAATATTTTTCCATCCCATTCACCAATTACATGTATAGCCATGGCATTCTTCACCAATTCTCTTGTGTTGATACACCTAATCAAAATGTTGTTATTGAAATAAAGAATCGCCATCTCTTAGAAACTGCCCGAGCTCTCATGTTTCACTCCTGTGTTCCTAAATCTTTTTAGGCTGATGCCGTGTCTATTACTTGTTTCTTCATCAATCGCATGCCTTTGGCTGCCTTTAACGGGGACGCTCCATATTCCGTTATGTTTCCTACCACTAAGATGTTTCTTATTGATCCAAATATTTTTGGCTACATTTGCTTTGTTCAGGATGTCTGTCCAAGTGTCAATAAACTCCACCCCAAGTTATTAAAGTGTGTCTTTCTTGGTTACTCTCGAATTTAGAAAGCTTATCGGTGTTACTCTCTTGATCTTCATCATTATCTTGTATCTACTGATGTGACCTTTCATAAGTCATCTTCTTTCTTTAAGTCTTCAGTATTATCTGAGTCTCCCTCCATCATTGATAAACCTGATGATATCCTAGTTTATCGTGTCCCTATCTCACCAGTACAAACTGTTGTTTCAGAACTTGATATCATCGATGATCACTAGTGCAAAATATAGATTTAACACCTATTTTTTACACCTGTCAAAAGAGAACACGTGTAGAAAGTGTGACTGGTGGCATTTTCGTAAATATATGAAGATGTAGGAACTTTCGACACGTGTTGAAAAGATAACACGTGTAGAAAGTAAATTTAAAATATTTTTTCTTTAATAAGTTCATATTTTTTAGATGTTTTTTGTAATCAAGCGTGATTAATACCTTTAATTATATTTTAATAAATTTTTAATTTTTTTAAAAAATAAATGATTATTTTCTACACGGGTTGGGAGCCCAACCCGTGTAGAAAAGTAATATTTCTACACTGGTTGGGCTCCCAACCGGTGTAGAAAGTATCATAATTTTATTTTCTAAATTTTTTAAAAATAAATAATTACTTTTTACACCGGTTGGGATCCCAACACGTGTAGAAAGTAGTATTTCTACACCGGTTGAGCTCCTAACCGGTGTAGAAACATTAGGGTTTAGCTTTCTACACCGGTTGGGAGCCCAACCGGTGTAAAAAATCATTAACCACATATGATTTCCTCGATTCCCTGCCTCACCCTCTTCCTTCCCTTGCTCTTCCTCGATTCTCTGCTTAACCCTCCTCCTTTCCTTCCCTTGGCTTTCTCTTCCCAAATCTCGGCCCCCTCCCCCACTTTCCAGATCCCTACCCTTCCCCTTTTATTTCGAGTTCTCCGGCCTCATCCTCCACGTTTGCTCCTCCAACCGATTTCAAGCCTCCTGAGCCTCAACGCTTTACCGTGAGACCTGACAAGACTACTGAAGTGTTTAGAGCTGCGCTTCCCTTGTTCCTTCACTTTGGTACTGGAACTTTTGCTTCTGGGTAAGATAATATGTTCTGCTCCCAATTTCATCCCCCACTCAAAACGACCCCGAATCCATTCTTAAGCTCTCTCTTCGTGTTTCCCACAACGAACTCTCTAAGCTATTGTCCTCCCTCAAAACCTTGGCTTCGACCTCCAATTCGCCCGCTCTCCCCGACTGTAAGGATCATATCAATGATACATTGAGTCGACTCAACTACTCGCTATCAGTGATGGACGTGGCTCCCGAGGACAAGGCGTTGACGAATGTGAAGATCAACGACATACAGACGTGGATCAGCGCGACGGTAACGGACAAGGAAACGTGTTCGGATAGATTGGAGGAGACAGAGTCATCGGCACTGGGGGAGACATAGGGGAAGATGCAGATATGTATTAGCTTGACTTGGAAGCTTGTATTTTTGTCTTTTTGTAAGTATTCATTGTTGCCATATCTTGGATACTGCCTCCAATTACTACTGACTATTGAAGAGTTTTCCATCTAATGGTGGCTAAAGGAAATCCAGAATATTTTTTATCTTGTTTTACCGAATCAATATGTGGAACCATTTGACCATTTTTTTAGCTGAAATTGTGAGATGCATTTGTGCTAATGTGCTGAATTCAAGATTGTATGATTGCAAATCTGAACATTTTGTAATCATTGAGTTCTACATGATTTATCCCTGTTGGCATGGAAATTCGTTTATGTAATTGGTTGTTATCTAAATTTTGAATGTGTAAAGGAGTTTGAAACTAAAAATTTCATTTGTTGTAGTTAAATTGCTGTGATATGGAATTAGAGAGTTTGATTACTAGTTGCTGTTAAATTCCTTAGGAAACAAAATTTTGAAAATCTTCCCTATCCTTGAGAATGCTTAGATTGAGTTATAATATCTCTTGGGCTTTTGACTGTGCATTGCAAGCTTGAATTGGGGCTGCTTAACTCTGCAATTTTGAGCACTACCACTCCCCCACACTTATTTCCATTACATTGAACAGAACTGTTGCCATTAACCATCTCCATTGTTGTCTGTCTTGGAGATCATTATGTTTTGTTGGTGATTTTATGCTTCATTGATGTTTTTCTTAGGAATCATTCTGTGAAGCAAGGATTAGTTCACATGAATTGTTTTTGCTAGTGTCATTATAAACTTTTCTACATATATTCTTTTCACCTACCCCTTGGAGCTTGTTGGTGAACACTTATGCTTTTGCTGCAACTTAGTTTACTGAATTGGTGCTTGCTCTGTGCTTGCGACTGCTATAATTGTGTTATTGCATTGTGCTTGATTGGGGGTATTTTGTCTCTAGAAATATGAGATTGCTTGCACATTGTTGCTTGTATTTTATACTGTTGTGACATGAATTTCAAAGCTAAGAAACTAAGTTTGTTGGTCAGAGAATGAAAATAGAATTTATTACCTTATGCTTGCTGCAATTTTAAATGTGTTGTTAAACCAAAAGGATCGACAACTGGGGAATCAAAAAGTAATAATTTTGTTGAGTCATTAACTATTGGGCTTGTGCTAAAATCAGTTTCTGGATGTGAATTACAAGTGAAGTTCCATTTTTCTGTCATTTACATAAGTGCATTGAGTTTAAACCTACTCAACAATGCTTGTTTTTTAAACTCTTCAACTTAGAACCAAGAGTTATTTGGTGCATTGAGTTGAGGAACTTTTGAAACTTCGCATTGGATTTTGGTCTAGATTCATTAATTGCATAATCTCTGCTGTTGTCTTTGGTTGCTATGGAAAATTGAATTGTGGATTATTGAACTACTCTTCTGCTTTAATATGAATTATTGTTAAGTAGGTTTTGGAGGTTTGCCATGATTCTGCTATTGTTAAATTTGATATAAGTTGTTTGAACATAACTTGTTATCATTGTTGGGTTTTGTGGTCGTCTTTAGAGCCTGCTGTTGTGTCTAAGATGGCTGAGAATTGATTATTGCTATAGATTTGAGTTTGTTGTAATTTTAATGATACTTAAGTAACATTATATATTGTGAATTGTGCAAAGCTTGGAAACATGCTAGCTATAACTTGACCTTTGGTGTGTCAAGGAATTGCTATGTGTTGTCACTGGTGTAATTTGCAATTTGCTCCTAATTAAAAATTGTTGTCATTGAGCATTTGAAAGTGTAAATTTGTTGTTCAAGCTCCACTTTGTTGTCATAAGCTATCATTTTGCTGCTGGATAATTCTAATTTTGTCAAGCATTGCTTGCAATTGTTTGAAAAATTGCTAGGCATAGGAAGTTTTATTTTCCCTTGAAACTTACTCAAATGCTTAAAAGTTTTTGCAAGAAGCTTTTGCAGTATTTTTCAATATGATTTTCTCAAAAATAAAGAACTTTTGGTTCTCAAATAGAGTTTTTCTCTAGTGTAAGTAATTTGATTGGAGATTGGGTGCTTGCTATTCTTGCAAATTTAAACTTAGACTGGATGTCTGTGCTGGCTGGTTCTTTTTCCTCTAAACAAACATATGTTCTAAATCTTGCATTTCTTGAACCACAGCCTGGACATTTTGCATCTGATCACTTCTTTGCACTGTGGATTTTCCCAATTAAACTTTTGCTCTTCCTATTTTGTTTTTATGTATTTTTACTCTTCTGGATTTGTGAAGTAATCATTCGGATTTAGGCAAAACTTTGAAATTCCATTAGATATTGCTTGTAGGAACTAACAATTATAAATTTATACAAGTGAGACCAAGTTTGTTTATCTGCATTGATATAACTTTGTTAATATTTTGGATTTGAATTTACAATAAATTTGATATTTCATATTAGTTTTGTTGTAATTATTTTTATTTGTCAGGTATTTGGTTGTTTATTATCATGTAAACGGGTCTGTAGTATAATAAACAAACACATTTTTTTTTTTCAAAAAATGAGTTTCTACACTTGACATATAAAGAGAAGTGTAGAAAGTCTCGTGAGACTTTCTACACGTGTTGTGAGACAACATGTGTAGAAAGTAAGACTTTCTACACTTTCTACACCTGACATGAAAAGTCAGGTGTAGAAAGTGAGACTTTCTACACGTGACGTCTCACGTCAGGTGTAGAAAGTCCCACTTTCCCCACTTTCTACACCTGACGTGAGAAGTCAGGTGTAGAAAGTGGGACTTTCTACACCTTACGTGAGACGTCACGTGTAGAAAGTCCCACTTTCTACACCTGACTTCTCACATCAGGTGTAGAAAGTAGGACTTTCTACACGTGTTTTAGAACACGTGTGGAAAGTCTGGACTTTCTACACCTGTTGTTTCTACACCTGTTTTATGTCAAGTGTAAAAAGTCCTTTCCGTCACATGTAAAAAGTCTTTTCTGTACTAGTGGATGTTGATATTGCCCATGTTTTACCTTCACCAATGACTGCTTCACCAACAGATTCCGTTCCTAACTCTATGGTTTTTGATCCTGATTCCCCAGATCCAGACATTCCTGTCTATTACCCAATTATGTCTGATTTTGCTATTGACTCATCTGATGACTTACCTATTGCCCTCCGAAAAGGTACCCGTCTTCATTACCCTCCCAAAAGATATGATAATTATACCTATCCTATCTCCTTATTTGTGTCTTGCTAGCATTTGTCCTATGTCTCCTCTTCCCTTATGGCTACCCTTGAGTCCATCTCTGCTACCCTTGAGTCCATCTCTACCCCTACCACTCTTCACCAAGCCTTGACTCACCCTAGTTGGTTTGTAGTGATGGAAAAAGAAATAATGACCCTTGAAAAAGCTGGTACCTGGACTCTTGTTGATCTACCTTCAGGGAAGAATGCCATTGGATGTAAATGGGTATCTGTTGTTAAGACTAAGCCTAATGGCTCATTGGAACGGTTGAAAGCTTAACTTGTTGCCAAAGGGTATGCCTAAACTTATGGAATTGATTATTCTGAGACTTTTTCACCAGTACTTAAGCTCACTTCAGTTTGTCTTCTTGCCTCTCTAGCTGCCACCTATCATTGGGATTTACATCAGATGGATGTTAAGAATGCCTTCTTGAATGGTGACCTCCTTGAGGAAGTTTATATGGAGCAACCACCTAGGTTTATTGTTCAGGGGGAGTCTAGGAAAGTGTGCTACCTCCAAAAGTTGTTGTATGACCTTAAGTAAAGTCCCCATGCATGGTTCGATAGATTTTATGGTGTGGTCAAGAAGTTTGGGTTAAGCCAAAGCAAGTGTGATCACTTTGTGTTCTACCAGCAGTCTGATGCAATCATGATTCTTCTAGTAGTACATGTTAATAATATTGTGATTACTGGAAGTAATATTTCGAGAATATCAAAACTTATAGTCTTCCTTAACTCCCACTTCCAGACAAAAGACCAGGGACCATTAAAGTACTTTCTTGGTATTGAAGTTTTGAGAAGCAAGAAGAGCATCTTTTTTACTTAAAGGAAGTATGTTCTCAATCTCTCAAAGGAGACTGCATAGCTTGGAGCTGCACTAAGCAGCATTCCCATAATTTCGAATCCGTTCTTGGATTTTAATGATAGCATATTTGATAAACTTCCTGATGACTTGAAGAAGAAGATTGATCTAGAGAAACTGAAGCCGTTTGCATCTCCTGAGAGATATAGAAGACTCATTGGGAAGCTGAATTATTTGACAATAACTCGTCTTGATATAACCTTCTCGGTCAGTGTACTTAGCCAATTTATAACATCCCCAACAGTGGCACAGTAGGAAGCCTTATAGCATATCTTGTACTATTTGAAAGGTTCCTTAGGTCATGGTGGCATTCTCTATACAGATTATGGGCACACTTAAGTCGAGTGCTTTTGTGATACGGATCATGTAGGATCTAAGGCCACAAGATAGTCCACTACGGGTTACTGTGTGTTTGTTGGTGGAAACTTGATATCGTGGATAAGTAAAAAGCAATGTGTTGTGTCAAAATCAAGTGTAGAAGTAGAATAGAGAGTCATGTCACAATCAGTACAATAAATTATGTGGGTGTTTCAACTCATGAAGGAAATTGGCATCGCCACGATATTACCTGTGAAACTATGGTGTGACAATAAAACAACACTTCATATAGAATCGAACTCTATGTTCCATGAGCATATGAAGCATATTGAAATCGACTGTCACTTTATTCATGACAAGATCAAAGAGAATGTTAAATCTACAGAGCACGTGCAATCAAACGACTAGCTGGTAGATCTTCTGACAAAAGTCTTAAATGTGATATGAGTTGAGTATATTTGTAACAAGTTGGACATGATCAATATATATACTACAACTTGAAAGGGAGTGTTAGAATCAAGTCCCACATCAGTGGGTTGAGGATGTGAGAAGGGCTCCTTGGACTATAAAAGAAGAGTCCCTCCTCCCTTCCATCTCATTCGTTCAAATAGTCTTATAAGGCATTTGTATATTCTCCTCTCTTATGGTATTTCATTTATAAATTGATTCCTCTTTCTTAGTTTACACAGCTATAGGACACTATTTACAGTTGTAGATAGAGTTTATATTTATTCATACCAAATTGTACAGTCTGCCGCTGTTATTTTTTCTCTTTACAATAACATATGCCTAATATAATAACTGTACTGGAATCATACTTATTAATTTTAGAAATAAGTGGGCTTCCGTTCTATTATCCTTTAAGTTTATGCTATTATTATATCTGAATGTAAGATATCCATAGCAATAATGTCACCTTCATTTGAGAACTTTCAGAAGAGAAGTGAAGAAAAATGGCCTTTGGTCTAGTCGTGGATACTATTTACATTCATAGATAGAGTTTATATTATTCATCATACCATATCGTACAGATTGCAGCTGTTATTTTTTGAGAAAATTATTTAAAAATACCCCATTGAAAACTTATTTGCTAAATGAGACCTTTACGTGCAAAAAATTTTCCCGTGTGTAAAAGATCTTCCCTTGTATTTAAAATTTCTTCCCTGTGTTCAATATATCTTCCCTATATATGTGCGAACAATCTTCCGTTATGTGCAAAAAATCTTTCCTAGGTCCCATTTAACAAATAAGTTTCCAATGAAGTCTTTATGAGCAATTCTCCCTCATTTTTTCTCTTTACAATAATACATCAGTGATGAGTTAGTCCTTTAAAGTGTTAATAACTATACTGGGATCATACTTATGAATTTTAAAAAAGGGTGGGCTTTGTTCTATTATCCTTTAAGTTTATGGATTAGGGTTTTTTGTCATTAGCCTTGGGTTCACAATAAAAAAATTAACCAATAATTGCATATAAGCAAACTTAGAATCGTTCTCTCTTCTCGAAGAGTTTTTTTATTAAATCTTAAGTAATCTAAATGCCATACAAATGCAATAAAACAAGGGATATTGGTTTTGGTTTTCAAATTAATAACTAAAAGAATAATATAACTTAATTAAATGCTAAGTTATTATTTTTGGTATTTTCATAAAAATGGTGAATGAGTGAATGGAATGGTAACAAAGAAAGTGACTATCATTTCTTAAAAGAAATTATAAGAATTAAAATTTATTAAGTCTTAAGAAAAACCTCAAGATAATACTTGAGTCCAATATTCCTAATTAATAATTAATACCAGTTAATACAAATATAGTTAACTACCTCTTGAGATACTATTTAAAACCACTAAATGCACAATTGAAATAGATAAATATAACTTGATTTCTCTCGATATGAATGTGATAATACAACACTCAATTGATCCAAGTCAATCATACTATCTAACAATTAATGAATCAATAAGCAAAAAGAGCACGTGCACACACACATATAAATCCAACAAGGTATACAAATCCAATCTAATCATATAGGTTCAATCCACAATACTATCCAAATGATAATGAAATCTCAACAGTAAATAAAGATAATCCTAAAACTTATATAATCAAAATATACGAATAAGAAAAAGAATTAAACTAGATAACTCCCCGACGTTGTTCATTAAGCTCAAGCATAAATCTCCACTGCCAAGAAGCAAGGGAATAACCTCTCATTGCTGAACAATAATCACAGTTTAACCAAAACACTAGAAATTCATGGGATTATGAGTAAATGGATGAATCAATGGAGGAGGAGAAAAAAAAAGGGTCTGTCGATCTAAGGTGAAAAATAAATAGAGAAAAGAAATGAAAGGAAATAAGAGTATGTTAGTGTTGGAAGCTTCGGCTAAAGCAGTGAGGAAGGTTGAGCGCCGAAGGTCGACGGAAAAGTCACCGGTGGAAGTGATGGTCAGAACAGAGGAAGGAAGAGCAGAGGTTGAAGGCAAGAATAAAAGTGGTGGAAGAAGATCGGTGAAAATCGTGGGGAGAGAGAGAATAATAGACGGCACATCCAGCGGGAGTGGGATGCAAGAAGGACGATGGCGGTGGTGGTTGGACGGGCGAATGGCGTTGTGTAAACAGAGAAGGAACAATGGTGTGGTAAGCGATGGAGCTCATGGTGTTTAAAGGAATCGATGGCGGAGAGAAAGAGGAGCCTTCGGTGGTGGTATGGAAGAGCATGGAGATACTGTGGTGGTGACGACGAAGGTCTGAAGGTGAAACTCTCTCCTCCTCCTTCATTCTCCAATTCGATTCCAGGTCCAAGCTCCCACTCTCACCTTTGCAGCTTGCCTCTATCAAAGCTCCTTACTCGCACGACTTAGCAGTGAGGGTGAAGAAGGTACCTGCGCCAGATCGACTAGAGGAGGAATGGTGGTGAGATGTGGCTTCTTCCTCCTCTGATCGATCTCTCTCTCTCTCCTCTAGTTTTTGAATTGCTCAGTGGCGCTCTCACCTTCTCTGGTATCTCGCCGGTAACGGAGAGGTGAGGTGAAGGCGAAACAAAGGTCGCCGGTAAGGATGACGAGGTGTGGTCTGGTTCTCCATGATCTTTTCTCTCAACTCGCGGCGTTGCTTCCTCCTTTTCCAGTTCTGGCCTCAAATTAAATGTATACAAATTAAATGTCTCTAACTCAAATTAGTGTTTAATCATATAATAATATCCTACAAAATACATTAAAAATCCTAATTTAATTATGAAAAATCCTATAAAAATAATATCAGAATGTATGATATCCATAGCAATAAATGTCACCTTCATTTGAGAACTTTAAGAAGAGAAGTTAAGAAAAATGGCATTGTTCTGGTTGTGGACACAAGACTAGACGCCCATTGTCTTTGAGACACGATGCTTTATCCCTTGTTGGAGTGTACCCTAACACGCCTCACAACCTTCATCATCTTAAATATTCCCTTTTGATTTCTTTATCCTACTTCACTCTATCTATGTTGTCGTCCGAACCAGAGCATGCCTCCAATTATCGTCCTCTCACTATTGATATTTTTTTCTTTAAGATCTTAAATAAATTATATGTCTTCTTCTCGCACCAGTAGGGTTGAGATGATAGAGGGTAAAATTGTTGTTGGATTATGAAGGAGAAGGTTAAAGTCATGACCAACTTGCTACATATAAACTTGCTACATATAGGGAATGACACAAAATTTAAAAATAGATCATACGGATACACGTCTTAACAGAAAGAACTTTCCATCATCTTAAGGCAAAATTTCTAATAAAACAGTTCGCAAGAAGTGCAAAATGAGGAAAAGACGAGTTTAAGAGAATTAAATATCATTTCTATCCTAAATTATTTATAATAAATTTTACTTATTTATGATACTTGTTGGAAATCCTTTGGATGGAACATGCTTTTGATGTGATTTGCCACTTTGAGCTAGGCTAGGCATGAGTAGTAAGTATTTTGAACTAGATTAGTACGCCACTTGGATGTAGAGAGAAGTTGGAAGTAAAGAAAATGTGATAAGAAAAAAATAAAGAGAAAAAACTAGAGAGATTCTCTTATTTTGATGGAGGATGTTGGAGATATAAAATCATTGGTTGGTTGAAATCCTTACTTGTTAATTAAGATCTTAATAAGATAGTTAATCATTGTAAGATTCTATAAATAGAGGTTTAATTATATGGATCAAAGTGTGAGGGATGTGGAGTCCTCACTAAAGAGAGGGAGGATAACTTGGGTCTCCTTCTAAGATCCCTAAAGTTATAGTTAATGGTTAATCACCCTCAAGTAAAGAATGCAAATGTTCATCCCTTTCAATCTCTTAGATGTAAATATGGTCCTTTTTATTTAGTTAAAATTATATTAATAAAGCTACTTTTATCAAAACGTCACAATAAGCCACATGTCAAATTGGTTCATAGCATAACATATATAGTTGAAAAATAATCTCAACCTATAATTTAAATTCAAAATAATCTCAAGAATTAAACTAAGGATTGGAGAAAAGAGTGCCTCAATTTTCCATTGTGAATATAGTTAGTCATAACAAAAATACAAAACAAATTTTAAAACTTGTCCAAAATAGTCACAATTACATAAAGACCAATAACAAAAGATGGTGATCGAACAAATTTGATATAAACAAACTAAAATGAGTGCTAATATATGAATGAAGTTTCAGTTTTCAGTTCCTTCTTTGCACAACCTTTGCTGAGTCCACACTCCTCATTTAATTACGCCTTCTCAATACTAAATGAATTAAAACTGTGAGTGAGATCCCTTAGTGCTGCCAATTCTTCTAGGCGCTTCTCTGTTTTCCCTCCAAATTCCTTCTGGATGAAGTTTAGACGATCAATCAGTTTTTTGAAAGATTCAGCCTACAAAATAAGCATTTGTCAGATGAAATGAACCATAACAGAAGATAACAGAAAGATAACAATGCTTTGGACGGCAGGGAACAAACCTCATATTCCCAAGCAATATCCTCATATTGCAGCATTCTACGCCTCAGGTCAGTCTGAGTTTTCTTTATTTGGCGGTCAAGCTTTTCTATGTGCTCTGTATTTGAAGAATATTAGAATGCATTAAGAGAAGTTTGATTAATTGGACATTGAATTAAAAGTATACAAAGTCGAGATATTTGTGTTATGAACTGACCTAAGTCAGACAAAATCAACCTATATATATAATATTCAAGAAAGAATAGCAACATAAATGTGGCTAATTAAAACAAGATAACGAAATAGAGGCAAACGAAAATAAACGCAAGACAAATTCTTACTTTTGAGTGGAGGAAACTTCCTTACTGCTGCTTCTAGCTAATTTTGAAAATTTATGATTTTTAGGTGCCATTGTTATTCGAGCGATTCTGATGGCTGAGCAACTGGCAGACCGCAGCAATACGAGAGAGCAATAAGAGGCACCGAATAGGAAATGGAGAAAAGAGAGGGGAAAGAGAGATTCAGAGAAGAGAAAAGGAGAAAATCAGTGCAATGCAATAAATTCAATAAGGCGACGAAGTAGATGCATCTAGGTATCTCATTGTAAATTTCTAACCCACCCAATAAATAGAGCTCCAAAAATAATAAAATAATAAAAACTTGAATTTAAATTTAAATCAGATGATAAAGATAATTAGAGGACATTTTAGATATGATTTTGTTCTTAAGATAATGCTAAATTTTAAAAGATAAATCTAATAAAATTCTAATCTTTTTGATCAGATAAAAAAATCCTAATAAAAAAAAATCATTATTTATATAACCCTGAATATCTAAATTAACTCTAACGATTGATAATCTCGTACTCCATTGTATGATCAATGAGAAAACATTTTAAAATTCCACCCATGTACTCTACCTAGTAAAAATGTTCCACTCCAAATAATTTTAATTTACTTGTCAATCATCTAATTTCCATTATTTTTCTGTTTAAAAAAAAAACCTGGTATTTGTTAATTTCTTTTAATACCCATCTTCCTCCGGTCTCAATCTCTCCCTCCCATCAAAATCTCTCCCTTTCAATAAATTTAAATGCTTATTTTGCTTGTTTATTCAAACTTACTAATGATGCAATATTTTAAATCCATATGTTGGCTAAAGTGTTTTGGGTGATCATATATATATATATATATATATATATATATTCAATTAAATTTTAAAATTATAAAATGATATAATTTTGAGATCCTTATATTAATATATTATAATTCAAAATTTTTAAGTATATTTTATTAAACATATTTTTTTTAAAAAAAAAGAATTAACTCAAATTTTTTATCAAATTGCTAAATTTGTTCTCTCACAGGATACAAGAGGGTAGGGATTTTAATATTCCCTACTTTAGTTTAGGAGGAAAGGGGAGGGAAAATATTTTTATATAAATAACTTTGCCCTTATTTTATTTATATAATTTTTCAGATTGTTTAAAATTTTTAATAAAATATAATTATAAATGACATTTAATTTACGAAATTATATTTTATAATTATCAAAATTAATAAACATAATTATAATATAAAATTAATAGCTAATATAATTACAATATTAAATTTAATACACACATATATGTATATATAAGTTTAATATTTATGAGGCCAAATGGAAACATACCCTTAATTCTTTTTTTTTTCGTTTTCTTTGTCCGTTAGATTTGAATGTATTGTTGTTTTGTATAATAAGTCTATAATAATAGTAGCTCAAGAAATTTGTTTAAAGAGGTGCAAGTCCAAGTTGGCATGTTAGTTTTTCTCATTTGTATCTTGAATTTGTCCTCTTACATAGGGTGAGGATGCATGAAGGCTTACGTCACTTTGTGATCCTTTCCAAGAGAGAGAGAGAGAAGTCACTTTGTAACCCTGGAATGACATGTGGAGGGGAGAAGGTCGTAGTTGTAATATCTCAAATTTCAGTTACCAAAATTCTTCTATACTTTAGTTGTACTAAAGGAATCAAATGGTGAAATAAAAAGCATATCAAGAGACATAACAAGGCAATTGGATGTCACACACAACATAATTACTTGGTACATAAGATAAGGATGTTGCCGGTAAGTTTTCCCGTGATGTCGTCATGTTGTAAAATATTTTTAAATAGGAAAATGATGTCCAAAAATTCTGAAAGTTTCTAAAATGAAAGTAGACATAAAAAACTTTAATTTTACGAGTCATATAGAATTTTTGGAGTTGTAAACAAGGAGATATGAATTTTTGAAGTTAGTCTAGTGAAACTGGACATTTTCTGTGGCAGTGTTTAAAAACGAAAATTCTAGAAATTTTGAGCTTCAATTTGGCAAAATATTATATTTTTTCCTAAAACTAGACCTACTAAGGGTGACATAACCTTTGGAATCATACAAATTGGATCTCTACACAAGTAGAGATGAATTTTCAAAAGTTGATGAAAATTCTGTCAATTTTTTCATCACCTATGAATTTGAAAAGATGTAAGGGAAAAATGGTCATTTTAGCTAATAAAAATCCAGAGTCAATATGTTCCCTTTACTTAGGCACAAAGTCAGTCAAGAGAAGCAAGAAACAAGAGGAAATATGATTTGGTCACATGGATGAACACTTGGAAGCAAAAGGATAAGCTTAGAAATAAAGAAATAATAATATTGAAGCATGTGATAAATAGGGATAAAATAATATTAAATAAGGAAAACACAAGAGAACTCTAGAAACTCATTCTACTATCTTTATTTAAGGCCAAAGTTGGCCAAAGAGGAAGGAAGAGAAAGGGAAAGGAGCTAGGAGGAAGAAGAGAAGACAAAGTTCAAGAAGCAAGATCTAAGCAAGTAGGTAGAAATTCCTACTTGTTCTTATGTTCTAGTTAATGGAATCTCTCCTTAACCTTTATATCCTTTTGGAATAGCTATCCAACAATCAAAACTCAAGAAAAGGAGAAGAAGAGCATCAGTTTGGAAGAGAAGAAGATGAAGAAGCAAGGTAAGATACAATAACCTTGAAATTCTTGAGGGAAACTAAGTTGTGATTGATCTCTCACTGGATACTTGGCTGTGGTAGTTTTTGTAATTTGGGAAGTTTTTCTAAGGGAAAATGTTGCCAAAATTTCTATTGATTATGTTAAATTTATGATTGAATGGTTAATCATAAGGTTACAAGTGAAAAGGGAGGTGTTTTAAAGGTTAAAACATGAAACTTTTATTTTTCCAATTTATACCAGATTATTGTGGCATGTTTTTGAATAGCTAAACTTGGTCCAAACTTTATGAAATTTTATAGGATGAAAGTAGACATACATAGATGTAATTTGATAGGTATTATGAGACATTTGGACTAGTAGATTGAAAGATATGATTTTTCAAATTTTGGCCATCAATCTGGAATGAATTCTGTGGCAGACTTGCTTGGTGAATTTTCTAAAATTTCTGTAGTTATATCTGGTACTTTGTGATATTTTTCCCTAAAATAGGACTGAAATAAATTTATATAGGAACTGGAACCACTAAATTTTGAATTTTATAAATTTAGTTATGAATTTTCAAAGTTGACTGAAAATGCTGGAAATTTTTGGAAAACCTACGAAAATGACAATTTTGCCCCTAAAACTCTAATTAGTGGTTGTCAAGGGTAATCTGGTCATTTCAGTGTGAATTTATCCAAACTAAGGTAAAAAATAGACTCTACACATGAAATTTTATAGGAATAGCTTAGGGCATAATTTTGAGAAAGTATAATTATACTGGGTATAAAGGAAACTAGATCAGATTCCCTAGGGCATTTTATTAATTTTTCACCTTGAGTAAAGATAACCAACTTATGAGTTTAAAATAAGATATAAATGAATAATAACTCATTTTCAACAATTTTGGAATTTTAGAATTTGATAATTTCCCGAGCCAGATGAAAGATTTAAGGACCGGTAATAGCTAGGCTTTGGAAAGGAGTCTACGTAGTAACTCTATTTTTCATCTTCTATGTGAATGTTAATATGCATTCCTTTGTCATGCTCTGTACAATGTGTTTGCATGTGTGGTGGATGGGCCTATGTGGTATTGTTACCCTTGGGATGTAATCACATGTTGTGTGGTTACATTGTCTTTGAGTGATTTGGTAGTTGGGAGCTATACTTACCTATATGCTATATAGCTGGGTTATGCTTATCTGTGTGCTGCGTAGCCTATGTATTTATGCGATCACATTACATAGGTGAATTCCTATGTACGAGTTATGATTTGTGCAGATCAGGAATGGGCGATCATTTTGATCCGGACAAAATATTGTTTGGTTCCTAGGCATTGTCAGATATGTGCTTGGTATTTTTATTGTTGCATCATGATAAATATTGTTATGCATGTTTACTTTTCATATTTCATATGAGTAATAATCTGTTACCACTGAGGTTTGTATGAATCTCACCCTTTCAAAAATTCATAAATTAATTCAGCTAGAAGAAATGGCTCGAAGGGCAAAGTAGCAGAAATCGACGATTGAAGGTTTAGTGTTGATCAAGATATTTTCTGCTGGTTATCAATTAATTGTACATGAGATTTATATTGTAAATTGTACAAACCCTGTGGGGATTTTCTGTAGCGTAATTAAGAATAATGTATCAGTATAATGTACGATTTCTATATGCCTATTGAACTGCGCATGAATACTCTGATAAATGTCAAAATAATGAGCGGTTTGACAGCAGTTATGACAAACTTGTTATTTATATGATACAGTATGAACAAAACATTAACTCAACTGGAACACCTGTTCTTAATAGCAAAGTGAAGCTTATTCTCCCTTTTTTTATTGGAAGTTTTGTAGGAGAGAAGATGATAAGCATTCAAATGCATGTTATCACAAGAGTTAGGAAATCGGGCCGACTCGACCCTTTTAAGTCAAGGGTCGGGCTTATAAATCAGATGAGGACTCACTACTACAAAAAGAAGAAGCTGTGCGCTTATAAAAACAATATTAGTGGCACTTCACAAGCACCACATATTGGAACGCCACTAAAACTAGCTGTGGCGCTCCATCAAAATCGCCACAGTAAGGTTTTTTTAAATTCAATAAACCAAGGGTGACGTTTTTTCAAAAAAGCTCCACAGCTGATACGACGCTTTCTGCCATAAGCGCCACCTTATATTTAAGATCAATAAAAAAATTATTTTTTTAATTGAAATTTTTTTAAAATTTTTTTTGTAACCTTGGGTGGCGCTTTTTTGAAAAAGCACCACCCAAGGTCAATTAAAAAATAATTTTTTTAATTGCAAAATTTTTAAAATTTTTTTGTAACCTTGGGTGGCGCTTATTTAAAAAAGCGCCACCCAAGGTCCCTTAATTAAAAAAATAATTTTTTTAATTGCAAAATTTTTAAAATTTTTTTGTAACCTTGGGTGATGCTTATTCAAAAAAGCGCTACCCCATGTAATTTTTCAAAAAGGGCCGACCTGTTTAAGCTCGTTGATTTTTTTTTACTTGCCTTATTGCCCTTACTTGTGCCCCTCCTTAACCCTAAAATTGCCTGATTTTCCTTGGCCTTTCTTAATTTCAGATTCACAATCTCACTTCCTCTGTTCGACTTTTAATGGTCTTCAAACCCTTCCTTCCTCGACTCGCCACTCACTGCTCACATTTCCGACTTGACAAAGTAGGAGTCTCACTTGCTCTGTTCCTCAAAACCTCTCGAGTGCGGCCTCTCCTTCCTCCTATTTTGCTGACATGTCTCACTTGTATGATGCGTGTTGTTTAGACATTAATGTTAACAATATTTATATGTTAAATTAGAACTTTAAATGTTGTAATTTACTAATTATATTTCTTTGAAAAAACGCTGAAAAAATAGTTAAAGTTTGTAAAAAGGGCTTCTGACACTACAACAGGGCCAGCCTAGGCCCTTATGCTTATGGGTCAGGCCTTGAAAAATAGTTGTTTTTCTTACCCTGGGCCTAAGAGGGCCGTCCCTTTTAGGCCCTACCCCATAAAGGCCTGCCTTTGTTTCCTACCTCTAGTTATCAAAAATCCTGAAGGCTGATTATTTATGGACACTTATTTATATCATTTCTATTATAATCTTCACTTTTTCTTTCTTCTAACAATCTCTTGCTTCATTGTTTCCAGTTACTCAGTTATAAAATGCAAATTTTTAATAAGATTAGCCAATTGACAGATAAATATTTCAAATACTCTTTCTCTTATTTTAATTTATTAATACTTTAAATTTATTAATTTAAATTTTAATTCTCCAACTTTGAAAATGCAACTAAAAATATTTTCTCCACTCCTCTAGGTTCTTAGAAGGAAAATGTTATTCTAAACTATTTATAATAAATTTTACTACCTAATTATAAATCAATTTTACTTATTTATGACAGTTGTTGAACATCCTTAATGGAACATGCTTTTTATACGATTTGCCACTTTGAACTAAGCCATGAGTAATTCAACTAGATTAGTGTGCAACTTGGTTGAAGAGAAAAGTTGGGAGTAGAAGGAGATGTGAGGAGAGAAAATAAAGTTAAAAAAAATATTACTTCTACTATTTAGGCGGGAAGGAAAGAAAATATGAAGGAAATCAAATAAAATGGGCAAAAGTCACAATGGTAATAACATCCTTATTCCTTGTATCCTGATTTGTTATATATATGTCATCATCATTTATAACATAACTATATAAAACTGAACATTTTATTTGTATTCAAAAGATTGCATTAAAAATAAATGAGATTAAATATTTAAATTAAATGAAAAACTAAAATTGATAATTACAAAATTAACTAACTTTTTAATATTTGTAATCATCAGAAAAAAATTCAAAAATACGGATTTAATTATTTTTAAATTTGGGATAAAGATATGTGATCAAATGCTTCTTAAGTAATATTTATGTTTATTAAGTAGGGGTGTTCTAGTAAAAATGAAGGGTCAAAGCTATGATTTAACGGTGAAATAGCAGTTTGTTGGATGGAAGTTGAATATCAAAACTAGAAGGGAATTTTATGCAACATATATTTTGATTTTAAGGGAGGTTTATATAAATTTTCAAAATAGAAAGGAGGTCTCTATAATTTAGAGTAAATGGAGGGGAGGTTGATGTATTTTACTCTAAAATAAATAACTAATCCAACATCGATTGGTTCTTATCATTTAGTTTTTTTTACCTAATTTACATCGATTAGTTAACGTTTTACATTTTGTACCGAAGCATTTATTTTATGTTAATTTTTTGCTAGTTTTTATGTTAATAGGACATAGATGCGAATCTGACAATAACATTTGGGTAAAGCGGCATCTAGCACCATAATATTTATTTTGATGCAAAGAGATACATCAAGTCTTTCAGAGAGAGTAAAAATAATACACCCATGAAGTCTCCTAAACGTCTGTCATTTTTTTCTCCATATGGGTTCCACTTGCCCCCTTCTCACTCTTCAACATCATCTTTGACCCCGCTAGTCTCTCCTGTCCCTTATGTTAGATATGATTAGTTTTGATGAAGTCAAATATTAAGAGCAAAAAGTTTGCATAACATACTTATCTCTTATATTGACTAACTACTATATTTAATGTTAGATATCTTGTAGATTAGTCAAGCAAAGAAAGAAAGAGATTGGAAAAAGAAGAACTTGCCAAAACTTATGAGAATATCAAGATTCAAATTCTTAGAAATAATAATGGAGCTTTCTACGGTAAAGGAAATTCAAGATTGGCACTATAGCAACAACATTGTTTGGACTGTAGCAGACAACTACTATAGCATACGGCACTGTAGCAAATGAGGTACTGTAGCACTCGAGTTGCCACTGTAGCACTCAAGTTTGCATGCAATGTAGCACTCGAGTTCACCGTTAATGTAGCATTTGAGTTTTTGACAGAGATGACCTCTCAAAGTTGCCCAAGTTGAGAACTCGAGTTGGCCATAGAAAACTTGAGTTTGTACTGTTCATAACTGCAAAAATGGTTGAAAACTTGAGTTTGGGATTGAGAACTCGAGTTCAGGAGGAAGAAAAATATACTTTGTTCATCTCTATTTTACATTCAGATTGAGCGAGTTTCAGTAATTCAACCATATCTCTCAAACCATAACTCCGATTGAGATGAAATCAGTGGCATATGAAACTATACTCCTAATGTGTCATTTTGAAAGTATAAGAAACATCAAAGGAGTTTAGATGAAGGAGATATTAAAGTTTGAAGTTGACATTCAAATTAGTGTCACTTTCTAGAACAACCTTGGTATTTTGAGCATATCTCTGAACCTACATGTCCAATTAAGTTGAAACTGGTTCCATATGAAACTAAACTTAAAGATATTTCCATGGATATATAATATGTCAAATATAGAGTTATAATCAAAGCGTTATGGCTTCTGTAATTTAATGCTAAAAAATACATACACTGTCTACGCTCATTGGATCATAACTTGGAGACTACAATGAGTTTAGAGCTGATTTTTTTTGCATTGGAATGTAGATGACAAGAGCTTATCAATGATAAGTAATTTTCCATATTTGGATTCAAAATTAATTGATCGTGTTTGAAGAAAACTAAAGTAGACTATTCACACTGCTGCAAGGTTGTTTCAGAAACTTGATCAGATTTGATATACACTCAAGTTCAGGATTAAGCACTTGAGTTCTGGCATGAGATACACTCGTTTCCTGAGAGTTTTGGAGTGAGATTTTGTTCCAAAGACTTGGCAAGAATCAGTAGATATGAAGTGCACTCGAGTTTGGAAAGAAGTACTCGAGTTATGTGAAGCATAGCACTCGAGTCCTGAGAGTTCTGGCATGCGAGTTTGTTCCTGAGAGTTTTAGAGAAACAATGAATAGTATATGCACTCGAGTTTGACGTTGAGCACTCGAGTTCTTGGGACATTCACACTTGAGTTTAGTTCTGCACTTCTGAGAGTTTTAACCAAAAAACCTCTCAGAAGCTTGAAAATACCTGGTTCACTCGAGTTCATCTTTATGCATTCGAGTTCTGGGCCTTTTGTACTCGAGTTGAAGAGGAAGAAATCAATTTTGTTAGACGCAGAGGAAAAGTGAATTCCAGTGATCAATCCGAATACGCTTAAGTGTTATCTAATCATTGTGTTTACACTTGTTATCAATCTTAAACATCATTTAATGTTTGTTCCAAGTGTGAAACAGGAGATCAAACATTCGGGTTGCATCTTCAAGTTTGGAGGTGACTCACGGCAAATATCGTCACATGAAGTGATGAGTCCCAGAATGCAGAAATTTAGTTTCTGATTATTGATCAAATGTATTCATGACTAATACTTCATTATATCAGTGGTTGAAGTGTTTCTCCATATTAACAATGAAGATTTCATGGAAAGAGACAAAAAGCTGTTCACAGAAGTGGAGTGTCCACCAACGTAACATCTAGTTTTTGAAAATATACTCAACAGTCAAACGAAGTAACGGGACTCCAACAAACAAATGGCAAACAATAGATCAAGATTCAATGACAAAAAATCATGGGCAACAACCATATTCAAAAAAATGGTTCAACGAAATGTGCAAATAGAAATTAATGCTAAAGCATATGTTAGAGCACAATCAATGGGAAAATATTCAAATATACTCAACAGTCAAATGAAGTAATGGACTCTAAGGTGCAAGCAGTAGTGAACGTGCTGTTCGTAAGACTTACAGGGGTGTAAGAAAGAGCTAACGTTGTTGCTCGTAATGTTAGATATGATTAGTTTTGATGATGACAAATATAGATGTCAAATATTAAGTATAAGAAGCTTGCATAGTATAATTTTCTAATACATTGACTAACTATTTGATGTTGCATATATTGTAGATTAGTCAAGCAATGGAAGAAAGAAATTGAGGAATAAAGAACTTGCAAGAATTAATGAAAAATATGAAGATTCAAGTTTTTTATGGGTACTGTAGCAGTTACTGTTTGGCACTGTAGCATTATCACTGTAGCAATACGGGTACTGTAGCAACTGGCACTGTTTGGCACTGTTTGGCACTGTAGCATTGAGTGATTTAATGAATCACTCGAGTGATTCTGAAAAAAACGCAATCACTCGAGTGATTCAGCAAATCACTCGAGTGATGTGAAGCAATTCAGAGTCTGTGCTTCGTCGAGCTGAGCGAGGTCTGGTTATTTGATCATATCTCTCACAATACAACTCCAAATCAGACGAAACCAATTGCATATGAAACTAGACTCCCAATGCGTCATTTTGACACCAGAACCAACATCAAAGGAGCTCATATGAGGGAGATATCAGTGTTCTAATTTTACCTTCATGTCAGCGTCACTTTCTGGAATAGTCTTAGTATTTTGGCTATAACTCTCAAACCACTGGTCCTATTGAGCTGAAACTGGTGCCATATGAAAGTAGACTTCCAGGGCTTTCTATTGATATATAATACAGAATTTTTGAAGTCATATTCGAAGAGTTATGACATCTGGAAGTTGACCTATGTTTACTGAAGAACTGGAAACGGATCACTCGAGTGATTTCAGCATTCACTCGAGTGATATGGCATTTCACTGGAAGTGATCGTAAAATCACTGCAAGAAAAATTCACTGTTTCAGATTTCACTTCCAGTGATCTCCAAATCACTCGAGTGATATCTCAAAATTTCCAAATCACTTCCAGTGATCTCCAAATCACTTCCAGTGATATCTCAATTTTTCCATTTCACTTCCAGTGATCTCCAAATCACTCGAGTGATATTTCAACTTTGCCAAATCACTTCCAGTGATCTCCAAATCACTCGAGTGATATCTCAAATTTTCCAAATCACTTCCAGTGATCCTGAATCACTCGAGTGATGCGCCAAATCACTTCCAGTGATTCTGAATCACTCGAGTGATGCGACAAATCACTTCCAGTGATTGAGAATTCACTTCAAGAAAAATACACTGTTTTGAAAATCACTTCCAGTGAATTCCAAATCACTCGAGTGATGCGCCAAGTTTTCCAAATCACTTCCAGTGATCTTGAATCACTCGAGTGAAGCTTGTAAAGTTGCAAATCACTTCCAGTGGATTCAAAATCACTGCAAGAATATTTCACTGTTTACCAAATCACTTCCAGTGATCTTGAATCACTCGAGTGATATTTGCAAAGTTACAAATCACTTCCAGTGAATTGGAAATCACTCCAAGAAGAAATCACTGTTTACAAAATCACTTCCAGTGATCCCAAATTCACTCGAGTGAAATATGAAATTTTCAATATCACTTCCAGTGAACCAGAATGCACCTCCAGTAAAAGCCAGTATGCCTCAGTTCACTTTCTATAAGAAATATCCAAGCGAGTGATTATGTTGATTTTGCAAATCACTTCCAGAGACATGCCAAGATCAACTTATATGAAGTTTTATCAGTTTCACTTCTTGTCAGCATCTATGATCACTCAGTACACTCTTCACTGAATCAGAATCACTTCCAATGACAGTCACATCCAGAAATCAAGATTACTGCCGGTGAAATGCTTATGCAGTCAAGAGTTAATTGTTTTATCAAAATCACCTCCAGTGAAATCAAGTTGACTTCCAATGATTCTTCCATTTTCTGAAATCACTTCCAGTGAAGTCTTTAATCACCCGAGTGATATTTTCTAACGGCTATTTCTCTGAGTGGATTTACAGGTGTTATGCACTACCGATCACATGGCTTACACGGATCAATATTCAAACGACAACTATTCATGGACGGCAGCAAATTTCATAAGTAACGGAAGACAAATACTATTGCATCTGTCAGACCAATGGGAAAACTGTAAGAAACGCTGAAGCATGTGTCAGAGCACGATCAACGGGAAAATATTTAAATACACTCAACGACCGTGCAAAGCAATGGGACTCCAACCGAAAATGATATAGTAACTGTCTAAGCATCAGATGGGATTATAACAGAAGAATATCCGAATGGGCTCAACGGTCAAATGCATCAACAGACTCTAACGGATATCTTCCACAACTCAGCTATAAATAGAAGAGGATTCAAACACAGAAAAGCAAGCAACGCAATGAGAACATGAACATGCTGATATTCTAAGTCTTCTACCTCCGACCACTCTTTGCTCAACTTCATCTTCTATATTATGTATATTTGAGAGAGTGAATATTTGTATTGTACTTCAGTGAGGATTTATCTAATCTTTGAGAGAGTCTATAAACACACCATCTATACTTCTGTATTGAACTCAAGGTAGAGGGACCTTGAGAGGGCTGATTACCTTACGGGAAGTTGTAGAGTGAATTGTCAGAGACTTTCTGCTCATAAGACTTACAAGGTGCAAGCAGTAGAGAACGTTGCTGCTCGTAAGACTTACAGTGGTGTAAGCAGGAGAGAACGTTGCTGCTCATAAGACTTGCACAGTTAAGCAGGAGAGAAAGGTCTTTGGATTGCTTTGCTCGACTTGCTGTAAGAAGGAGTAAACCTTACAGTGTGTAAGGGGGAGCTACTCTTGTGAATTTGTAGAGGCTTTTCTTGTGCCCGTTTAAACAAGAATATAGTGGATTGGAAATCTCAGGAGAAGCCTGGGGACTGGACGTAGGTCATCGTGGATTGGACCGAACCAGGATAAATCACAGTTTGCATATTCTCTTCCCTAAGCTTTTACATTTCCAGCATATATGATTTACATATCAGCTTATGTTTCTATACTTCAGCATGTATTGATTTGATAAGTTGTGAAAAGATTTTAAAAGATCATACCTTCTTATCACACACCCAATTCACCCCCCCTCTTGGGTGTCGGCCAGTTCTAACACGTAAGACTTGCACGTGTAAGCGGGAGAGAAAGGTCTTCATGATTACTCTTCTCGTAAGACTTACCGTAAGGGGGAGTAAATCTTACAATGTTTAAGGAGGAGTAACTCCATAGTAGGCTTCACAAGTGCCCGACTAAACTTGTGGTTTGTAGAGGCTTTTTTTATGCCTGGTTAAACAAGAAGATAGTAGATTGGAAATCTCAGGAGGAGCTTAGGGACTAGAGTAGGTCATTATGGATTAGACCGAACTAGGATAAATCTCAGTTTGCATCTTCTCTTCCCTAAGCTTTTACATTTACAGCATATATGATTTAAATAGTTGTTTATGATTTTATACTTCCTTACATATTGATTTGATAAGCTGTGAAAAGATTTCAAAAGATTAGACTTTCTTATCATACACCCAATTCACCCCCTCTTGGGTGTCAGCTAGGTCTAACACCTTATCCTTCTGAGATGATGAAATACAAATTCTAATCACTCTTCAATTTACAAGTTTTCTTGTTTCTTCTTCTTCATTTATTCCTTTCTTCTCAAATCCATTTTCTTCAAATATGGATGATGTCGAAGAGAATATATGGGTTCTCTGTTATTTTTAATGATTTCAGCAATAATAATAATGATCATTGTAACATCCCAAATTGTGGGCTTATAATATAAATAATATATTAGTCTAAATTAAGTAAACTATGAATTGAGGCAAATGTCTTAAACTTATCATAAGGAATATGATTAAGATAATTATAAAAATTATTTAAGGGCACAAATATATTGAGGCAATAGTATGAAATGTTATTATAAAAGTTAGTGAAATTATAAAGAGGCTTAGTTCCCAAAAAATGGCCCAAATATTTTTAAGACTAATTTTTGGGAATTTAAAGGCCTATTTTTCCAAAAATTCAAGGAAAAATAGTTAGATGTCATAATTTGGCTTGAAAATTTCAAAAAAATTATTTTAAAGCTTAAAGAAACTAATTAAGGAAGTAAATCCTTAAAAATTATTAATGATTAATTTATGAAAATTATATGGTGAGCCAATACCGATTTAGAAAAATGGTTAAAATGAGTAACTTTATTATACGGACCTGAAAATTAGAATTTGACTAAAGTTAAACCAAATTATGGAACCTAAGGGATTTAAGAGATTTTAAATTGGACAAGTTAGAAAGAATAAAGCCTTGTGAGGAGGCCCAATAGGATACAAGTTAAAACACACACCCTCAGCTCACTTACACGACACACACATGCTCCCTCGCACATGGTACACTCATCTTCCTTACATGCTAAAACACACACATTCCTATTAGACAAAAAACCTTAGCCTCCCTCTTATTTCATTTCACCATTTCAAACAGAGAAAGAAAGAGAAAACAAAATGGAAGAGAGAGAGTGAGGCCGAGAGAATTGCAAAAAAAAGGAGAGAGACTGAGAAACTCGCCAGAAAGAGGAAGAGAAGGTGGTCAGATGCCACATGTAAGCTTGAATGAGTTAATGTGAGATTTTTAAACCTGTTTTCGGCCTCTTTCTATTAGCTTGGTGAATTTATTTGGATGATATTGGTTGTTGAAGTTGAGAGATTTCTGGTGGAATTTTCTGTCATCTTAAGAGCTTGAGTTGGGTTCTTGCATGTCAATTTTGGGATGAGTTTTGGGGTTTCTTTGGTTCTATAGTAGTGTCACTAAATACAGAGCATGCACGGTGGGTTGGTAGGTGTTGAATTCCAGAGGTATTGAATCTTGATTTGGGCTTGCGTGTTTACTTTCTCCTTTTACCTTTCATTTCTGAAAAAGAAGAGTGTATAAGCATGAAGTTACAGAAGTCAAAACTGAAATCTTAAGTGGGGTTGATTTAGTTTTTCTCAAGGATTAAAGAGTTTAATATGTGTATTAGGAGAGAGAACCAAGAAGAGCTCAGTTTAGGAAGGAAAAAGTGGTGTTTTTGAGGTTTTAGTTATAGGGTGTCATTTTCATGAAGTTAATAAGGCAGATAGGTTCGGGCATGGTTTTAATTAGGTAAATTGTGTCCACCATTTATGAAATTTGGAAAAAAAAATAGTACAAATCCTAAGTTTTAAAAGTAGTCATAGAACATGTTAATTTGATATATAGAACAAAGTTAAGATTTTTAGAAATTTGGTCAGAAAACAGGGAATATTCTATGTTTTAGATTTTTTACAGTGGGTAAATAGGAAAATTATGAGGTTACTTTAGTAATTTGTTAGTTTGATTATTTTTCTCTTACCTTAGACTTATAGAGCTTTTAATCAAGTATTAGAACACAGAAATTGGATGTGTAAATTGTAAGTTATGAATTTTGAGACTTTAGGTAGAAAATTTGGAAAATTCTAACTCTCAAAATAGACAGTTAGTTTTCTCGAGGGAACTTGGAACCTAGGTCTATGACTTAATCCAGGGAAATATTTTTCTTTTACAAAGGATTGAAAAGAGCTTTACATAAGAACTTAAACCACCTTAATTGGAGTTTCTTAGCTTAAGTTATGATTTTTAAAATTCCTTAAAAGTTTAGAGGCAGATTTTCAGTTAAGTCTGAAAATGACACATTTTGAAGAAAATGTAATTAGTGATGGTTTGAGAGTTTTGGGACAAGTTTTTGGGGCTAACTTAATCGAATTAAATGTTGATCAATTTGAGCCTTCCCTTGAGCTTAGAATGGAAAATGATGTAGGGAGATGTCAAGAGTACATGTTCAAAAGCATGATTGACAAAAATGGAGCTTTATCTACCTTATATGCATATACTTTGGCCAAGAAGAGTTGAGGTCACAGGGAGAGATTTATTATGTAATAGTTATGCACCAAAGATGAGTATTAATTTTTCCCTACATGAATAATCAATAGGGTTTGATATTTTCTATCAAGACCAAAGAGGAGGTAAAGTAAAGGAAACACAAACAAGAGGAGCTAGCTAAGGAAGTAAGTTTAGAAGAAAGCTTCAAAAGGTAGTAAAGCTTACTCTTATATAGTTTGTGCTTGGTTGATTGTATGTTTATTTGTCATGTATACCTTTGAACATATAATATCCTTGCTTGAGTTTGTGCCATGGCCATTTGTATATTCTTATAAGGTATTGTTCTTATATTGGCACTAGTGCAAAATATCATTTTTAGACCGCATTATTTAGACCGGTTATTACGGATAAGGTCTAAAAGAAACACGCGGTGGCAATTCCGTAATTAAAAGCAATATTTTAGACCGGTTGTCTAAAAAACCGGTCTAAAAAATCTTATTTAGACCGGTTATACAACTCAAAAGTAAATTAAGACCGGTTATACAACTCAAAAGTAAATTAAGACCGGTTGTTTAAACAACCGGTCTTAAAAGTCAATAATTTAAGACCGGTTATTTAAACAACCGGTCTGAAAACAAATTATTAAAATGAATAAAAAATCACGATATTATTAAGACCAGTTTTCTAAATAACCGGTCTTAAAAGTCAATAATTTAAGAACGGTTATTTAAAAAACCGGTCTTAAAAACAAATTCTTAAAATGAATAAAAAAATCACGATATTATTAAGACCGGTTTTATAAACAACCGGTCTTAAAAGTCAATAATTTAAGACCGGTTATTTAAAAAACCGGTCTTAAAAACGAATTCTTAAAATGAATAAAAAAATCACTTTATTATTAAGACCGGTTATTTTAACAACCGGTCTTAAAGATCAATAATTTAAGACCGGTTATTTGTATAACCGGTCTTAAAAGTACTTTTAAGACCGGTTATTTAAATAACCGGTCTTAAAAGTATGATTTTCAAACCTAGAACCGCCGCGAAAGTTTATTTCACATTTACGTTTCACTTCCCCCTCTGTTTCCACCGCCGCGAACTGCTCACTTCCAACGCAGTAGGTGATATTCCGCCGTATTCTCCTGCCACCCTTCCAGTCGCCGCCGCCACTTCCACCTTCTTTCCCATATTCTGTTATCGGCGTTTGAAACTCCCTCCAGCCTTTATCTCACTCCGGCGTGTTTTCCAGCCACTGCTACCCCTCTCCTCCTGCGCCTCAAGCCACGGTTCAAGTTACGTCAAACAGGTAAAACTATGTTAATATAATGGCTGCAATTTCTTTCATCGTTTGGGATATTAATAATGGCTGGATTCTGGACCGTGCTTATAGAATTGTTCATGCGAAATCTGTGCTTTTTGCTGAAGGCTGAAGGGCTAGCCCTTCTTGATGCTATTTCTTATGCCTCCATCAATCAATTACATGATATCTTGTTTGTGATAACCAAGTGTTAATCAACTACATTAACAATAATCGAAGCATCACCTAATTGGAGATTTGAGACTCTCTTTGAGAATATTAATGTCTCAAGAGAACTAATGAGGAACCATGCTTGTGTTTGGATTCGTAGGTTGGTTTCCTCTGGGCAGAGCGCTAAATTTGGATTCATGTGCCCAGCTCATGCCACGGAGAAAGGGACCACTGCTGCCATCAGACATAGATATTTATCACAGAGGCTCAGTGAAACAGAAACTGACTGTTTCTTGGTTCCTTATGTGCATGGGTAAGAAACATCAAATTTATATTCCGAAACATCACATATAATGCTTTATATTTGCTTAACATTCATCTCTTTTTTTCAGGGATCATTGGCAATTGGTTATTCTGTGTAAGGCTAGTTACACAGTGATCCTCCTCTGCTCCCTCCACTTCAAACCGGGGACTGACTTGAAGAAGACCATGAACTCGTAATTTTTCTTGCTTTATTACCTTTTGTGTGCAAAGTTTGTGTGCAGAATAAGTAATCTTTGTGATTTTGATCATAGGGCTATGCGGACTTTCCTACACGCTAAGTGTGGTAGGCATGTTCGTGACTTAAAAGACCCTACATGGATCACGCCAAAGGTTAGTACATATTTGTTTTCTTTAAGATACGTTTCATAAGCTATGCTTTTATGCTTGCTTTGATGATATCATGTTCTTTTTCAGACCCGTAGGCAACCACCGGGCTCCAACTTATGTGGTCTTTATATGTTGAGGCAGATTTACAATATTATCAGCCTAGACACGACTGACTTTACCGAGGAGGTAATAAATGTATATTTCAAATATTTTGTATTAATTTATTAGTTTTAAGTTAGTAAGTTAATGTTTTGTTTGGCTTCGGTGTTACACATACAGATGTTTGATCTTGCTGATCCCTTTCCTGAAGAAGATATTGATTTCATCCACAATTGTTGTGCTGAATTCATTTATGAGCTTTTACAAGATTAGTAAATTTTTGAATCCGATTTATGTTGTTCTAATAATACTTATGGTTTTCATATATATCTAACTTGGTTTATATCTCTGTTTAGGACAAATTCTTGGATATTGGCGATACTAATTGGCTGTTGATTCAGGCAAGGATCACTATTGTCAATTTTCCTCTACTTTTTTCATTTCTCTGTAAAGCTTACAAATTTTTTCCATATAATGAGAAATATTATACTGTTTCTGAGAATTGAATAAGTTGATCATGTGTTATTGGTAGTCATTGGAATTGAATGTGTTTGTTTTCAATGATTTTTTTCATAATGTTCATTCTTTGATTGTTGAGAGTCGAGGATTGTGTATTGGTAGTTTCTGGAAATAAAAATGCTGTTGTCACTGCTTCTGATTGTCAATATATACATATATGCATGTGTATGTAATGTGACAGGGGGAATGTTGTTGAATATGGCTTACTGGCCTGGGTAAGATTGAAACAAATAAAACTAAAAAAACAAAACAAAATTTTAAGACCGGTTCTCTTAATAACCGGTCTTAAATATATATTCAAGACCGGTTATTGAGAGAACCGGTCTTAAAATATTAAACTTTAAGACCGGTTCTATTAATAACCGGTCTTAAATATATATTTAAGACCGGTTATTAATAGAACCGGTCTTAAATAAGTAAACTTTTAAGACCGGTTCTCTCAATAACCGGTCTTAAATATATATTTAAGACCGGTTATTGAGAGAACCGGTCTTAAATTGTTATTTTTTTATGGTGAAATTTCCCTACTTGTTCCTAGTTAAACTTTAAGACCAGTTGTTGAAGAACCGATCTTAAAAGTTCATATTTTAGACCGGTTAAAAAACCGGTCTAAAAAGTTTAATACTTTTTAGACCGGCTGTATCAAGACCTGATCCAGAACCGGTTTAAAATATCATTTTTAACCGGTCTTAAAAGTGTTTTTTGTACCGGTGTGGCAATTTACATGCTATGTTAATTATCATTACTCATTATATATTGAGTTGATGTTTTACTACTGAGATTCCTCCAAATCTTACCCCTTTCTTCTATGACATATAGCAAGAGCAAGTACTTCTAGGGGCAAGGGCATTATTGTTGGTGAAGACTAAAGAAGGTTGGAGCTAAAGGAGTCTAAGATAAATGTTTTGTTTAAGTGTTGGCTTTCTGTTTAGCCACGACTCCTTTTAATACCAGTTATATGTGTGTGTGTATATATATATATATATATATATATATATATAAGTTTTGGCATATAAATACCCTCCATAAGGAGGATATCTAAGGCAATGATCGCCTAAAGGTAAGTGCCATCTACGGTGATGATAAAATTATATTCATACATAGTTGATATTAGAGGTTAAAGTATGCTTGAATAGTGGCTAATCTATTTAAAAGATCAAATAAATACATGAATTGTGCCCTAAGATAATTACATGCCAAACGTATAGGTATAAGATTTTTTAAAGATGAGAACAGACCAAAAATCTGATAATACTAAATGAAATTAAAGGATTGATGAGCCATAATAAAGAGTTTGAACCAATGAATAACTATTTCAAAAAGTTTTAAATTTTTCAGAAAAGCCCACTCATTTACATGTTCAAACCCTAGCTTGGGCTAAGTTTTCAACTATTTGTGAAAGTATTTTCTTCCCAGGACCAAACCTGCTTAATGGTTTGAATTCATTATATATATAACTTATCTGAATAGTGATAGAGATAGGGTGTTACAATAATGATAATGATAATGATAATGGAGAGATCGATTAGGAAGGGAAGATAATGGTGACAATAATAATAATATGAACAACCAAGAAGAAGAAGGTGAAAATAAAGATGGAATACTGTTTAAATCAAAGAAAAAAAAGACTAAGAGAAAGATGAGAGAGAAGCTCAATAGCAGCATGTTGCTTCTTCAATCTTTAGTCCCAAACATCACTGATGCAAGCACCCAAAACTCAATTTCTTTCTTCTTTTTGATTCTGTAGTTTTTTGTTTATGATTATGATGGATTTTTTTTGGGTTTCAGATGACTAGAGCCTATATAATTGGTGATACCATAACCTACATCAAGAAAATGCAAACCCAGGTCGACAGCCTTACTTAGAAGCTTCAAGCAATAGAGGCGCGGGAAAATCGTCTACCTTCGCAGTTGAAGGACATAGCGGATCATCCAAGACAGATTAACCAAAGGCAAAGACACTATTAGAGAAAAGGCCTATAAGACCACATCATCTAGATCTCTATAGGTGGAGACGGTTTTAAAAGTATGACCAGTGGTATTCTTGTAAATATTGATACAACTTAAGACCTGTCAGGCTTTCACGGAGTATAAATAATATTTTCTAGACCAGTTGTTATGTAATACGGTATTGATAAGTATTAAATATTAAGAAAATTTAAAAATTTAAATTCTTGTTAAACCAAATGCTTATACCTCCAGTGTAAATATCCTTTTACATACTATCATTTCTTTATACCCAATGTTAAATATTTCATAGTTTTTTCACCTTCAAAGGTAAACTTCCCAATCACACATCTCTTTGAAATATGAGGACATTTCAATAAATGTAATCTTTATTTGTCTTGTCTATTTAAACTCCTCATAGCTTCTATTTCTTCAGTTCCAACTCCTCTTTTCTCCTCTCTCAAATATCAATAATATATGCATTAGGGCTACTTTTGATCGTCCTCCTCCTCCTTTTTAACCTCCACTGCCTCCTCCGCCACCTTTAGCAAAGCAGCTTTTTCAATACCTCCATGCGAGGGTAAATCACATACAAAGACACCTTACAAGACCCTTTACAATATTGCATACTATTAACAACAAGCTCAACCTTGTACTCAATACCAATGATGTTGAGTACAGTCTTTTGGATGACCCATCTTCCCTTTCCTCTTCCTCCTCCTCTTCTTTCGGCGATGAGGAGAAAGATTAAGGATTTTTTATTATATAATGTAACATCCCACTTTTTATTCCCCAATATTCCTTGTATGTAATCGAGTACAATCTTTCAGATGACCTATCTTCCCCTTCCTCTTCCTCTTCTTTTGGCGATGAGAAGGAAGATCGAGGATTTTTTATATTATGTAATGTAACATCCCACTTTTTATTCACCAATATTCCTTGTATGTAATTGAGACATTTAATGGAATAAAATGGTGAATTGTGATGCACATAAAATAATAATCACTCCAATTAATGGTTACATACAATTGGGTTAAGCTAGGACACAGAGGAGCAACTTTCGTCCACTAAAAGGCCTAACATTTTAACCTAAATTGAAGCATGGAAGAACACAAATATTGACCTAATATTTGTGATAGAATTCAGCTAAAGCAAGGAAGAAAAGAGTAAGATATGATTTAATATAATAAATCATAAAAATGTAATGGAAAAATAGTAATTTTCCATAAAACAAGAAGCTAATTATTTTCCTCTTTTATTTGGGCCAATTTTGGTCAAACCCCTTAACATTTTGATACATAGAGTAATAAGCGCAAAGTTCCGTAAGGCATACAGAAATAGTGAAAACATACTGATGTTAAGTACTAGTTTACATTACAGGAAAATCCCCGCATGGTTTGATCAATATATATAAATATACAAAGCATTCAAAAGTAGCTAAAATTTACATGCATCAATAACTATAATAACAACAAAATGCTCCGGGACCCTAATCACTGGTAGCCACCATCTTGCTTTTCGAGCCTCTCGCTTCAGCTGTAAATTTTTTGTTTGAAAAAGAATGAGATTCAAGAGAATCTCAGTAGTAGCATGCTTTTCAAGACATATAAAATTCGGAAATAAATATGCAATTCCATGTCATGTAAGATGATAAAAAAATATATGTACACTTGTCCAAGGCCAAACTACATGTTTGCACCCTGCTTAACTCGGCGCCCCTATTATATCCCTAACTACAACTTGGCTAATATGCATGGCCAAACGACAGAGAATGGCATACTAAAAAATTTAGTAATCATATAGTATATGTAAGAAAAAAATTACTACTTGCGTCTTTTCCAAATTTTCTTGTTTGTCTTACACTTGGATTCCGGTTTTAGTTATGTCCAATTCCTATCAAAATTAAAGTTTCAAGTAACTAGTTATTACTTGTAGCATTACTGCTTTTAATTATATGTTGTTGATTATTTAATGCAGTTATAACAATTTATGTACAATACAAATTCTGTACAATGCAGTTTCATTGTTTTCCAGAAACTAGCAGATTTATCAATCAACTTTTGGAAATTCATAATTAGTTCTAAAAAAACTCCAATTTGACTGATTCTAAAGCATAAATGAAGCCATTTTAATGTAAATTTGAGAAAAAAATACTTAGATTTGACCATTATGGCCATATCATTTCCAGTAGTTTGCTAAACTCCACTGTTTCATATTGCATTTGAGAAATAGGGCACAAACTTTGAAAGACATATCTCCCAATGTACTTATCCAAAAATTACAAAATACCTAACAAATTAAATCTCTATGTCTCTACTTTAATCCTAATAAGTTTCAAAATTTTTGGACAAAGTTTGACCCACAAAATGTATTTCACAACATCACTAACTCACAGGAGACAGATCAAACATCATGCATTTTAACTTCATAAATTTCCAAATTTGTATACCGAAATCCAAAAATCATGACCACACACATGTCTACACAATTTTGTCTTCTAAAGCCAATTGAACCATCAAAATTGCAAAATTCCAACTCCTCCCTATATAGCATTGCTTCTTGTCAAAACATAGGTCTTACGGAGGAACATGTTGTTTTCTTGATTTCTCTTGCTTAATCACTTCCTTATCACTTCTAATGACATAATTAACTACTTAAACACTAAATAAACATGATTAGAGGAAATTTTGGTAGAATTTCCCTTAGGGTTTGCTTTAGCCCAAATTTACAAATCAAGAGAAACCAAGGCAAAACCACCCCCAACAACAACCACAACATCATACAAGACAAGAGGATCAAGCTTTGAAGATTACCTCTTGAATTTTTAGCTCTTTCTCTCTCTTAGACATCACTTCTCTCTCTCTCTCTACACTCTTGATTTTTCTTGAAAAACAGAGATTTCATGGAGTAGAAGAGATTAGAAGAAGTTTCAAGGTGATTAGAGGCATAAACTTTAAGATTACAAGCTTCTTACTTTTGATTTTTGCACTTGGAACCCTAGCTTCTTCAAGTGCTATTGAAATGTTCTTGAGTTCTCTCTCTCTCTCTCTTTTAACTTCAGCTGAACAAAAATATGAAGATGAAAGAAGTGGAAATGAAGGCTTAGATATTATATCACTTGTCTTGCTTTTTCTTAACAAGTGCTTGTTTCTAATTGGTCAAGAGGTCTTTTTTTTCTTTTTGCTTTAATTATTTCCAATCAATATATATATTCCCTTTCTTACCTCTTGCTTGACTGAAACTTGAATGGAATGATGATAGTTTAATTAATTGCCTCTTTTTGGTTTTACCATAATATATAGGTTATTCCAAAAATGCATGTGGTTGAATTTTCTCCACCACACATTCCTTTCTTCTTTTAATAGAAACCAAGTAAATTCCTTTTTCTCCTTATTTCCCCTTTTAAATGACATATAGTGAGGAAAAGGAAAATAAATTAGTTCCTTGAATTTCCATAATTCCTTTCTTCCAATTCTTTAATTTGTTATACTACTTTTTTTACTTTTGCAACTTAATTTTTCCCTTTGTAATAATACTCCAAATTGTGTTTATTTATTACCAAGTAGCTATTTTTCCCTTTTATTTTTCCCCCTTGACATAAATTATTAAGAAATTAGGGGAAAAATATTTGCTTCATGTGTTGTGGCAAATTACAATTTTGCCATTATATTTTTGTGATTTATTGAAATAAATCATTTCTTGCTTCTTTCCCTTTGATTTGGCTAAATTTTGAAACTTATATTAGGCCATTATTTGTGTCATTTTATGCTTCAATTTAGGTTACCATGTTAGACCTTTAAGTGGACATTCATTATTCTATTATATCTTTACTTAGCCAAGTTATGTGTAACTGGCAATTGGAATGTTTCTGACACTTGATGTACACCACAATGCACCGTTTTATTCCAATAAGTATATCAATTATATACATGAAATATTGGTGATAAAAAATGGGGTGTAATTTTCAGCCAAATAAGGAAAATGGGAAGAAAATAAATTTTTGGATGTAAATATTATAATTTTGGAGCAATTGTAGAAAAGTAAATAAGTTGGAAAAGTCAAGAAGTAAATATGACATAATTACTTAATCAAAGAAGGAATTATGGAAAATGCAAGAAGCATTTATTTATTTCCTTTTTCTCTTGAATTTCAGCCAACTAAAGGAAAATAAAAAGGAAATGATTTACTTGTTCCATATTAAAATAAGAAGGATAAATCATGGCCAAGTAAAAAATGCACATATTAAATATTGCATTAAAAAAAATATTATTTCAAGAAAGAAGAGAGATATTTTGGCAAGTTATTATCCCTTTTCTCTTCATGATTTTTCACCAACAACAACAAAGAGAGAGAGAAGAGAGCTTGAAGAAACTTGGAAGAGCAAGAAGGTCCTAGGGTTCAAGAAGCAAAATAATCCAAGGTAAGTAGACTTGATTTCAAGTGCTCTTATCTTCTAACTTTATGGAAATCTCTTCTAAACTCTTCTCCATCTTGAATACCATGTTTAGAAAGGAAAATTAGAGAGGGAAGAGAGAAAGAGAGTGAGAAAGTGACACCTAGAGAGAGAAAGTAGAAGAATCAAGAGGTAATCTCAAAAACCTTGATCCTCTTGGTTATTATGTTGTTATTGTTGTGATTATTGTTGTGATTGGCTTGATTTTCATGATTTTTGAAAAATGGGAAGATGAAACCCTAGAATTTTATGCTACCAAAATTTCCATGGATCATGTTTATTGAGTGTTTAAATAGTTAATCATGTGATTATAAGTGAAAATGAAGTGTTTAATCAAGTGGAATCAAGAAAACACAACTTCCCTTTTAGGGTTGTATGTTTCGGCCAAGTAAAGAACCTAGGGGCAAAGTTGAAATTTCATATTTTTGATGGTTCTATTGAATTTAGAAGGGAAAATTGTTTGGGAATACATGTGTTGATGATTTTTGGATGACTGTATGCAAATATGAAATTTTTAGAAGTTAAGAGCAGGTGCTGTGTGATTAATTTTACTGGAAGCATTTCTGTTGTGAAATAATTTTCATTGGCCAAACTGGTACAAAAATTATGAAACTTTACAGACATAAAGTAGACATTCAAAGCTTTAATTTAATGGGTAGACCATAAATTTTAGACTAGTATATTAAAATATATGATTTTTCAAATTTAAGCCCTATTTCTGGAAGTAAATCTAGAACAAGGGAGGTTTGACGAAATTCTGGGAATAATGTGTAGTACCTTAATTCCAATAGCCCTAGATGAGTATAAATGAGTAGTGAAATCATTAGTGGGGCCTGGATTCGAACCTGGGTTGCCCAACTAGCGAAAACATTCATAAATCACTAATCTCAACTCAGGAGTTGAACCTAAGGCTGAGAGGGTTTTTCAGAGGGTACCAAAACTTTTCTAAATAATTTCACGTGTTTCACTACATCACTAAGTCTCATTGGCTCTTAATTTCACTATATCAGAGTTGCGAGCGATTCTTTGCTTGAGCTTATACAACATTCATTCGTCCATCTACATACATGAAATGTGTAGCCACACTTGGCTATCAAATACATAAATCAAATACATACAACGCCTTACGCTTCAATCTCCAATTCTCCTTCATAATCCTCTTTCATTTTTCCATGCATTCTTTACCTCTGCCACCTATCTAAATAGTTGGTTTGGGGAGGGTGAGATTCAAAGGAATCTCAGTAGCAAACAATACCACTATGCATGTAGGATATATAGTTTATGCATAACATGCTTGCTTACCATACCTCATGCCAACATAATGACATATATGCATGCTCAATGTTATGACATACATATGGCCATTGCACAAAAATAACAGAGCTTCAATCAATCAAATATGTTTAATACAATTAGGCAAAGAAGTCACATAATCAATGCAAAACATACATATCAAATACATGCAGGCTAGGTAAGTTCACTACCTTTTACTTGATGTTCTCCTCATGCACCTTGATCTTCCAACCATTACCTCTTCTTTGTCACTTCATGGCCCTAGATAAGTAATGACATCATTAGAGCCATGAAAAGTGAATGTCCAATGGGCTACATTAGCCCTAAAGGCTTACTTTCACCTTTGGATTTTATACCAATTACATTTGTGCTATTAAGTCTTAAATTCGCATAAGACATAAAGCTGACAGATTTTTCACCAACATTGAAAAATCATAATTAATTCCAAAATATTCCAAATGAGGTGGTTAAAAATTATATACAAAGATAATTCAATTTAGTTTCACATAAAAATACTCAATTTTGAATGCCATAACCACAACATTCCCAAAATTTTTCCAAACACCAACTGTTTTAGATGTTCTTCCAGCAGCAGGGCATAATTTTGAAAAATCACATATTTTAGTACACTTGTCCAAAAATTAAAAAATACCTATAAAATTAAATATCTATGTCTCTACTTTAATTTTCAAAAGTTTAAGAATTTTTGGACAAGGCTTTCCCTATGAAAAAGTTCGCACAACATCACAGTTTCAGATCCTTTCTAGAAAACAAGGCATATCGTCAACAATTCACATCTCATACTATACTTATCCAAAAATTAAAAAGTACCTATAAAATTAAAGCTCCATATGTCTACTTTAAGCTTGAAAAGATTCAGAATTTTTGGACAAGTTTTAGACCTTCAAATATCACGCACAACCATGATTGCCACACAGGGCAGATTTAAGCAACATACACCCCTATACTTCATAATTTCCCAAATTCATATACAAGCATAACTACATAATTTTACCTCCTAAAGCCAATGGAAGCATCAAAATTACCAAATTCCAACTCCTCTTCCACGACAACACAGCACAGAAAAATCAAAGTTCTCTAGAAGAGTTTGTCGGTTTCTTGTTTTATTTGGCTTAATTACTTCCTTTCTACTTCTAATTAAATGATTAGCTATTTAAACACTCATTGGACATTATTTAGGGGAAATTTGGCTGCATTTCCCCTAGGGTTCATCAGCCCCAAATTTGCAAAAACAAGAGAAAACACATACAATATTCACCAACAATCTCAATAACAACATCAACTAAGGTAAAGGAAGCAAGTCTTGAAGTTTACCTCTTGATTGCTCCACTTTCTCTCTCTAGAATGCCATTGTTCATCCTCTCCTCTCTCTTGATTTTGACTTGAAAACTATAGATTCCAAGGAATAGAAGAGATTAGGAGAGGTTAGGGAGTGATTAGGAAGCTTAAACTTAAATATTACAACTTCCTTACCTTAAGTTTTGGCTTGATCTTCTTGGGTACTCTTCTTTTCTTCATTTTAGGTTTCACACTCTCTCTCCCTCTGTTCTATTTTCTGCACGTAGAAATGAGAGAGAATGAATGGATGATGGTTTAAATGGGGTAGTCAACTTTTGACTTTTCCAAATGAATCTTGGCCATCCACCTCATCTCTCTTCCTTCCTTTATTTCAATTTTTCATTTCCCCTTTTTATTATTCATGCCACCAGATTTAATGGAATATGAGGGAGATTATATTACTCTTCCATTATCCCATATGGCTATCTCACAAATCATTGACCAAAGTCTTAAGCTTTTGACTTTTTGACTATTTGTCATTTCTTGATAATAATTCACCAAAATAGGTTTATTAATTACCAAGTAGCCATTCTCCTCTTTTTAATTTCCATTTAGCTAAAAATTATTGGGAATATTATGAAAAAATATTTATCTCTTGATTTATTGGTCAAATGACCATTTTCCCCTACATTTTTGTAATTTTCGCACAAGCTGAAAAAATGGGCAGAATTTTCATTAAACTTTGAAAATTCATATCTAATTGTACAAATGTCCAATTGGAGTGATTCTAAAGGCTATACTACCCTCATTGGGTCTAGTTTTAATAAAATATATATAAACTTTGGCCAATTAGAATTTCAATCTTCTCATAATTTTAATCTTTGAATGTTGTCCCATAAAATAATTAATTTTACTAGGCTAAGTTTAAAAATTCATTTCTCTTTGTGTACAACTCCAAATTACTTATATGACCTATCAAATTAAAGCTTGATAAGTATAATTTCATTCTGAAACTTTTCATACTTTTTCACCATCATTTACCCATCAAAAAAGGACACACAATCATCACTGCCACATCAGGAATTTCACTGGTGGCAAAATTACTTTGTGTTCCACTTTACTATATTATGTATGACTTCTAATCACTTTATTTTGTTATTCCTCGAGCTCTTTAATACCCCCAAGGATATAAAGAAATTTTAGGGAATTTAAACATTTCTTATAGGAACATTTACTAAACCGGGGCTTAGCAGTCTACTTGAGTATGTAAGTGTAATAACCATACTTGAGTATGTTTACATAAAATTAAATTTAAAAATATTTACATAGGATTGGAACCAGTCAATTTGGAATTTCTTATAGTTAATTATGAATTTTCAAATTTGGCTGAAAATCTAGCAGTTTTCTGGAAAACTGTGGAAATGCACTATACAAAATTATACCACGCAGGAACTGTTGTAACTGTGCTAGGTAACAAAAAAATGTGATTAAAAGACAATAATAATGCAAGTAATAACCAGTTACTTTTTAACTCTAATCTATAGAAAATGATAATAGCACGAGCAGAATCAAAGGTATTAGACAGATAGAGGAACATAAAAAGGATTAAAGTAGTAACGCTTTCTTTATACACTATGTGAACAATTATATGCTTTTTGTATGTCATCTTCTGTAGCATGACAATACCTAGGGCACACGACATAGCTATGGTCTGGGATCTAGCTGAGGAACATGAGTTAAGCCACGGATCCAAACAGTCGTTTAACCTTAGACAATATGCATACAACATAGTATGAGTTTGTATCTTACATAACATGGTGCATTGCATATTTATTTTCATATTGTACATGTCTGACTGCCTGTTACTATGAGATTTGCCCGAATCTCACTATTTTCCAATATTCAAAAACATTCTGGCAGAAGGCAGTGGCTCTAAGGGTAAAGCAGTAGCTACCGATGAGTAAGAGTCCCAATGCTGGCAGAAGCTGTTGTTGGTTATCTTAGTTTGTAATTGTGCTTCTTTTGAGACTATGTAAATATTTTTCAAACCCTATTGGAATTTCCTGTATTGTAAACAAATACTTAATGTCAGTATGTTTCTGCTATTTCTGTATGCCTTGCGAACTATGCGCTTAATACTCTGTGAATATCAAAATGTTAAGGGGTTTGACATTTTTGGTATCAGAGCTTAAAGCGGTTCTAGCATTTTCAAAATAGTATACTGATATGGTTTTGTTGACATGATGATAGGATCATATATGGAAGACGACGACGACAACGTGAGAGATCACCTCGATCAGTGATCCAGCTTCCCCCAGAGCAATGGATCCCTGAGGGGTAACATAGTATTTGGTTCAAGATACTAGGAGATGCTACAATGCTGAGGACACCTCGAAAGAGGGTCCAGGTTAGACCAATATACCACCTTCAGCCTCGACTAGAGCCATTACCTAACGTATCAGTGGGAGACATTGACCAGGTATTGTTTGATGGTTCGGAGCCTAACCCAAGTATTGTTGACAGCTCCTGAGCGGATACAATACATGTACCCTACGAATTGTAGCCAGATGAGGAGCTATAGGAATATGTTCGAGGCAGGAACAAACGAGCAGTACGAGCCTATGAAACTCCAGTTGACCAGTACCTTGCCTATATGGACGCAATGGACACATTGTACTAGAAGCAGATGTTGTTGGATATAGATCTTCTAGATGAGTACTGGATCTTTACTACCATGGATTGTTTTTTGGACACGACCTTCTAGAACCAGGTGAAGAATGTGATTGTTGAGAGAGAGCTAAACAATCACTTTGGGGAGTTTACGAAGCATATGACAGACTATGTGTGGAGGCACATATATCCAGAGTGATTTAGGCTCCTGCCATAGTATTTTGGGTGACTGGAGGCAGCGACATGCTTTTTAAGGCAAGGGCAATCACATGGACCAATGGACAAAAGCCGGTAGATCTGGTATCTGTGTTTTGTAAGGGTACAAAAAAAGTTAAGCGTGCTTAACTCAAGGCAATCACGGGATAGGTGACCCCCTGGGAAGCCTTATGTATAGTTAGGACATAATGTGTAAAAGTAATAAAGACTTATTGTATAGTAGTTTTAGGCTATATGATAATTTCCCTAACTACTGTAAATACATGCTATATGATATATGTGACAAACTTGTGTACTTGAAATTCTGTGAAATGACAAAAATGCCCTTGTGTTTATATTAAATTAATTTCTTCTCTATTTTTATATAGTAAAGTATAAAGATGGCACGAACAAGAAGTGGTGGTAAAGGCAGAGGTGAAGGCAGAGTTAGAGGTAGACATGGGAATAATGACCAAAATCAGGGAACTAGACCTGATCCGATGCAACAGCTGCTGGGCATGATGACAACACAACATACTATGCTGAATGGACTGAGAAATTATCTAAGGGAGGTATAACAAAAGCAGAATGAGGATACAAAAATACGCAATAACACTGGTAGACAAGGAAGTGGTCATGTATAACCTCCAAAACCTGTACTAGAGCCTCCTAATGACCCTATTATCGAGGTAGAGAGTATACAAACATGGGTAACCTGACTCAACCAACATCAGCCAACTGTTTTTTTAGGGAAGTTTGACCTTCAAGCAATTGAGGATTGGTTGTCTCGACTCGATAAAATTTTTAGAATTATGGAGTATGCAGTCGATATAAAGGCACAATTAGCGATCTACAAGCTGGAAGGAGATGCCGATAAGTAGAGGAGGAGCACCAAGCTGATTCTGCAGGGCTGAAATATTCTTGTGACATGGGATGTATTCCAAGAAAAGTTCAATAACAAGTACTTTCCTCGGCCAGTGAGACTTACCAAAGAAACAGAGTTTCTAACGATACAATAAGGTAAGAAAGAGAGCTTAGACGAATATTTAGCTCGATATATTTGGCAATCTCAATACTCCTCATATCTGAAGTATCACGACAATGAAGAATGGAGTTCAGATATGATGATATATGGTTTAAAGCTGAAACTGAAGGAGAAGCTAGTCTCTAGACATTTCAAAGAGTTAAACAAGGCATTTGAAGAGTGTCAGCTCATAGAGTATAATCTGTTGGATCTATACTCCCACAGAAATACTATCAGCAAGAAGGCATTTGGTAATGGGAACTCTTCTCAGAAGTGCAGATATCCCGATGGTCCTTTTGGCAGGAGCAATAAATAGCCATACCATTTGGACAGTCATAATAACCAAAGACCCCCTGGGAACAGAACATGCAGATTCTGTGAAAAACCTTACCATCTTGGCCAAATATGTAATGCAATAAGGTAGGCGCCAGTTCCCGTAAGGTAGATAGTCTACTACAACTGTCACAAATTGGGATATTTTGCAAAATATTTTCAATAACAATAAGGGCTCAGAGAGCCAAGACAGAGAGTTCAGGTTATAGTTTTTGCTCTCATATAAGAAGAAGCCCAGAAATCACCTGAGCTGATTTAATGTATGATTTTCCTCAATGGTAATCTGGTACAAGCATTGTATGATTCAGGAGTTAGTCATTCATTTATTGCATATAATTGTGTAAGATGACTAGGACTGAGTTTGTATCGATTACTGTATGATCTGACTGTATCTACACCTACGGGTAATGGATTTGTCCCAACCGAGGCTTGTCTAAATTGCTTTGTAAGGACAGAGGGACACGAGCTAGTAGTAGATTTGATCTGTTCACTATTGAATAGACTGGAGGTAATTCTCGATATTGACTGACTAACTGCAAACAATGTTTTGCTAGACTGTGGAAGCAAAAGTGTTATTAACCCTAATCCACTATCAAAGGCCAACATGACGATCAACCTTAACTTTCTCTCCGTAGCTAAGGCTAAGAGATGCTTATATAAAGGTTGTGAGGGATATATCATATTATTCTTCATGCAATTAGAGGCTAGAATAGCGTTAGAGAACATCCCTATAGTAAATGAATTTCCTAATGTGTTTCCAGAGGATATCAACATATTACCCCTGGACAGGGAAGTGAAGTTTGTGATTGAAACTAAGCCTGGAGCGGGACTAATATCCAAAGCCCTATAGAGGATGGCTCCAAGTGAGATGGTATAGCTGAAAAAGCAGTTTGAAGAACTGTTAGAGAAAGGGTTTACCAGACCTAGTGTCTCACCATGAGGAGCACTAGTGCTTTTCGTTAAAAAGAAGGATAAAAGCCTACAACTCTGTATTGATTACAATAAGCTAAACAATATGACAAAAAAAAAATAACTACCCACTTCCTAGAATCATTGATTTGCTCAATCAGTTATCAGGTTCTTGTGTGTTCTTGAAGATTGATTTGAGATCTAGGTATCACCAACTCAGGGTAAAGCCAGACGATGTATCAAAGACTGCTTTCAGAACTAGATATGGTCATTAGAGTTTCTATAATGCTATTTGGGCTGACTAATGCATCTACCGTATTCATGGACTACATGAATCAAATTTTTTGTCCATATTTGGACCAATTTTTTGTAGTCTTTATTGACGATATTCTGGTATATTCACAAAGCAAAGCAGAACATTGAAAGGGGTCTCGGTGGATCCAAGTGTGAGTTTTAGCAAGGGGTCTTGGTGTGAGTTTTTGAGATATTTAACTCTATGCCAAGTTGAGCAAGTGTGAGTTTTAGAAAGGGGTCTCGGTGGATCCAAGCAAGGTGAAAGCAATACTGAACTAGAAAAGGCCAGAGACTATTTTTGAGATATGCAGTTTTCTAGGTCTTGTCGGGTATTACCGGTGATTCATACAAAATTTCTCCAGAATAGCTTTGCCATTGACAAAGTTAACATGGAAATTAAACTCAACATTTTGTGTGGGACAACAGTTATGAGAGGTGCTTGGCAACAGAAATTAACAACAGCACCAGTATTGACAATCTTAGATCCGCAGTTGACCTTCGTGGTCTACTTAGATGCCAGTGGGTATAGATTGGGATGTGTTTTGATACAGTAGGGTCAAGTAGTGGTATATGCATCTCGTCAGCTGAAGCCTCACGAATAAAGATATCCCACACATGATCTTGAGTTAGCAGCGATTGTGTTCGCACTAAAAATCTAGAGACACTATCCCTAGGGGCGATCGTAGAGCTGTACTGTGACCACAAAAGCATGAAGTATCTGTATGATCAGAAAGAGCTCAACATGAGATAATATAGATGGATAGAACTGCTTAAAGATTACAATCTAGAGATTAAATATAATCCAGGCAAGGCTAATGTAGTGGCAGATGCATTGAGCCACAAAACAGTGCAAGTGGCAACCCTCATGATTAACGAGCAAAGACTGATTGGGAATTTCAGAGATCTCAAGTTGTCTAATCAGATAATGATTAACAGCAGCAATGTTATTCAGATAGAGAATGACTTGAGAACATTTATAGAAGAAGCTTAGATTTAGCATGGCCTATTATCCTTTGACAGACGGACAAACTGAAAGAACAATATAGACACTAGAGGATATGCTAAGGTCATGCGTACTAGATTTTAAAGGCAATTGGGATCAATTCCTTCCAATGGAAAAATTCACATACAACAACAATTATCACTCAAACATCCAAATGGCTCCCTATGAAGCACTGTATGGAAGGAAGTGTCTGTCACCCTTGTGTTGGACAGAGCTTTCTGAGAGGAAGATGTATGGGCCAGATATTGTTGACCAAACAATAGAACATTTCAAGCTGATAAAGTAGAGATTGTTAGTTGCTCATTGTAAGTAGAAGAGTTATGCCAGAAAAAGGTGGAAACCTCTAGAGTTTGGGGTTGGAGATCATGTATTCATTGGTTCATTTGAAATCTTATCAAAGATTAGGTCAGTAGCATACCAAATAGCTTTGCCCCCCAGTTTGAGCAGGCTACATGATGTCTTTCATATCTCACAGTTGAAGAAATATCAACCTGACCCAGAACATGTGATCGAATATGAAGAGGTAGACGTGCGAGATGATCTTACGTATGGGTATTGATCGGCAGGAGAAACAACTCAGGCACAGAAGTATCTCATTCATATAAGTGGTATGAAAGGGGTTATCTCCTAGAGAAGCTACCTAGGAAGCAGAGGGAGACATGCAAAAGAGTTACCCGGAATTCATGAATCAATATGTATAGCAAATTTCGGGGATGAAATTTATTAAAGGGGGAGAGCTGTAACATCCCACTTTTTATTCACCAATATTCCATGTATGTAATTGAGATATTTAATGGAATAAAATGGTGAATTGTAATGCACATAAAATGATAAACACTCCAATCGGTGGTTACATTCAATTTGGCTAAGCTATAATACAAAGGACCAACTTTTGTCCACTGAAAGGGCTAACATTGTAACCTAAATTGGAGCATGGAAGAACACAAATATTGGCCTAATATTTGTAATAAAATGTGGCCAAATCAAGGAAGAAAAGAGAAAGATATTATTTGATACAATAAATAACAAAATGGTAATTTTCCATGAAACAAGAAGCTAATTATTTTTCTCTTTTATTTGGGCCAATTTTTAGCCAAATAAGGAAAATGGGAGGAAAATAAACATTTGGAGGTAAATATTATAATTTTGGAGCAATTGTGGCCAAGTAAATAAGTTAGAAAAGTCAAAAAGTAAATATGACATAATTACTTAATCAAAGAAGGAATTATGGAAAATGCAAGAAGCATTTATTTATTTCCTTTTTCTCTTGAATTTTGGCCAACTAAGGGAAAATAAAAAGGAAAATAATTTACTTGGTCCATATTAATATAAGAAGGATAAATCATAACCAAGTAAAAAATGCACATGGTAAATATTGCATTAAAAAAATATTATTTCAAGAAAAAAGAGAGATATTTTGGCAAGCTATTATCCCTTTTCTCTTCATTATTTTTCACCAACAACAATAAAGAGAGAGAGAAGAGAGCTTGAAGAAACTTGGAAGAGCAAGAAGGTCTTAGGGTTCAAGAAGAAAAATAATCCAAGGTAAGTAGACTTGATTTCAAGTGCTCTTATATTCTAACTTCATGGAAATCTCTTCTAATCTCTTCTCCGTCTTGAATACCATGTTTAGAAAGGAAAATTCAAGAGGGAAGAGAGAGAGAGAGTGACACCTAGAGAGAGAAAGTGGAAGAATCAAGAGGTAATCTCAAAAACCTTGATCATCTTGGTTATTATGTTGTTGTTGTTGTGGTTATTGTTGTGATTGGCTTGATTTTCATGATTTTTGAAAAATGGGAAGATGAAACCCTAGAATGTTATGTTGCCAAAATTTCCATGGATCATTTTTATTGAGTGTTTAAATGGTTAATCATGTGATTATAAGTGAAAATGAAGTATTTAATCAAGTGGAATCAAGAAAACACAACTTCCCTTTTAAGGTTGCATGTTTCGGCCAAGTGCAGAACCTAGGGGTAGAGTTGGAATTTCGTATTTTTTATGGTTCCATGAATTTAGAAGGGAAAATTGTGTAGGAATACACGTGTTTATGATTTTTGGATGATTGTATGAAAATCTGTAATTTTTAAAAGTTAAGAGGAGGTGGGGTTTGATTAATTTCACTGGAAGTAGTTGTGTTGTGAAATAATTTTCATTAGTCAAACCAAATCCAAAAATTATGAAAATTTACAGGTATAAGGTAGACATGTAGAGATTTATTTTTATGTGTACATCATAATTTTTGGACTTGTATATTAAAAAGATATGATTTTTTAAATTTGAGCCCTGTTTCTGGAAGGAAATCTGGAATAGGGGAGATTTGACGAAATTCTGGGAATAATATCAGTGTAATGACCAAAATTGAGTATTTTTCCATAAAATTAAATTTAAAAATATTTACATATGATTTGGAACCAGTCCATTTGGAATTTCTTAGAATTAATTATGAATTTTCAAATTTGACTTAAAATCTGGTGGTTTTCTATAAAACTGTGGAAATGCACTGTACAGAATTATATTGTGCAGAAACTGCTTTAACTATGCTAGATAACCAAAAAAATGTGATTAAAAGGTATTAGTAATGTAAGTAATAACTAGGTACTTTTTAACTCTAATTTATAGGAATTGATGATAGCCCGAGCCAAATAAAAAATATTAGACAGATAGAGGAACAGAAAAAGGATTCAGGTAGTAACTCTTTCTTTCATACATTATGTGAAAAATTATATACTTTGTGTATGCCATCTTTTGTAACATGACAGTGCCTAGGGCACATGACCTAGTTGTGGTTTGGGATCAGTTGAGGTACATGAGTTAAGCCAGGGATCTAAATAGTCGTTTGACCTTGGACAATGTGCATACAACATAGTATGAGTTTGCATCATATATAACATGATGTATTGCATATTTATTTTTACATTTTATATGTCTGATTGCCTGTTACTACTGACATTCGCTCAAATCTCACCCTTTTTCAACATTCAAAACATTCCAACAGAAGGTAGCAGCTCTAGGTGCAAAGCAGTAGCTACCGGTGAGTAAGAGTCCCGGTGATGGTAGAAGCTGTTGTTGGTTATCTTAGTTTGTAATTTTGTTTCTTTTGAGACTCTATAAATATTTTTCAATCCCTATGGATATTTTCTGTATTGTAAACAAGTATTTAATGTTAGTATATTTCCGCTATTTCTATATGCCTTGTGAGCTTTACGCTTGATATTCTGTGGATATCGAAATGTTAAGGGGTTTGACATGTAAAATTTATTTTTAATCAATGTACCAACGCTGCCTTTAGAAAGCAAAAAATATATGATTAATGAAAAAATATTTTTATTTCTAATCTTGATCACGTCTCTTACATCTTTGTTCCATTGTTGTATTAGTCTCTGCCTTGATAAGTTAATTTTATGATAGAATATATATAATTTAGTAGTAAATTATATTATTTGGGATATTTTGAAATGTATAATTTGATTATATTCAAATCGGTTGTAGTGGCACGAATTCTAAATATGTTAATCGGGACCATTATATATGGCAGCAAATAGCCGTCATATATCACAATTTTTGTACTAGTGTCTTATTATAGGGCACAATGGCACATCCTAGAAAGATTTTTTAATGCTTAATAGTTAATATAAGTCATTTAGAAAGTCATTAATATTTATTCATCAATTTTATTATGCATGTACTAATGCTTAAATAAAATGTGGGTCTTTATGTTTTTCTGTCTGTTTCAAAAGTATATTAATAGGGGTAAAGTTAGAAAATTTTATCAATTTAAGATAGACTTAATAAATTAATTATTATTTCTTACTTTGTATAAATTAGTTAAAAGTTCCCTGTAATAAGAACTAGTGGTGTAAGAATGTTTGAACAAGTCAAATTAGACTTCTTGTTAAATTCCTATTTTATTACCAATATAAAATTGGTCTAGCAGTATAAAACCCTATTAAACACTCTAAATCTCAAGTTTGAGTCATAAATTAGACATTTATGTTGGAAGGGGTAACCATAAACCCTGAACCGCCGAATGATAATACAAAAAGAAAATCCTATTTTAATTGACAGTTTATAATATTTTTTACTTGTTATGCGCCGTAAACATATTATATACATCAAGAAAATGAAATCAATCGTCAAATCGGAATTAACAATCATACATAAATCCTTTTTATTAATTAACAGTTGGCTACGTACTGATCGTAAAATTTGATACCTAAGAATAGAAAGCTCTCCAGAGATGCTTCGAAATAGGAAGAAACGTCTCTCTCTTGTACTGCACAGAATGACTACTTTGGTGTGGTTTAGTTTTCCTACAATACACGAAAAGGGGAAGCAATTAATAATAATCAAAAACCATGAAACGACAATTAATAAGAGGAAGCACAATCAACACCTGGTCCTTTTTGTGCAATTGATGTTTTCTTTGAACCTTCTCAGTAGCTTCTTGGGCGATTCAGTCGGATGAGAAGCTAACACTCTTCGTTTCTGTGAAGTTCTTGAAGCATTCATGGAAAGCAGATCAGAAGACTTGAAATGGATATTCTCCATGTTTGTTTGTTGCTTATCAACATAAATACCACATTCACTATGGAAATATCACGTGGCTGACGTGTGATTTTTATGTCCACATCATTCCAATCTGATCCCATAAACTTATTAAGTCCCTCTAACTCTTCTTCACTAAAATCTCTTAGCAGATCATAGCAACATACGTGATCTTGATATCCTTGAGAGGACAAAACACGACCCTTTTGCTTTGCTTCACGATCGCTTTCTATCCATGGCACTTTATTAAGCCCATTGATGCTCATAAAATCTTCCACTAAGCAAAACAACCTTGTGTTTAACTTCCCCATCTCATATGCGACAAGGAAACGAGGGAAATTTCCACGAATACGAAAAGACAATTCCCCAGCTTCACAACAACAGTCTACCCAATCAGGGAATGTTGTTGCTGGCATAACGATTCTCATGCCAAATCCCTCTTTGACCTGATTTATCAAAACAGAAGCGACCAAAGGCATTAACTGATTGGAAAATAACAAGACAGTGTAAAAAATGAGCAATAATTTGTTGATAGAGATATTTACTCTCTCTGTTCCTTTTTATATAATATATCAATAACCTTTAACAAAATTAGTTAAAATTGATTAAACACAATAAATATTTAAAAAATGCTACCCATTTGCCAAAATAATCTTATTTATAAAAGTGGGTGGGAGAGAGAATAAGTCAAAAAAGCCATGAGAGAGAATGAGTGGGGGAAAATGAGAAGAGAAGTATATAATTAATAGAGAGTAAAAATTAAAAAAATACATTAAATATTTAGACATCTCCAAATCTAAATGCTATCTTATAATATAAGCCGAGAGAGTAATCTATTAGCAGAAACACGGTGTCTCTACGGGTTCGACACCATTCACTTGCAGGACTCGTCACTAACCTGTCACACAAAATTGCAAAAGAAAAGGGAAATATAAAAAACATGAGAAAAACCTGAGACCACAAACAGCTTGACGACTCCGTAGTTAACGACGTGCAATTCCTTGCAGCTATGCTTTCCAACGTCGATGGCAGCTCCGGTATGTCTCTTAACCCCTTGCATTTATTTAATTCTAGCACCCTCAGATTACCACACTCTTTAATGCATTGAGGAAGTGATACAAAATCATTCCTCGATAGAGATAAGTCTTGCACATTCCGAAAACATTTCAAAATTAGGTGAAGATCTTCATCCAATAGGCCAAAATTATCGAGATTCAAGGTTTCTATATTTTCAAAGCTAATATCTGGTAGGCTCTGTAGTATCACTTTCTTAAAAGATTCCCTACCAAGAGGGTGAATCTCTGCCAACTGAAGATCCCCAAGATTTGGCAATGTCAATAAGCAATTTGGAAGTTCACTAAGACTTTTACAGTAGCTTAAATCTAAATGATAAAGCTCTGGAAGATTTATAATGGAAGGTGGGAGCTCTTTAATACCAGTCATTGCTACCAAAACTGCAATTAGTTCTTCCATCTTTCCTATTATACGTGGGAAGTAGTCAAGGCTCTTGCATAAACTGAGGTCAAGCTCTTGAAGAGATGCCATGTTGATTTCATGTGGGAAGCTTGTAAGTATGGGGCATTCACTAGCATTTAATCTTTTAAGCTTAGAGAGAAATCCCACTGAATAGTGAACTTTGGTCAGATTGTGACACTTACTGAGGATTAGTGTTTTTAAATTTTGAAATTCATACATGTCAGGTACTTCAGTAATGAATTCACACTTTGAGAAGTTCAAATATGTCACGTATATAAACCTCTGAAAAAAAAACAAAAAACAAAAAACAAAACAAAAAAAATGTAAGTATTGGGATAAAGGTTCTTGTTATTGTTATATTTTCTATGTAAAATATTCCAGTCATCACAGAATAATATAAAAATTTCGGGGAAACCAAAAATTAGATCCGGTTAAGTCAATAATTTTAAGGACCATATTTACATCAAATTTCTTATATCCATTACATCAAGTTTTCCAATTACACATGACCATATGTCTTTTTTTTTATGAGTTTATGGTTAATTTACAATAATCCAAAAATAGGACACATAGTCACATATGATTGAAAAACTTGACGAAATGGATATAAGGAACTAGATATAAGTATTTTCCTAATTTTAATTGCAAATTTTCAGCTATGGAAATTTTACTGAAGGACTATAGTCCTCATATGGAATTAAAAAAATGGGAAAATGACAAAAATAGAACTTCAAAATTGTAAAATTTTAAATCAGGTTTGATTACCAAGAATTGATAAAGCAATGATGAGACTTGATAATCAATTCACAACTCATTTTATGGAAAATATCTTTTTTGAAATTTTGAAATTTCAAAGTTTTTTTTTGGTCATTCTCCCTTGAAAAATTGAGTTTGACAAAATTGTCCTTCTCATAGTTTTGGATTAATGAAATTGCAAAATTTTAATTCAGCTTTGAATTCTCAATAACTCATCACTTGTTAAAACTAAGTGCCCGTTTGGTACAATGAAATTGATTTTAATGGATATGGATATGAAAACAGATATGAATATGGTGTTGTTCCCAAGTACTTATAAAGTAGAAAATTCAATAAGAATCTGTATAACTAAGATGGCGTAATTTGTAAACACACAACAATTATGTATACTATAGAAAAACTCACAAGACTGCCGAAAATAATAATGAACTTTGAAAAAATCTGAGCCCAACGTACGTTGTCTCCTTAAGACAATTTGTTCCCTCTATATGGATGCCCAAGGTTCTCGAACAATTGTCTCCCAGGATAGAATGAATTGCGTCTTCAGAATGATGGCACTATCAATCAGAAGCCCGAAGAACACAATGAATTTACTTTCAGAATCACCCAGAATGTGAGATGATTGCAGAATACACTATGCAGTATATGAGAGAGGAGTGTTTCGAGATTGAGTGTGATTTTTCCTGTCACTAGCACGTCCTATTTATAGCATACAGAAATTGATTAGATGGACTCGACCCTTGGGCGAACCGGTGCGTCGTGCGAACAGACGTACCAGAACGAAGCTAACAGAAGCGAATGGTGACTCTTTGCTGGCAAAATGGTACGTCGTATGAACAGACACATCAGAACGAAGCCGACGGATGCACCAAAACGGAAGCACCAGTTCGGTCACAGCGTTTTCGCTACAGTCGTACTGTTGTAAAAAAGGAATTAAACAAAAGTTTAGGGATGGTTCAGACAAACTAAAAAAGTTATTTAATAAAAAATTAGTTTTAAATCTTACACAAGCGCGGACCGGACCGGCAGCGGCGACCGATAGAACCGAGCCGAGCCGAGCCAGCCGGACGGACAGCAGCGACGGCGCGCGAGCATGTGTGGTGGACCAAGGCCTATGTACGTCCTCACTCCTCCATAAAAGTGGATTGGCCCAATGGCCCATTTTAGAGGTGAGAATTTGAGTCTTATATACACTCTTATTTCTCTTAATTTGTCCAATGTGAGACTTTTATCCACACACTATTTTCTCCTTTCTTTCCCCTCTTCTCTTCCAACCTACTTCTTATTCATAACCCATGGAAGTTAGACCCAAAATTCCAACATATAGATATAGATATGATTATGAAGATTAAAAGTATGTTTGGTACGTTAGTGGAATCTAGCATAATTTATATTCTAAAAGACCAAAATGCCCTTCTAATTTAAAAAAATAAAAATTCTTCCTTAAAAAGCAAACACCCCACCTAGGCACCCACCCAAGTCAGAATAGCAAGCATCATCAGAACCACCATAGTCACAACGGCGGTTAGTTTGTACTAGCCAAAGATCATGGAGAATGAAGTAGAACCAGACGAAATGGGTGAAGACATAATAGACCTTAACCGTTACTAGTTTCCAAATCTGAGGAAGGGGAAGAAGACGTTGGCGCCGTCTCTCAATCCCATTTAAGAACCCAGATCTGAAGAAAGGGAAAAAGACATTAGCGCCATCGCACAATTCCATTGAAGAAAACCAAATCTGAAGAAGGGAAAGGAAACATCAGTGATGTTGTACAATCTAGTTGAAGAAGCGACATAAGGCAAACATGGGGAAGAAGGTGAGGACAAAGTTGGGGAGAAGATAAAGCAAGAGATTCATGGAAATGTCGCCATTGCTGGTGGTCGTCACTGTCATGCTTGTGAGCACAAGCCACCAGTAGATCTCATTGGCAGTGGAAGGATGAGATAGCAGGTGGTGGGTGGTGGGTGGTGGGATGAGTCACGTGAAGTTGAAAGGGCATAAAGGAATTTCGTCACATGGAATTAGAAATCTTTACTTTTTTTATGGAAGCCAATTTGATGTAATTGGTAGGTTTGACTTCCTTATTGAAATGAATTCCATGGCTATTTTAGTTGTATACACTTAAGAAATGGAATTAAATTGCATTTCCAATTTCAACAACCCAATTCTATCATACCAAATGGGGCATAAGTAACAATGTGTATGTATGTATGTCTTCTATAGCCCTAGTATTTTTTTTCCCTTCTGCTCCTAACTCTAAACTACAAAAAATGCATAACTTCATAGCTTCAGTAGTGAATTTCAAGTAACTCATTTGTAAAGAAACATAATTCATACACTACTATAGATTTGTTTATATTTGATACTATATACTTAACAGTTTAATAAAGATGCATCATTCATACACTACTATAGATTTGTCTATATTTGATGATCCATACTTAAGTTTTATAAAACCATTAAATATGCAAAGTAGAGGAATGACATATTAGTTTGTTTTTTTTTTTGAAAAAAATGGTATCTTTTATTTGACGATTGTTTGTGAAAAACCGTCAAATATAGGTGATATATATTTTATGGTTATTCAAAAAGAACAGTCAAATATAATATACTTAATGGTTCTTTAATAACAACAGTTAAATATACTCTTTTAAAAACACCTCCCAAACTCACTTCTATTCGACATTTGGAACTTACAAAGTTAGAGAGAGCTTACTTCTACACTTTCAATGACTCCATTCTAACTCATTTTCATTCATTCGACATTTGGAACTAATGTCATTAATGGATACACCTTCTATACTAAAGAGCAGGATGCCCAAAGCAAAATGCAAAATAGTGGGATAACTGTTATTACTAACACCATGCATGTATCAAGTGCAAAAGATAAGAATCCTATCTATGTCAATATGTCATAATTTAGCTTGGTTGAGCACATTTGGGAGTTGGATTATGTAGGATTTCATGTTCCAGTTTTCTGGTACAAGTGGGTTGATAATAATAATGCTTTGAAAGTGGATGAGTTAAGGTAAATATAATTGAATTTGAACAAGAAAGGGCATAAAGAAGAGCCTTTCATTTTGGCTTCTCAAGCTAAACAAGTGTCTATGTTCCAGATCCTACTAATAAAGAATAATCTATTGTTTTGTTATCAAATAAAAAAATGAGGATACAGGAGGTGAATTCAATGAGGATGATCCTTTCCAAGGATCGTCACTTGAAACACAATTCAATGAGGACGATGCTTTGTACGTTAGGCATGACAACAATGAAAGAATTTGGAAATCAAAGAGGGGGAAGTTGCTTCACAAATTAAAGAAAACAATTGTCACTAAAAAGAGCATTAAAATTACTAAGACTAGGAAAAGAAAAAGGGATATTTGATCATATGTATATTCCCTTACCCCTTTAATGTATTCATAATTATATAGAAAGAATGAATGTGATTTGTTTTAATTTGTTGGCACTTATTAGTCGGAATTGGTTATTTTGTATATATTTGGATACATCCAACTAGAATTGGATCTATTTGGGCATTTGATATATATTTGTTGTTTCTGTAGATTATTTTGTAGGGGGCTGATTGAAAGTTGATCCCCCCCCCATTTTTTTTTTTAAAAAATTGTCACACATACTTAAGAGTTATTTGCTAATAAAAATCAAATATTAGACATATATAATGGTTTTTCCATATAACCGTTAAATAAACCCCTTCCTCTTGTGACAAATATTTTACAGTTTCATCACAATCGTTAAATATTATGCAAAATTTATGATGGTTATTATTAAAAAAACCATTAAATATAGACATATATATTTAACAATCATTGTCTTACAACTATTAAATATAGTGCCATCTACATATCGGTTATATTTGAAAAAAAAACAGTAAAATAAAGTGCCCAATATTTAATGGTTAAAAACTATTATATATAAATATTTAGCACTCAGATATTTGCAAATCGTTAAATATCGATTAAGAAAACCATTAAATATAGACAAATATGTAGTGGTGCTAAGAGCAATTTTATCAACTTAGTTTTTTTAAAAAAAATTACAGATAAAGACCATCATTCTCCAATGAAATTTCAATAATTGGAGGTCTGCAATTGAAATTATTGGCTTGAAAAGATATTCAATCATCATTTTCTTCAAAACATAATCAATTGCATATAATTATAATCACTTTTATAGTCATTTTCATAGAGATTGATGTACAAGTATGCATATGCCTTTTATGTTGTAGAAAGGCAAGTATATATGCTTTTACAGAATACACACACATATATAAGATAAGAGACAAAAAATATACCTCTAGTTGGTCTTTTAATTCTAAAAAGTATTTTTTTTTAGACCTCTAACTCTAACATAATTAGTTTCAAATGATGATATTTTGTGCCAATCATTGTTCCTTAAAAAAAATAAACTTACTATCTCAGCATTTGAGAATATTTTGTCAATATTAAAATTTAGATGTCATCATTTCTTGTTAATAAAATTAATGGTGTAAGAGTTAGAAGACTGAAATGATGCTTGATAAAATTAAATGATCAAAACAAAACATCATATAAAGTTAAATTATTAAAAATGTACTTTTGCCTATAAGAGAAGTTATTGTATGTTTTAGAACCATCTGAGCAAAGTAAAAAAGTAAAATTAAATTTTCAATTGTATTAATATATTATAATTTTTTTATACTGGAATTATTTTAGCTTGTGTATTCTAAAAATACCAGGAGACCTGTAAGAATGTTTTCAAAAAATAGAAGGAAACTCAAAGTAGTTTCTTGTTGTTTCTCAGCTAAAGAGTCTTACTAAATTTTCACGTAGCACTTTAGGAACATCTTTGTAATACCATAATCTGCTACGTTGACTAGGATTTGATGGTGCCTCCTGTCTAACAATCTCTTTTCCCATTTGTTGTATTAGATCATGCATGTACAAGCGACAACTATTTTCATCAATAGTTATCAAAGCTTTGTAAAAAAGAATTTCAATATAAAACCTTGCCCCATCATCACAGGCTTCTAATATGTCTTCAATAAATTCCAATTTCTTCTTTTTAAAGAAACAAACAATATCTTGGAAAACACGCTTAGCACCATCTTGTAAGCAATCATAGCTTATCTTGAGTACCTCATGGATTGTTCTTTTAGGGATTCTTTTGTACTTTTCCAACGTAGATCTCCATTCCTAAGTTTTTATTTGTCAAATTAGAGCCTACTAATTTCAAAGCTAGAGGAAGGCCACATACATATCTCACAACATGATTGGACATATTTTTATAGTCATTTGGAGGCTGTCTCGTACCAAAGGCATGCCAACAAAAGAGTTCAAGAGAGTAAAACTGATTTAGCTCCTTGATTTCATATGTTTTTTCAACATTTGTGCAATTAGCAATTGTTTATTTCTGGTTGTTATAATGATCTTGCTTCCACACCAAACCAATCACAGCTACCTGCAAGTTGTTCTAATTGTTCATCCTCATCAATGTAATACCCAATTTTTCACCAATACATTTATGTGTATATTTGATGTATATTTAGTGAAATAAAATGGTGGAAAGTGATGTGGATGAATTTATGAGAATTTATGAAAAATCTGCCAATCGCCGGTTACGCGTAATTTGGCCGAATAAAGATATAGAAAGGCAATTAATATACCGATAAAGGCCTATTATGGTAACCAAAATTCAAGAAATTAAGTGACATGAATAAGGGCCTCATTTAAGTGTCAAAATAGGGTTAAACCGAAGAAATGGGCGGAAAATGATTTATTTCGGTAAATCATTAAATGCAGGGGGAAAACGGTAATTTTGCCAAAAAATGGAAAATAGTTGTTTTTCCCCAATATTCCCACTAATATGAGTTAAATGGGAATTAAAAAGAGTAAAATGACTACTTGATCATAAATAAATTAATTTTGGTAAATTATGGTAAAAAAATGGTCAAATAGTCAAAAAGTCAATGACTTGGTCAACAAGTTACGAGACCGCACAATGGGATGTTGGAGATTCAGATTTCCCTTGTATTTCTCATGGGATTTTTGGCTGGAATGAGGAAGAGAAAAGGGAAATGTGATTAATTAAGGAATAATGCAATTATGGGCCAATGAAAGGGTGACACTTGTCACACTTAATTAACCCTTCATTATATTATTATTCCCTCATCTCTTCAACTCCATTATCCCGATCAAACTGATCCAGAAAGAGTGAGAGAGAGCTGGAGAACAAGAACTGAACGGAAGAAGAAGGGAAGCTAGGGTTCATCCAAGATTAAGGTGAGAAGCTTATATCTTGTGATTTAAGCAATATATCTCCTCCATGATCTCTTCTCTTCATTTCCTTACCATTAGAGCCATGGTATTTCAGCTGAATCAAACACTGGAAGGAGTGAGAGAAAACATGCAGGAGAGAGAAAGTTGAAGAAATCAAGAGGTAACTTCCTAAACTTGTTCCTCTTACTTGATTAAGGTTAGTAGAGTTGTTTTGGGCTTGATTATGATTCATTTGGTATAAGATAATTGAAGAAACCCAAAGAGAACCTAATATGTAAATGTCTCCAAATCAAGTCCAATGAATGTCTAACTAGTTAATATATTGGTTATAAGTAGAAAGGAGGTGATTAGGCCAAAGAAAACGAGAATCCGACACAACTTTTATGGGAATTTATTTCCCCTTCCCTGTGTTCGACATGGCAAATGGATAGGAATTTGATAATTCCGATGCTTCCATTGGATTTAGTAGGCCAAATTGTATAGGGTCTATGTTGATCCCAAAGTAAGAAAAGCCACGGAAAGTGAAATGACAAAATTACCACTATTAAGCCTTATTTGGGGGCTGTGAAGGGTATTTTCATCATTTGAGCTTGAATTTGGCCAATTCGAGGCTAGAAATGGATTCTACACATGAAAATGTGTAGGAATGGCCTAAATCATGATTGTGAGGAAAATGCTGATAATCAGGACCTAAGGGGTATTTTAGTAATTTGGCACCATTAGGCTAGATTTACAAATAGTATGAGTTTGGAAGGATGCATGGATGAGTAATAACTCATTTGTGATATTTGAAGATTTCAGGATTTGAAAACTGGTCTGGCCTCAGTAGTTGCCCGAGCTTGAATCGAGTGGGAAAGTAGCATAGAGGAGCAACTAGGTAGTAACCGTCTTCATATGACATGGTATGCATATGTGTTGCTTGACATCATCAAAATGTCTAACATGTTTAGATTATGCGGAGTGATCACCCGAGGCCTATCTTTGCGCGGGTTGACACTTAGATGATAGTATTTATATTGCATGAGCGGTGCCCGGGGCCTATCTTTGTGCGAGTACCCCTTAGAGCCAAGAGAACCTGTCTAGCGTGATGTCAGTTTATGAATTGTATGTATTGCACTAAATGATGTTATGATGATTTTGTTGATGATTGTGTGAGTAAATCATGCTTTTGTGTGTTATCTTATATGCTTGATTGCGTTACTACTAAGATTCCTGTGAATCTCATTCTTTTCCCAAAAACAAATCTCCAGTACAGGGAGGAAGCTCGCAGGGCAAAGAGAAGGTAAATGATGATGAGCCAAGGCTGAGCGGCAGAAGAGCTTAGTTTAGGTTGTCAAATTATGTTATGTATTTTTGAAATTTTATGAGTTTCGGATTTGTATATGAAGTGGAGTAGTGAGAGGATATAAGTATTGTAAGATAATTGTGGATGAATGTGCTTATATGTGATTATATATATCCAGCAGAGGCATTGTATAAAGTTCTAGCATTTTGGCACTCTGACGTTTATATTCGGTGAGTATTAGCTAATTGATACTCCACCGTAGTGTTAGAAAATGAGGTATCACAATCAACATCATCAAGAACCAACAAAACCTTTTTGTTAGAGTGTCTGTGTTTAATTATAGATTTTCCTTGGTCAACACTTCCAAACTTCATCTTCTTTTCCTTAGAATTGCTGATAGAAGTGTTCGTTGAAGGCAAAGAAGACCATGATATTTCTTTGATTCTTCTTTGACATCCAAAAGAAAACAAGCACCTTCAAAGTGATAGAAGATTGAATTATAGAGAGCTTTTGCAAGGGTTGTTTTGCCAATTCCACCAATTCCATAGATACCAAACAAACAAACACCATTATTAGCTTCATCCAAAAGTGACCTCACTTTTTCCATACGAGGTTCAAGTCCAACAATGTAATCAACATTATGGAAGCGTTTAGGTGGAAGCATAGAATATGCATGTTGCACAATCCTTTCAATAAATCCAGATTCACATCTGCGAAAGAGCATATTTCCTTTTCACTATGAAGAGTATTTAAGTGTGTAATTAAAATGTCTTCTTTTGTATTTATTTCCTCTTCTAATAAATAGTGTTCAATAAAATACTACTGTTTTAATTCTAAAAGGTTAAAGTGGATGGAATAAAAAGTGAAGAGAATCATATTCCAATATCAATAAAATATGTCAATTTTTTAATCCCATCTCATGATCAAAATATTCTCTGCTAAAATGACACTGTTTATATAAATCCAGTAGACTCAGGCTGAAAAATGTAAATTCAAAAGTATAAAACATAGCAAAAAATTAAACATTTTAAATACTCATAATATAATCACTCCCAAGTATTCAAAGATTAACCTTTGAATTGCAAGAGCCAATAGTAAATTTCATCAGCAGAAGGCAACCAGAAAATAGTGCAAATAAGCCTACCCGTCTTTGAAAAGCCATGTTGATTGCAACCTGGCAGCTTCGGACAAAGCGGACCTCCATTTGCATACTTTATCTAGGTCATCTCTAAACCTATCTTCATGAGAAGCCATAGCTTCTTTAAAGCTATTTTCCTGATCCTGAACATCCTTCGGATTCACCTTATAGAAAATAGGCATAACCTGCTGGTTTTTCTCCTTCTTACACTGGATGATGTGAGCCAGTTCATCGAGGCACCAAGTGGAAGTAGCGTAGTTTGTAGAGAACACAATAATTGAAATCCTTGATCTCTCTATGGCTTTAAGAAGTGCAGGTGCGATCCATTCCCCTTTCTTGAGTTTCTTGTCATCAATGAAAGCGTTGATCCCCTTACGTCGTAAAGCATCATATAGATGCACAATGAAGGATAGGCAAGTATCTACACCTCGAAAACTCAGAAAAACGTCATATATATACTTAGTTTTACTGCTGAATTTAAGGGGTGAAGGTGAGGCCATTTGAATTGCCATATGGCTGCAGTAGTAATCGCAGTGGTGAAGCTATGTTCTGAGTTCGCAGGCCCATCAATTTCATTGGAGTATTGTGATATCGGAATGGCGTACAGGATAGTTGCCATGTTTTTGTTTGACTTTTATTTTGATACTCTGTTTTTGTTTGACTTTTATAATGGTGCAACAATGGATATCATTTTTTTAACTTTCGTTTATTTTGAAGGAATAAATAACCTGAGGCAGACCAATCAGTATGTGTGAGGCCAGATTCCTAAAAACAACTATTGTGTGTGTTAATGTGTGTTAATACAAGTGTTTATAATATTTATTAATTATTTTCTATATAGAAATGATTAAATAAAAAATTTAATAATATATAGTTTGATAGAAGTTTTTTTTGTCATGACAGATGGTGAAGAAGATGAAGCCTCATGTTTGTTTGACTTTTCTCATTTCTTAAAATTGTTTTGAAAATAAATAAAAATCATTAAAAACTTGTATGAAAATTTTACTTAATTCAGAGTCAATAATTATTATACTCTTACATTCTAGAATTTTTTTTAACTCAGTCAATGGTTCGTGACTAATTCAGCTTTTTGATATGAAATGGGTTGGAAAGGGGAGGAGAGAGAAGGAAGAATGAGGAGGAAGCCAAGAAATAGGAAATTCACTCAAGTCTATTCCTCAATTGAATACCGTAACTCTATTTATAGCGCTTAAAAATAATAAATAATAATTTAAACTCAATTTGCAATCTAAATCGTAATTTGAAATTTAAAAGATAATAAGATACTGAGAGAGTAATCTAGATATCCCGATTTGTTTAGAAAACCTAGAAACCCTAATTTATTGAAAACCCTAAATAATATAAATAGATATTATTTCATCATTCTCTCCTGGTTGGAAGAACTCTCCACCAAAGAGGTAGACAGCTGGTACTTGTTGAGTAAGTCGGAGTCAATCTAACAGAACTCCTCCTCAGTGATCCATGTAGCATCTAAATCAAAGCAGCCTTTCCAACAAATGAGGTAGTGGTTGATAGGGCTTGCTGGAGTCAAGATAGTCTGCTAATCTATAATAGCGTCAATGACTTCATTTGGCGCCGTAATGGTGAGCAATGATGGAATAAGGACATGATATGTAACTACAAAAACATCAAAACATAAATGGGGCGGTTCACAAGTACCTCAGTAACAAAAAAGATCCAGACTAATAGACATATCTAGAGGTAATTCTAATAAATAAGCATTGGGTCCCAACTTCTAAGTAATGCGGAATGGGCCAGAAGCACAAGCATGTAAATTTTTGAATGACTTTTTTGAATCCCAAGTTGTAGGTTTATCACTAACTAAGCTCCTAAGCAAGTCACTTAGGTTACAATTTGTTACTTCAGTTTGACCATCATTTTGAGGATGGAAGGCAGAAGAAAACTTTAATTGAGTATCAAAAATCTTTTAGAAGGTTTTTCAGAAGTAGCTTACAAACTTTACATCCTTATCTGACACAATTGTAGTAGGTAGTCCATGTAGATGGATGACCTCTTGAAAGAACAACTTAGCAAGATGTGAAGCATCAATAGTTTTTCTATATAGGATGAAATGAGCCATCTTGGAAAACCTATCAATAACAATTAGGACATAGTCGTGTCCTAGTACTGTCCTGGGTAACTTTAAGACAAAGTCCATGCTAATATCCTTCTATGGTGCCTCAGGAATTAGTAAAGGTGTATAGCATCTTGTGTTTCACTTCCTTTCTTTAGCAGTATGGCAGGTGCGGCATTAGGAAAGGATTCTAGCTGTATCACGCTTAAAGGAAGGCCAATTAAACCTATCTTCCACTAAGGCTATAGCCTTTTGGATGCCGAAGTATCCTGCCAAGCCTCCCTTATGTAATTCCCAAACGAGGAAGTCCTAGACAGGACTACAAGGAATGCATAGTCTAGAACAACAAAACAGGTGGCCATTATCGATTAAGAAGTCAGCATAGTCATAGTGGTCACCATTGCTAACCTCTTGATAAATAATCCTAAAGTCAGGGCATAAGACATATACATCCTTTAACCTATCAAAAACAACAACATGTACTCTCTTACTCAAGGCATCAACTATCTTATTTTCTACTCATGCTCGATGTTTAACCATAAAAGTAAATTCTAGGAGGAATTCAACCCACTTGGCATGTTCACCACTTAGATGCCATTGCGAGCTAATAAACTTAAGAGCCTAGTGATCTGAGTATAGAATAAACTGTTGGGGAAGAAGGTAGCACTTTCAATACTTAATGATCGGATAATGGCATAGAACTCCTTGTCATAGGTAGAGTACTTCTATTTTGCCTTATTGAGCTTTTCACTAAAGAAGGATATGGGATGACCTTCTTGGCTTAGGACATCTCCTATTCCCATACCAAAAGCATCACAGGGAACTTCAAAGTGTAAGAGGCAAGTTTCACCTAAGAGGGGGTGAATTGGGTGATATCAAAATTTTCGTGGTTGATACGGATGTGTTAAACTGAATAAAGAGAGTGTAGAGATAGAGAAACTACACACAGAGATTTATACTAGTTCGGACACAAATCTCTAGCCTACGTCTAGTCCCCAGAGGTCAATGCCTACTGAGCCTTTCATTAATCCTCTAAGATTCAGTCAGCTCTTGGAACGCACGGTAAAACAACTATCCTCACAAGGACTATGAGCATAAATGTTCTAAACTTAGAACTTTCTCTCCCCCTCATAGCAAGTCTTATGAGCAAAATAATTTCAATGAACTCTCTCAGCTTCTCGCGTAAGGAAACTCTAGCCTCTCAAGATCCCTTTACCTTGAGATGAAGATTACAATGAAAGTATTTACATAAATCTCTCTTATAGAGCAAATAAAATAATCACTGAAGTTCATAACATAAATATAATAGGATTACAAAGATTTATGACTGATAAGCTCTTTTGTGTGTTCACTGTGTTGTCTATGTGTTTTTCAGTTTGCCATGGAAGTTCTTTTATATTGATATTGAGAAGATGAACGTTGCAATGTATCCGTTGTGGAGTGGCATAGGCATTTGAATTCCTTATACAAGCTTTCACAACATACTCTGCAGTTAGGTGTTGGTTGGACCCATGTGTAAATTCCTATATGATTGTGTTTGCCATTATTAACTTGTTTATGCGTTTTGCTAATCTGGATGTTGAATACTTGTCTCATACTTGGAACAAATATTAAAGAATGTATAAAAATACTAATGAGTGAAATTACAATGAATAATTAATGTATAAGTGTATTTGGATCTATCGCTAGAAATCATTTAACTTCTGTCAACATATGGACTCAAGTTCACCATGTCAAACTCAAGTGAAAGATCACAGGAATTCGAGTGCAACGAAAAGGACTCAAGTGAAGCATATATTTTAATGTTCCAGATACGTTTTCTGATGCAAACGCTTGGGAGTGTAATGAATAACTCAAGTGTGAAAGGCACCAAAACTTGAGTGCAAGATCATGGACTTGAGTGTATGGCTTGTTCTCACATTGTATTTCTTCTCGGGTATACACTCTCAAGCAAAACTCTCTAAACTCGAGTGTAAATGGGATCAGGACTCAAGTGTACAATTTGTTTTCTCCAACCAAATCCTCTTGGGTACAAACTCCTATGCTTGAACTCTTGACACTCGAGTACAAAACCATACAAGAACTCGATGTGAAATCCCAGACTCGAGTGCACTTTATTTCTTCTGAGCAAGAACCTCTCGGGCAAAAACTCTTTCTCTGGAACTTACAGGACTCGACTTTACATGCTGCACAGAACTCGAGTGCTAATCAAAGAACTCGAGTGTGCTTCTTTTCTCCTGATATTGGCTACTTTCTGGAACAAAATCTCATCATAGAACTTCCAGAACTTGAGTGCATATCATCTTTGGACTCGAGTGAACCATACCAAACTCAAGTGCATTGGTTCCTAACAAGTTAACAATTCAAAGATTCGTTAGTCTCAATGGTACCTGCAGAGGAAACTATCAACTAGACTCGAGTGCTTTGTTCAGAACTTGTGTTCTTTAACCAGAACTCGAGTTCATCACCCAGAACTCGAGTGCATCGGTAATTTTACAGCATATATTAACGAGAGTTTGTGAAATGCTTCCTTTAGTAAAATTTACACAATGTTCTTGATCTAACTTGATCATGTCCTTACAAAACACTTTATGACTATTTTGTTATCATCAAAACATAGATTCTAACATAAAGAACTTGTCAAAATTAGGCAATACAAGGGCACAAGAAAGCTTCTCTTTAATGGTCTAAAAGGCCTTAGATGCTACAGGAGTCCAATTATATTTTTGCCCCTTCAAGGAGTCATTGATAGGGGTCATAATGGTGTTAAAATATCGTATGAAGCGTCTATAAAAAATGATGCCAAGCCATGAAAACTTTATGCTTTTTGCAAGGTCTTTAGCTCTGACCATTCAAGGATGGCCTTAAACTTTTCAGGATAAGTAGAAAACCTTGCTCCAAGATGAAAAGTCCAATGAAGACTACCTAATTTTACAAGAAGGAGCATTTGGGTAGGTTGAGGTAGAAATTCTCTTTTTAAAGGGTACTAAATACCTGCTCTAGGTGGACTAAGTGTTCATCTCTTGATTTTCTATAAACTAATATGTCATCAAAGTACACAACCAAACATTTCCCTAAGTAAGGTCACAAGATATGTGTCATGACCTCATGAAAGTAATAGGGGCATTGGTCAAGTCGAAAGGCATCACTAACCATTTGAACAACCCATCTTAGGTGTTGAATACAGTCTTCCATTCATCTCCGGGACTAATCCAAATTTGATGGTACCCATTATAAAGATTAAACTTTAGAAACCAAGAAGACCCATATATGAAGTCAAGTATATCCTTAAGTCTCATAATAGAAAACCCATATATGCATCACTAGAGTATTCTTCTAGTGATATTCCACTTGATGTATCACTCGGGTATGTTTTGTAGTGATCTTAAAAAATGGGATCACTCAAGTTGTTACTTAAGTGATCTAAACTTAGAAAATTTTCAACTATAGATCCCTTTCAAAATCACTCCAGTGTTGTGCTTGTGATGCTTTTTATCACATCACTCGAGTGGTTACTCGAATGATTCAGGGTCATCACTCGAGTGATCACTTGAATAATGTTTTTCAAAACTTGACAAAGAGCATAATTGGAGTAGGGCACCTTTTAACACTTCATCACTTGAGTGAGTACTGTTAGCCTCAGAAAACTCATTCTTGATCATTTAAAAACCTTTTATTTATTATCAAATCCTTTTGTAATATCTTTTCAAACTTTGTTTTCATCAAAACATGATCTAACAAGATAGCTTTACCCTTATACTTGAACACATGGGTATTAGCTTAGCCATGGATTGTAACATTATGGTCATAAAGCTAGGATGCCCTAATGAGATGTGAGAGACATCCATGGGAATGACAACACAGAAAACTTCTTCTTGATTATCGCCTAAATTGATTGGGATACGTCAGTACTGGGTGATTGGGAGTGAAGTATTATCAATCCATGTGACATGAAAAGGTTTCTTGCGAGGCTATGTTGTCAGTTTAAGTTGAGAAACACCTTGGCTAGAAATCACATTTCTTTTACTTCCGTTGTTGATAACCAACTTGCAGGACTTCTCACTATAATTCAAAAATGTGTAAAAGTTATTGCTTTTCTTCCACGAGTCATCATCGAGTAATGGGATAGTAAGGAGGCATCTCATTACTCCAAGATATCTTAATGGGGGCTCTTCTACAATAATCTCCTCAATGACATCAAAGGGGCTTTCGATAGAGTCAATTACAATGCCAGGTTCTCCCTCAATGAGCACATCGTCATCATGGGACTTTACTAGTAAAGCATGTCATATGTACTAGTAAGCACATTGGAGCTGAAAGATTTATTCCTAAAAGTATTTGGTCCTAACGGGAGGGATCTAGCCCTCTGAGTAGTGGGGTTGACAGTAAAATTATGAGTTTGTCGTGATTCCCTACCTAAGGTGATGGAGCGTCATATAGATGGATACCTAGAAAGGGAATCTATGGTTCTGGCTTTATGATAGGCTTCTTCAAGAGTGTCCAAGTAATGTATCCTAAGTTCCTATTGTATGTCCATCCTATTGCCATTTATAAACCTCTCGATAGTTTCCTGAGGGTCCTCAGCTATGTTATTCTGAATCATGAGGTCTTCAAACTGGGTTATCTAGTCATTTGTTATGGATGACAATTGCTTTAGATTAAGTAGTTGGTTGTACAGCTTGCTTATGTTGTTAAGTGGCATGTACTTCTTTGTGAGCTTCCTCTTCATCTCAGCCCATGTGCTTAGTAGCTGTAAGCCTAAACGTTCAATGTTATTTTGGGCATTTTGCTAATATTTTCATGAAGAGCCTATTAGCTTCATTTAAGTGAAGCAAACTCATTGTGCATCCCTCATGTTGTACCACTCAAAGTAATCTTCCATAGTTGCTAGCCAATCGAGGAAGGTGCTTGCATTTAGCTTGCCATCAAATTCAGGTGCTTCAACATTTATTTTTATTGTTATGTCATCAGTGTAGTCATATCAAGGGGTGTCTCAATACTTCCTAAGTAGGGATGGGTTCTGGTCATACCTATAGTCTTGGTATTGCCTTGGTGGTGGTGAGTTCTAGTCATACCTATAGGTACTTCTATTCCTAGGTGGAGGCTTGTTGTGATTTCTCAATTCATGCATGTCAAACTAGTCCACACGTGCCTTGATCTGTAGGTTAAGGTTCTGGTTATTAGGATTTACCAGAGGCTAATAATTCTTACAGGGGAACAACCTAGTTTTATTTTGTTTAGTGTGTCCCTAGTCTATGTGGGGGGTTCCCAAGCACTCCATTTTCTACCTTTCCAAGCACTTTCCTAGTAAGCTTGTGAATGGCATCCCAAATTTCATGGAATTTGGATTTAGTTTATTGTTCCTTGACATCCAAAGCTTCGCTAAGGTTCTCCACATTCCTAGTAAGAGCACCCAGTCTCTCCATAAGGGTGGCAATGGAGGATTGATGGCTCTGGGAGTTTTGGCTCATTTAGGAATTAAGTGATTCAATCTTCTCGGTAAGGGTTGCAATGTAGGTTTGATGGTTTTGGGAATTGTGGTCCATTTGAAAAGTGAGTAAGTCAATGCAGGATTGAATGGAGTCAATTTGTTCGTTAAAGTAATATTATTGTTAGGAAGCCACAGATTGTCATGCAACAAATTTTTTTTATGCTAAGTAGGTACATCTTAACAAGGAGGCAATAATAAATCAGGTAAAGTAAGCTGCTAATAATCTAAAATAATGACTGTTACAAGTGTAGGATGGTGTATTTAGAAGTACAAGTGTACACTGTCGTAATCAAGTAATATAGAAGTGAGTAGAGTATCGTTCCCACGAGGATTGATCACTAAGTACCAAAATTGGTAATTTTAATTCTATTTAGTCAGTTGATTAGTTGTGATTGAGATTACAAGATAGAAATGATGAAATATGAATACAAGTGATATAAAGACAAATATGAGAAAAAGCCCTAGGGATTAGATTTCACTTAATAAATTCCAGATTGAATCACTTATCTATTCTAGTCCTATTTATTCCACATGATTGATAGTCGAGTTTCCCTATTTTAATTACTAGCCTCTTCCAAGGTCAAGTAATTCTATAATTAATTGCTAACCCAATATATTCCTATATGAATTTAAGCAATCAATCATGCATTAAGATTTATGGAACTCAATTAAGACTACACAACCCATATGAATATATTCCTATTTCATATGCAAATTATGGTTTTAATTATAGGATCCACACATGTATCTCCTTCCGGTCTCAACATGCATATTAAAATCATCCAAAAGGTGGTCAATCAATTATAAGCATTAAGAGCAATAATTAAAACTCAATCATGAAGAAAAAATTAAAACTAGATTTAATAAGTTAAGATTCAATCCGTCATTAGTAAGCTACGTCATCACCCTAGGAAAAGGAAAATTTAGCTCATGATAAAATTAAAAACAAAACCAAAATATATTCCAAACATCATAAATATTGCATAAAAATTAATTACAAAAACATAAAAATGCTACTACAAGATGCATGAAAATGGAAAATCTAGCCTACCATATAGGAGGTAAAACCATCCATGTAGGTGGCAACCTATACCATCCATAAAGGAGGACTACCTAGGCCTTCCATATAGGAGGTAAAACCATCCATGTAGGAGGCATGCAAGAAGTAAAAAAATGCAAGAAATAAATTCTAAAAATAACAACTATCTCTCTCTCTCTTCCTTCCTCCTTCTTCCTCTCATTTTAGGGTGCCAAGAAGCTCTATTTATAGGCTTCATTTTCAGACTGCTACAGTGATTTACTACAGTGAACCGCACTGCTACAGTGAACCGACCACCCACTTGCTACAGTGCACCGACTGCTACAGGAACCGCACTGCTACAGTGAACCGACCACACCGTCCGCTACAGTGAAACTGCTACAGTGAACAGTACCCGTATGAACAGTGCACAGTGAATAGTACCGCGTGAATAGTAACTTTCCCTTAAATGCCTTCTTTAATTTTTTTTAATCCGGTACTATCCATGGCTGCAAGAAAATCATTATTTATTTATTAATTACACCCAAATTAATTACATTCAGCTCAAATATAGTCCACAAAATCATCATATAAGTGAAAATGAATATGCAAATATTTTACTTATCAAATTCCCCCACACTTAGCTCTTGGACGTCCTCGGACAAGAAAGAGTAATTAATAAGTGCTTCCAACAAAATCAGAAGTGTCAAGTCATAAACAAGGACACAATTAAAGAATAAAGAGATCATAGTATTCTTGAATCAACAAAAGTATAAACTGGTAACTTCATTTGAAAATAAATGAACCGAATTCATAATTGTGGCTCATTCTCTCAATCTCTCAAGTGTTTTAGGGTAAGTGTTTCGCTCAAATTCACCTGAAAAAAATGCACTACCATAAGCTTGCCAAAAATCTCAATCTCCACTACCTAATTCACATGCATAATTCAAATCAAAAGGACTTATTAAAGGTTGTAATGGGGTTAAGGTAAAAGGAATGTAAAAATTGATATGAAGGGCTTTTTTTACTAAGTAAATAGAACAATTGAAAAATGGGCCATCTTATGAATAAACCTGGCCTATCTCATCCCAACAACCATAATTTACATTTTTTTCTTTTTCTTTTTCTTTTTTTTTCTTTTTTTCTTCTTTTTTTTAACTTTTGCACTTTTGTGGTTGATGATATATAGACCCCCACACTTGTCAAAAGCCCATTTCACAAAAATTTCAAACGCTCTGTTAATCTTTCGAATTCAGTGAAAGCACTTGATAAATCATTAAAACACATATTAATGGTTGAAAATAAAGAAATAATCAATTAGGCTCAAAGGAGCTTATCAATGGTATAATTGTAAGGTTGGCTATTTGGCTCTGGCTAAACAAAATGAATGCCTTTATCATTTTTGAATGTGCATGCGACATGTAATTTCAACTAGATTTAAAGCAAGTTCTAGAGTGACAACTTAATAGGTGAATATCACACACAAGAAAGATAATCACTATTGATCATATAGGCTCAAAAGCTCACGATTAGGGACTTTCAAATTCAGCTCATTCAATCTCAAAATTCATCACCAAATTCAACAATCAGTTATTCAATCATGCTATAAAATCTCTAAACTCAATTGATCCATGCTTCAAACTTATATACTTCTTAAAATCATTGAAAAACACTCAAATTTTATTTTTATTTTTTTTATTTTTTTTAGAAATAGAAAGAAAGAAAAAAATTACAACTAATAAGACGCGTCTCAAGAGTTAAGAATAACTCTTTACTCTGCCATCTTTTCACACCCCATGCATCTAATGGTTTTACTACTAACTACCTAATGTAGAAATCATGCAATTTTTTTTTTAATAATCCTCCCCCAACCTAAATCAGACATTGTCCTCAATGTCTTCTAAAGATTAAAGAAAGGTTTTTTTTTGAACAACCTAAACACACAATAAATTAAACCAAAATGCTAAGAGTAAAACCATAAGATAAAAGAAAGTTACAACCGGAGAGTGGTATCTGGATCTTGCTTCTGACTGCTATTTGAAGATTGCCCACCTATTTGGTTAACCAATGGATCTGGTTTAGGTTCATAGTTTGCATTTGATCCAGTAGTTGCTCAGCAGTTGGAGCAGAAATTATAGAATGGCGAGTCGCTTGGGGTATGAATCCTGTTTCCACAGCATGATCAAGAAAAGACAACATGTTATCATAAAAACCATTAACATTTAACAATCCTAATGGTTTTTTATGAAAGTTCAGTTTAGCCCAATATGCAATGCTAGAGATCCCATCCAACGTTTCAAAACCACCGGGTAGAGCGATAAAAGCATCAGCACTGTAAAACATACGTTCCATTCGTTCAGGCAGACTTGAAACCCCTAACTCTTGCCCTAAGGAGAAGATGTGATTTTCTAACTCCTTCACCCTTACGTTCAAACCTTTACTACCATTCATGGTTGCAGCAATAGCCACACTTCCCCTCAGGCCTTGAATACCTCCCCCGTAGACAAAATTGATCTTTCTTGCAGCTAATGCACGTCCCAGTTCATTGGCTGCAGGTATAAACTCTCTATCATTTCCCAAGTCAGTTTCACCAAAAATGCATATAGATTTAAAACTGCATTTTAGAGTGATACCACTCCTCTCTTTTTCTCTCTCAGACATTTTGTGTTTTTTACAAATGGAAGATTACATATTTATATTACAAAAACAGCGACAACAAAATCATGCAAATCACACATTTTTCAAAAAAATTTGAAAAAAATTTCTGACACGAATGACCAGTGGGCCACTGTGCGAAGAAATTAAGTAAAGTGAGTAAAGAAAGTCAAAAGTTACTGAAAAAGATAAGACAGATTGACAAAAGCAAGATTTTGTACAGTAGTTGTGATTGTGGCTCACATCTTCCTCTGGTTTTACATCCAGTAACGGCTTAAACGCTTTCTATGAATCGAGGATTTGCTTCCCATCCAGTTTTCTTATAAACTGGCAAACAGGGTCTTTTAACGTCAGATTCCCAAGATGGTAGCGCTCTTTTTCTTTGTTGAATATATCTAATAAATCAAGAAGAACATGATGAACATCGCCACTAGGATGCGTCTCAAGAGTCTGAATGATATCATCCAATGACTCCTTACTCAGTCCATCCTTTATAAATTGGATTTTATCTTCTCGATTTATAGAAACCATACCTTTGCTCCTACAGTGCTGATCACAATTCCACCTTGCACATTTAGGACAAACCTTCATTCTTTTAGCTCTTCTCTTTTTGGAATAAGAGCTTCTTCCCATACCTGGCATAGGTTTAATAAATGAATCATGAATCTCACCTATTAAACGTACCTTAGCTTCAATAATCCAGCGGACATCCTCAGGAAGGCCCAAACGCTTGAATGTCTTCATTCTTTCAAGTTGACAGCTATAGATCTTCCTAAGCACATCTTTGGGAAGAGTAGGGAACCTGTTCTTAAGCTTTACAATAATTTCCTCCATGATGAGACTAAAATTTAAAGATGTAGTTTTGTGTGCTTCAGTAAGTAAGAAAGAAAAATGAAAGATTAAGGAAAAGAAGTTTTGGGTTGCCTCCCAAATAGCCACCCTTCTTTAACGTCTTTAGCTAGACAAAGACCTAACCAATATTTTTTTTTTATTTTTGATTTTTTTATTTTATTTTTTAAAAAAAATTAGGACTTACCTGTTGTTTCCTCCAAAGTGATGACAGTTTTCAAAGTGTTGAGTACACCATCATTATATTCTTTCAGCCTTTGCTCATTTACTTTGAATTTTCGATCACCATCTTGAATCTCCACAACTCCATATGGCCATGTTTGAACCACAGTAAAAGGTCCTGACCACCTTGATCTCAACTTTCCCAGAAAGAGCTTTAGCCTTGAGTTGCATATCATAACTTTTTATCCCGGCGTGAACTCTCTCCTCAAAATTCTTTTATCCTGCCACATTTTTGTCTTCTCCTTGTATAACTTTGCATTATTATGAACTTGTTGTCTGGATTTTTCAAGCTCATTGAGTTGGAGAAGTCTCTTCTTACCAGCTGCCTTTAAGTCAGCATTTAAGGCTTTTATTGCCCAATATTCTTTGTGCACTTCAGGATTAGTTAATTTTGAAACATCTACTATTCCCATTGCGAGTGGTTGATTCATGCAGCTTTTATTCACCACGTCTTTTGTGCAGCTGGTCAATGTATCTACTCTGTAACAGGTGTCACCTTCATTTGGACATGACCAAGCCTTAAAAATGTTAAAAGATACTTGGTCATCTTGAGCTCATAAAGTCAACTTTCCCTGTTGCACATCTATTAAAGTTCTCCCAGTTGCTAGGAATGGCCTCCCAAGAATGATAGGAATTTCTTGATCTTCTTCCATGTCAAGTATAATGAAATCAGCTGGGAATATGAGTTTGTCCACCTTCACCAGAACATCTTCTAAGATACCCCTTGGATGTTTAATTGATCGATCAGCAAGAAGTAGTGAAACTGTGGTAGGCTTCACCTATCCAAGACCAAGTTTTCTGTAGACAGATAAGGGCATGAGATTTACACTTGCTCCTAGGTCACAAAGTGCTCTTTCAAAGTTACATTCACCTATGGTGTAAGGTATGCAAAAGCTTCCTGGATCTTTCAGCTTTGGTGGTAGTTTCTTTTGCAGAATGGCACTGCACTCCTCAGTAAGTGCAACTGTCTCAAATTCCTCAAGCTTTGGTGGTAGTTTCTTTTGTAGAATGTCCTTCATGAATTTTGCATAACTAGGCATTTGGGCAAGAGCGTCTGCAAAAGGGATGTTGATATGTAACTTTTTGAAAACCTCCAGAAACTTTTTAAACTGCTTGTCTAGCTTTGCCTTCACAAGTCTCTGAGGGTATGGAACTGGTGGTACATATGGAGGAGGGTTATCTGGAAAGCTTATTCTTCCTGGTACCACATCATCTTCTTGAGGTTTTTGTGCTTCCTCCTTCTTTTCTTGTTCACTTTCTTTCTTTTCTCCGTCATTCTTATGTAGAATTACAGGATCTTTCAATTCTTTCCCACTCCTTAATGCAATAGCCTTCACATGCTCTATTGGGTTTTTTTCAGTGTCACTTGGAAGAGTACCTAGTTGTCTGGAATTCAACATATTTGCAATTTGGCCCATTTGGATCTCCAAGTTCTTTCTCGAGGCTTCCTGGCTTTTAAGTGTTGCATCAGTCATAGCCATGAATTGAGATGTATTCATGGTTAGTTGAGCCAGTGCATCTTCCACATTCACTTTTTGCTGTGGTGGATTTGGTGGTTGAAGAGCTTGTTGCTAGTAGTTCCCTTGCGGTTTGAACACATTTTGATTATTCCTCCAGCCAAAGTTTGGATGATTCCGCCAACCTGGATTATAAGTGTTTGAGAATGGGTCATTTCTTTGATTTTCGATATAATGAGCTTGCTCCAACTGAGAAGGTATGGATGACTGTCCATCTTGACTTTGTGTACTCATATGAGGTCTTCTATATCGGTCACAGGTTTCATGAGGAGTATTGATTGCATTTGCTTGACTAGTCAATGAGCTCACTTGCTTGGATATAGATGCAACTTGAGAAGATAACGTTGTAAGGATATCCAGCTCGTGCACTCTAAGTACCTTCTTTAAATTATGACGTTCAGAAGGCCATTGATATGCATTTGCCGCCATCTCCTCAAGTAAATTATAGGCATCATCTAGATTTTTCCCCATTAAAGATCCTCCAACTGCATCATCTACAAGAATTCTGGTGGTATGCGTCATCCCATTGTAGAATGTTTGAAGTGTCCACCAATCTGGTAACCCATGATGAGGACATCTCCTTAGCAACTCCTGGTATCTTTCCCAGGCTTCATAAAGGCTTTCTAGTTCATGCTGGGAAAATGAGGTAATTTCATTCCTCAATTTTGCAGTTTTTCCTGACAGAAAGTATTTCGCCAAAAATTTCTGTGCCAAGGCATCCCATGTAGTTATGTTTCCCACTGGTAGAGAATGTAACCAGCTCTTAGCCTTATCCCTGAGTGAGAAAGGGAAAAGTCTAAGTCTAATGGCATCATCAGTAACACCATTATGCTTGAATGTGTCGCATATTTCTAAGAAGCTGGCTATATGTGTGTTGGGATCTTCTGTTGATAAACCACTAAACTGATTGGCTTGGACCATCTGGATAATTGCAGGCTTGATTTCAAAATTGTTGGCTGCTACTGGTGGTTTTCTGATTCCAGAAGTTGTCTCCATGACTGTTGGTGTTGCATAATCACGGAGTGTTTTGGTATCTGCTGCTTCTCCTTCCGGATTTGCCATTGAATTGATTGAAGTATACTGCTTTCAAACTCTCCGATTTCTTCGACAAGTTCTCTCGATCTCAGAATCACAAGGTTGTAATTCAGTCTTCTTCGATCTGGACATATATTAAGCAAAAACCTGAAAAGAAACAAACGACAAAAAAAATATATAATATGAAGACCAAATTAGTATTAAAATTACTTGGTATTGATATTAATGACAATCCCCGGCAACGACGCCAAAAACTTGTTACGAGTGTAGGATGGTGTATTTAGAAGTGCAAGTGTACATTGTCGTAATCAAGTAATATAGAAGTGAGTAGAGTATCGTTCCCACGAGGATTGATCACTAAGTACCAAAATTGGTAATTTTAATTCTATTTAGTCGGTTAATTAGTTGTGATTGAGATTACAAGATAGAAATGACGAAATATGAATACAAGTGATATAAAGACAAATATGAGAAAAAGCCCTAGGGATTAGATTTCACTTAATAAATTCCGGATTGAATCACTTATCTACTCTAGTCCTATTTATTCCACATGATTGATAGTCGAGTTTCCCTATTTTAATTACTAGCCTCTTCCAAGGTCAAGTAATTCTATAATTAATTGCTAACCCAATATATTCCTATATGAATTTAAGCAATCAATCATGCATTAAGATTTATGAAACTCAATTAAGACTACACAACCCATATGAATATATTCCTATTTCATATGAAAATTATGGTTTTAATTATAGGATCCACACACATGTATCTCCTTCCGGTCTCAACATGCATATTAAAATCATCCAAAAGGTGGTCAATCAATTGTAAGCATTAAGAGCAATAATTAAAACACAATCATGAAGGAAAAATTAAAACTAGATTTAATAAGTTAAGATTCAATCCGTCATTAGTAAGCTACGTCATCACCCTAAGAAAAGGAAAATTTAGCTCATGATAAAATTAAAAACAAAACCAAAATATATTCCAAACATCATAAATATTGCATAAAAATTAATTACAAAAATATAAAAATACTACTACAAGATGCATGAAAATGGAAAATCTAGCCTACCATATAGGAGGTAAAACCATCCATGTAGGTGGCAACCTATACCATCCATAAAGGAGGACTACCTAGGCCTTCCATATAGGAGGTAAAACCATCCATGTAGGAGGCATGCAAGAAGTAAAAAAATGCAAGAAATAAATTCTAAAAATAACAACTCTCTCTCTAAAATAGAAACTCTCTCTCTCTCTCTTCCTTCCTCCTTATTCCTCTCATTTTAGGGTGCCAAGAAGCTCTATTTATAGGCTTCATTTTCGGACTGCTACAGTGATTTGCTACAGTGAACCACACTGCTACAGTGAACAGTACCCGCATGAACAGTGCACAGTGAATAGTCCGCATGAATAGTACCTTTGCCTTAAATGTCTTCTTTAATTCTTTTTAATCCGGTACTATCCATGGCTGCAAGAAAATCATTATTTATTTATTAATTACACCCAAACTAATTACATTCAGCTCAAATATAGTCCACAAAATCATCATATAAGTGAAAATGAATATGCAAATATTTTACTTATCAATGACCTTTTCTCCTTTTTTGTAAGATGAAACGATTACCCCCAATAGGTCTGGTGAGTTTGCTCTCAGCTTCAAGAAGGTGTATAATGGAAGAAAAAATGTGATCTAATGTAGAAGTGGAATGTAGGTATGTGGGTCTGATGCATAGTGAAACAGGTAGCGTGTGGAGGCTCCGTTCACCGTGAAATTTAGTGGACAGATCGTATTCTTCATTCCGATTCTAATGGTAGTGGTTTCATCGCAACCATACATTAGGAAATTAGTGAATAATAGCTAGACATTGACATCGTGAAAAAAAAGAAAAGAAAAGAAAAACAGCACAATGCTATTCTGGAGGCGTGTGCAAGCTGTCCTTTGCCTTTTTGTGATGGTTTCTTAGGGATCTGGCCGTGTGAACATGATGATGGTGGTGTCATATTGCAAAGAAGTTGAAATAGCAAGCATCAAAGGTGAAGACGCGACGGTGATGGGGTTTTGTGTTAAGGGCGTGTTTGTTTGGACTGAGTATGACCAACCTTGGGCTCTGATGTGAAAATTGTTGTGAAATTGGTTGGAAAAGGGAGGAGAGAGAAGGAAGAACAAGGAGGAACTGAGAAATAGAGACTTCAATATTTAATACTCAAGTTTGGTCCGAGAACCCTAGCTTTATTTATAAATTTTAAAAATAATAAATAATAGTTTAAATTCAATTTGCAATCTAAATCCTATTTTAAAATTTAAAAGATAATAAGATACTGAGTGAGTAATCTAGATATCCTAATTTATTTGGAAAATCAAGAAACCCTAATTTATTGAAAATCCTTATTCATATAAATAGATATTATTTCATCATATTTGAATTTTCATCGTTTGATTTTATATTTTGTCCTATTATATATTTAGTTTTAGAATAGACTTGACGCCTTAATGTGCAAGGAAATGGCGCAAATGGAAGAGTTCCAGAACATGATGAGTCTTCATTCACAAACCACGATGGTGACAGTAAGATCTGGGTTCCAGTACATGATGGGTCTGCACCTTTGATCTTCAATCTTCAATGGATACACATCCCTAAAAAAAGGCAACAACGAGATCTAGGTTCTTCTCATCTTCGCAATTTTCAATCCGTCTGGTTATTTATTTTTTATGAGAAGTTTTGTGTTAAGGGTTCTTTGTGCCTTGATTTTTGCTTTTGATTTCTTCAATTCATGGATGCTTTCAATATAAGAAAGGGCTGGCATCTAGGAGGGATTATTTTTCTTCTTGTTTGTGTCACCATATTCTCCCAGATTTTTGTATAGCAATTATGCTATATATCATTGTAACTTAGTTTAAATATGGTAGTTTTGGTAACAAGTAACGGTAAGAATGGGCGGGCGGGGCTGACCCGAAGGTCAACCTACTACCTGCCCGTATAATGCATACGAGTATAGGGCACCCCGTACCCGTGTTGTAACCCGTTTAACCCGTACTTAAACGGGCACGGGTTAAACGGGTCCAGGAAACCCGTTTAACCACCTGCCCCCCCCCCCCTCCCTTTTTTTTTGCCTCCAAACTCCAGCCAACCAGTAAAGAACCAGAGCAGAAAAGGAAAAAAAAACTCAAACATCTAATGATCCAGTAACAAGAGTACATGACAACTAATCTAACATATCAAAAATTCAGGAATACAAACAATGACCAAAAGCAGCTAATCTAACACATCCAAAACCCAACTCTTAAATTTTTTCACAAAGCCAACAAAAAGGACAAGGAGAAAAGGCTACTTGACCAAACCTTTTGAGTAGAAGAAGCTAATCGAACCTTGATAGAGAATCGTGACAAGTGGTGGCTGAGTCGATCTGTTCGAAAGTTAATGGCTGGAGAGAATTGTGATGAGTGGTGGTGATGAATACCTGGCTGGGATGACTACATGACCAACGACTAAGACCTGGTGGCTGGCAATGAAGATACGATGACCCAAGGATCAACAGAGAAAGAAGAGTAAGATCGACAGAGAGAGAAGTCTCGAACTAGGGCAAAAATGTGTCTGACAGATAGAGACAGAGACGACAATGAGTGAGTGGGAGTGTCTCATATTAGGAGAAGCCAAGAGCGAGCGAGTATGCGAGAGGAGAGGCCAAGAGAATTAGATTTTGTTAGGGAAAAAAATTATACAGGTACGGGTGCCCCGTGGCTTAACCCGTACCTATCCCTGTTAAACATAAACGGATACGGATAACCTGTATCCGTTACGGGACTAATTATGGGTGGGCCTAAACAGGGAAAAATACACGGGTTGCGGGTAGTTGGGCAGGTTGCGGGCATCTTGCTCACCCTTGGTAACAAGATAGGTTTCTTTCCTAATTATACAGTATATACTCAACAGAACATAGGTTTTGTTAAAAATATGGTAGTTTTGGTAACTAGATAGGTTTTTTTTTAATCTTTTTACAAATACCAGCATGTCAAATTTATTTGGTAACCATCCAAGAATTCATTTTTCTATTGTAAAGTTCCTTCCGGATTTGGCTTCTCTCCTTTTCTTTTCTCATCCGCTGCCATCCTTTTCCTCTTTCATAACCATTGGATCAAAATCTAAAGGTTTACATTTAATATTTCTTCTCATCCTTTTCTCCATTTCCTTCTCATTCTTCTCTCTATTGTAATAATATTTTTATAAAATATTGAATGTGGCCATTAGATTTTGATCCAATGGTCATGAAGGGAAAAAAGGACGGTAGCAAATAAGAGAAGTTATGTCCGTTCCCTTTGGCCTTCACTCCATTCATGTATGTCATCATTCATGTCATGATCATCTTCCAAAATAGAAAAGGACCAGGAGAATTGGCGGTGGGATATGATTATACAAATAATTTTGTTACAAATAAAACTTGAAAATAATTATCTAATATTACCAATAAAATTCTTGTAAAAGTTCAAGGTCAAAAACCCAAAGAAAAAAATTTTCTAATAATATCCTCAATTAATTTTTTAGCCATGCAATAGTACTACACAAGACCATAATGTTTAATAAGCCCTATAAGCTTTATATGCTATAATAATCCGAAGGATCAATCAGTTGGGATTGGTAGGCACACAGCGGAAGAATTAAAATTTAAAATTGTAAAATTTTACCAATCCCAATTATGGATCTATAAAAGGAATTTAAATCGAGTTAGAAAGAGTCGTGCCTTATTCATGTTTGTTTGAATGCCCACAATCATCAACGTATTGCAAGTTCTCAAATCTCCATGCTTGATTGCTCCTGAAATAATTTTGTCGGCATCTACATGTCCGCTACTTCTTCTTTGGAGTTTTGCCTTTTGGATCTTGAGGAGCTAACTACTCAGATCAGCTCCCTCTACTGGTATCCACACGAACAGAGCTCAACACCAGTAGCGTGCTAGTGCCTCTAATGTCATTTTAGGGTTTTCTTGATGCTCTCTATTTTTTCATCATCTATAAAAAAACCCTAGCTCTTACCTTTTATAACTAGTCAAGATTATCTATTTTATGATGAATATTGGATTTTTAAAATTAATCTTAATTAATTTCAAAATCATTATCATATCAATTAACACTTAATTGTTTTGATAAGCTAATTAAATAAATCTAGTTTAATTAAATCTGTCTAACAATTTTAATTTAACCTATTTATTTAATTAGAATAAAGAGCCAATTGAATTAGATTTAATTTATGTTTATAAATTAAATCTAAGATATTATCATATAATATCTTTATATACACACAATATAATAATATTATCATATAATATAATATTATCATATATTTAATATATATTATCAAATAATATATGTGTGTGTGTGTGTGTGTGTGTGTATTATCATATAATATAATATTATCATATATAAAATATATATTATCAAATAATCTATATTATATATGTATGTATGTATTTCAAAAATACATATGTGTATACATAATATTATTAATTTTCTTTTCAAATATAAATAAACACACACACACACAAATATTTATCAAATAAATATTCACACAACATGTGTATAATATATATATATATATATATATAATTCGTTCACTCTAGATTAAACATTGTATTCATTGAGTCTTAGATGCATATTAGATTTAATGAATCTGGACATTATAGCTCGTGTTGGGCTATTCTTGTATGTGACCATGTAAGCCCATACGAAGTTGGCAGTAGTCCAATGACTATACTAACCTCCAAGTCATAAGCGGCCTCTAGTAAGACATTACAACTACCCAATTCATATGAGGATTGACAATACGATACAACCTGTCATATAATCATATCACGTCCCTTTTGTCACACGATATTTTGGTCAAGGATGAGGCATAGAGAATGTCATCCTCCTATTTCTAGCCATTACTTTCTCGATCCCTGAGTAGTTTGACTATAGAAATAGAAACTCATTTCCATCGTAGTATGATCATACATTTCTCAGACTCACTCATCGAGAGGCCCAGTAATATCTCTCTACTAATGTGAGGGACAAATTTCATCTTGACCATTCACATTCCTCTGCATGAAAACCACTAAGCCCAATTGTAGCATTTATCATCACCCGGTTAAAGGTGACTTTTGACTAAGTCAAAGCTTAGTGACTCTCATGTAGGAATCCATGATGATATCAGGTCAAAGGGTATTGTGACATAGTTATACATGAGATAAACTTATGACTTTATCCATGCAGCTTTCTCATAGTGGGTCGGTCCAGCACATTGTACTCCTATAAGTGCCTAAGACTTTGATTCATATCCCCATACCTTATCAAAGTCATACTGGTCTTATTTTATTTTTGCTCCCACATAGATGACTGACCAGGGACATTTAGGATAATCATTATGATTTATCCAAGTATACAGTTATCACAATAAACATGCGAATAATGTGATAACTAAATGGAGAAATTCATTAAATAATAATATTCAAAGTATAATGATTGGCTCCTATGACACAATTTCCAACACAATCTCACGACATTATTATCATTACATTTTGTTTAAATATTCTTCTACATATGGTGTAGTACAATTGATCCGATCCATAACTTAGAAAAGTCAAATTGCAGTACAATCTACATAGCACCGTACCATACATATGATGCTATACAAACAAAACATGTATACAATATTTGTAGGCTTCCATGACTACCCTAAGGTCAACGCTTCTGTTTTTGTGTCTTTGTCGTTGGATTAAATTTTAATGACTAAGATTTAAAGATAGATTTTTATTATATTTAAAATGATACTAATTCTTTTTACATCTATCACTAAATATCAGCTATTAAAAATTGATCTAATGATAGAAAAATTAAATAGAGAGTAAATGGATAGGGAAGTCAATAGAGACACCTATTTCTCATTCTAGACAAATTGGTGAAGGTTTGGATACATGGCAAACTTTGGAACCAGCATGGCATGAGGGAAAAATGACGAATGTCATGAGGAAGAAACTAACGGAAGTTAACTCTTACTAATGGCAATGTCATTATTGCACTTACTTTAAAAGTTAATGGATGCTTTTGCATATAAAAAAAGTATATGGTATTTGGTGCATTTTAGATAAAAAATCATGAATATTTTTGCATTAGAAAATATTATTAACATCAAATCAAATTTAAAACAATTATTTCTCCATAATGGTGCTTAAAATTAAATTTCATCATATATAATAAGCAGTAAGCAATGATATTAGTAATGATACCAAGTGAGATTGAGTGTAGCACTAAGTATAGATTGCCCAAATTAGATCTGAAGGAGCCCTATTTAGATTTTTCACTTTTATTTTTTAAAAAAGAATTATTTTACTGTGTATAAAATTTAAAATAAAGATATTTTAATTGTGATTAGTTTTTTAAAAAACTGTTTTTACATTTAAAAATACTAAAAATTTTAAATCTAAACCGTTGAACTAAATTTGGATGTTGCTAATCTTCCAATATCGATGAGCACCATTATGCCCATATATTATATGGTCCGAATGCGAATGAATTTAAATGTGTGATATTGCATGGGGAGTTTTGAAGGGACGGCTCCAATTGTGTTCTCGTGGACACCTTTTTTTTTTATACGTAAGGGCTTTATGTTTTAAAATGGCTTGGGCTATAAGAATATGGGCTTTTAGAGCCCAAACAAATGTTTCTCAAACAATCTTTAGAATGGGCCAAACCGTAGGCAAGCTTTGTACTTCCAATTTCCAATCCTCACCTCGTACTCAATTTTTCATTATCTGTTTCTTATGGTTAAATTATTTTTTTGCCCGATTATTGTTAAATTAATTTTCCTGTTTTAAAAATTATTCACCTTAATATTCTCAATAATGTATTTTGTCCCTTTTATTTTACTGTTGCAACTCTAATATCCGTCACACACGTCATTTTGCTTTTGTACTTTCCGATGTATGCAGGTATGCTTCTCCAACGCTAAAGCCCGAGCGTCCCACTCAAATACACCCAAATACATTGGCCAGCTCTATTCTCTTAGGTATATTATAGTCTCTTTCTATGTTTCAAGAAGCATGTGTGCCTTTATTTTGCAACTGAGTCTGCCTTGAGTTAAGGCTGAAACAGCAGAAAACAAGATCATTCAGAATTAACAGCGAATTAAAGTAATTAATAAGCTATGTTTTTTGTTGTATATGAAGGTGTACATGTGATATATATGCATATGTGTGTATTTTAAGAACGCAAAAGGGAAGTATAATAACACCGTTTAGTATAATTATATAATTCATTTTTTAAGAAAACCATGTGCCATAATATGGTTTAAATATTATTATTGATTAAGGAAAGTTGGTTGAATCTGCTGAAACAGTGGCTTTGTAATCTCCACATGCAATTTGGATGTGTAAGGTATTTAACAAGTGAGCCATAGCATACTGTCCACATTCATATAGATAGAGTTTATATTATTCATACAAGCTCGTACAGTTTGTGGCTGTTATTTTTTATCTCAACAATTAACATGATAAGTTTTTTATTGTGTCTATATATTAACTATACTGGAATCATACTTATTAATTTTACAAACATGGGATGGGCTTCCGTTTTATTATCCTGTTGTTTATGGTTTTATTTTATATCTGAATGTATGATATCCATCACCTCTTTTATTAAATATTTTATTAGTTTTTTCATTCTATGTTAAATTTATAAATTTTTAGGATACTTTAATTCAATTTTTCATTTGTAGACATGCTTCTTTAAAATTTTCATAACATGGGCAACTGCACTTCATTTTCATGGAACGGTGACATGGTACGCTTTAGGCCCTATAAATAATTTAATTTATTCATAAAATGTAAAAAAAAATCTTTTAAAAGTACAAGGAGAAAAGAAAATGGACTTATGAAATCTTCATTGAGAACTTTGAGAAGAAAAGTGAAGAAAAAATAATCTCATTCTTGTCGTCGCCACAACTCTAGACGTCCATCACTGGAGTGTGCCCAACATATCTCACAACCCCCATCATCCAAAGTATATTATAATGTTTCCTTTTGATTTCTTTATCCTACTTCGTTCTACCCAATTATCTTCCTCTCACGATTGATATTATTTTTCTTTAAAATCTTAAATATATTATACATCTTCCTCTCAACAGGGTTAAGGAAACCAGGGGCAAGATCATTGATGGATTATAAGAGAGAAGGTCAAAGTTATGGCCAACTTGCTCCCTACAGGTAGTGACATGACACAAATATTAAGTCGATGAGGAAATTTAAAAAAGGATTGTACGGATATGTATCTTAACAGAAAGAAATTTCCGCCATCTTAAGGCAGAAGATCTAACAAAGCAGCTCACGAAAAGCTGAAAATCATTTCTATCATAACGTATTTATAATAAATTTTACTACCTAATTAAGAATAATTTTACTTAGTTATAATCCTTGTTGGAGATCCTTTAGATTGAACATGCTTTTGATGCAATTTGCCACTTTGACCTAGGCTAGCCATGAAGTAGCAAGTATCTTAGAACTAGATTAGTGCGCGGGCAACTTGGATGGTGAGAAAAGTTGGAAGTAAAGAAAATGTGAGAAGAGAAAAAAAAAATAGCGAGATTCAATTATTTTGATGGAGGAGGGAAAATAGGGAGTAAATTAAGGAAAATAGACAAATGTCATAATGGCAATAACATCTTGCTATAATCATTTATTATAATAAATGTGAGCAATTTTGATAACAAAGTTTTTTAACAAGCATATGATATAAATAAATTTCGGAGGTTTCAAAAATATACACAACCTGTTAAAAACGAAGCATTTTAATAATCCCAATAAATTAGTCCACATAGACCGTTAAGACGTTGGAGGGAGTAGAAAGTTTGACCTGTAACACTGATGTGGGAAAGAGAGAAGGGTGATGTGGCATAGAGTGTGTTAAAAGATGAGAAGTGTGTAAATTAGAAAGAGAAGTGGGTACGGTAAAAATAGAAAGGGACTCCAGACAAATGTTTCACTCCCCACTCCTTAATTCATTTTGGAATGTGAAATTTTGACCAAACAAATTAATTTATAATTTTTGAAACTATATTAAATTTTGAACAAGCAAATTGATTTAAAAAAGAAATGATTTTCTTTTCAGGAAAAAAAACTGAAATGATTTTAGACCCATGGTCGCGGGCACTGGAACGTCCACCCCCACCCAACTTCCCTTACCATTTCTTGTCGACTCCTATTAATATAATTTCTGTCATAATCTTCTCATGGTCATCATTTTCAATCCCTTAGAAGTAAATAACTAAATATGGTCCTTTTATTTAGTGAAAACTATATTAATAAAGCTAGAGTCACATGTCAAATTAGTGAATAACTTAACATTAGTTGAAAAATATTCTCAAACTATAATTCAAATTAAAAATGATCACAAGAAAAAAAGAACAAAGGATTGGTGAAAAGAGTGCCTTGGCCTCAATTTCCACGGTGAATATAGTAATAACAAAATACAAAACAAAGTGTAAAACTAGTCCAAAATAGTCACAATTACACAAAGACCAATAACGAAAGATGGCGATCGAACAAATTTGAGATAAACAAACTAAAATGAGTGCTAAGATATGAATGAAGTTTCAATTTTTAGTTCCTTCTTCGCACAACCTTTGCTGAGTTCACATTCCTCGTTTAATTACGCCTTCTCAACCCTAAATGAATTAAAACTCTGAGTGAGATCCCTTAGTGCTGTCAATTCTTCTAGGCGTTTCTCTGTTTTCCCTCCAAATTCCTTCTGGATGAAGTTTAGACGATCAATGAGTTTTTTGAAAGATTCAGCCTACAAAATAAGCATCTGTCAGATGAAATGAACCATAATAGAAGATAACAGAAAGATAACAATGCTTTGGACGGCAGGGAACAAACCTCATATTCCCAAGCAATATCCTCATATTGCAGCATTCTAAGCCTCAGGTCAGTCTGAGTTTTCTTTATTTGGCGGTCAAGCTTTTCTATGTGCTCTGTATTTGAAGAATATTAGAATGTATTAAGAGAAGTCTGATTAGTTGATAATTGAATTAAAAGTATACAAAGTCGAGATATATGTGTTATGAACTGACTTAAGTCAGACAAAATCAACCTATATATATAATATTCAAGAAAGAATAGCAACATAAATGTAGCTAATTAAAACAAGATAACGAAATAGAGGCAAACGAAAATAAACGAACGCAAGAAAAATTCTTACTTTTTAGTGGAGGAAACTTCCTTACTGCTGCTTCTAATTTTGGAAATTTATGATTTTTAGGTGCCATTGTTATTCGAGAGACTCTGATGGTTGAGCAAATGGCAGACCGCAGCAATACGAGAGAGCAGCAAGAGGCACCGAACAGGAAATGGAGAAAAGAGAGGGGAAAGAGAGATTCAGAGGAGAGAAAAGGAGAAAAGCAATGCAATGCAATCAATTCAATAAAGCGATAAAGTAGATGTATCTAGGTATGTTATATTTCTAACCCACCCAATAAATAGAGCTCCAAAAATAATAAAATAACAATAATTTAATTTTAAACTTAAATCATATGATAAAGATAATTAGAGGACATTTTAGATACTATTTTATTATTAAGATAATGCTAAATTTTAATAGATAAACCTAATAAAATCCTAATCTTTTTGATCATATAATAAAATCCTAATAAATAAATATCATTATTTATATAACCCCTGAATATCTAAATTAACTCTAATGTTTGATAATTTCATATTCCTTTGTTTGATCAACGAGAGAACATTTAAAAATTCTACCCATTAAAAATATTCCACTCCAAATAATTTTAATTTACTTATCAACCATCTAATTTCCATTATTTTTCTGTTTTAGAAAACAAAAAAATAACTGAGATTTGTTAATTTTTTTTAATACCCATCTTCCTCCGGTTTCAATCTCTCCCTTCCTCCCATCTAAACCTCTCCGTTTCAATAAATTTAAATGTTTAATTTTTCTTGTTTATTCAAACTTACTAATGATGCAATATTTTAAATCCATATGTTAGCTAAAGTGTTTTGGGTGATCATATATATGTATTTTTGATTAAATTATAAAATGATATAATTTTGAGATCCTTATATTAATATATTATAATTCAAAACTTTTAAGTATATTTCATTAAACATATGTTTTTTTTAAATGTTAACTCAATTTTTCCATCAAATTGTTAAATTTGTTCTCTCACATGATACTGGAGGATATAGATTTTAATGTTACCTACTTTGGTTTGGGAGGGAAAGTATTTTTATATAAATAACTTTACCCTTATTTTAGTTATATTATTTTTCAGATTATTTGAAACATTTAATACATAATTAATATCTAATATAATTACGATCAATATATCTATATATATATATATATATATATATATATATATATATATATAAGTTTAATATTTATGATGCCAAATGGAAACATAACCTTAATTGTGTTTTTTTTTTCTTTTATCCGTTCAGATTTGAATGTATTGTTGTTGCCTCTAACAAGTCTATAATAATAGTAGCTCATGAAATTTGTTTAAAGAGGGGCAAGTCCAAGTTGACATGTTATTTTTTTAAATTTGTTTCTTAAATTTGTTCTCTCACATGGGGTGAGGATACATGAAGGCTTAAGTCACTTTGTGATCCTTTCCATAAAAAAAAAAAGAAAAAGAAAAAAAAGGTCACTTTGTGATCCTGTAATGACATGTAGAGGAGAGAAGGTCGCAGTTATGACAAATTTGTTGTTTATATGATACGGTATGAGCAAAACAATAACTCAACTGGAACACTTGTTTTTAATAGTAAGGTGAAGCCTATTCTCCCTATTTTTTTCTTGAAAAAATTAGAATAAAGGACCTGGGAGAAAAGATCTTTTTGAAGAAGGACCATAAAAATTGTAATTATTTAAAAGGACCAAATGAAAAAATATAAAATTAAAAATAATAAAATGCCCCTAACAAAATATTCCACATTCCCTTCTACCTTCTCTCCCATGTTCTGTTTTTAAAACTAATGCAAGATTCTAAATTTCACTAAATTAAACAATAGTTTTCTCAATTTTCATTATTCACAACTTGCACAGATATCTCTGGAAACAAAATTACACATTCTTTAATTTTGTAAAAACTATAATTTTTTTAAAATCAAAAAAAATTTTAATTAAAAATAGAATTATATGATTTTAATAAAACTCAAGGCCTTTTATGATTTAAAATTTATGCAAGAAATTTTATATGATTTATTTTTGTTTTAGAAGAAATCTATGTTAGTTAAAAAATTCATCTAATGTTAAGAAAATATAAGTAATCTATTATATCCTGAACAATATGAAATGAGTTTGGCTTTTATTTTTATAAAAAGATCTTAATTAATAATAATTTTAATAATATAAATCAAGTAGCTTGATGATATAAGTAATCTATTATATAGGCGGTTTTAATTTTAATTTTACTTATTTTTTTTATTATGAATACAAGAGATAATATAGGATGTTTGGTTAAAGACAATTTAGTGATTTTGAATTTATATTAGGATGTTTGGCCTTTCTAAGTAATTACAATTTTTATGGTCTTTTATAATAAATATTATTTTCTCTAGGTCCTTTATTGTAATTTCCCCATTATTGGAAGTTTTGTAGGGGAGAAGAATGCTGAGCATTCAAATGCTTGTTATCACAACTCCTAAAGGCTGATTATTTATGAACACCTATTTATATCATTTCTATTATAATCTTCACTTTTTCTTTCTTCTAACAATCTCTTGCTTCATTGTTTCCAGTTACTCAAGTTATAAAATGCAAATCTTTAATAAGATCGGCCAATTGACACATTAATATTTCAAATACTCTTTCTCTTATTTTAATTTAATAATTTAAAGTTATTAATTTAAATTTTAATCTCCAACTTTAAAAATGTAATTAAAAATATTTTCTCCACTTCTCTAGGTTCTTAAAAGGAAAAGGCTTATTCTAACCTATTTATAATAAATTTTACTACCTAATTTTAAATCAATTTTACTTATTTATGACACTTGATGAACATTGGAACATGCTTTTTATACGATTTTCCACTTTGAGCAAGGCCATGAGTAATTCAACTAGATTAGTGTGCAACTTGGTTGAAGAGAAAAGTTGGGAGTAGAAGGAGATGTGAGAAGAGAGAAAAAAAGTGAAAAGATAATATTACTTCCACTATTCAGGGGAGGACAGAAAATAGGGAGGAAATCACATAAAATGGGCAAAAGTCATCTGACAATAACATCCTTATTCCTTTATATCCTGATTTAATTTGTTATGTATATGTCATCATCATTTATAACATAACTATATAAAACTAAACATTACCAAAATATTAATATTTAAAAATATATTTTTATAACATAACTGTATAAAAATAAACATTTTATTTGTATTTAAAAGATTGCATTATAATGAATTTTAATAAATAAATGAGATTAAAGATTTGAATTAAATGAAAAACTAAAATTTATAATTATAAAATTAACTAACTTTTCAATATGTATAATCATGACGAAAAATTTGGAAATATATACTTAATTATTTTTAAATTTGGGATAAAGATATGTGATCAAATGCTTATTAAGTAATATTTATGTTAACTTAGCAGGGGTGTTTTGGTAAGAATGAAGGGTCAAAGCTCTTATTTAACCAAGGTTATTAAAGTCAAACACATCACTGAACTAGCCGATATATTGGGTAAAGGGTCAGTAGATCAAATTAGAGTCAAACCAAAGTTAACCTGGTGGCAAACCGGTGAGAAAATTAAGATTCAGGGTTATTAATATGAAATTCTAAAGAAAATAAAAAATCAAATTTTTTTGAAAAAAATGAACCTGGTTGATGCTCAGACTGGACATTTCACTGACCAATTTATTAGTTTTAGAGTCAAATCGACTAGTCCGGTTCAAGTTTAATAACACTTGATTTAACAGTGAAATAGTAGTTAGTTGGGTGGAAGTTGAATATCAAATCTAGAAAGGAATTTTATGCAATATATATTTTGATTTATAGGGAAGTCTATATAGTTTTTTAAAATAGAAAAGAGATCTCAATATTTAGGATAAATAAAGGGAAGGTCGATGTATGTTACTCTACAATAAATAACTAATCTAATGTTGATTGGTTGATATCAATTAGTTATTTTTTTTTACCTGGTTTATATCGATTAGTTAACGTTTTATATTTTGTTCCGGAGCATTTCTTTTTTGTTTTTTTGCCAGATTTTATGTTAATCACTAGGCAAAGATGCAAATCTGTCAATAAAATCTGGGCAAAGGGCATCTACAACCAGCACAAAAAATAACACACAATAACTTTCCCTCACGTCCGTCATTTTTCCTCCTTGTGGGTCCCACTTTCCCTCTCTCTCTTCAGCATCATCTTCGACCCCGCCCGTATCTTATCCTTCTGACATGGTGAAATATAGCTTCCAATAACTCTTCAATTTACAAGTTTTCTTTTTTCTTCTTCTTGATCCATTCCTTCGGATTTGGCTAGCGGATGCTGCCATCCTTTTCACCTCAAACTGTACGGTTTTGGTATAGTTTGGATGAAAAAAAGAATGTGGTTATATTTATTTTTTACAAAAAATAGTATATAGTATTTTAAAATATTTTTCTAAAAGTGTCTAATATTTTAAAATATTTTTTAAGTAGCATGCAATATCTTAAAATAATTTTGTAGGATATTAAACCCTTAAAATATTTTTTCAATTTTACCCAGTGTCTTATCAGATTGATTGAATTTTACCCATAATCATTTTTTAGCTTCAAAAATTTTTTTAAAATATTTTTTCAGTTGTATCCAATAACCCAGTATCTTAAAAGACTGACTACAATTTTACTGACAAGACACTAGGTAAAACTGAAAAAATATTTTAAGAGATTAATATCTTAAAAAATTATTTTTGAATATTGCATGCTATTTAAAAAATATTTTAAAATATTAGACACTTCTAGAAAAATACTTCAAAATACTATATACTATTTTTTTTAAAAGAACAAATCCAACCCCATCCTTCTTTTCACCCAAACTATACCAAAATGGTGCAGTTTTGGGTGAAAAGGACGGAAGTGTCCGTTTGTGCAGCGGACGCCAGCCAAATCCCATTCCTTTCTGCTCAAATCCATTTTCTTCAAATATGGATGATGCCGAAGAGAATATATGGGTTCTGTGTTACTTTTGATGATTTCTTTGATGATGATGATGATGGAGAGATCACGAAGGGAAGATAATGGTGATAATAATAATAATATGATCAACCAAGAAGAAGAAGATGGCATAATGTTCAAGTCCAAGAACATCAAGACTAAGAGAAAGATGAGAGAGAAGCCCAGTAGCAGCCTGTTGCTCCCTCGATCTTTAGTCCCAAACATCACCGATGCAAACACCCAAAGCCCAAATTCTTTTTTCTCTCTGACTCTGTAGTTTTTGATTTATGATTCTGATGGATTTTTCTTTTTGGGTTTCAGATGACCAGAGCCTGTATAATTGGCGATGCCATAACCTGCATCAATAAAATGCAAACCCAGGTCGAGAGCCATACTCAGAAGCTTCAAGCAATAGAGGCGAAGGCAAACCCTCTGCAGCTGCTGTCGAAGGACGTGGCGGATCTGCTGCTGGAGATCAGCCAAAGACAGTACTTGTTTAGAACAGCTGTATGAGTTTTCAAGAACAGATTTTCAATCGTGATTTACGGTAGATAAGGTAAATATACGAGAGCAGTATTATCTCAACTTACGTATATAAATATTTTTAGGATCCTCAATCATAATCTCAAACATGCTTTTTGACACTACTAGAAAAAAGGCTTATAAGACCATATTTTTTAAACCTCTATAGGTGGAGGCAGTTTAAAAAGTATCTCCGGTGACATTTTTGTAAATATTGATATAACTTAATACCAATCGTACTTTCGAGTAGTCTAAATAATATTTTCTAGACCGGTTGTAATGTAATACGGTGTCAATAAGTATTAAATATTAAGAAAATTTTAAAATTTAAATTCTTGTTAAACCATATGCTTATACATTCAGTGTAAATATCCTTTTAGATATTGTTGTTGTTTTTTATGACCAGTGTTAAATATTTCAGAGTTTCTTCAACTTCCAAGGTCAACTTTCCAACAATGCATCTCTTTGAAATCTGATGTCAATAAATGTAATTTTTATCTATCTTATCTATTTTATTTGACAGTTTATAATAATTTTCACTTGTTATGCACTGTAAAAATATTATATTTATGCCGAATTTATTAAGCTAATACATTAAGAAAATGAAATCAATCGTCAAATTGGAATTAACAATCATACAGAAATCCTTTTTATTAATTAACAATTGGCTACGTTCCAATTGTAAAATTTGATACATAAGAATACAAAGCTCTCCAAAGATGCTTCGACATAGGAAGAAACATCTCTCTTTGTACTGCACTGAATGACTACTTTGGTGTGGTTTAGTCTTCCTACAATACACGAAAAGGGGAAGCAATTAATAATAATCAAAAACCATGAAACGACAATTAATAAGAGGAAGTACAATCATCACCTGGTCCTTTTTGTGCAATTGATGTTTTCTTTGAACCTTCTCAGTAGCTTCTTGGGTGATTCAGTCGGATGAGAAGCTAACACTCTTCGTTTCTGTGAAGTTCTTGAAGCATTCATGGAAAGCAGATCAGAAGACTTGAACTGGATATTCTCCATGTTTGTTTGTTGCTTATCAACATAAATACCACACTTCACTATGGACATATCAGGTGGCTGACGTGTGATTTTTATCTCCACATCATTCCAATCTGATCCCAGAAACTTATTAAGTCCCTCTAACTCTTCTTCACCAAAATCTCTTAGCAGATCATAGCAACATACGTGATCTTGATATCCTTGAGAGGACAAAACACGACCCTTTTGCTTTGCTTCACGATCGCTTTGTATCCATGGCATTTTATTACGACCATTGATGCTCACAAAAACTTCCACTAAGCAAAACAACCTTGTGTTTAACTTCCCCATCTCATATGCGACAAGGACACGTGGGAAATTTCCACGAATACGAAAAGACAATTTCCCACCTTCACAACAATAGTCTACCCAATCAGGAAATGTTGTTGCTGGTATAACGATCCTCATGCCAAATCCCTCTTTGACCTGATTTATCAAAACAGAAGCGACCAAAGGCATTAACTGATTCGAAAATAACAAGACAGTGTAAAAAAATGAGCATTAATTTGTTGATAGAGATATTTATTACTCTCTCTGATCCTTTTTATATAAGATACCAATAACCTTATTATATAGATAATAAAATTAGTTAAAATTAGTTAAAGACAATAAATATATAAAACATGCAACCCATTTTTCAAAATACCCTTATTTATAAAGGTGGGTGGGAGAGAGAATGAGTCAAAAATGTGATCAGATAGAATGAGTGGGAAAAAATGAGGATAAAAGTACTTAATTAATTGATAGTAAAAATTAAAAAAATACATTAAATGTTTAGACATCTCCAAATGGTATCTTATAAAAAGAAACCGAGAGAGTAATCTATTAGTAGAAACATGGTCTCTATATGGGTTCGACACCATACACTTGTAGGACTCGTCACTAACCTGTCACACAAAATTGCAAAAGAAAAGGGAAATATAAAAAACGTGAGAAAAACCTGACACCACAAACGGCTTGACGACTCCGTTGTTAACGACGTGCAATTCCTTGCGGCTATGTTTTCCAACGTCGATGGCAGCTCCGGTATATCTCTTAACCTCTTGAATTTATTTAATTCTAGCACCCTCAGATTAGCACACTCTTTAATGCATTCAGGAAGTGATACAAAGTCATTCCTCGATAGAGAAAAGTCTTGCACATTCTGAAAACATTTCAAAATTAGGTGAAGATCTTCATCCAATAGACAAAAATTATCGAGATTCAAGGTCTCTATGTTTTCAAAGCTAATATTGGTTGGCTCTGTAGAATCACTTTCTTAAAAGATTCTCTACCAAGAGGGTGAATCTCTGCCAACTGAAGATCCCCAAGATTTGTCAATGTCAATAAGCAATTTGGAAGTTCACTGAGACTTTTGCAGTAGCTTAAATCTAAATGATAAAGCTTTGTAAGATTTATAATGGAAGGTGGGAGCTCTTTAATACCAGTCATTGCTACCAAAACTGCAATTATATAGTTCTTCCATTTTTCCTATTATACGTGGGAAGTAGTCAAGGCTCTTGCATAAACTGAGGTCAAGCTCTTGAAGAGATGCCATGTTGATTTCATGTGGGAAGCTTGTAAGTATGGGGCATTCACTAGCATTTAATCTTTTAAGCTTAGAGAGAAATCCCACCGAATAGTGAACTTTGGTCAGATTATGACACTTACTGAGGATTAGTGTTTTTAAATTTTGAAATTCATACATGTCAGGTACTTCAGTAATGAATTCATACTTTGAGAAGTTCAAATATGTCACGTATACAAACCTCTGCAACAACAAAAAAATAATAATAATAAAATAAAATATAAGTATTGGGATAAAGCTTCTTGTTATCGTTGTATTTTCTATGTAAAATATTCCAATCATCATAGAATAATATAAAAAGTTTGGGAAAACAAAAAATTAGATCTGGTTAAGTCAATAATTTTAAGGACCATATTTACATCAAATTCTTTATATCCATTACATCAAGTTTTTCAATCACACATCACACATGACCATGTGTCTTATTTTTTTTGAGTTTATGGTTAAATGATAATAATTCAAAAATAGGACACATGGTCACATATGATTGAAAAATTTGACGAAATAGATATAAGGAATTAGACATAAGTATTTTCCTAATTTTAATTGCATATTTTCAATTATTGAAATTTTATTGAAGTACTATTGTCCTCATATGGAACTAAAAAATGATAGGAAAAAACTTTGAAATTGTAAAATATCAAATCAGATTTTATTACCAAAAATTGGTAAAGCAATGATGAGACTTGATAAGAAATTCACAACTCATTTTATGGAAAATATTTTATTTGAAATTTTTCAATTTCAAAGTTCTTTTTTTTCATTCTACCTTGAAATATTGAGTTGACAAAATTGTCCTTCTCATAGCTTTGGACTAATGAAATTGTAAAATTTTAATTCACTTTTGAATTCTCCATAACTCACTTGTTAAAACTAAATGCCCGCTTGGTGCAATGGAATTGATTTTGATAGATATGGATATAGATATGAAAATGAATATAGATATGGATATAGATATGAATATGGGGATTAAAAGTATATTTGGTACGTTAGTGGAATCTGTCAAACCCCTTAACACTTTGATATTTGCAGAGTCATGAATGCATAGTTCAGAGGGCATACAGAAGTAGTGAAAATATACTGATAATAAGTAGTACTTGATTATATTACAGGAATTTCTCATAGGGTTTGAAAAATATAAACATAGTCCAAAAGAAATAAATTTTTACAACTAAAGATAACCAACTGTACTCCATTAGAACCGGACCTTCAATCACCAGTAATTACTGTTTTGCCCTTAGAGCCGCTACCTTCTGCTGGAATATTTTTAAATGTTGAAAAAGGGTGAGATTTGAATGAATCTCAGTAGTAACATACAATCCGACATATAAAATGTGAAAATAAATATGCAATGCACCATGTTATGTAAGATGAAAATGCTGTGTGTACACTGTCCGAGGCCAAACAACTGTTTGCAACCCCAGCTTAACTCTGCGCCTCCGTTGGGTCCCAGACCACAACTAAGCTAATATGCGTGTCCCAGAAACTGTGCTCATATTACAGAAAATGGCATACACTACATATAAATAATCACATAGTGTATGAAAGAAAGAGTTACTACCTGGGTCCTTTTTCAGTCTGATTCTTATCCAAAACTTTTAACCGGCTCGGGCTATTACCAATTCCTATAAATTAAAGTTAACAAGTAATTGGTTATTACTAGAATTACTACTGCTTTAACCATATTCTAGTGGTTATCTCAATTTCAGTGATTTCTGCATAGTATAATTCTCCACAATACAACTTTTACTATTTTTCAGAAAACTGGCAGATTTTTCAGTCAACTTTGAAAAATCAGAATTAAATCTAGAAAATTTCAAATTGATTGGTTTCAAAGCCTATGTGAAGCTATTTAAATTTATTTTCATAGAAAAATACTTATATATGATCAATGATAACACAATCTTGCCAGAAATTCTCCAAACCTCCCCTATTCCAACTTTTCTTTCAGAAATAAACTCAACTTTGAAAATTCATATCTTCTAATGTAAAAGCTCAAAAATTGTGATCCACCTATGCAATTAAATATCTTAATGTATACTGTAAATATGAAAATTTTCATAATTTTTGGTAATGTGTTGGTTTTCCAAAATTTCGCCACATCTAATCTTCCTTCTAGAAACATAATCTGGTAGTACTTAAATTCAAAACTTCATAAATAAATCCACAAAATTACAAATAGAGTGGTTCAAAATTTTTTGTGACCCTATTTAAGTATCATTTAAGGGAAAAATACATACTATTAGAGATTACATGCCTAGAGTTCCATAATTCACGATTAATACAACTATGCCAGAATTTGTTCCAGATTCAGTGCTTAAGCTTCACAAATTCATTTCTTACAATATACTAATCCAAATGGTACATATTATATATCAAATTAAATCTCCTTATGTCTATGTTATGTCTGTAAAGGTTCATAATTTTTGGACCAGGTTTAACTAACGAAATGAATTTTATAACCAAAATGATTCCAGAAAACTAACCGAACAACATCTCCTCTTAATTTCTAAATATTCCTTATTTATACATAATCATCCAAAAATTACAACCACATGTATTCTCACACAATTTTTCATGTAGAATCTATTGGTGATATCAAATTTATCAAATTCTTATTCCTTGTATATCTACACCTTATTCTGACCATAAATAATAGCAACTTAATTTCAAAATCACTCAACTTCCAACAACTATAAATCCTCATAAACAACCCAAACCAACTGTATAACAATAGAAAAAGATATAAAAGACTTGCCTAAATAATATTCAAGGCTTTTCTATGGTGACTGACTTCTCCTTCTTCCACTTCTCCGGCAATTATTCTCACCTTAGTCTTCCTTCTCTCTTACTCACGTCTCTCTCTCTTTCTCTATATTTTCTACTTCTCTAGTCTTCTATGTGACTTGACCGAATGGAATGGAAAAATGAGAAGTGTGTGTATGTTGCCTTGTATTTATAGTGGAAGGGTATGTATTTGTTTATTAAATAAATTTGTGTGTGCCATGTGGTGTTTATTTTAATAGTTGTATGTGTAGTGTGGGAAGTGTGTGCATTTATTTAAGTGTGTGCATGAATCATGAGTGTGGCAAGTGGAGCATGGGTGGCATGGGAAGCATGGATGGCATGGAAAGCATGGGAAGTGTGGGTGTGTTTTAACAATATATTTATATAGGTATATTTTTATCCTATTAATAATACACATTTAGCCTTAATATTTCCCCTTATCTAATTTGTGACCATTTATTGTTGTTTCATGAATTTTCAGGAAAATAGGCATTTAATTCCTAAAATAAATTTTGGGATGTTACAGAATCTGGCATAATTTATATTCTAAAAGACAAAAATGCCCTTCTAAATTAAAAAATAAAAATTCTTCCTTAAAAAGCAAACACCCCTACCCAGGCACCCACCCAAGTCAAAATAGCAAACATCATCAGAACCACCATAGTCCCAACAGCGATTGGGTTGGGTTGGCCAAAGATCATGGAGAATGAAGTAGAGCTAGACGAAATAGGTGAAGACATGATAAACCTTAATCGTCACTAGTTTCCAAATCTGAGGAAGGAGGAAGAAGATGTTGGCGTTGTCGCTCAGTCCCATTGAAGAATCCAAATTTGAAGAAAGGGAAGAAGACACTGGCGCCGTCACATAATTCTGTTGAAGAAAATAAAATCTGAAGAAGGGAAAGAAGACATCAGTGATGTACAATCAAGTTGAAGAAGCGACATAAGGCAAACATATGGAAGAAGGTGAGGACGATGTTGGGGAGAAGATGAAGTAAGAGATTCATAGAAATGTCACCATTATTGGTGGCCGTCACTGTCATGTTTTCCAGCACAAGCCACCAATGGATCTCACTGGCAGTGGAAGGATGAGAGAGAAGGTAGTGGGTGGTGGGATGAGTCATGTGAAGTTGAAGGGGCAAAAAGGAATTTGGTCACATGGAATTAGAAATCTTTACTTGTTTTGTGGAAGCCAATTTGATGGAATTGGTAGGTTTGGCTTCCATATGGAAATGAATTCCATGGCTATTTTAGCTATACACACTTAAGAAATGGAATTAAATTGCATTTCCATTTTCAACAGCCCAATTCTATCATACCAAATGGGGCATAAGTAACAATGTGTATGTGTTTATGTCTTCTATAGCCCTAATATTATTTTTCTTTTAATCCTAACTCTAAACTACAAAAAATGCATAGCTTCATAGCTTCAGTAGTGAATTTCAAGTAACTTATTTGTAAAGATACGTAATTCATACACTACTATAGATTTATTTATATTTGATGATATATACTTAATAGTTTTAATAAAGATGAATAATTCATACCCTACTATAGATTTGTCTATATTTGACGCTCCATACTTAAGTTTTATGAAACCATTAAATATGCAAAGGTAGAGTTTTAGGAATGACATATATAATAGTTTTTCAAAACAATCGTTAAGTATATGAGAAAATATTTAACATTTTATAGTCCAGCCGTTATATATTAGTTTGGTTTTTTATGAAAAAAATGGTATTTTTTATTTGACGGTTGTTGTAAAAAACCGTCAAATATAGGTGATGTATATTTTATGATTATTTAAAAGGAAAAGTCAAATATAATATACTTAACGATTCTTTAAAAAAAACCGTTAAGCATACTCTTTTAAAAACACCTCCTATACTCATTTTCATTCAACATTTGGAACTTACAAAGTTAGAGAAAACTTATTTCTACACCTTCAACGACTCCATTTTGACTCATCCACCACCGTTTCACTCCCTTCATCACTCTTTTGGTGGTTTTGCTCCCTTCTCCTCCGTTGTAGCTCTCCTTTGTCATTCACCGTTCATGGGTTTTGTGGGTTATAGAGTTTTTCTAGGTTCGTGGGTGCTCCTACAAGTGGCGTCTAGGTTGGTTACTTCTTTCAGGGTTCGTAGGTTCATTGTTTGAGTTTCTCCTACGAGTGGTTTTTCGGCTCATATTTTTAAAATTGATTTGGATAAAGAATATGGAAATATTTTTTTTTGAGTGATTTTGTATGTGTATAGGGTTTTGCCACATATTTTAAGTGTTTGTTGTTACTAAAGTTGTTATTTGTTAGTATTGATTTGGGTAAATAGTATGTAAAGATTGTTTTTTGTATATGCTCTAGATGGAGATTGTAAATAAAGAATGGATATTTGCTAATCGTCTATCAAAGGAGTACTAGGATGGGGTGGGGGATTTCATAAGATTTGCATTCGTAATAATGCCAATGATCCCGATTTCATTATTTGTCCTTGCATCAAATGTGGCATTGTGAAGCATGTTGATTTATACAATTGTGAGTCACACTAACTGATGTATAGAATTGATCAAACTTATACCTGTTAGACAAAACATGGGGAGAAGAATATGGGTAGCAGTGCTAGTCAGCCAAATTTGGAAAGGTGTCAATCACTTAACTTTGACACAAGTACATTTAAAGCCGATCGTCTTCAAGATACGGCTTATGCAATTGAAGCAGAATTCATTAAATGTCTAGAAAATTTTAAGAGGATGAAGAAAAATGTAGATAAGCCTTTATATAAGAATTGTACAGAGTTCACATAATTATCTACAGTGTTGAACTTATACAACTAGAAAACAAAATATGGGTTGATTGAATCAGGCTTCATAGAATTGCTTGCACTTTTGAGAAGAATGCAACCACCGGAAAATTATATCCCAACTAAGACTTATAATGCAAACCAAGTGATGCACACTACTGGCTTGAGTTATAAAAAGATGCATGCTTGCCCCAACGATTTTATCTATTCAGAAAAGAATATGAATAATTAACTGAGTGTCTTTTGTGTTATAGCTCACGCTATTGAACGAATGGATAGAATCCAAAGAAGGCATTATGGTATTTTCCAATTATACCTAGATTTAGCCACCTGTATAGCAATGCAATTGATGCAAAAAATTTAAGGTGGCATAAGGATGAAAGGATTCAAGACAGCATGCTTTGGCATCCTGCAGACTCTGTGGAATGGAGTAAGTTTGACTTTGAGTATTCTGAATTTGTTGAAGAAACAAGAAACCTCCACCTAGCATTGGCTACTGATAGGATGAACCCATTTGGAATGCAGAGCAATACCAACAGTACATGGCCAGTTATGTTCTTTATATATAACCCCCCTCATTGGCTTGATGGAATGGAAGTACATGATGTTATCAATTCTAATCTTAGGGCCAAGGCAACAAGGGAATGACATAGGTATATACCTTGCGCCACTAATTGAAGACTTGAAGAAGTTGTAGGATAAGGGGGAGACTGTATATGATGCTCACTAAAAAGAAACATTTAATATAAAAGCCATGCTATTGGTGAAATCATTGACTTTCCTACGTACGATAATTTGTTAAGGTGCAACATTAAAGGCCAACTTGGATGTCCTATTTGTAAAGAGGGTATATATTCAATCAGGTTGAAGCATGGTATGAAGAATTCCTATATGGGATAGCGCACATGGTTGCAAAAGGGTCATCCATATTGCTGTATGAGAAAATACTTCAATGGGGAATCAAATTAAAGGATGGCTCCTGAACCTTTAACTAGTGAGGAGGTTTTTGAAAAAAAAAACAAAATAGATAGACTATAAATTTGGGAAGCTATTTGGGAAATATGTTGAGACAAGCAGGTGGAAGAAAAGGTCCATGTTTTTCAATCTACCATATTGGACTTCCCTTAATGTTAGATATTTTCTTGATGTCATGCACATTGAGAAAAGTGTGAGAGAATCTTTTTGGGACGTTACTCCATATTCCTAGGAAGATGAAGGATTGTATAAATGCAAGACTAGACATAGTTGATATGGGAATAAAGGAGGAATTGGCACCTGATGAGAGAGGATCTCATACATTCCTTCGCTTAGCGGCTTTCATAATATCTATACAAGACAAAAGAAGTTTTTGTGAGTTTTTTGCTTCAGTGAAGGTGCTAGAGGGTTTCTCGTCAAACATTAACTACCTTGTGCCAATGAAGTACTTGAAGTTGAATGGTCTAAAATTACACAATTACCATGTCTTGATGGAAAACTTTATTAATTTTACTTGATAAGGTGTAAGCTACGATCGCGAAGCTATTTATTCTTCAAGTCACTAGTAGGTGATTGACCCCAAGAAATTGCCGAGGTTACAAACCCAAATTATGACTACATTGTGTGAGCTGGAGATTTTTTTCCTCCATCTTTCTATGACATAATGGTACGCCTAACTTTTTACTTAGTTAGAGAGGTACAACTATGTGGCCCAGTCTATATGAGATGGATGTACCCAGTCAAGTGCAAGATGAATGACCTAAATGAATATGTGACAAATCAGAGCTGGCTAAAGGGTTGCACTATTGAAAAGTGTATTTGTAAAAATGCAGTTGAATTTTGTATTAATTACTTGAAAGATGCATGTGATATTGGCCTTCTGGTGTCTCAGCATGAAGGCAGTTCATCTTGACAAAGGTTAATAGGAAAACAAGTTATTGCTATCTCAAACCAATAGTGGGAGCAAGCACACCTATACGTACTTTATAACTTTGAAGAGATTGGCAAGTATGTAGGTATTCATATAGATGAGCTTAGGAGGAGAAACCCCAACAGAGTACAAAGTTGGTATGCCAAAGAACATAATAAACAATTCATAGCATGGTTAAAGCAGCACGTGGATAACAAGCATAATGTTGAACAAAATTCAGTTTTGGAGAAAATAACACTACAAATAGAGAATTAGTGACATAATTTCATTATGTAGCTAATCCGTCACTAATCCCTTATAAATTTCATCACTAAAATTAGCGATGGAATTTAGTGACAGAATTTTTCCATCACTAAATTAATAACGGATTAGCGACAGAATAACATTTTGTCACTAAATTCTATCACTAATTTGTCTTTAATTCCGTAATAAAAAAATTAGCTATGGAAATTAGTGACAGATAATTCTGTTACTAATTTCTGTCCCTAATCTGTCACTAATTTTTGTCTAAATAACTTCGTGAGGGACTTAGCAACGGAAATTTTCTGCCTCTGATTTCCATCACTAATCTATCTCTAATTTTCGTTACTAAATGTTTTGTGACAACATTAACGATAGAATTTTTTGTTACTAACTTCCGTCACTAATTTCCGTCACAAAATATTTTGCGACAAAAAAATTCCGTTGCTAACTCACAACAATGAATCATAAAATTTTTGTATAATCTCTCCAAATTATTTGATCTTGTTAAATAAAAAAAATAAAATTTTATAATAGTTAAAATTTTCAATAATTAGATTTTTTCATAATTATTAATTTTTTAGATTATTTAAATTTTAAAATTTAAATTATTATTAAATTATAATACAAATAAAAAAAATTATCAATTCATATTTATTATTGAAATATATATATTTCAATAATAAAGATGAATTGATAAGAATATTTAATAAAATTTAGATATAATATTTACTTAAAAATAAGGAAACTAAATTGTAATATTTGATAATATTATGTATGTGTGATTGTGTGAGAGAGAGAGAGAGAGAGATTTTGTATTTAAATCACACAGGTTCTTCCTACCTCAACTGTCAAAGGCATTGGCACGCGCGTGAGAGGTCATGACTTTGAATCCCAACTTGGTCATAAAATACAACTAATTTGTGTTATGGACACATGGCGGGCTGGCAGAGGCGACACGTTGCACATGATGGAGGGTGACATGTAGCAGTTGACTGGGAATACGATGGTTGACTAGGACATGTGGTAGCTGAAGGCGAGGTGGTGGTGGCTGACGGTGGGTACACATAGCAGCTGCCAGTAGGAGGCGAGGTCGCGGTAGCTGGCGGTGGGTACATGTGGCGGCTGTCGGCAAGGGACATATGGCACTTTAAATTATATAAAAAAATATTTTTGTGACCGGTTAGGGATAGAAATTCCATCACTAATTAGTGACGGAAAATTCTGTCCCTAATCATTCGTAAATTAGTGACGGAATTTAGTGACAGAAATTTCCGTCACTAATTAGAGATGGAAATTTTTTGTCACTAATCTGTCGTAAATTAGCAAAGGAATTCAAAATTCAATCACTAATCAATTAGTAATAGTACTTTTATCAACAGAACAAATTCCGTCGCTAATTCCATCACTAATCTCGTTCTGTTACTAATTCATCGCTAATTCCCGTCTCTAAACTGATTAGTGACGGAATTTCTGTCACTAAATTCTGTCACTAATTTGATGTTTTTTCTTTGCAGTGAATGTTCTTGGCATGTGGTACGAATAGACATGTGCTTTCTTTCTCAACCTATGTCATCAATGGATACACCTTCTATACTAAAGAGCAGGATGTTCGAAGCAATATGCAAAATAGTGGGGTTATTGTTATTGCTAACACTGTGCATGTATCAAGTGTAAAATATAAGAATCCTATCTATGTCAATATGTTATACTTTAGCGTGGTTGAGCACATTTGAGAGTTGGATTATGTAGGATTTCATGTTCTAGTTTTCAAGTGCAAGTAGGTTAACAATAATAATGCTTTGAAAGCAGATGAGTTGAGGTTAATACAATTGAATTTGAACAAGCAAGAGTATAAAAAAGAGCCTTTCATTTTGGTTTCTCAAGCTAAAAAAGTGTTCTATGTTCCTAATCCTACTAATAAATAATAGTCTATTGTTTTGTTATCAAATAAAATAAATGAGGATACAGGAGGTGAATTCACTGAGGATGAGCCTTTCCAAGGGTTGTCACTTGAATCACAATTCAATGAGGATGATGCTTTGTACGTTAGATGTAATATCCTAAATTTTGGGACTAGAGGCATAAGATTAAGCCTGGATTAAGTGGACTGTTAGACCCTGGTTTGGAAAATGTCCCTATGAGGCATGTTTAAATTCCCCAAAATTCCTTTTTATCATTGGATATTAAAATTAATTATATTGGTAAGCTAAAGAGCTTGGGGAATAACAAAATGAAGTGATTGGAAGTCACACACAATAGAGTAAAGTGGAACACAAAGTAATTTTTGCTACCGGCGGTGAAATTCCCAGTATGACAGTGATGATTGTGTGACATGTTTCGATGGGTAAATGATGGTAAAAAGTTATGAAACTTTTTAGAATGAAATTATACTTATCAAGATTTAATTTGATAGGTCATATAAGTCATTTGGAGTTCTACAAAAAGAGAAATGAATTTTTGAAGTTAGCCCAGTGAAATTAATTATTTTCTGGGACAGCATTCAAAGATTAAAATTTTGGGAAGTGTGAGCTTCCAATTGGCCAATTTTTATATTTTTCCTTAAAACTAGACTTAATAAGAGTCGCATAGGCTTTAGAATTACTCCAATTGGACATTTGTACAATTAGATATGAATTTTCGAAGTTAATAAAAAATCTGCAGAATTTGGTATTTTGTGCGAAAATTCATTATTTGGGCCAATGAGCTTGTGACACGTGGCAAAGCTAATTAACCCACTTAATCATTAAATCATCACCTTCCTCAGCATTTTCATGGGGAAAAATCTGAAAGAAGAGAGATAAAGAGTGCAGGGAAATGGAGGGAGAGGAGAGAGAAAATTCTTTCCTCCGAAATACTGCCGAAACGGTATCCTCTCTCAAAGTACCCTTCAGGAAACTTCTTCCACTCATCGCGAGCTTCATTCTTACGGTTTTGGATTTTCATTCAGAGGTGTTTGGTGCCGTCTCCCTTATCGGAGTATTGCCGGAATTCCGAACCGTTTGTGGAAACGGGTAGAGGTAAGCGTAGCTTCCTTTTTAACCGATTGATTTGTCGTTTGGATGAGTATAAAGGAAGTTAGGTACTGTTCATGGCTGGTTTAAATTAGTGTTTTCAATGGCTAAATCATGTCTAATGAGTGTTTAAATAGCTAATCACTTGACTAGAAGTAGAAAGGAAGAGATTAAGCCAAAGAAAACAAGAAAACAACATATTGCACCTAAGAATATGATTTTCTGCCCTATTTTGACGTAAAGAAGGAGTAAGAATTTGATGATTTTGATGCTTCCATTGGCTTTAGGAGGCAAAATTGTGTAGGTATACAAGTGTTCATGATTTTTGGATGCTTGTATATAAATTTGGAAATTTAGGAAGTTTGTATATGCATCATGTTGATTCTGCCTTTTCTGTACAGTGGAATTGTGCTGCTTTTTCATATGATAAATCTTGTCCAAAAATTATGACATTTTTCAGGATTAAATTATACATGTGGAGCTTTAATTTTGTAGGTAGTTTGTAATTTTTGGATAAGTATAGTGGGAGATATGAATTGTTGAAGATATGCCCTATTTTCTGGAAAGAATCTGAAATAGTGATGTTATGCGAAATTGTTCATCAGGCAAACCTTATCCAAAAGTATATATGAAGATATGAATTTTTGAATGTCTGCCCTATTTTCTGGAAGAACATCTGAAATAGTTGGTGTTTGGAAACATTATGGGAATGGTGTAGTGGTGGCGTTTAAAATCGAGTATTTTTATATAAATCTAAACTTAAAGTGCTTCAAATAGAACTTTGAAGCACCTCAATTAGAGTTCTATAGAATTAGTTATGATTTTCTAAAAGTTTGGTAAAAAATGCTGGTAGTTTGATTACCATGCGAATTTAAGTAATAAATTGGCCAAATATAATTGGAATGAACTCCAAGGGTGAAAGTAAGTCTATAGGGCTAATGTGGGCCATTTGGTATCCACTTTTCATGGCTCTAATGATGTTATCACTTGCCTAGGGCCATGAAGTGATAAAGAATGAGCAATGGTTGGCGGATCAAGGGACAAGAAGAGAAGGACATAAAGTCCACCAGGTAGTGAACTTACATTTTCTGCATGTATATGATATGTATGTCTTGCATTGATTATGTGACTGCTTTGCCTATTTGTGTGGAACATGTATGATTGGTTGAAGCTCTGTTATATTTGTGCAATGGCCATATGTATGTCATAACATCGAGCATGCAACATATCATTATGTTGGCATGAAATAGTGTAGGCAAGCATGTCATGCATTCATATATATCTGGCATGCATAGTGGTAATGTTTGCTACTGAGATTCTCTCGAATCTTACTCCTCCCAAACAACCATTCAGACAGGTGAGTATTGGAAACGTGCTGAGATCAGAAAAGAGGTATGCACGAAGAGGAATGTTGCTGGTTGTTTGAAGACCTTTTAGTTATTAAGGTCTGTAAATATTGTGTAAACCCCTGATGGGGAAACTTTTGTATTATAATCAAGCAATATTGTATTAATATTATCAGTATATTCATGTTATTCTTGTGTGCCCACTGAACTACGCATTGCTACTCTGAGTAAGGTCAGTAATAAGGGATATATGAGGCAGGTCGTTACATTAGACATGACAACAATGAAAGAATTTGGATATCAAAGAGGGGGAAGTTGCTTCACAAATTAAAGAAAACAATTGTTACTAAAAAGAGCACTAAAATTACTAAGACTAGGAAAAGAAAATGGGACACTTGATCATATATATATATATTCCCTTACCCCTTTAATGTATTCATAATTATAAAGATAAAGACCGTCATTCTCCAATGAAATTTCAATAATTGGAGGTCTGCAATTGAAATATTGGCTTGAAAAGATATCCAACTATCATTTTCTTCAAAACATAATCAATTGCACATTATTATAATCACTTTTATAGTCATTTTCATAGAGATTGATGTACAAGTATGCATATGCCTTTTATGTTGTAGAAAGACAAGTATATCTGCTTTTACAGAATATACGCACACATATATAAGAGACAAAAAATACCTCTAATTGGTCTTTTAATTCTAAAAAGTATTGTTTAGACCTCTAACTCTAACATAATTAGTCTCAAATGATGATATTTTGTGCCAATCATTGTTCCTTAAAAGAAAATAAACTTACTATCTCAGCATTTGAGAATATTTTGTCAATATTAAAATTTAGATATCATCATATCTTGTTAATAAAATTAAGGGTTAAGGTGCAAAAATAGCAATGAACTATTTCTCAAAGTGCACCTAACATAACTAACTATTTTAGGGTGCAAAAATAGACATTATGAATTTTTAAGGTGCAAAAATAGCAATTGTTATTTTTGCTCCAAAAAAATTCATAATGTCTACTTTTACAACCTAAAAATTCATAATGTCTATTTCTGCACCCTAAAATAGTTAGTTGTATCGGGTGCACTTTGAAAAATAGTTCTTTGCTAAATCAACACATTAACCCTAAAATTAATGGTGTAAGAGTTAGAAGACTGAAATGATGCTTGATAAAATTAAATGATCAAAATAAAACATTATATAAAGTTAAATTATTAAAGATGTACTTTTGCCTATAAGAGAAGTTATTGTATGTTTTAGAAACATCTGAGCAAAGTAAAAAAGCAAAATTAAATTTTCAATTTTATTAATATATTATAATTTTTTATACTGGAATTATTTTAGATTGAGTATTCTAAAAATACCAGGAGATCGGTAAGAATGTTTTCAAAAAATAGAAGGAAACTCAAAGTAGTTTCTTGTTGTTTCTCAGCTGAAAATTATTATGGCTAAAGATATTAGTAATAAATAATGAAAAAAGGGGAAAAAGTACCTTGAATGGATTTTCCAATCTGAAAGGGCTTCCATATAGCTTCAAGCAAATTAGTTTCGAAGGAGAAAATTCAGGTGGCAAAGTGGTTGAAGGATATCCTTTCCAGTCTAGTAATCTTAAACTATTTGGAAAATATTTAGGACTTGTTAAAAATTGAGCATTTTGAATGATAAGAATCTTGAGATTATTCATCTTCTCAAATGCTATACTTCTTCTTGATGCGGTGGATCAAGTATTATTCCTTCAATATTATCACTTTCCTATAATGCAAGTTTGAAGGAGCAACATTGTTAGATATTGCCAAATTAGCACAATAAATTTAATCTATATGACAATATATGTATAATTACTATAAATACAAGAAAATAGATGACTAGGTAAAGAGTCTTACTAAATTTTCATGTAGCACTTTAAGAACATCTTTGTAATATCATAATCTGCTGCGTTGACTAGGATTTAATGGTGCCTCTGTCTAACAATCTCTTTTCCCATTTGTTGTATTAGATCATGCACGTACAAGCGACGACTGTTTTCTTCAATAGTTATCAAAGATTTATCAAAAAAAATTTCAATATAAAACCTTGCCCCATCATCACAGGCTTTTAATATGTCTTCAATGAATTCCAATTTCTTCTTTTTAAAGAAACAAACAATATCTAGGAAAATACGCTTAGCACCATCTTGTAAGCAATAATAGCTTATCTTGAGTACCTCATGGATTGTTCTTTTAGGGATTCTTTTGTACTTTTCCAACGTAGATGTCCATTCCTCTAAGTTTTTATTTGTCAAATTGGAGCCTACTAATTCAAAGCTAGAGGAAGGCCACATACATATCTCACAACATGATTGGACATATTTTTATAGTAATTTGGAGGCTGTCTCGTACCAAAGGCATGCCAACAAAAGAGTTCAAGAGAGTAAAGCTGATTTAGCTCATTCATTTCATATGTTTTTTCAACATTGCATGCAATTAGCAATTGTTTATTTCTAGTTGTTATAATGATCTTGCTTCCACAACCAAACCAATCACAGCTACCAGCAAGTTGTTCTAACTGTTCAACCTCATCAACATCATCAAGAACCAACAAAACCTTTTTGTTAGAGAGTCTATGTTTAATCACTACTATAGAAAACACTTTTAACGTCCCTTTTTTAGCCCTTTTAACGTCCAAAAAAAGAGGGACGCCTATAACAGGGGCGTAAAAAAGTCAAGATACGGCGTCCTTTAAAAAAGGGACGTCTAAAGTTTTTTTTTTTACTTTGACGTCCCTTTTTTAAAAAGGGACGTCTAAAGTTGTTTTTTTTTAAAAAAATTCGTTTATATTTTTCACTTCCTAACAATTATAACCTACAGAAACAAGATCGAACAGTTTTTCATAAACCAAAATGTCCTTACAAATTAATATTGGTGAAGGATGATAAATCAAAATGAATCTACAATAAAGATAAATCTAAATCTTAACACAACAAAATACATATACAATAATCCCAGTTCAAAACTTAGCCTATAAAAAGAAAAAGTAATTATCCATACCTTTTGGCCACAGTAGGAGAGGGAGGATGGAGGCCAACGGCGGGAGAGGGAGGGAGGAGGAACCAACAGCATCAAAGATCGAGGAAGAACAATGGCGACGAGCTTCAACAATGGAGAGGAAGACGGTAGATGATGGTGGTGGAGATAGAGGAGGACGACTTTCAAAAAAAGAACAACAATAATGAAAGGGAGTAAGAGAGAGAGTTATGGTGGAAAATGAGCTTCAAGAGAGTGGTGGAAGATTCAGCTTCGAGAAAAAATGAGAGTTTTGAAATTTGAATCGAGGAAGCTAGTTTGCGGAGGTAGACATAACCTTAAAAAGAGTGATGTAAGTATCAATTTGACTGATTTACGTTACCTTTAGATGTCCCTTTTTGAATTTGAGACGTCTAAAGTAAAAAAAAAATTGACTTTAGACGTCATTTTTTAAAAAAGGGACGTTTAAAGTCTAAAAAAAATTTAAAAAAATTAATTTTTTTTTTACTTTAGACGTCCCTTTTTGAAAAAAGGATGTCTAAAGTCCTAACTTTAGACGTCCCTTTTCAAAAAGGGACGCCTAAAGTCTTAAAAAAAATTAATTTTTTTTTTAAATAGGCGTCCCTTTTTGAAAAGTGACGTCTAAATTAAAAAAAAATTAATTTTTTTTTAATTTTTTTTAGATTTTAGGCGTCCCTTTTTAAAAAGGGATGTCTAAAGTTACTTAATTCTTATCCACAATTACAAAAATGCCACCGTCTTTATTTTTTACTTCCCTTTTTTAAAAAGGGACGTCTTTTAGAGACGTAAAATCTACATTTTGTAGTAGTGAATTATAGATTTTCCTTGGTCAACACTGCCAAACTTCATCTTCTTTTCCTCAAGAATTTCTGATAGAAGTGTTCGCTGAAGACAAAGAAGAACCTGATATTTCTTTGATTCATCTTTGACATCCATAAGAAAACAAGCACCTTCAAAGTGATAGAAAATTGAATTATAGAGAGCTTTTGCAAGGGTTGTTTTTCCAAACAAACAAACGCCATTATTAGCTTCATCCAAAAGTGACTTCACTTTTTCTATACGATGTTCAAGTCCAACAATGTACTTAACTTATGGAAGCGTTTAGGTGGCAGCATAGAATATGCATGTTGCACAATACTTTCAATAAATCCAGATTCACATCTGCGAAAGAGCATATTTCCTTTTCACTATGAAGAGTATTTTTGTGCATGATTAAAATGTCTTCTTTTGTATTTATTTCCTCTTTTAATAAATAGTGTTCAATAAAATACTGCTGTTTTAATTCTAAAAGGTTAAAGTGGATGGAATAAAAAGTAAAGAGAATCATGTTCCAATGTCAATAAAATACGTCAATTTTTTAATCCCATCTCATGATCAAAATATTTTGTGCTCAAATGACACGGTTTATGTAAATCCAAAAGACTCAGGCTGAAAAATGTAAATTCAAAAGAATAAAACATAGCGAAAATTAAACATTTTAAATACTCATAATATAATCACTCCCAAGTATGCAAAGATTAACCTTTGAATTACGAGAGCCAATAGTAAATTTCATCAGCAGAAGGCAATCAGAAAATAGTGCAAACAAGCCTACCCGTTTTTGAAACTCCATGCTGATTGCAACCTGGCAGCTTCAGATAAAGCGGACCTCCATTTGCGCACTTTCTCTAGGTCATCTCTAAACCTATCTTCATGAGTAGCCATGGCTTCTTTAAAGCTATTTTCCTGATCCTGAACATCCTTCGGATTTACCTTGTAGAAAATTGGCATAACCTGCTGGTTTTTCTCCTTTTACACTGGATGATGTGGGCCAGTTCATCGAAGCACCAAGTGGAAGTAGTGTAGTTTGTAGAGAACACAATAATTGAAATCCTTGATCTTTCTATGCCTTTAAGAAGTGCAGGTGCGATCCATTCCCCTTTCTCAAGTTTCTTGTCATCAATGAAAGCGTTGATCCCCTTACGTCGCAAAGCATCATAGAGATGCACAGTGAAGGATAGGCAAGTATCTACGCCTCGGAAACTCAGAGAAACATCATATATATACTTAGTTTTGTTGCTGAAGTTAAGGGTTGATGGTGAGGCCACTTAAATTGTCATACGGCTGCAATAGCAATTCCAGTGGAGAAGCTATGTTTTGAGTTCGCAGGTCTATCAATTTCATTGGAGCATTGTGATATCGGAATGGCGCACAAGATGGTTAGATTGTTTTTGTTTGACTTTTATTTTGATACTCTGTTTTTGTTTAACTTTTATAAAGAGGGCAACAATGGATCTTTTTTTTTTTTTTTACTTTCATTTATTTTGAGGAATAAATAACCTGAGGTAGACCAATCACTGTGTGTGAGGCCAAATTCGTAAAAAAAAAAAAACTATTGTGAGTGTGTTAATGTGTGTTAATACAAGTGTTTATAATATTTATTAATTATTTTCTATGTAGAAATGATTAAATAACAAATTTAATAATATATAGTCTGGACAGAAGTTTTTTTTTTGGGATGACAGATGGTGAAGAAGATGAAGCCTCGTGTTTGTTTGACTTTTCTCGTTTCTTAAAACTGTTTTTAAAATAAATAAAAATCATTAAAAACTTGTATGAAAATTTTATTTAATTCAAAGTCAATAATTATTAGATTCTTATATTCTAGAATTTTTTAAACTCAGTCAATGGTTCGTGACTAATTCAGCTTTTTGATGTGAAATGGGTTGGGAGGGGGGGGGGAGAGAAAGAAGCATGAGGAGAAAGCAGAAAATAAGAAATTCAATATGCAATACTCAAGTCTGATCCTCAATTGAGAGCCGTAGCTCTATTTATAGCGCTTAAAAATAATAAATAATAGTTTAAATTCAATTTGCAATCTAAATTCTAATTTGAAATTTAAAAGATAATAAGATACTGAGAGAGTAATCTAGATATCCTGATTTGTTCAGAAAACCTAGCAACCCTAATTTATTGAAAACCCTAAATAACATAAATAGATATTATTTCATCATTCTCTCTGAGTTGGAAGAACTCTCCACCAAAGGGGTAGACAGTTGGTAGTTGTTGAGTAAGGCGGAGTTATCTAACAGAACTCCTCCTCAGTGATCCATGTATAATCTAAATTCAAGCAGCCTTTCCAACGAATGAGGTAGTGGTTGAAGGGGCCTGCTGAAGTTAGGATACTCTACTAATCCATGATAGTGGCAATGACTTTGTTTGGAGCCATAATAGTAACCAAAGGTGAAATAAGGGAATGATAGGTACCTAGGAAAACATCGGAACACAAAGGAGGCTGCTCAAAAGTACCCTAGTAATGAACAAGATCCGTAACATTAAATACTAGACTAATAGACATCTCTAGAGGTAATTCTAATAAGTAAGCATTAGGTCCCAACTTCTTAGTAATGCAGAATGGGCTAGAAGCACAAGCATGTAACTTTTTGGATGACTTTTTTTTGGAAAATGCTCTCAGCGTATTCAAGCCATAACGAAATCTCCCACCTTAAACTTCTAATGATGGCGGTAAGCATTGACCACTAGCTTATATTCATTATTGCTCAAGGCTAACTTGTGCCTGACCTCAGCATGAATAGAGTGAAGATATTGGGCAAAAGCTTCTACGAATTCAGAGATACCAGTGGTAAGAGGTAAGGCATGAGGCCAATAGGCTGTTTGGGGGTCATACCCTAGAACTATTTGAAATAGACTCTTACCAGTGGACCAATTGACTGAATTATTATATGCAAATTCTGCTGTTAATAGGATTGAATCCCAAGTTCCAGGTTTATCGCCAACTAAGCTCCTAAACAGGTCGCCTAGGCTACAATTGGTTATTTCAGTTTAACCATCGGTTGGAGGATGGAAGGTAGAAGAAAACTTTAATTGAATATAAAAAATCTTCTAGAAGGTTTTCCAAAAGTAGCTTACAAACTTTACATCCCTGTCTGACATGATAGTAATGCGTAGTACATGTAGACGGATGACCTTGTGAAAGAACAACTTAGCAAGATATGAAGCATCAATAGTTTTTCTATATCGGATGACATGAGCCATCTTGGAAAACTGTTACACGTGTAAATGATTTATTAAAAAGTGAAAGTATATACTGTGAAACCTCATTTCCAATAACCATAGATGAATACAAATTACTAGTGAAGTCAATGGTGGAACCAGAATTTGAACATAGACTACCTAACATTCATAAACTCCCACTCTCAACCCAGGATTTGAACCTAGAGTCGATAGGGTTTTTCAAGGGGTTGAAAACTTTGCAATCGTTCCCACAAGTTTCACTACGTCACCAATGCCTCATCAGCTCTTAGTTTCAATATATCAAAGTATACGAGCATTTTTCTTGACTTTTACTTTAATATAATTAAAGTTATTCTCTGCTCACACTATATTCATTCATTGATTTATACATACATAAAATGTATAAATGCATAAACTACCAAAACATTTATATCAAATACAAAATAGTGCCTTGAACTATTATCTTCAGTTCACCTTCATCCTTCTTCTTGCATTTCTCTATCCATTCTTTACCTGTACTCAACATACCTATATGTTTGGGTGAGGAAGAGTAAGATTCAGAGAATCTCAGTAGCAAACAATGCCACTATGCATGCAAGATATATATATAATATATGACATGCTTGTCATTCATAAAAATCATGCCAATAATGACATCTACATGCTCAATGTTATACATACTCATGGCCATTGTATAAACATAACAAAGCTTCAATCAATCGAGCAGTCACATAAACAATGCAAAACATACATATCACATACATGCAGGCTAGGTAAGTTCACTACCTTTTAGACTTTGTGTCCTTCCTCGATACTTCGTCTTTGGTCCGGCTTGAGCACAATCCATCTGGTTCTAAAATCCCTATATACAACAAAAGAGTTATTACTCATCCATGTATCATTTCAGACTCATACCATTGGCTAACTTAGCTCAATTATGCTAAATAACCCAAAATGCCCTCGGAGACCCGGCCTATGCCCCTCCGTAACCGGTCCAACTGTACCTTAACAAAAATTATTACATAGGATAATCTTACACAATTTTACATGTAGAATCCATTTTTGACCTCAGATTGGTCAAAATCAGGCCCAAATGACAAAAAAAACCCTTGACAACCCTTACTCAGAGCTTTATAGGGTAATTTGGTCATTTCACCTTCTAGGGCTTTTCTCGCCTCATCATCAACATGAACCTTACACAATTTACCCTTTTAAACTCAATGGAATAATCCAATTAATGAAATTACATCCCTTTCCTCATGTAACACATAAGGCATAAATTTAGAGTTCTCAGAAAAGTTATGTTGGATTCTTGTTTTCTCTGGCTTAATCACCTCCTTTCTACTTCTAATCACATGATTAGCTACTTAGACATCTATTGGACGTCGTTTAGACCTCAAAAATACCCTTTGAATGAGACATAAATAGTACCCAACCTCCATAATACTCATCCAAACAACAAACCAATCAGTTCAAAAGGAAGCTTACGCTTACCTCTACACGTTTCCGTATTCAGTTCAGAATTTTGGCAGCACTCTGGCCAATGAGATGACACCAACCACCTCCAAACGAGGATCCGAAACCGCAGAAATGAAGCTTGGGATGATTAGAAGAATGTTTGTGAAGGGTACTTTAAGAGAAGACGCTAATTCAGTAGTGTTTCAGTGAATGGAAGTTTTCTCTCTCTTCCTCTCTCTCCCATTCTCATTTGTCTGCTCTCTCCCTCTCTCTCTTTGGTTATGATTCTAAACGAAAGAATGAGAAGGAAGTGATGAAGGATGATGACTTTAATGAGTCGTCAAAGTGGCTCCCAAATGGTAACTCCCACATGGTCTATAATTCTATTCTTTGTTCAAATATTTCATTTCCTTTTTTCCTTCATCATCCAGCGAAAATGCAATGATAAAAGAGAGAGTATAATTTAATCTCAAATTATCCTATTATGCTACCTTACAATTGGTTGACCAAAGCCTTATGCTTTATGGCTATTTGACTTTTTTTGACAATAATTCACCAACATAAGCTCATTAATTACCAAGTAGTCATTTCCCTCCTTTTAATTTCCCATTCAACTGAAGTCATTAGGAATATTAGGGAAAAATCAGCCATTTCTTGCCTTATGGAAAAATTACCGTTTTGCCATTACGTTTTATGATTTATCTTAATAAACCATTTCTTGCCCCTTTCCTTTATTTCCCTTCCCATTTACATCAATTGGGTAACAATTAAAGGGAAAATAATGGCTGCTAGCCTTTTATTGGAAAAATTACTATTTTTCCCCTTGGAAAAATGTCACACAACACAACTGTCACACCAGGAAATTCACCGGTACAATCACTACTTGTGTGTCTCTTCTAGTTGCATCATTTTTTCATTCCCCGAGCTCTTTACTCACCATAATATTCCCTTTAATACCTAAGATATAAAGGAATTTTGGGGAATACAATCATGCCTCACTAGGACATTTACTAAACCGGGGTCTAGTAGTCCACTAAATCAAGGCTTAATCTCCAGCCTCTTGTCCTAAACAAATAATATAGAAGTGAGTAGAGTATCGTTCCCATGAGAATTGATCACTGAGTACCAAAATTGATAATCTTAATTCTATTTAGTTGATCGATTAATTGATGATTGAGATTATAAAATAAAAATGATTAAATATGAATGCAATTGATAAGAAAAAAAAACCCTATGGATCATATTTCACTTAGCAAATTTTTTATTGAATCACTTATATATTCTAATCCAATTTATTCCACATGATTGATAGCCAAGTTTCTCTAATTTAATTACTAGCCTCTTCCAAGGTCAAGCAATTCTATAATTTATTGTTAATCCAATATATCCCTATACGAATTAAAACAATTAATCATGCATTAAGATTTATAAAACTTATTAAGACTACACAACCCATATGAATATATTCCTATTTCATATGCAAGTTATGGTTTTAATTATAGAATCTACACACATGCATCTCCTTCCGGTCTCAACATGCATATTGAAATCATTTAAAAGATGGCCAATCAATTGAAAGCATTAAGAATAATAAAAAACTCAATCATAAAGGAAAAATTAAAACTACATTTAATAAGTTAAGATTCAATCTGTCATTAGTAAGTTACATTATCACCCTAAGAAAATGAAAATTTTGCTTATGATGAAATTAAAAACAAAACCAAAATAAATTGAAAACTTCATAAACATTGCATAAAACTTAATTATTAAATTCTAAAAAATAAATTTAAAATTATAAGATGCATGAAAATGGGTAAATCTGGCCTTCCATATAGAAGGTAAAACCTTTCATATAGGTGGCAACCTATACCATCCGTGAAGGAGGTCTACCTAAGCCTTCTAAGAAGGAGGTATGCAAGAAACAATACAATGCTTAAAATTACACTCTAAGATTGTGTCTCCCTCTTGTGTCTTCCACTCCTATATTTATAGAGGAATTGGGTGCAAAGATTTTCATTTGTTAGGTATGAATCTTGACTTTAAGCCACTAATATTGACTTGTGGTAACCATGCTTCTTGATTGCAGCTAAATTTTGATAATCAAAATGGTGGATTCTCCTATTTTTATCTTCATGAAAGTTGTAGAGCTGGATCTTAGCTTGAAAATGCATGTAAAAGCTCCTCATTTCAACATTTACAGCTCAAGTTATGGTTAAATTAGTGGGCAAATGTTAGACTTGGACAAATCCATGTTCTAAACTTCTAAGCAAAATTTGAAACTCTTGAAGGAAGAACTGAGTTTTGGCCTTAATATAAAAGTTTTAGGAATTTTTCTTAGTTTTTTATCCATATAAAGAATATCCCAATTCAACATCCAGAGCTCTAGATATTGCCTGAAAACTGAAACAAAATTAAAATGTAATATTTTTCAATGAATTTTATTTCTTTTTCCAAAATCATTATTTATTTATCAATTACACCTAAAATTTTTAAATTAAGCTCAAATATCATCCAAAAAATCATCATATAAGAGAAAATAAATATGAAAATTTTTTACTTATAAAAAACCTATCAACAACAACTAGGACATAGTCGTGTCCTAGTACTGTCCTAGGTAACCCTAAGGCAAAGTCCATGCTAATATCCTTCTAAGGTGCCTCAAGAATTAGTAAAGGTGTATAACATCTTATGTTTCACTTCCTTTCTTTAGTAGTATGATAGGTGCGGCATTAGGAAAGGATTCTGGCTACATCACTCTTAAGGGAAGGCCAATTGAACCTATATTCTACTAAGGATATAGTCTTTTGGATGCCGAAGTATCCTGCTAAGCCTACCTCATGTAATTCCCAAACAAGGAGGTCGTAACTTGAAGTGCAAGGAATGCATAGTCTAGAAGCACAAAACAGGTAGTTATCGTTGATTAAGAAGTCAGCACGGTGGTAGTGGTCACCATTGCTAACCTCTTAAGGCCTAAGTTAGGGCATGAGACATATACATTCATTAGCCTCTAAAAAACAATAACATGTACTCTCCTACTCAAGGCATCAACTACCTTGTTCTCTACTTCTGCTCAATGTTTGACCACAAAAGTAAATTCTAGGAGGAATTCAACCCACTTGGTATGTTTAGCACTTAGATACCTTTGTAATCTAATAAACTTAAGTGCCTGGTGATCTGAGTACTGAACAAACTGTTGGGGAAGGAAGTAGCACTTCTAATACTCTAATGATCTGATAATGGCATAGAACTCTTTGTCATAGGTAGAGTACTTATATTTTTGCCTTATTGAGCTTTTCACTAAAGAAGGCTACTAGATGACCTTATTGGCTTAAGACACCTCCTATTCCCATACCAGAAGCATCACAGGGAACTTTAAAGCACTTGTTAAATTAGGCAATGCAAGAACTGGGGTACAAGAAAGCTTCTCCTTAATGGTCCAAAATGCCTTAGATGCAACAGGAGTCCAATTATATTTGTGCCCCATTAAGGAGATAGTGATAAGGGTTAAAATGGTGTTAAAATATCGTATGAAGCATCTATAACATAATGCCAAGCCATATAACCTTCATGCTTTTTGTAAGGTCTTTAGCTATGACCATTCTAGGATAGCATTGATCATTTTAGGATCAATAGAAAAACCTTGCTCCAAGATGACAAATCCAAAGAAGACTACTTGATTTTTCAGGAAGGAGCATTTGGGTAGGTTAAGGTAGAACTTCTCTTTTCGAAGGGTACTAAATACCTGCTCTAAGTGGACTAAGTATTCAACTCTTGATTTGCTACAAACTAGTATGGCATCAAAGTACAGGACCAAACATTTCCCTAAGTAAGGTCACAAGATGTGTGTCATAACCTCATGAAGGTGCTAGTATAACGGTCCCCCTTCCCGCCACTGCAGGTCGACGTGTTGACACCCATACTCCATGCTACCGCATGACTGACGTGGTGCAGGTATTGTCCTCTCCTCTGAGGGATTTACTCTCTTAGGTGTGTACTATGCCACATGAGATGCCTCCCTAAGGGCTCGAAGCCAGGACTTGAGGATAAGTCCAAGCCTTAAGAGCCACTTAGTAACCTTAACAAATCCTGCATAATAGGTATGTCTTATGGCCTCAGGACATTCAGTCCATCATCTTTACTGAATACATATCAAGACTAACTACCTTAAGACACACAGTCTACTAGATATTCAAAATTCATTATAGGCTCCATCTCTTGCTACTCAAGCCATCCATACTCTTATGTAATATTCATGAAGCATGCTAAACAAACCACTATCACAACAATCATCATAAGAGCATTTGGCATGTTAGCATATAGAACAATGGCATCCACTAGACCCTCGATCCCACAAGTCATATGGCCCCAAGTGTTACCCGTGCAAATAGGCCCCGCCCATCCACTCATACATCACAGGAGTTTTCATAGCCCCGAGTGTCCACCCGTGTAGAAAGGCCCTAGGAAACTGCTCATGCATAATAGAAATCTCCATGGCCAAGGTGTCCACCCATGCAAGTAAGCCCCGGGTGACCACCTCGTAAATTCTAAATGCTCATAAGGTCTTACTGCCCAGGGAATCATCCCTATATCATAAGTATTATGGGACTTATAGCCTCGGGCCTCTGCCCATCAGGAATGATTGCCTAAAGACACGCTGGCCTAATAGGGCTTACCACCTACCATATATTCAAAACACGAATATACTCGATGGTAAACACATACATGCAAAACCATTACATAAGATATAAGAGCAAGAGTTGATTTCCTTTATACCGTCAAACTTGTTCTTCCTTAATTTCTTTCATCAACCGGCGCTGGAGCACCCCATAACATTTCATTAGGTCCCACAAACCCTCCTCTCAAGGAAACTCATTTGATGGAAGACTCATTACAATGCACAACTTTGAGAGTCAATGTTCCCGTAGCTCTACTCTACGGTTTCAACATCATAGTGGCTTCACTCCACGGTTTGTCGTCACAACGGCTGCACACTATAGTTCGATATCACAGTGGCTCTATATTATGGTATTGTACTCATTACTTTACTCAGTTACCTAACTGGTCAGAACCCTCCATAGGTAGCCATTTCTGATCAGGTCTCCCCGTAAGTAGCCATTTCTGATCAGAACTCTCCGTAGGTAGCCCTTTCTTATTAGAATCCTCTGTAGGTAGCCCTTTTTTTAGTCATCTTTGAATGAAAGTACCATTGTAATGGGAATCAAGATCTCATAAGGTCCTTCTTCTCTAGCAGTTCTATAATATGCTCTCTTTAATTTCTGTCATCTCATCTGGGGTCAGTTTATATGGACTTTTGATATCGGTCCCGCTCTAGGCACACAATACATGACACAATTTATCATATCATCAATCAAGATCACTGATAGTATTCAACAATCATCATTCAACATTCTCATTCATTCTGTACCCAGGATGTAGCATTCAATCATAGGACCATTAGTCCAGTCTCACAGTGCTTGGTTTCGCAGGCCTCACTGCCTTTTTGGGACTCTCTCGCAGATCACACTATATGCATACCAGGCTTTTTAGCCACTTTAGGACTCTCCTGGATCACACTGTATGCTTACCATGCCTTATAGCTCATTCTACTCCCACAACGCTGGATATTATGGCCTTACTGCCTAAGGGATCACCCACATACCAAAGGCATCTCAGGGCTTACTTCCTTTGTTACAACCTGGTACAATTTGAATATTTCTTCTAATCTTAAGGTGTACTCTGGACACACTTGTCTAATGCCAACATCGGTAGAGTTAGAGTATGACCCAAATTTTCCCCTGTGTTATGAGAACATATAGAGGGGCTATACCAAGAAGCCGGTACCTCTTATGTTTCCCTATAGGGACAATATCTAGCATTTCTGGGCAGTTTGTACTCAAATCTATTAACTTGCTTCTCTTTCCTTAGTTGTTGTGGTTGTTGTTGTTCTTGGCTTGGATTTGGTTGTTTTGTGAAAAATTGAGGATGAAACCCTAAGGGGTCTTACGGTCCAAACTTCTTCAAAACATATCAAATGAGTTCCTAAATATCTAATCATATGATTAAAAATAGAAAGGAAGTGATTAAGCAAGAGAAAACAAGAAAACAACATGTTACTCCCAAGAACTCAATTTGCTGCCCTGTATGTGACCTGATGAAGAAGTAAGAATTTGATAGTTTTGATACTTTCATTGGATTTAGAAAGAAAAATTGTGTAGGTATACAAGTATTCATGATTTTTGGATGTTTGTATACCAATTTGGAAATTTATGAACTATGTTTATTTATAATGTTAATCTGCTCTGTCTGGAACAGTGTTGTTATATGTGGAGTTTCATGGGTCATACCTTATTTGAAAATTATGAAAATTTTCATAATTAAAGTATAGAAATAGCTTTAATTTGATAAGTATTTTGTAATTTTTGGACAAGTACATTAGGAGATATGAATTTTTGAAGTTATACCTTGTTTTCTGGAAAGAAATATGGAATAGTCAGTTTTGGAGAAATTCTGGGAATATTGTGGTTATGGTAGCCAAAATTGAGTATTTTTATGTGAAATTATATTGAAATAGCTTTATATAGAATTTAGAACCACTTAATTTGGAGTTTCTTATAATTAATAGTGAATTTTTTAAGTTAAGCAACAAGTTAATAGATTTGACAACAAGGGTAGAAATAACCAACTTGGGATGGTTAGGCCACCTTGATTTTTCTTAGCTTAGTATACTAACTTTAATGATAACCAAATTGACTAATTTCATTATGCAAGTATTGGATGGTATAATAACCTGCCATCCGTAAATTCCAATTATAGCACTTAACATCGGTTCAAAGCTTGAGAATTGCCTGAGCTCAGACAAATGAGAGGAAATTGCTAAACGAAAGCAGCGAGGTAGTAACTTGTCTTTCATATGTTATAATATGTATTGTATGTTGTTTGAAATCATCATGAATTGTCTGGAACATTCTAATTATGCGGGGTGGTCGCCCGGGGCCTATTTGCATGGGTGGACGCTCAGGACGATATAATGTTCACTAGTGCATGAGTGGGTGCCCGCGACCTATTTTGTATGGGTATCCCGCAGGGCAATTTAATATTCCTAGCGTTATGGTGATATATGAACTACATGTGATGTACTAAATGCTGTTGTGATGAGTCAGATATATGATGACTGTGTAGCATGCTTTATGATGTTATTTCTCTATGATTGGCATTATGTTCCTACTGAGAATCTTTTGAATCTCACTCTTTTTCCATAAACCCACCTTCAGTACAGGGAGAAAGCTCAAGGGGCAAGAAGAAAGTAAATACGGACGGCTAGAGGATTAAATGCCGAAGACTCTTGTTTTTGCTGGTTGTTTATTATGTGTATTTTGGATATGTTTATTTTGTACAAACCCTTTTGTTGGTTGTCTGTTAGTTGTATTCTGGTTATTTTAGATTTGTATATATTACAAATAGCTTGTAACTCTGACATGTTACAATAGTTAAAAGAGTAATGCTTGTAGACTAGTAAAAGGCTAGTCTAGTTATATTATGCTTCCGATCACTAACGAAACATAATTAAGGTATGGACCGTGATAACTAAGAAGAGAGTTGCTTGCAAACTTTGATAAAATGAAAAGAAGAGCTGGTGAGACTTAGTGAGATAGTGAATATTTGTGAAAATGGTTTGAGAAAATTTATTACCCTTGAAAATCCTTTCCAATCCCAGGTTTAAACCCTAAAATAGGTTTGGAATTTGTGAATGTTTTTTCAGTACTTCTTAATCTGGGACTTAATTATTGGTTTCACAAATAATTTTACTACTCTTTTGTACTCATCTAAGGCTATAGGAAATGAGATATCATATTTGCAAATGGTTACCAGGATGCTCTTGGGACTCATACTTAACCCCAGGTCAAGTGTTTGAGCCCTAAGAAGAGTATTAAATCCTCAAGGGTAGAGGACAATACCTGGCCTTCTAAACCCGAGTGGGGGTAGAAGTTGGTCCAGACTGCCAGTGCCCAGTAGGGTGGGGCCATCTGTTACATACAAAAAAGAGAAAGAATTCCTGGCGATACACAAGGTGACAGTGAGACTTTCGATGAATACTTGTCTTGATTCATTCGACTATCTCGTTACTCTTCCTACTGAAACTTAAAGATGATGAGGAGTAGAGCTCTGATATACTAATTCGGGGACTGAAGCCTGAAATGGAAGAGAAACTTATTACCCGATAGTTCAAAGAATTTAACATGGCTGTGGAAGTATGCCGACTGACATAAGGAAATCTAAAGAGAGTATGTGCCAATAAGAGTATCAGCCAAAGGGGTGGATCTAGTCAAGGAGACACCTCACAGAAACGCAAGGGATAAGGGTTCCCACAAAGGGGAGACAACAAAAAACCCTTTTATTCTGGGAACCACAGTTGTCAAAAACCTCCAATGTCTGAAACCTTCTTATGTTGTTGAAAGACTCATCCTAGATGACGTTGTAATCTTACTATTAGCCAAGTGATATGTTATGCCTAGTAGAAGCCAGGCCATTTAGCAGTGAATTATCCCCAGCAAGCAGCACTACAACCTGCTGAGCCTAGATAGAAGAATTAAGACTGAGTATTTTCCTTGACCCAGGAAGAAGCGAAGAAGTCTCCTGAGCTGGTTCAAGGTAAAATCCTTCTCGATGGTAGTTCGTTGCAAGCTTTATATGATTCGGGTGCTAGTCACTCCTTCATTGCTTCTGACTATGCTAAGTACCTAGGATTACATGTGCATAAACTGCCATTTGACTTGATTGTGTCGACACCGATGGGTGTTAAAAATCTGACTGATGATGCTTGTCTGAACTATATGATAAATGTTAAGGGACGTGAGTCTACATTGATTTGATTTGTTTGCCACTCCAAAAACTTGAAGTTATATTGGGTTTTAACTGGCTGAAGGTAAATAATGTGCTGATAGATTACGGAAACAAGAGGATAATCTATCCTACTCAGAGCAAGCCTAAAAACAAAGATGTTAGTCTGAACTTCATTTTATTGGCAGAAGCTGAGAAATGCTTGAAGAGGTGATGTCAAGGATATATTGTGTTCTTTTCCCTACAGGCGGAGATAAAATAGCCCTGGAAGACATTCCGATTGTAAGAGAATTTCTTGATGTGTTTCTAGACGACCTTAGTGATTTACCTCCAAAAAGAAAAGTAGAATCCGCGATCAAGATCATGCCTGGAGCTGAGTCTATATCAAAAGCCCCATATCGAATGGCTCTAAATGAGATGACTAAGCTGAAAAAGCAGATAGAAGAATTGCTTGAAAAAGGGTTTATTCAACCTAGGTCACTATAGGGAGCTCCGGTACTTTTCGTCAAGAAGAAGGATTGGAGCTTGAGGCTATGTATTGATTATAGAGAACAAAACAAGGTAACCATCAAGAACGAGTACCTACTTCTCTTGATTGATGACCTTCTAGATAAACTTTCTAGAGCATGTTCTCGAAGATTAATCTAAGGTCGGTGTATCATCAGCTGTGTGTCAAGGCAGAAGACATACCGAAGACTGCTTTCAGAACCCGATATGGGCACTATGAGTTCCTGGTAATGCCCTTTGGGGTAACCAATGCACCAGCCGTGTTTATGGACTACATGAACTGTATCTTTCGTCAGTATTTAGATCAGTTTGTAGTAGTCTTTATCGATGACATTTTGATATACTCCAAGAGTAGAGAAGAGTATGAGGAGCACTTGAGAATCATGCTAAGTATTGTGCGGGAAAGGCAACTCTACTTAAAGTTGAGCAAATGTGAGTTTTGGCTCTCAGAAGTCAAATTTCTGAGCTATGTTATCTCACAAGAGGGGGTTGCAATTGATCCCAGTAAGGTGGAAGCTGTGATACCTCATTTCCTATAGCCTCAGATGAGTATAAAAGAGTAGCAAAATCATTTGTGAAACCAGGATCGGGTCTCAGATTAAGAAATTTTAGAAAAATGTTCATAATTCCACAAATCTATCTTAGGATTTGAACCTGGGATTGAGAGGGGTTTTTTGGGAGTAATAAAAATTTTCTTAAACAATTTCACAAACATTCACTATCTCATGAAGTCTCATCGGTTCCTCTTTTCATTTTATCAAAGTCTGTGAGTAATTCTCTGCTTTGCTTTCATGTTTCATACCTTAGTTAAGTTTCGTTAGTGATTGGAAGCATTAAAACTATCAAACTATCATTCATCTACTGAGCTACTCGGATTACTAGAGCTATTCTTGTACGATAGTCGCATTTACATAGTCATGTACATTATATACAATTCCAAAAATATCAAAATAGACAACCAACAGAAGACTAAAGTCTTGCGTATTCGCAGCCTCTAGTTGTCTGTATTTACTTCTTCTTGCCCCTCGAGCTGTCTCCCTGTACTGTAGATGGTTTATGAAAAAGAGTGAGATTCAAAAGAATCTCAGTAGTAACGTAATGCCAATCATACATAAATATCATCACAAAGCATGCTATATAGACATCATACAGTAGAACTATCACAACAATATTTAATGCATCACATGCAGTTCATAATAAACAACCATAGCGCTAGGCATGTTAAAGGCCCTAAGGGATACCCGCGCAATAAGCCCCAAGATCCACTCGTGCATCATAGAACGTTATTGGCTCAAACGTCCACCCTCGCAATAGGCCCCGAGTGACTACTCCACATAACTAAAATGTGTTAGACATCTTATAATGAATCCACACAACATACCATGCATGATATAATATATAAAAGACAAGTTACTAACTGGCTGTTTCCCTCGAGCAATTTCCAACCGTTTGTTTAAGCTCGAGCAAGTTCTAGTTCCTATCAAAATTGAAGTTACAAGTAACTGGTTATTACTTGCACTATTACTATCTTTAAATCAAATTCTCTTGGTTATCTAAAGTAGTTATAACAGTTTTTGTATAATAGAATTCTATACAGTGCAATTTCACTGTTTTCCAGAAACTGGTAGATTTTTCACTTAACTTTTGAAATTCATAATTAATTCTAAAAAAATTTAATTTGACTGATTACAAAGCGTAAATGAAGCTCTTTCAATGTACATTTTAGAAAAAATATTTAGGTGTTCCCAATGTAGACAATTTAGTCCAAGAAATTCGTTGGAAGCCACTGTTTTAGATTCCTTCCCAGAAATCAGGCATAACTTCAAAAATTCACCATTAATTCTAGGAAACTCCGAATTGAGTGGTTCCAAATTCAATGTAAATATATTTCATTATATTTTCACATAAAAATAATAAATTCCATCTATCTTAGCAATTTCTAGAATTTCTCCAAACTCAACCTGTCCAGATTACATTAAAGGAACAGGGTACTAGTTCACAAATGCATTTCTAAATCCAAAAAAATCTAATTGAGGTGGTTCTAAGTCATAATTTACCTTTATTAAGTATAATATCAGGGAAAAATATATCCATTAGCTATATGTACACACATTAATACAGTATTTCAACTTTCTGCACATTATTCCAGAAATTCCAGTTTTGTATGACCTAACTTCAAAAACGCAGGAATTTCAGCACACAAGTCCAATTGACCATTATGACCTATAAAATTAAAGGTATTTGTGTCTAATTTTCAAATGGAAATTTTCAGAATTTTCAGGCAAGTTTTACCCCTTGAATTATCACATAGAGTAACAAGGCTCCAGACAGGCAGATTAACACTATGAACACATATGCTTCATAAATTCTCAAATTCATATACAAGCATCCAAAAATCATGAACACTAGTTTACCTACACAATTTTGCCTTATAAAGCTAATGGAAGCATCAAAATGGTCAAATTCTCACTCCTCCTATATGAAACAGTACAAGGTAGATTTAAGGATTCTCAGAAAAGTTGTGTCGTTTTCTCGTTTTCTCTTGCTTAATCACTTCCTTGCTACTTCTTATCAAATGATTAGCTATTTAAACACTTATTACACATGATTAGAAGCAATTTGAGCCCCTTAGGGTTTTCAACACTTATGTTCCACAAAACATCCCAATCCAAGCCAATGATAACAACAACAACCACAACAAAGGCACAAGAAGCAAGTTTTGGAAGTTTACCTTTGATTCTTATTGTTTATCACTCTAAAATTCCTCAACCCTCTCTCTCTAAACCTCTAATTAAGCTTGAAAACTATGGTTCCAAAGGAGTAGAAGTGATTAGAAGAGACTATAGAGGGATTAGAGAACAAGAATCACAAGATTTTACAAGTCTTACCTTAGATTTTTGGAAGAACCCTAACTCTTGTGGTTCCTCTTGCTCTCACACTCAGCAACTCTCTCACCCTCTTTTCAGATCAGTTTACATGGAAATGAATGGAGAACGAATGAAGAAATGGAAGTCTTAATGCATTTGCCAAGTTACTTTACACATGGCTTCATCTCATTGGTCCAAATTTCTAATTTTTGTGTAATTTCTCAATTTGCTTCATTTTCCCTTTCTCTTCTCTTCAATCCACTGTATGTGAATGGGAATATTGGTCTTTAAATTATCTCATTGCTATCTTGCACTTTGTTAACTAAAGCCTTTGACTTTTTGACTATTTGACTTTTCTTGACAATAATTCACCAAAATAGGTTTATTAATTATCAAGTAGCCACTTTCCTCTTTTTGATTCCCATGTAACTAAAATTATTGGGAATATTAGGGAGAAATATTTATTTTCCATTCTATGTCAAAATTACCGTTTTGCCCTTAGTTTTTATGATTTATCAAAATAAATCATTTCTTGCTCTTTTCCTTTGATTTCACCTAATTTTTGACACTTGTATGAGGCCATTATTTGTGTCATTTTATGTACAAATTTTGGTTACAATATTAAGCCTTTAAATAGACATTTATTGCTTCTTTGTGTCCCAACTTGGCCAAATTATGTGTAACCGGCGATTGGGATTTTCCTTTAAATTTATACACACCTTAATTCACCATTTTATTCCACTAAATATCACAAATATATACAAGGAATATATAGTGGAAAAGGTAGGGTATTACAGAAGCAGTGCTAGACTGGAAAAGGCCAGAAAATGTTACTGTGATATGCAGTTTTCTGGGTTTAGCTAGCTATTACAGGAGATTCATTCAGAATTTCTCTTGGATTTCCTTGCCATTAACCAAGCTCATGCGGAAAGATCAACTGTTTAAGTGGGATGATCGTTGTGAGAAGAGCTTCATGAAGCTGAAGGAGAGGTTGACAACTGCACCCGTGTTAATTATCTTTGATCTTGAGTTGACTTATGTGGTCTACAGTGATGCTAGTAAGCAAGGACTGGGATGTGTCCTGATGCAGTAGGGCAGAGTGGTGGCCTATACCTCTCGACGGCTAAAGCCTCATGAGTTGAATTATCCCACACATAATCTGGAATTGGCGGCAATTGTGTTTGCACTTAAAGTCTAGTGACACTACCTATATGGGGTAGCTGTTGAAATGTACTACGACCACAAGAGTCTTAAGTACCTATATAATCATAAAGAGCTCAACATGAGATAATGCAGGTAGATAGAGTTGCTGAAAGATTACAACCTGGAGATCAAATATCATCCAGGAAAAGCTAATGTCATCGTTGATGCTCTTAGTCAGAAAATGGTGCAAGTGGTAGCTATGATGATATAGGAGAGGAAATTAATAGAAGATTTCATATATCTATACCTGATAAATCAAATCCTCTATGTTGGTTATGGTGTTAGCCAAGCGGAAAGTGATCTGAAGACTGAGATTGTAGAAGCTCAAATGCAAAATGAGCAAGCACAGTCTATCAATACTATATGATCGAATGTGGAGAGATTCAGGATTACAATTTATCATTAAGTGGACTGGTTTGATACAAGAAGAGAACCTATGTTTCACTGATAGCTGACATATGAGTGAAAATTCTTGATGATGCGCATAAGAGTTGTTACACCCTCCACCCAGGATGGTAAAGATGTACCATGACTTGAAGGCGATATACCGATGGCTTGGGTTGAAGAAGGACGTGACAGAATATGTGGCACGATGCCTTACCTATCAGAAGGTAAAAATTGAGCACCAAAAATCGCCAAGATTGCTTCAGAGTCTTAAGATTCCAGAATGGAAATGGGAAAGTGTAAACATGGATCTTATGGTAGGATTACCCAGAATCCGGAATCATGATGCGATCTAGGTGATTATTGATCATTTCACAAAGTCAACGCATTTCTTACCGATCCACGCTAGCTATTCTCCCGATAAGTTGGCATATCAGGGAGATAGTAAGACTCCATGGGATGCCAAAGAATATAATTTCTGATAGAGATCCTCGCTTTACTTTAAAGTTTTGGAGATCTTTGTATGATGCTCTGGGTACTAATCTGAACTTCAGTACGGCCTATCATCCTTAGACGGATGGACAGACAAAGAGAACCATACAAACGTTGGAAGATATGCTAAGAGCGTGTGTGATAGATTTCAAAGGAAGTTGGGATCATTACCTTCCACTTGCATAATTCGCCTACAACAATAGCTATCATACGAGCATTCAGATGGCTCAATATGAAGCATTGTATGGAAGAAAGTGCCAATCCCCTCTCTGCTAGACAGAGTTATCAGAAAGAAGAATATATGGGCCGGATATAGTAGACCAGACTATTGAGCAGATCAGGGCCATCAAGAAGAAACTGTTTGCAACCCAAAGTAGGTAAAAGAGTTATACTGAAAAGCATAGAATACTGTTGGAGTTCCAGGTCGAAGATCATGTATTTCTGAAAATTTCACCTGTTACGGGTGTTGGAAAGGCGATAAAGAGAAAGAAGCTGATCCCTCGCTACATCAGGTCATTCAAGATTTTGTCAAGAATTAGGCTCGTAGCCTACACAATTTCCCTACCTCCAAACCTAAGCAGATTACATGACGTCTTTCACGTTTCGCAATTGAAGAAGTACCAACCACACCCTAGCATATTATTGAGTACGAAGATGTGGATATGCGAGACAATCTCACTTATGAGGCTGAGCCAGAACGAATCATTGATAGACAAGAAAGGTAGCTCAAACATCGCAACATACCAATTGTGAAGGTGGTCTAGAAGGGACTATCTCCAAGGGAGACAACATGGGAAACATAAGAAGATATGAAAAGACGTTACCTGAGATTTATGCCACATGAGGTGTAACAAATTTCAGAGACAAAATTTCTTGAACAGGGGAAGAGTTGTAATTCCCCACTTTTCCACCAATATTCCTTATATGTATATTTGTAATATTTAGTGGAATAAAATGATGAATGGTGGTGTACATGTATATAAATTTACAGAAATATTTCAATCGCCGGTTACACAAAATTCGGCCAAGAAATGACACAAAGAAGCAATTAATGTCCACTTCAAGGCCTACTATTGTAATCAAAATTGGAACATAAAATGACACAAATAATGGCCTCATACAAGTGTCAAAAATTCAGTCAAACCAAAGGAAAAAAGCAAGAAATGATTTATTTCAATAAATCATAAAATGTAAGGGAAAAATTATAATTTGCCAACAAAATAAGGAGCAATTGTTTTTCCCTTTTCCTCTTAATAATTTTGGCTAAATAGGAGGAAATAAAGGGGACAGAATTTATTTGGTTGATATAAATTCAAGAAGAAGAAAATTATTGACCAAGTAAATTTGACACATGCACTTTTTATAATAAATTATATTATTGCATAAAGTAACTAAAGCTATTTCAAGAGCTCCTAATTCCCTTTCCCTTCATCATATTTCGGTCAAAAGAGGGAGGGTAATGGAGAAATAAATACATGGTTCAAAAGTCAAAAGCTAAGTGTCATAAAGAGCTCTTACAAGCTAATCAAGAATGGAATAAATGGAGATATTGCAAATGTCATTTCCTTCTCCTTTTAAGGATGCTTCCCACGGTCAAAAAGCATATGGAAAGAGAAAGACATGAAAGCAATTGAGTTGCCATGTGTTCATACATTAAATACAAGCATATGACTATAGCAAAAAGTAAGAAGCCATTCTTCTTCTTTTTCTCTTGGATATCACGGTGAAATAGGGAAATAAAGGGAATATATTTATTTATTTATTTGGCTGAATATTGAATCAAGAAGAGTAAAAAAAATAAGAAAATAAAAGAAACTCTTGACCAACTGGATACAAGCACCTATGTAAAGCAAATATGGTATTTGATTAAGTCATCAACCCATCTTTCTCTCCACCTTCATTTTTGTCTAACAGCTACACAAAGAGAGAGAGAGAGAGAGAGCTTGAGAGCAAGCCAAGAGCATTCAAGCATAAAGAAGGTTAGGATTTCACAAATCCAAGGTAAAAACTTACAAAACCTTGTGATTTTTGTCTCCTAATCACTCTACAACCTCTCCTAACCTCTTCTACTCCATTAAACCTATGGTTTTCAAGATAAATCAAGAGTGTAGAGGGAGAGGTTAGAAATGTTCAAGAGAGAGAAGGAACAAGAATCAAGAGGTAAACTTCAAAACTTGCTTCTCTTGCCTTGTTGGATGTTGGTGGTGTTAGTGGATATTACCTTGTTTTCTCTTGTTTCTTAATTTTAGGCTGAAGCTAAATATGGGGGAAATACTACCCAAATTCTCTCCAAAAATTTCTATTTAGTGTTTAAATAGCTAATCATATGATTAGAAGTAGAAAGGAAGTGATTAAGCAAGAGAAAACAATAAAATAACATGTTACTCCTAGAAACCCTAACTTATTGTTCTGTATATGACGTAAGGAAGGAGTGGGAATTTTGTAATTTTGATGATTCTATTGGTTTTATAAGACAAAATTTTGTAGGTATCCAAGTGTTCATGATTTTTGGATGTTTTTATGCCAATTTGGAAATTTAGGAAGTGTGTATGTGCATATTGTTGATCTGCCCTATCTGAAACAGTAATGTTTTGCGAGATGTTTAATGGGCTAACCTTATCTAAAAATTCTGAAACTTTCTAGAATAAAATTAGAGACATATAGCTTTAATTTGATAGGTAGTTTGTAATTTTTTTATAAGTACATTAGAAGATATGAATTTTTGAAGTTATGCCCTGTTTTTTGGAAAGAAATCTAAAACAGAGACGTTTAATGAATTACTGGGAATGATGTGTCTATAGTGGGAAAATCTAACTATTTTTCCTCAAATTTAAATTGATAGAGCTTCATTTTGGATTTAGAATCATTCAAATTTTATTTTCTTAGAATTAATTATGAATTCCCAAATTTGACTGAAAAATATGTCAATTTCTGGAAAACAGTGAAATTGCACTGTACAAAATTGTATTGTGCATAAATTGTTATAACTGCTTTAAATAACTACGAGAATTTGATTTAAAGACAATAATAGTGTAAGTAATAACCAGTTACTTGTAACTCTAATTTTAATAGGAACTAGAACTTGCCCAAGCTCAAAGAAACGATTGGATATTGCTCAAGGAAAGTAACCAGGTAGTAACTTGTCTTTCATATATTTATAAGATACACTGTATATTTTGAGAGTTCATCATGAATTGTCTAACACATTCTGGTTATACGGGGTGGTCGCCCAGGGCCTTTCTACGTGGGTGGACGCTCAGGCTAATAACGTTCTGTGATGCACGAGTGGATGCCCGAGGCTTTTCTGCACGGGTATCCCTTGGGGTCTTATGATATACCTATCGCTATGGTGATATATGAACTGCATGTGATGTATTGAATGTTGTTATGATGATTATATTGTATGATGACTGTGTGGCATGCTTTGTGATGTTATATTTGTATGATTGGCACTACGTTACTATTGAGATTCTTGAACCTCACTCTTTTTCATAAACCCATCTATAGTACAGGGAGATAGTTCAAGGAGCAAAAAGAAGGTAAATACGGATGGCTAGAGGCTGGGACGCGAAAGACTTTAGTTTCTGTTGGTTGTTGTTTCAATATCTTTTGGATATTTTGGATCTGTATATAGTATAAATAGCCTGTAACTTTGGCAGTGCTACAATAATAGAACTGGTAATGTCAGTAAACTAGTGAGCAGATTGTAATTAATCTAAAAGTACAGTTTAGGTAAATTATGCTTCCGATCACTAATGAAACGTAACTAAGGTATGAAACATGAGAACGAAGCAGAGAATCGCTCGCAAACTCTGATAAAATAAAAAGAAAAAGACTGTGAGACTTAGTGAGATAGTGAATGTTTGTAAAATTGTTTAGGAAAATTTTTATTACTCTTAAAAACTTCTCTCCAGTCCCATGTTCAAGTCCTGAGAAAGGTTTGGAATTTGCAAACATTTTATGGAATCGGTTAATCTGGGATTTGATTCTGGTCTCACGAACGATTTCACTACTCCTTTGTACTCAGCTGGAGTTATTGGAAATAAGGTATCACAGCTAGGGTCATTGGCTAAGCCGAAAGGCATTACTAACCATTCAAATAACCCATTTTGGGTGTTGAAAGTAGTCTTCCATTCATCTCTGGGCCTAATCCAAATTTGATGGTACCCACTATAAAGATCAAGCTTCAAAAACTAAGACCCAGATATGAGGTCAAGCATATCCTTAAGTCTCAGAATAGGAAACCTATACTTGACGGTGATCTTGTTGATAGCCCGACTATCAACACACATTCTTCAAAATCCATTCTTCTTAAGTGTTAAAAGTACAAGGATGGTGTAAGTACTGAGGCTATGTTGAATGTATCCTTTCTTAATTAAGCCACTTACTTGTCAGTTAAGCTCTTCCTTATCTTTTATGTCTATCCTATAATATGGAAGGTTAGAGAGTTGTGATCCAAGAACTAAATCAATAGCATGCTGGATATCCCTCATAAAAGGTAACTCAAGTGGTAATTCTTTAGGCGCAACATCTTTAATCTCATCCAATAGTCGGGATACTTTATCAAGCAAGGGTGTAGATGTAGGTGGGGTGGATACCTTAGCTACATTAGCAAGGATAAGGTTAACCTCTTTAATTTCTTGAAGAAATTGATTTGCAGTCAATAAGAGAAGGTAAATGACATTTAGGGGTGGATTCCTCCATATTAGGAGAGCATGTTCCCTTAGGCTCAAGTTTGGCAGCGCATAACAAGATGTGTTAGTGCAAGCATCTCACCCAAGAGGGGGGAGTGAATTGAGTGAAAAAATTCGTTAAAACGGAAATAATAATTGATAGAATTTAAATCAAAGTTAAGAGTTAAGAAAAATATCACTGAAGTGTACACCGGGATTTATACAAGTTCAGTCACAACCACTTTGACCCACATCCAGTCCTTAGAGTTCCTCTAAGATTTTCACTATATTTTTCAAGATTAAGTTGGTTCTTAGTACCTCAGTACACTACAAGTTCCTTATCTAGATACTCACTCCCTCTTACATAATGTAATTCAATCCCCAACTTAAGGTTCCACAACCTTATGTTATCTCAATAAAAAGTATTGGGATTTTAATAAGAATCTCTCTAAAAGAGTAAATGTATAATCACTGAAGTACAGAGGATGGAAATAATGAAAGACAGAGCACTAAATAGATTAATTGAAAGTTTCGTTAATCGATTTTGTGTTATTTTCTTATTGTTGTTCTGCTTTGAATGCTTCTGTATTTATAGATGAATTGAAGTAGATGACCATTAAGAGAATACTTCTTATTCGTTAGAGTCCTGCATCTTCTTCTAACTATTATGAAAAATAGCCGTTATGTGTTAGCTGCCGCTCCACTCACTTTTGTTGCAAAGTCACTTTTTCTTCTCTTCGTATGATATTCTCATTGTTTTCCTAGAAAAAGACTTCAAATAATAATATGAAGTATTAGACATAAAGATATTAAATCAATGATCAAGAGCTGATGATCTGACATTTTGGATCTCATCACTCGAGTAATCTTTACAGGACTGCATCATTCGAGTAATCACTTGAGTGATTTATTCTGATAGTGCACAAACATAACATATCACTGGATAGATCACTCGAGTGTTGTACTGGCTATCCACTATTGGCATTACTTGAGTGATCTATAATGAATCACTTGATGCATCACTAGAGTATTATGCTAGTGATATTCCACTTGATGTATCACTCAGGTGTTTTGCTAGTGATCTCAAAAAATAGGATCACTCGAGTTGTTACTCAAGTGATCTAACCTTAGAAAATTTTCAACTGTAGATCACTTTCAAAATCACTCCAGTACTGTGCTAGTGATGCTTTTTATCACATCACTCAAGTGGTTACTGAGTGATTCAGGGTCATCACTCGCATGATTACTCGAGTGATGTCTTTCAAAACTTGACAGAGAGCATCATTGGAGCAGGGCAAACACTTCATCGCTCAAGTGATGGTACTGTTGGCCTTAGAAAACTCTTTCTTGATCATTCAAAAACCCTGTTTATTGTCAAATCCTTTTTTAATATCTTTTCAAACTTTGTTATCATCAAAACATAAGGTCTAACAAGATGGTCTTATCCTTATGCTTGAACATGTGGGTGTTGGCTCAACCATGGATGGTAACATTGTGGTCAAAAGCTAAGAGCACCCTAATGAGATGTGAAAGACATCCATGGGAATGACAACACAGAAAACTTCCTGATAGTGGCCTAAATAGATCAGGACACGACACTGCTTGGTGATTGGGAGTGAAGTATCATCAATCTATGTGACACGAAAAGGTTTCTTGAGAGGATCTGCTATCAGCCCAAGTCGACTAATACCTTGGCTAGAAATCACATTTTGTTTACTCCCGCTGTCGATAACCAACTTGCAGGACTTCTCACCACAATTCACAAATGTGTAAAAGATGTTGCTTCTCTTCCATAAGTCATCATCGAGTAATGGGATAATGAGGAGGCATCTCATTACTCCCAGATGTCCTAATGGGGCCTCTTCTATAATAATCTCCTCAATGACATCAAAAGTGCTTTCGACAGAGTCAATTACAATGTCAGGTTCTCCCTCAATGAGCACATCGTCATAATCGGACTCCACTAGTAAAGCACGTTATAAGCATCTTGACGCTATGTGAACTTTCGAGTGGCACTTGAAGCACTTGATTGTTGAGCCACTAGTACACACATTAGAGCCAAAAGATTTATTCCTAAAAGTATTTAGTTCTAACGGGAGGGATCTTGCCCTCTGAGTAGTGGGGTTGACAGTAAAATTGTGAGTTTGTCAAGATTCCCACCCAAATACATTGGCTAGCTCTATTCTCTTAGGTATATATAGTCTCTTTCTATGTTTCAAGAAGCATGTGTGCCCTTATTTGCAACTGAGTTTGCCTTTTGAGTTAGGGCTGAAACAATAGTAAACGATCATTCAGAATTAAGAGCAAATTCAAGTAATTAATAGGCCATGCCCTTTTTTCTTTTTCTTTTTTTGTATATGGAGGTGTACATACATGCGATATATATGTATATGTGTGTATTTTAAGAACGCAAAAGGGAAGTATAATAACACCTTTTTGTATAATTATATAATTCATTTTCTAAGAAAACTATATACCATATTATGGTTTAAATATTATATTGATTGAGGAAAGTTGGTTGAATCTGCTGAAACAGTGGCTTTACAATCTCCGCATGCAATTTGAATGTGTTAGGTATTTAACAAGTGAGCCATAGCATACAGTTCACATTCATATATATAGAGTTTATATTATTCATACAAGCTCGTACACAGTTTGTGGCTGTTATTTTTTCTCTTAACAATTAACATGATAAGTTTTTATTGTGTCTATATATTAACTATACTGGAATCATACTTATTAATTTTACAAATACGGATTGGGCTTCCGTTATATTATCATTTTGTTTATGGTTTTATTATATATCTGAATGTATGATATCCATCACCTCTTTTATTAAATATTTTATTAATTTTTTCATTCTATTTTAAATTTAAAAATTTTAGGATACTTTAATTCAATTTTTCATTTGTAGACATGTTTCTTCAAATTTATCATAACATGGGCAACTGCACTTCATTTTCATGGAACGGTGACATGGTACGCTTTAGGCCTTATAAATAATTTAATTTATTCGTAAAATGTAAAAAAAAAAAATCTTGTAAAAGTACATGGAGGAAGAGAATGGACTTATGAAATCTTCTGAGAACTTTGAGATGAAAAGTGAAGAAAAATAGCCTCATTCTTGTCGTCGACACAACACTACTAGACGTCCATGATCACTTACACCAGCTAATTCATCTATCACTGGAGTGTACCCAACACATCTCAAAACCCTCATCATCCAAAGTATCCTATAATGTTTCCTTTTGATTTCTTTATCCAATTATCTTCTTCTCACTATTGATATTATTTTTCTTTAAAATCTTAAATATATTATACATCTTCCTCTCACACAGGGTTAAGGAAACAAGGGACAAGATCATTGATGGATTATACGAGAGAAGGTCAAAGTTATGGCCAACTTGCTAACTACAGGTAGTGACATGACGACAAGTATATTAATTCGGTTAGGAAATTTAAAAATGGATTGTACGGATATGTATCTTAACAGAGAAATTTCCGCCATCTTAAGGCAGAAGTTCTGACAAAGCAGCTCATGAGAAGCTGAAAATCATTTCTATCATAACATATTTATAATAAATTTTACTACCATATTTATCACAAATGATGGAGAACAACTTGATAAATACTAACTAAAATGAGGACTAATATATGAAGGAAGTTTCAATTTTCAGTTCCTTCTTCGCACAACCCTTGCTGAGTCCACCATCTACATTTAATTACGCCTTCTCAATACTAAATGAATTAAAACTGTGGGTGAGATCCTTTAGTGCTGCCAATTCTTCTAGGCGTTTCTCTGTTTTCCCTCCAAATTCCTTCTGGATGAAGTTTAGACGATCAATTAGTTTCTTGAAAGATTCAGCCTATAAAATATGCATTTGTCAGATGAAATGAACCATAACAGAAGATAACAGAAAGATAACAATGCTTTGGACGGAAGGGAACAAACCTCATATTCCCAAGCAATATCCTCATATTGAAGCATTCTACGCCTCAGGTCAGTCTGAATTTTCTTTATTTGGCGGTCAAGCTTTTCTATATGCTCTGCATTTGAAGAATATTAGAATTTATTAAGAGAATTCTGATTAGTTGGACATTGAATTGAAAGTATATAAAGTCAACATATGAGTTCTGAGTTGACTTAAGTCAGACAAAAATCAACCTCTCTCTCTCTATATATATATACATATATATATACACACATATATTAAAGAAAGAATAGCAACATTAATAAAGCTAATTAAAACAAGATAACGAAATAGAGGCAAAAGAAATAAACGCAAGACAAATTCTTACTTTTGAGTGGAGGAAACTTCCTTACAGCTGCTTCTAATTTTGGAAATTTAAGATTTTTAGGTGCCATTATTATTCGCGCGGCTCTGATGGTAGAGCAGCTAGCAGACCGCAGCAATACGAGAGTGCAATCAGAGGCACCGAACAGGAAATGGAGAAAAGAGAGGGGAAATAGAGATTCAGAGAAGACAAAAGGAGAAAAGCAATGCAATCAATTCAATAAGGCGACGAAGTAGATGTATCTAGGTATCTCATTGTAAATTTCTAACCGACCCAATAAATAGAGCTCCAAAAATAATAAAATAACAATAATTTAAATTTAAATTTAAATCAGATGATAAAGATAATTAGAGGACATTTTATATACTATTTTATTATTAAGATAATGCTAAATTTTAAAAGATAAATCTAACAAAATCCTAATCTTTTTTATCAGATAGTAAATCCTAATCTAAAAATAAATAAAATCATTATTTATATAACCCTGAATATCTAAATTAACTCTAATGATTAATAATTTCATATTCCATTGTTTGATCAATGAGAGAACTTTTAAAATTCTAAAATTAAATGTAAATAATAATTAATGATAATAGGAGAAATAATTTCTTAATAAAAAATCATTTGGCCTTTAAAATATCAAAATATCACTTATTTTATGTAAAATATAATGAGTAATTAGAAGAAGAAAAGAACATTCAGGAGGTTGGGATATTAAAAAGTGTATTAGAGAGTGGAGCATTAAAAACTCATTGCCCCATTATTAGGGCACAAGCCTATTTTGAATAGGGCACGAGTAAGAATGAGAGAAGATATGGGTATATGCCCTTGTATAGTACTGGGAGTTTGGGCCAGCCTGAGCCTGACGGGCTAATTGGGTCGGGCTGAATCTGCACAACCTCTAGCCCAATTAATCGGGCTGGCGGGCCGCTTATAATGTTTTTTCTTTTTGAAAAAATACTATATGTGATCATGTGCGGTTCAAATCCAAGAATATGTAATCATTAAGCTGCGTGAGTGAGAGTGGAAACTGAAAACATTGAGATCTGACTATCTGAGAAGATGAAATTTTTTTTTAATTACCTAAACGGGCTAGCCCATTTAGCCCGTGGGTTAAGCAGGTTAGCCTGTTTAGCCCGAAAATTAACCGGGCTGAGATTTTTCAGCCCGAACCTGTTTATTTTAATGAGTTAACGGGCTCAACACTCTAGCCCGCCCCAAATTACCAGCTATACCCTTGTATATATTTATATACCTATGGTAGAAGGAAACTAGCTACCTATAACTATCAGAAAATTTACACACCGTGAATCGAACTTAAGGAACATACCCTAATGCTTCGTGACCAAGTATGCGAGGGAACAGTGCAAGATGTCCCTATAATATTATATATGTTATTGGATAAATGAATTACTTGGAACAATTTGAGACGCACTTCCCCCCCATGTGGAGGAGCTACTTATACCTCTTCAATCACCATTGGCTACCATGAGCTCATTTTGCATAAGTTATTAGCTCGTGAATTGTCAATCATAAAATAGTTTCTTTAGGTTTCATAGATATTAGATAGAACATACAGTCAAGGAACTGTTTAATCGCCACATTTAGATTTCCAATGGTAAAAATGAATTGTCAAATCTGCGAAATTTGGAAAAAAAGAAAGATGTTCTTCGTTGATTAACCCAAAACTCTAGCATTAACTAGCTAATTCGTTTTATTTTAGAATGTTGTAATACTTGCCTTGTATGTTTGGTTATTAAGCTGACTGGTGTAAATTATCTTTACTACTTTGCTTAAGTGTAACATCCCAAAAATTTAATGTAAGGATTAAATTATGGAAATTAGATAGTAAGTCAATTTTTGGAACCTACAAAATTTAAGGAAACTTAAATTTTACAAAGGGAAAAATTAGGACCCAGTGTGTGTAATTAATAGGATAAAAATATACCTATATGTGTATAAAAACACACACACCCACACTTGACAGCACACACACCTACAACCCATCCATGCATTGTCACTCCTTCCCATCACAACAAAAACACACATGTACCACACACATACCTACACATACACCTTCAAAACAATGACACTTACCTACTCCTTCTCTTCCCATTTGACCAAGCATACAGCACACACGTACAGCACATATTCACACATACACCATTATCATTTCCCTTTTCTATTCAGCCAACACACATACACGTCCAAAGAGCTGAAGAAACAAGAACAGAAACAGAAGCAAACATGGAGAAATGAAAACACAGCAGAAAATAGAGAGAGGGAGGAAGGAAGAAGAAGCTTCAAAACTCACATGCAGCACCATAAGATAATATAGGTGAGTTTCATACATCCTTATCTTCCTTTTCCAGTAGATTTGAGGCTGTTTTTCAGTAGCTTTTTGGGGTTGTTCTTCTGCTGGAATTCAGAAAATTCGTCGGAAAGTTGCTGTCACCAAAACCAGTGATTTTGTGACGATTTTGGGTGCTATTTGTGATGTTTTTGATTCTGAAATCATGTCCCTAAACCCTAGGAACATGTTTAGGAGTATGTAGAGTCAAAATCTTTGAGATTTGAGTCCAAAAGCATGGCTACATATCAGTTTTATCAACTCTGTTTTGGTCGCTGGAAAATAGAGGTTTTATCGGAAAATTTTAGAAGCTCAAACGGAGGCTACAGATAGATTTTTCATCTGGTTATTTTTGATATGGAAATTTTAGGATGTATAGTATGAAATAGAATCAAGCAGAGCTCCATTTGGTGTCAAAACGAACAAGTTATCAATTTTTGAAGTTAGACTGTCCAAAACTGATGTTCATCAAAGTCAGTCAGTTTCGTATGGCTTTATGACCAATCATATCACATCCATTATTTACGAAACTTTACAGAGCGATAGTAAAAAAAATAAGCTTTAAAATGAGTGGTAGAATGCATCATTTGGATATCTGTAGAGAGAGTTATGATTTTTGAAAGATGGGTTTAGAAACAGGTGCAATCCTGAACGTCCAAACTCTAGTAGTTGATTTCGTGGTGTTTTTGAATTATTTAATATTTTCCAATGGCCATGAAAATTTCCAGAATTGAAGTAAATAGTCTTAGCTTTAATTTGATATATAGTTTGTGTTAATTGGATTAGTATACTAAGCGATATGAATTTTTGAAGTCAGTTGCTCTCAAACTGTATTTCTGGAAAACAGTTTGTTTGTGTCGAACATTTGGAAAATCAAACCTTGGCAAAAAATTATGAAACTTTCCAGATTTAAATTATACATCCATATCTTTAATTGGACGGGTAGAACATAATTTTTGGACAAGTATATTAGGAGATATAGATTTTCAAATTCATGCTATGTTTCTGGAGACTAATCTGGAATAGGGGTATTTCGGGAAATTCTGGGAGTAATATAGTAAATCTGAGTAGATTTTGATATTTTTCCATGAAAATTTATTTCAATAGCTTTATTTAGGCTTTGGACCCAATCAATTTAGATTTTTCTAGAATTAGTTATGATTTTTCAAAGTTAACTGAAAAATCTGCCAATTTGTTGAAGAATAGTAAAAATTACACTATGCAAAATTATATAGTGTATAAGCCACTGAAACTGAGATAATCAGCAGAATATGATTAAAGATAGTAGTAATACAAGTAATAACCAATTACTTATTAATTTTAATATATAGGAACTGGTAAAAGCCCGAGCCGAAGAAAAGGTTTTGGATAAACAGTTGGACTGAAAAAGAACCCAGGTAGTAATTCTTTCTTTCATGCACTATGTGATTATTTATATGTTGTGTATTCCATTTTCTGTAACATGACAGTGCCTGTGGCACAACACGCGAATAAGCCAGGGTCTAAACATATCGTTTGACCATGGACACGAGTTTAGCCGAGGTTGCAAACAGTCGTTTGGCCTTGGACAGTATGCATACAACATGAGTTAGCATTTTACATATCATGGTGCATTGCATATTTATTTATCGCATTTTATATGACTGATTGTATATTACTACTGAGATTCATTCGAATCTCACCCTTTTTCAACATCTAAAAATATTCCAGTAAAGGACAGCGGCTCTAAGGGCAAAAACCGTAATTACTGGCGATTGAAGGTCCGGTCCTAGCCAGGAGTTATATCTGATTATCTTTAGTTGTGGAATTTATTTCTTTTGTACTCTGTATGTATTTTTCAACCTATATGAGGATTTTCTGTATTATCAGTGAGTACTTATTATCAGTATAGTTTCACTATTTCTGTTTGCCATCTGAATGACACATTTTTTATATAGCAAATATCAGAATATTAAGGGGTTTGACATTAAGCATAAAAGCCATAGAGATAATCTAACGCTTTTCTAGAATAATTGCAAATTTCTAGAATAATTACAGATTAAAACTACTATCATCGTTTTTTTCCTGGATTTCCTTAATTGCTCACGAAGATAGGTAACATTAATATTATATTTTTGTAGTGGTGTGATTTGATGAAAAATAAGTTTAAGTACCTGACCAGTATCTTGTAGTAGATTTTTCCTCAAATTTAACTCATTCTTTTTTTAAAACACTGCATTGCTTATTCAGCAATCTGTTTTTCAAAAAATAAAGAAGAAGAAACGATATTGGGAATTTGATAGTTACCGGAATATATATTGATGAGAGCTTTGTTTCAGCAAGGTAATCTTCAGTCATTCTTTTGGTTTCCTCTAACTGAAACATTATATTTATATTGTCTACTGATACAAGCAGTATGTCCGCCTTCAATTTCAATTCCTTCAAAATCATTTCAATCTCTTCAACCAATATATTATTGTATGTATTAATCAACTGAAACATCTCATTGACTAATAGATTTACGCCTTGTTTGGCTCAAGAGGCGAAGGGATGTGAATTAAATGCTAACAAATATACCCTAGTACTTTATTTAGATATCAAAATTATTATTTCCTAGTTTATAAATCACAGAAACCTCTATTACCTCACTTATATATAATAATAAAAAACATTATATACATTTGAAATGATGATTTACTAATTTTAATATGTTTACTTATCAAATTTAATATATTTTTTAAATTTAAATCTAAATCCTAAATCAAATTATAATACTAAGATAACAAAGGTAATTATGGTATAATCTAGATATCATATTTTATTTAGATACTTGTAATAACGCTAAAAACATACAAACTTATCTAAGATTATTTCATGTATATACTTGTGATCATGTTATAACATTAAAACATGTTTAATTAGAAAACAAATCAATAAACTTATCTATAGTGATGTATCATACAAAAGAAATATATAAATAGACACGGCCTAAAAGAAGGTTTGGATGGCTGGAAGAGTAACTTGCGGCAGCAACAGGCAGAGAAGCATGTGGCGTTCACAAAGAGGGGGGAGGAGAGGGAAAACATAAGTACTGACATGAGGGAGACAAACAACCGATTTGAATGACTTCAATAATATTTAATAGGGTAGGATTTGATTGGATATATTTTTATTAGAAAGATTTTCTAATTTATTTGGCTCATCCTAATAATATCATATGAGTTTTATAATCATATAGATAAACTTGGGATAATGAAAAGTTAGCATATGTATTTTAATTAGGATAAGACATGATGTTTCTCACCCATCAAAAAAATCCCAAATTTGGAGGGGCACGAAAGAAGGGGGAGGGGAGCACTAAAAGATAAAATTTCTCCCCTCCCCACCCTCTCATGTTTTCCAACCAAATACGCTCACCCACCTCATCCCTCCCCTCCCCTAAAAAAACAATGGCTTAAGATATATATCCAACATAAAATTTAATTGAACTCATAAACCAAGACGCATTGCACTTAAAGATGAGAAAAGTCTTATGTTTGTGATGTGTGTAATAAAGTCACAAGAACATGTAGTATCCTAATCATGAACGAGTTGTAAAATCAATAAAGAAAGCCCAGAAACACATCATATATCATCACACACAAGAACATATATAGGACAGTTCTTGAAGGATCAATTACAGGGACTTAAAAAGTTTGAATAAAGGGTTTGATTGATGTGTGTGATCATGATAGAGAAATAACTTATGTAACGCTAGGAAATTGCGTGACTTGTTGCGAGAATCAATATAAAAAACTCACCAGAAAGTCTAAAAACTTATGTAACGCCATCCTTGCTGACTTCCTCAAAAGTAGGGAAGCAAATTAAAAGATAGTGCTAGCACTTTTCAAGTGATTCAAATACATTCCCCTTCGTATTAATTATTATGACAACTACAATGTACAATAATGCACTTATTACATAAATTACGTACGCACACGCTGGAGATTGTGTATGAAGCTTTATTTTTGTTTTATACAGTCCCAAAGAAATCTGGATCCATACCCGAAACACTATATAGTTAATTGCATCAACGTTTTATTTAATCTTGCATACGAATAATACACCTGACGGACTCTCCCTTCAACATGTACTCAAAGGCTTTGTTAATCTCACAAAATGGCACAGAATGAGTGATGAACTTGTCCAATTCCAGCTCCTGCAGGGAAATATATATGGGTAATTAAACATCAAATATAGAAAACCACAAGTACAGTTCTATCATCATTCCATAATTAAGAAGCAGGCTTAATTACCCCTTTCATGTATTTCTCCACAAGAGAAGGAAGATCTGATCGTGGCTTGAAGTTGCCGTAGAAAGTACCCCTCAAAGTTCTCTCCTTCAAGAAGTTGAATGGATGAGTTTTGAAGGCATCATCCTTGCTTGGTAGACCAACCAGTACAGCAACACCCCAACCCTGAATATTTACACATAATCATCCATATAGAAATTAGCTGATAAAAGTGTTTTTATTACTACCTCTCATATTTATACAAGAGGTAGTTGACTAGTTTGAGAATTAAGGAAGCTAAATAAACAGCTTAATTATAACATGTTTTACATCATCTCTTTCTCTCTTTGAAATACTTATGTGTATCATTAGATTATGTATCAGTTTATAAGTTAAACAATTTAGTTTAAAGAAAAATGATATATATAAGAGATAAAATGAAAAAATATCTTATATTTTGAAACAAAATTCACTTCTTAACTAGCTTGTTATATTCAGGACTAGAAGTAATATTAGCAACAGCAAGCCCGATGGATGAGTTTGGAAGAAGGGTACGTGATGGACGCATTCGAATGCCGACATCATAGCTTGGACACTCCCGGTGCATTCAACAGCACGATCAACACCACCATCTGTCATCTCAGCTATCACCTGTGAACAATTGAAACAAAGCCAACAATGGCATCATTTATGAGACCACTGCGCTGTATCTATTCACAGACGCAGCTAGTATGTCTAACAATATACTTACCTCATGAACAGGCCTGTCATGATCTTTTGGGTTCACAAATTCATTAACCCCAAATTTCTTGGCTGCCACCAACAATAGAAACAGAAGAACTATGAATGTATACACACATATATGAAATTGAATCAACAAACCCAAATTATCTTTTCTGAAAAATAAAAAAAAAATTCAAAGAATTGTTAAAAACACTCAAAATTGTGTAGTTTTGATATATTTTCTTTGACAAATCATAAAAAAATTTAAAACCACATGATATTTCAACATCGTAAGATATGAAAATATCACACATTCATTTTATGTAAAATCTAATGATCAGAAGCAAAATCAAAATGGTTGGTTGGGACATTATAAAAGGCATTAAAAAGAGGCAAGGTACCGACGAAACCTGTTATACATACTTACCTTGCTCAAAACGGCTTGAAATCAAGTCAACCCCAATGATTCTGGCAGCACCAGAAAGCCTTGCACCCTCAGCAGCCTAAAGAATCATTTTAGAAGAATAGATCAAGAGGAGGGTTGATATATATAGCCATTTGACTGTCATATACTAAACACAAAAAGTGTAATACCTTATTTTCTAAAGCCTTTAGATTAGTTTAAATATATAATGGTTTTAAATTTGAGACCAAAATAATTTAAAGTCCCAATTTAAGAATAGTTTAATCTTATATTTGTATAGGATTTTCAAAAAAATTTTAAAATAAATATGTATGGTCTAAATTTTAATTTGTAAATTTATTATCTTTATCTGTTTCAAAATCATTTATTTAAAATACAGATCATTTTCTATCCATAGCTCGCGTCGTGATGGTTAACTTATTGGTTTCTGGATACCAATACGTTATCGAAAGTCTAGCGTACGGATTACAACTTATACAGTCTGCGTCGCGAGTACCAGTACTACTATCGCTACTACTACTACTACTTATAAATATTTTACAGTCATCCAAAATAAAATGATAACCAAACAGTCCATAATTTATTTGTCTCTTCTTCGTCCATCTATATTACCTTCTTGCCCTTAGAGCTGGACGCCTTTGCTGTATATTATTTGTTGAAAAAGGGGTGAGATTCAAAAGAATCTCAGTAGTACACAGATCACTCATATAATATGCAAATACTAAGCATGTAAAACAAATCATCAAACAGCACAACTTACAGAAATGCAGCACATAAAAGGGCCTAACTGGTCCCTTATCACAGACTCACAGCGCTTGAGATTCACAATCTGGCTGCCCAGGGCCACCGCCCCATACAAGGTACAGTCACGGGCTTTCTGTCTCAAGCCTACCTGGCTCAAAACGCCCCCGGGTAACTCCCGGTGTAACTTGTACTTACGGGTCTTACCGCCTATGGACTATCTGTCCCACACATATACACATGATATGGTACACATACATGGCATCACATATGATATAAGAGATAAGGTACTACCTGACAGTCTTTCCAAATTTGGTTCCTGTTCTCAGTCTCTTAGGCGTCCCGGGCAAATGTCAAATCCTATAATTTATAATTTATGGACGGACGAATTATTACTTATTCCAAAATAATTTAAGACACCTTGGTAGATTATCATTATAGCTAATACCTTAAATCCAATAGGTATTTAATGGACTCATACCAACTCTAGTATTTAACTTGACCCTTAGAGTCCTAATTATTTCAAAAATACCCTTACTTTTTATTTTTCACTATAACTCAATTTTGTCAGAATTTTCAATAATCTTTGAAAATTCATATCTTGGCCTAGAAATATCCAATTAAGGTGGTTCCAAATTCTATGTGTCACTTATGAAGTCTATTTTAATATACAAATACGTTTAACTACCACCTATCTATGAATAATTCCCAGTTTTAAATTTTTCTCGTACTGCCAGAAAATATTTCCAGTTTCAATAGCTTAACTTCTAAAATTCATAACTAAATATATAGAACTCCAAATGGGATGGTTCAAAATCCTATATTATCATATTTAAATATATTTTCAGGGAAAAATATTAATATTTATAAATTATAGCTACAAAATTTCCAGAATTTCGTCAAACCCCATCTGTACCAGAAAACGTTCCAGATTCATCATCTAACTTTAAAAATTCATATCTCACTATTTATAAACCCAAATGATACATATTATATATCAAATTAAAGCTTAAGATGTCTACTTTACTTCTGGAAACTTTCATAATTTTCGGACTAGTTTTGGTTACCGAAATTTATTTTACAACCAATATGATTTCAGAAACTAACCGAACAGCAACTCCTCTTATTTTCTAAAAATTCTAGACTTATATATAATCATCCAAAAATCAAAATCACATGTATTCCCACATAATTTTTCGTGTAAAATTGATTGGAAACCTCAAATTTGACAAATTCTCATTCCTTCTTCATGCACTATTTTTCCCAAAACAAAACCTCACAAGTCAACAATTCATTATACTAGGTTCTTATGCTTCCCAAATTACCCAAAAATAGTCTTAAATCAACTAGAAAGAGTTAAGAATATGGGAAGGAAACTCACCTATATTAGGATATGGAGTTGTATGTAGAATTTGTAATCACTTCTTCCTTCCTCTGGTAGCACTGATCACTCTTATGTTTCTCTTGCTCTCTCTCTATCACTCACTCTCTCTTTTCCTATATTTTTCTGTTTCTTTTGAATGTGCTGAATGAGTGAAAATGGAAAATGAGAGGTGTGTGTTGCCGTATGATTAAGAGAGTGAGAGTGTATTGTTTTATTAATTAAAAATATGTGTGTGTGCCATGTGGGTATTAAATTAATAAGTGTGTGTGTGATTATTTAATTATATGATTGTGTGTGTGTGTATTGCGTGTGATGTGTGGGAAGAGGGTGTGTGTGTTTTAATTATTATTATATATATATAGGTATATTTTTATCCTATTAATTACACACACTAGGCCTTTATTTTTTTCCTTTGTCTAATTTAAGATCCCTTATATTTCATAGGTTTCATAATTTGGCTTACTATCTAACTCCCATAAATTAATCCTTAGCATTTAAATAAATTTTGGGATGTTACAATTCTCCCCCCGTAAAATAAATTTCGTCCCCGAAATTTGTTACACTTCTTGAGATATAAACTCCGGGTAACATTTCTTCAGGTCCTCTTCAACTTCCCAAGTTGCTTCCCTTGGAGATAGTCCCTTCCACACCACCTTCACGAATGGTATGCTTCGATGTCTGAGTTGTTTTTCTTGTCTGTCAATGATTTGTTCTGGCTCAGCCTCATATGTGAGATCATCTCGCATATCCACATCTTCATATTCCATAATATGTTCAGGGTCTGGTTGGTACTTCTTCAACTGTGAGACATGAAACACAGCGTGCAGTCTACTCAAGTTTGGGGGTAAGGCTATTCGATATGCTACTGGCCCAATTCTTGCCAATATTTCAAATGGACCAATGTAACGTGGGCTAAGCTTTTTCCTTTTGATTGCCCTACCGATTCCGGTAACAGGAGATACTTTCAAAAATACATGATCTCCCACTTCAAACTCTAGAGATCTTCTCCTTTTATCAGCATAACTTTTCTGTCTGCTTTGCGCTGTTAGGAGCCTCTTTTTGACAGTCCTGATTTGCTCTGTGGTTTGATCTACCAGATCCGGCCCATATAGTCTTTGTTCATTCAATTCTGTCCAGCATAGGGGTGATTGACACTTTCTACCGTACAATGCTTCATAAGGAGCCATTTGTATACTCGCATGATAGCTATTATTGTAAGCGAATTCAGCGAGTGGAAGAAAATGATCCCAACTTCCCTTGAAATCTAATACACATGCTCTTAACATATCTTCTAGCGTTTGTATAGTTCTTTCTGACTGTCCATCCGTCTGTGGATGATAGGCCGTACTGAATTTCAACTTCGTACCTAGAGCTTCATGTAAAGCTTTCCAGAATCTTGATGTGAATCTGGGATCTCGGTCGAAGATAATACTCTTCGGTGTACCATGGAGTCTGATTATCTCCCGTATATATATTTCTGCTAACTTCTCTGGGGAGTATCTGGCATTAATGGGTATGAAATGTGCTGTCTTGGTGAAACGGTCGACAATTACCCAAATGGCATCATAGTTTCTAATTTTGGGTAAACCCATCACTAGATCCATGGTGACACTTTCCCACTTCCATTCTGGAATTTCTGGACTCTGTAGAAGTCCTGGTGGTCTTTGATGTTCAATCTTCACCTTCTGACAAGTGAGACATCGGGACACATACTTGGTCACATCGCTTTTTAGCCCTGGCCACCAGTACATGGATTTCAAATTGTGATACATCTTAATCATTCCTGGGTGAAGGGTGTAACGACTCTTGTGTGCCTCATCTAGGATTTTCCGCCTCAGATCAGCCTTTGGTGGTACATATATTCGCTGTTTGTATCTGATCAATCCACTTGGCGAAAGATCATAATCCTGGGTTTCACCTTTTTCAATCATCCCTCGGATTAACTGGGCTCGTTCATCTTGCATTTGAGCTTCTTCAATTTCTGCTCTCAGATTGCTTTCTTCCTGACTAACACTAAAATTAGCTAGGAGTACTTCATTCGGTTTGTATGTATTGAGGAATACTTGATTTGTCAAGTTTAGATCTCTGAATTCCTCTAACAATTTCTGTTCTCGGACCATCATGACTGCTACTTGCACCGCTTTTCTACTCAAGGCATCAGCAACAACATTTGCCTTTCCTGGATGATATTTAATCTCTAGATTATAATCTTTTAACAACTCCATCCAGCGACGTTGTCTCATATTCAATTCTTTTTGATCATGTAGATACTTGAGGCTCTTGTGGTCACAGTACAACTCTACAGTACTACCATACAGGTAGTGTCGCCATATTTTCAATGCAAACACGATTGCCGCAAGCTCCAAATCATGAGTGGGATAGTTCTTCTCGTGAGGCTTCAGCTGTCGAGAGGCATACGCCACTACTCTGCCCTGCTGCATAAGGACACATCCCAATCCCTGCTTACTAGCATCACTGTAAACCACATATGGCTCACTGGGATCTGGAATAATCAGTACTGGTGCGGATGTCAACCTCTCCTTCAGCTCCGTGAAGCTCCTCTCACATTTGTCATCCCACACATATGTTTGATTCTTTCTCGTGAGCTTTGTCAACGGCATGGCGATCCTGGAGAAATTTTGAATAAATCTCCGGTAATAACCAGCAAGACCCAGAAAACTGCGTATCTCTGTTACAGTTTCTGGCCTCTTCCAGTTTAGTACTGCTTCCACCTTACTAGGATCCACAGAGACTCCTTCTTGTGAAATTACATGGCCCAGAAATTTAACTTCTAAAAGCCAGAATTCACATTTACTCAGTTTGGCAAAGAGTTGCTTTTCTCTCAGAATTCTTAGCACTATTCTCAAATGCTCTTCATGTTCCTCTTTACTCTTAGAGTATATTAGGATGTCGTCAATGAAGACTACTACGAACTGATCCAGATATTGACGAAAAATTCGGTTCATGTAATCCATAAACACAGCAGGTGCATTGGTCAGTCCGAAAGGCATCACCAAGAACTCATAGTGTCCATATCTGGTTCTAAAAGCTGTCTTCGATACATCCTCAGCTCTTACTCGCAGCTGATGGTAGCCCGATCTCAGATCAATCTTTGAGAATACGCTAGAACCAGATAGTTGATCGAGAAGATCATCAATCCTGGGGAGTGGATATTTGTTCTTGACGGTCACCTTATTCAGCTCTCGATAATCAATACATAAACGTAGGCTCCCGTCCTTCTTCTTAACAAACAATACTGGAGCTCCCCATGGTGAAACACTGGGTCGTATAAATCCTTTCTCTAGTAATTCTTCAATTTGCTTCTTCAATTCTGCCATTTCATTTGGTGCCATTCGGTAAGGAGCTTTGGAAATAGATCCGGTACCCGGCATAATCTCAATGGCGAACTCAACTTCCCTTTCTGGAGGTAATCCACTAATGTCTTCTGGAAATACCTCAGGAAATTCATTCACTACAGGTATACTCTCAATCATTACATCTGATTCTGCCTGAACTGAGAATAATATAAGATACCCCTGACACCCTTTTCTCAGGCACTTCTCAGCTTCAGCTACGGAGAGAAAATTCAGGTTAATGCTAGCATCGTTGCCTTTATGTGGTTCAAGATATTCAATTCTCTTGTTACCACAATCCAGCAACACATTGTTCGCCGTTAGCCAGTCAATGCCTAGAATAACTTCCAGTTTGTGGAGTGGTAGATAGATCAAATCTATCACTGACTCCCGCCCAGCTACATTTATAATACAATTCAAACAAGCATCTGAAGTAATAGCTCTAGCACCCATCGGTGTAGATACAACCAGATCATACGGTAATTTATGCACATTTAGCCCTAACTCTTTAGCACACTCAGAGGAAATAAATGAATGACTAGCACCAGAATCAAATAAGGCTTGTAATGTGGTACCATTAAGAAGGATTGTACCTTGGATCATCTCTGGAGATTTTTGGGCCTCCTCGTGGGTCATTGCAAATACTCTCCCTTGAGTCTTGGGCCTGGGCTCTACTGTCCGCTGTTTACATTCACTAGCAAAGTGACCCGGTTGATGACAGATGTAACAGATTATCTGTCTATTACACGTTCTGCCAGGATGCACCTTACCACATCGAGAACATGTTGGAGCTGTAAAGGACCCCTGATTTCCACGGTTATCTGGCTTGTAAGGTCTCTTATCATTTCCCTTGAATGATGATCCCTGACCCTTCCGTTTCTGAGGAAAACTTCCCTGACTAGGCCCACTGTGGTTGCTGGTATTCTTAGCTAGATTTCGATCTCGCAGGTTGTACTCCGTGATCCGGCATTCTTCTACTGCTTTGTTAAAATTTTCGAATTGTCGGGCAGCTAACCGATCTTTCAGGTAACGCTTCAACCCTCTGATCAGTAGATCTGAACTCCACTGCTCACCTTCTTTGTTTCGCATGTAAGAGGAGTAACGGGACAAGCGAGTGAATCGAGAGAGATATTCATCGAAGGTCTCATCTTCACCCTGTCGGATAGATAAGAACTCTGTCTCTTTTTCGATTCTCACAGATCTGGGAAAGTACTTTTCATTAAACTTCTCCTGGAATAGCTCCCAAGTCACAGGAATATTCTGGGTTGCGAACATCATAGCTATATTCCTCCACCATTGGTCTGCATCCCCCTCTAGTTTGTACACCGCTAGTCGTGCCTTTATCTCAAAAGAACACTCCAATATTTCAAAAATTTTCTCCAGCCTGATTATCCAGTTTTCAGCTTCTTGAGGATCAAATTTCCCGTTGAATAATGAGGATTGGTGTTTACCAAACTCTGTAACCCAATACTGTATGTTTCGTTCCTCACGGACTGGTCCCCCATGAGATTCTTGATTCGGTGTTATTGGTGGTTGTGACTCCTTAGGTTGGGTCGATTCTTCCTCATTCTCTGTTTCCTCTTGAATTGTTTCATTATTTACTGAATGCCCCCTATCTTCATTCTGCTTAGCTTTTACTTCCTGGAGTTCTTCCCTAAGTTCTTGTATCATGGCTCGCTGTTCAGTAAGCATGCCAAGCATTTGTTGCATAAGATCAGGTCTATCATTTGGTTCCATATTATCATTTTCGTCTCTACCTCTACCTCAGCCTCTGCCGCGGCCTCTTTCGTTGGCTCTACCACCTCTTATAATTGCCATCTTTATATTTCACTATATTAAAATGAGGAAAAGGTAAATTTCATATAGTCATATATCAGCATACTATTCTGATAATGCCAGAACCTTATGCTCTGATACCAAAAAATGTAATACCTTATTTTCTAAAGCCTTTAGATTAGTTTAAATATATAATGGTTTTAAATTTGAGACCAAAATAATTTAAAGTCCCAATTTAAGAATAGTTTAATCTTATATTTGTATAGGATTTTCAAAAAAATTTTAAAATAAATATGTATGGTCTAAATTTTAATTTGTAAATTTATTATCTTTATCTGTTTCAAAATCATTTATTTAAAATACAGATCATTTTCTATCCATAGCTCGCGTCGTGATGGTTAACTTATTGGTTTCTGGATACCAATACGTTATCGAAAGTCTAGCGTACGGATTACAACTTATACAGTCTGCGTCGCGAGTACCAGTACTACTATCGCTACTACTACTACTACTTATAAATATTTTACAGTCATCCAAAATAAAATGATAACCAAACAGTCCATAATTTATTTGTCTCTTCTTCGTCCATCTATATTACCTTCTTGCCCTTAGAGCTGGACGCCTTTGCTGTATATTATTTGTTGAAAAAGGGGTGAGATTCAAAAGAATCTCAGTAGTACACAGATCACTCATATAATATGCAAATACTAAGCATGTAAAACAAATCATCAAACAGCACAACTTACAGAAATGCAGCACATAAAAGGGCCTAACTGGTCCCTTATCACAGACTCACAGCGCTTGAGATTCACAATCTGGCTGCCCAGGGCCACCGCCCCATACAAGGTACAGTCACGGGCTTTCTGTCTCAAGCCTACCTGGCTCAAAACGCCCCCGGGTAACTCCCGGTGTAACTTGTACTTACGGGTCTTACCGCCTATGGACTATCTGTCCCACACATATACACATGATATGGTACACATACATGGCATCACATATGATATAAGAGATAAGGTACTACCTGACAGTCTTTCCAAATTTGGTTCCTGTTCTCAGTCTCTTAGGCGTCCCGGGCAAATGTCAAATCCTATAATTTATAATTTATGGACGGACGAATTATTACTTATTCCAAAATAATTTAAGACACCTTGGTAGATTATCATTATAGCTAATACCTTAAATCCAATAGGTATTTAATGGACTCATACCAACTCTAGTATTTAACTTGACCCTTAGAGTCCTAATTATTTCAAAAATACCCTTACTTTTTATTTTTCACTATAACTCAATTTTGTCAGAATTTTCAATAATCTTTGAAAATTCATATCTTGGCCTAGAAATATCCAATTAAGGTGGTTCCAAATTCTATGTGTCACTTATGAAGTCTATTTTAATATACAAATACGTTTAACTACCACCTATCTATGAATAATTCCCAGTTTTAAATTTTTCTCGTACTGCCAGAAAATATTTCCAGTTTCAATAGCTTAACTTCTAAAATTCATAACTAAATATCTAGAACTCCAAATGGGATGGTTCAAAATCCTATATTATCATATTTAAATATATTTTCAGGGAAAAATATTAATATTTATAAATTATAGCTACAAAATTTCCAGAATTTCGTCAAACCCCATCTGTACCAGAAAACGTTCCAGATTCATCATCTAACTTTAAAAATTCATATCTCACTATTTATAAACCCAAATGATACATATTATATATCAAATTAAAGCTTAAGATGTCTACTTTACTTCTGGAAACTTTCATAATTTTCGGACTAGTTTTGGTTACCGAAATTTATTTTACAACCAATATGATTTCAGAAACTAACCGAACAGCAACTCCTCTTATTTTCTAAAAATTCTAGACTTATATATAATCATCCAAAAATCAAAATCACATGTATTCCCACATAATTTTTCGTGTAAAATTGATTGGAAACCTCAAATTTGACAAATTCTCATTCCTTCTTCATGCACTATTTTTCCCAAAACAAAACCTCACAAGTCAACAATTCATTATACTAGGTTCTTATGCTTCCCAAATTACCCAAAAATAGTCTTAAATCAACTAGAAAGAGTTAAGAATATGGGAAGGAAACTCACCTATATTAGGATATGGAGTTGTATGTAGAATTTGTAATCACTTCTTCCTTCCTCTGGTAGCACTGATCACTCTTATGTTTCTCTTGCTCTCTCTCTATCACTCACTCTCTCTTTTCCTATATTTTTCTGTTTCTTTTGAATGTGCTGAATGAGTGAAAATGGAAAATGAGAGGTGTGTGTTGCCGTATGATTAAGAGAGTGAGAGTGTATTGTTTTATTAATTAAAAATATGTGTGTGTGCCATGTGGGTATTAAATTAATAAGTGTGTGTGTGATTATTTAATTATATGATTGTGTGTGTGTGTATTGCGTGTGATGTGTGGGAAGAGGGTGTGTGTGTTTTAATTATTATTATATATATATAGGTATATTTTTATCCTATTAATTACACACACTAGGCCTTTATTTTTTCCTTTGTCTAATTTAAGATCCCTTATATTTCATAGGTTTCATAATTTGGCTTACTATCTAACTCCCATAAATTAATCCTTAGCATTTAAATAAATTTTGGGATGTTACAAAAAGGGATATAAACACAAACACACACACACAAACAGATTCATACAGCAAGGCCAACAGCTCCCAATCCAAAGATGGCAACGGTGGAACCGGGTTTTGGTTTTGCAACATTTACAGTAGCACCATAACCAGTGCAAAATCCACAACTGAGGAGACAAACTTTGTCAAGAGGGGCAGCAGGATTGATGTTAGCAACACAACCAGCATGGACAACGGTGTACTCGCTGAATGTGGAGGTTCCAAGAAAGTGGTATATGGGCTGCCCATTCTTAGAGAACCTGCTTTTGCCACCATTGATCATAACACCCCTGTCAGGGTCCACCATTAGAAGGTCGCACAAGTTGCTCTCTTCCGACTTACAATGCCTGCATTCTCCACACTCGCCTGTGAATACTGGCACAGCATGGTCTCCCACTTTCAGATGCGTCACGCCCTCCCCTACACTCTCCACTGTCCTGAATGATATAATTACAACTTGTTATTACTTGTGTTGGTTTATACCTAGGGTGTATAGCACCCCACTCCACTCTATAATGCCCCTTGTAATACTTTTTTATACTAAAGAGTTTGGGTGAGTTGGTTGGCTCACTAGGGTCAACGCTTACGTCCAGGCTCAAATAGAAATACTTACATATTGTCTGTTAATAAGATTTTCAAATCAGAAAGATTTAAATTCACAACCTTATAGTTATGAGTCTGCCTTTTACCAACTTGACCAATTTTTGTTGGCATACCCCTTGTAATACCCCAACTTCTCAAATACATTTTTCTTTCTGCTCTTAATTATTGGATTTTACATAATGGAAGTGTGACACTTTGATATCTTAAAGGCAAAAAATAGTCTAGTTTTGAACTTTTTTTATAACTATTTTGCAATGAACTTAAGACTCTAAAAAATTGTGTAGTTTTAATTTACTTTTTTTTTAAAAAAATCATTTTATTCCTAAAGGGTCAGAGTGATACTTATTTTATGTAAAATCTAATAATTAGAAAGGAAAAAAAATATTAAGGTTGGGATATTATAAATAAAATTAGAGAGTAGAGCATCAGAGGCCAATTGCTGCCTGATTATAAAGACACAAGCCCATTTTGAATAGGGCACAAATAAGAATGAGAGAAGATACGGGTATATACGCTTGTATATATTTATATCTCTATGGTAGAAGGAAACTAGCTACCCATAACTATCAGAATTTTAAACACTCAATCGAAATTAAGGAATGTACCCTGATGCTTCGTGACCAAGTATACGAGGGAACAGTGGAGTATGGCCCTGTAATATAAATGTTATCGGATAAATGATTTAAAAGGAGGAACAATTTGTGATAGGTAATTAATGAAAGTATATATATTACCTTGGCTTCCCAGAAGTAAATGTCACTATGACAAAGGGACGTAAAGAGGATTTTGAGACGCACTTCTCCAGCCTGTGGAGGCGCTACTTCTACCTCTTCAATCACCAGTGGCTTCCCTGCTTCCCAAGCAATCGCAGCTACATTGATTTCACCAATTCCACCATATATTTACAATTAGCATATAGAAACATCGAAAGCAAATAATTCAAGGGGAAGAGTATATATACAAATAATTGCATCGGAAAAAAAAGAGTATATATACAAAGAAAGCAATTTCGTACCTTTACACTTGATGATATGACCAGCAGTGTTAGACATAGCTAATGAGCACAGAGGGTGAAGGGCGACGACGATATGATAGTAAGAAATGTTGGGTGTGGAGAAGCAACACCCTTGTAGCTGCTATATATATACTAAAATGGTGGGCCAACAGAAGGGGAAGGAATTTCGGTTTCAGATTCACAATATAAGAAGTCTTCCACTTTTATCCCTTGTGAGAGAAAAAGGTGACTCATTAAATACATATTTGAAAATCATATTCGTTGATAAAGATAAAGTAGGTAAATTTTATTAATTTAAGATACAACAAATGACTTAACTAACATTCATTAATTTCTGCAAATCAGTTAACTTCTTATATTTTTGATCCTGAAAAAGGGTATCTTCTCTAACTTATCTCTTCACTTAATTTCTCTACAATTGGATTGATTTTTAATGGTTGAGATTTTATAGTATATTTAAACATATCATTGTAATATTAAATATTAAATAATAATAATATTTTTACAGAATAAATCTCAATCATTAAAAGCTAACTCAATGATGAAGAAATTAAGTAGAGAGGAAGTTGAGATATAAGTTAGTGGAGACACCATTTTACCCGTTCCGAACCAAAATGCAGTAAATCTAGCTACACCAGTTATACATAGTTATTGCAAAAACAAAAAAAAATTAGACATAGTTATTGATGATCTTGAGTATTGGGGAATTTCAGTTACTGAAGAATCAATGATCATTAATCCTAGATACTTTTTACCAATCAAATCTTTCATGTCCATTTATAAAAATAAATATGGGCACAAATGTAAATCTGATGCAATATGTACTAATGTACTATTCATGCTTATCCTATGAATAATATTCTAATATTTATTTAAATTAAATTAAGTTCTTTACATAAACGAAGAGGATCCAATAGAATATTTGTTTCTTCATTAAGATGCCGATTCACAAGCACTACCTTAATATCAATCTGATAGGACACATAAGAAAGCATGTTCATCCAATTGATATTATTATAATTCCTTTACTAAACTATCCAGTGCATGAATATAATGAATATAAATTAAAGAAGATTCAACTTGATTTTGGGGTTAAAGGGATTTTTGACCTTGAACTATTTTCTCATGGCATTGCATATCATAAATTATATCATGTGGTGCAATGCCACTCCTTAAAAGTATTAAAAAGGTACAATTCATAATGTTGCTCCTCCATTAGACACAACTATTTTAACCATTAGTGTACCAAAAATTACAAATAAGTACCTATGTAACACCTTAATTTCTAAAGCCTTTAGATTAGTTTAAATATATAATGGTTTCAAACCTGAGACCAAAACAATTTAAAGTCCTAATTTAAAACAGAGTTTAATCTTATATTTGTATAGGATTTTCAAAAACTTTTTAAAATAAATATGTATGGTCTAAATTTTAGTTTGTAAATTCATTATCTTTATCAGTTTCAAAATCATTTATTTAAAATAGAGGGCATTTTCTATCTATAGCTCACGTCATGATGGTTAACTTATGGGTTTCTGAATACTAATACGTTATCGGAAGTCTAGCGTACGGATTACAACTTATATAGTCTGCGTCGCAAGTACTAGTACTACTATCGCTACTACAACTACTACTACTTATAAATATTTTACAGTCATCCAAAATAAAATGATAACCAAACAGTCCATAATTTATTTTCCTTTTCTTCGTCCGTCTATATTACCTTCTTGCCCTTAGAGCTGGACGCCTTTGCTGTATATCATTTGTTGAAAAAGGGGTGAGATTCAAAAGAATCTCATTAGTACACAGATCACTCATATAAAATGAAAATACTAAGCATGTAAAACAAATCATCAAACAGCACAACTTACAGAAATGCAACACATAAAAGGGCCTAACCGGTCCCTTATCACAGACTCACAGCGCTTGAGATTCACAATCTGGCTGCCCAGGGCCTCTGCCCCATACAAGATACAGTAACGGGCTTTCTGTCTCAAGCCTACCTGGCTCAAAACGCCTCCGGGTAACTCCCGGTGCAACTTGTACTTACGGGTCTTACCGCCTATGGACTATCTGTCCCACATATATACAGATGATATGGTATACATACATGGCATCACATATGATATAAGAGATAAGGTACTACCTGACAGTCTTTCCAAATTTGGTTCCTGTTCTCAGTCTCTTAGGCGTCCCGGGCAAATGTCAAATCCTATAATTTATAATTTACAGACGGGCGAATTATTACTTATTCCAAAATAATTTAAGACACTTTGGTAGGTTATCATTATAGTTAATACCTTAAATCCAATAGGTATTTAATGGACTCATATCAACTCTAAGTATTTAACTTGACCCTTAGAGTCCCAATTATTTCAAAATACCCTTACTTTTTATTTTTGCACTATTACTCAATTCTGTTAGAATTTTCAATAATCTTTGAAAATTCATATCTTGACCTAGGAATATCCAATTAAGGTGGTTCCAAATTCTATGTGTCACTTATTAATTATATTTTAATATAAAACTACATTTAACTACCACTTATCCATGAATAATTCCCAGTTTTAATGTTTTCTCGCACTACAGAAAATCTTTCCAATTTCAATAGCTTAAATTCTAAACTTCATAACTAAATATATAGAACTCCAAATGGGATGGTTAAAAATCCTATATGATCCTCTTTAAGTATATTTTCAGGAAAAAATATTACCATTTATAAATTATAGCCATAAAATTTTCATAATTTCGTCAAACCTCGTCTGTACCATAAAACGTTCCAGATTCATCATCTAACTTTAAAAATTCATATCTCATTATTTATAAACCCAAATGATACATATTATATATCAAATTAAAGCTTAAGATGTCTAATTTCCTTCTGGAAACTTTCATAATTTTCGGACCAGGTTTGGTTACCGAAATTTATTTTACAACCAATATGATTTCAGAGAAACTAACCGAACAACAACTCCTCTTATTTTCTAAAAATTCTAGACTTATATATAATCATCCAAAAATCATAATCTCATGTTTTCCCATATAAGTTTTCGTATAGAATTCATTGGAAACCTCAAATTTATCAAATTCTCATTCCTTCTTTATGCACTATTTTGGCCAAAACAAGACCTCACAAGACAATGATTCATTATACTAGATTCTTAAGCTTCCCAAACTACCCAAAAATAGCCTCAAATCAACTAGAAAGAGTTAAAAATATGTAAAGGGAACTCACCTATATTAGGATATGAAGTTGTATGTAGAATTTGTAATCACTTCTTCCTTCCTCTGATAGTACCGATCACTCTTACGTATCTCTCTTTCTCTATTATGTGTTTCTTGCTCTCTCTCTCTTTTTCACTCACTCTCTCTTTTTTTTTCTGTGCGTAATGCAAAATAAAACTAAGGAAATGAGGAGAGTGTAGATGTGTTTCCGTGTGTATGTGTTTAAGAGAGTGAGAGAGATTAGGAGGTGATGATTATTTTATTTAATATGTGTGTGTGTGTGACACATGGGGTAGGTGTGTGTGTGTATTTAATTAAATAATTGTGTGTGTATGCATGGCGTGTGAAGTGTGGGAAAAGGGTGTGTGTGTTTTAATTATTATTATATATATATATATAGGTATATTTTTATCATATTAATTACACACACTGAGTCTTTATTTTTCCCTTTGTCTAATATAAGATTCCTTAAATTTCATAGCTTCCATAATTTGGCTTACTATCTAACTCCCATAAATTAATCATTAGCCTTTGAATAAATTTTGGGATGTTACAACCTATATAAGAAAATTAGTATCAATTAAGTCTCAAAAATCAATCATCAATCTTTACCTTACTATTAAAATCTTTCCTTCCCTTTGTAAGAAAATTAGTATCATCACTTTTAAAATCTTGACTATATCTGTTTCAATGTCCTCCTTCTTAAGTCGCAGCTCTTCTAATTCTTTTGTTAGATTCCTTTTCTCTTCATCATATAAATTCTCAAATGCCTTGTTTTGCAAAAACTTTCTCTTTCTCAGCATTTTCCTGTAACAATATCAATATCACCAAACAACAATATCAAATTGAATACTTTAATAATATATACAAAGAAGAAGAATAACAGATTCACAGTTATAATTGTCTACATCATACAAAATGTTCTTTTATCTTTTTTTTACCATAGAAAAAACATATATCAGTGACTTCCATTTTTCTGAAGTTTTGTTCTTATTAGTTAAAAAAAATAAGAAAAGATGAAGAAGAGCAAAAACATGAGATTGGAAGGTATCAAGGTAATCGCTAGTCATTCTTTTGATTTCCCCTAATCGGAACACTATATTTAATTTGTCTACTGATGTGAGCAGCATGTCTGCCATCAAGTTCAATTCTTTGATTCTTCTTTTAGTTTTGTCAAACCCCTTAACATTTCGATTTTTGCAGAGTAATAAGCGCATAGTTTCGAGGGCATAAAGAAATAGCGGAAACATACTGACATTAAGTACTTGTTTACAATATAGGAAATCCCCGTAGGGTTTGAAAAAAATATATACAGAGTGTAAAAGAAAATAAATTACAATCTAAGATAACTAACAGCAGCTTTCGCTTGCACCGGGACTCTATTCACCGGTAATCACTGCCTTGCCCCTCGAGCCGCTATCTTCTGCTGGAATGTTTTTGAATGATGAAAAGGGTGAGATTCGAGCAAATCTCAATAGCAACATACAATCAGACATATACAATGTGAAAATTAATATGCAATGCACTATGTTATGTAAGATGATAATGTTGTGTGCACACTATCCAAGGCCAAACAACTATTTCTAACTCTGGCTTAACTCTGCACCTCCATTGGGTCCCAGACCACAATTAAGCTAGCGTGCCCTTGACACTGTGGTCATATCCCAAACACTATGCTCATGTCACATAAGATGACATACACAAAATGATCACATAGTATATGAAAAGAATTCAAAAGAGTTACTACCTGAGTCCTTTTTTAGTTCCCCTATTTGTCCAATAACTTGAATTCAGCTCGGGCTAATATCAATTCTTATAAATTAAAGTTAACAAGTAACTGGTTATTACTTGTATTAATACTACCTTTAATCACATCACAGTTTGTTGGTTATCTATCACAGTTTCAGCAATTTCTGCACAGTGCAGTTTCACTGTTTTTCAGAAAACTAGCAAATTTTCAGTCAACTTTAAAAAATTAATTAATTCTAAAAAATTCCAAATTGATTGGTTCCAAAGCCTATGTGAATCTCTTTAAGTATAATTTTATGAAAAAAATACCTAAGTCTGACAAGTGTCATCAAGTTGTTCCCTGTTAGCCGTCTAGCTTAACTACAAGCGCACGAATCGTCACAATTCCAACTTTCTCTCTCTACACGCCACTGCCCTCTCTCTCTCTCTCTCTTCCCTCTAGATTTTGCTTGATAACCATGATTTTCAAGATGAAGAAGAGATTAAAAGAGGTATATATTCTTGAAGTTGGAAGGCAAGAACACTTGATTTTAAGCCTCTTACCTTGGATTTTTGTCTCTTAAACCCTAGCTCCTTCTTGTTCTTCAAGCTCGTCTCTCTCTCTATTTTTTGTTGCTTGACCGAAATATGGAAGGAGGAAAGGAATAGTGAGCTCTTGAAAATATCTCCTCTTGCTTTTGTTTAATATTGTTTAATGCTAATATTTACCATGTGCAATTTTACTTGGTCATGAATAATTCTTCTTCTTTTAAATACAGACTAAGTAAATCATTTTCTCTTGCCTTCCCTTTGTCTAACCGAAAATCAAGAGAAAATAGAAATGAATAATTGCTTCTTGCTTTTCACAATTCCAACTTTTTAATTAATGAATCAATCCATCTCTTTCCATATGGCTTTATCTCTTGTTGACTTTGATATAAACACTTCTCTCTCCTCTTGCCAAAAGTGACGTAAATGGGTCTCCAAAGTAATCAAACAAGCTTCTTCCATTACCTTCATCCAAGTCTTATATTTACCATGTAATGACTCTTTAATTACAACTTCGCTTTGTTGACTTTTCAAACTTAATTTACTTGGCTAAGAATGCTCTAACTTTCGGCATAATTTGAACCAAGTATTTAATTCCCGTCTTGCTTCTCTTTTTTGACGTCCAACACCATAAAGGAAGGGAAAATATTGGCTTTTGATTTTTATCTAGCCAAATGACTATTTTGCCCTTACATTTTTAGAATTTCGTACATGTACTCAAATCTGCTAAAAGTTTATTCAATATTTAAAATTCATAACTAATTGTACAAATGTCTAACTGATGTGGTTGCAAAGGCTATGTGACCCTTATTAAATCTATTTTTAAGGAAAAATATAATATTTAGCCAACTGAATGCTCAAAATTCTCAGAATTACCATTTTTGGACACTGCCATAGAAACTTTCCAATTTGACTTGGCTAACTTGAAAAATACATAATTCTTTGTATACATATCCAAATGAATTATATGATATATCAAACTAAATTTTGATGAGTCCACTTTCATTTTGGAAAATATCATAGGCATTGGACATCATTTTCCTATTTAAAAATGTCACACAACTAGACTGCCACGCTGGAAGACATACTCCCAGCAAATCTAGTTTTTTACAATTTGTCTTCCAAACATAATTATGTTGTGTTTAACCACTAATTTCCTCATTTTTTTCATTTTAATGTACTCTTTAATTCACCATTTTATTCCCTTAAATTCCATAATTGCATACAAAGAATATTGGTGAACAAGAAGTGGGACGTTACGAATTTCTTCACTCAATATCTTATCCCAACTTTTCAGATCCTTAAGGTTGCCAAAATCCAAATATATATTTCTGTATGTTGGAGAGAATAAAATGTATTAGTTTGTTAATCACATATTATGTTTGGATGGACAGAAAACCTAGGGGATGAGAAAATAGAGGGGGAGAAAAGTGGGTAGAGAATATTACCCCTTGTTATATTTATATTTGGATGCAGGGGAAATGAGGAAGAGAGAAAATATATAATATTTACAATGAAAATAATATTCATATTTAATTTTTGTTCATTTTTATTATTTTAGTTTGTGAGAAAATATATTCGGCTTAATATTTTGATTTTAAAATAAAATATAAAAATAATGTCATCTTAATTTGACTTTAATTCTAATTATCTTGATTTATTAATATCAAAACAAAAAATTATAAAAACTATAATTATATTTATTTAATTTCTATAATTATGCCATTATGATTTTATATATTAATATTATTTATCATTATATTAATTAAACTTTCTATAAAGTTTAAAAAAATTTAAATAAAATAAGGGGAAAACAGTTGATATAAAAATATTTTTCTTTCCCTCACTTTCTGAACCAAATAAGATAACATTAAAATTTTTCTCATCCCCTCCCTTTTAAACAATTCAAACAAGGTATTATTAAAATATCTCCCTTTCCCTTCCCTCTATTAAAATATCTTCTCTAAATTGTCCCATCCGTTCAACCAAACAGACCTAAATGGGCTATTTGAGGACCACTTTAAGGCCTACAAAATCCTGCTATATACTCCTTTTATTGTTAGATGGGCTGGACCTTGGCCCAGGCCCAATTTGTATGACTCACGATTTCTTCTGAAATAATGTTGTTTTAAAATTAGACGAGAAGCCACGAGCAAACCCGGTAGTTCTAATTTTTTTTGGGAGACCGTACACAAAAGAGCCACATGAGGGTACACATAATATTAAAAATTAATCAATCTTTGAAATAATGGAAGGCAACCAAGACCAAAAACAAACAAACAAGGGTTAAGGGGTAAAAATGTCCATGAACTTTTCTTACAAGAGCACCCGGCACCATATACATTTTTTAAGTGTAAAAATATCTATCAAGATTACAAAATGTTGAAAAAATACCACCTCCGCTTATTTGAGCTAACTGCCATTACTTTTAGCTTGCTTGTACAGTGTCAATCCAATCCAGTCACCATATAATTAATGTTATTTAATTATCCAATACCCACGGTCTCTTTCTCTCTTCCTCCCCTTTTTTTCTCTTACCCATTTGATCCTTCTTGATGACATGCAAGATGCCAAGACCACAACGAGTTTTGAAGACCCATGGAATAAAAAACCAAAAGGAGTAAATCACCAACCATCTCAATGTTCTTTCCCTTCCTCCTCATAGCTTCGGAAAAACAAGATTTATGAGAGGAAGCCAAGATCCATGAAAGACATAGGTTTCTGCACTAGCTTCAGTAGATGATGGCACAACGGTGAAAATGCAGATTTCGACGGCGACACCCATATGAGGTGGGACCTTGAAAGAATTTCTGGAACAACGAGAGGATAGCTTCGTCGCAGGACTAAGCTTTGTCAGAGCAAATAGGATTTGATCTTGAATGAGTATGGTTGATATGGAAATTTGATGAAAGTATTGGATACTTGCTTGATATTCCTGGTTAGTCCGTCCACCAGGGAGCCACCAATCAGTGATATCAGAACACCCTTGGCCCTTCGTAATCATCCTCGCAGCCGGGTTTTCTCATTAAAACCACCCTCCTTTTGCTTCTTCTAGAAGAAGAACATGAAGACAACTCCGTCTCCCTCCTTCCCTCAACTTTCGTCTCTGCCATCTGATTAACCGCCCTTCTCCTATCGCCCGTTCTCTGCTTTCGTCGCCACTAAAAATACTCAGAGGAAGGAGAAGCTTTAATGGAAGAAGAGAACTACTCGGAACGTTTACGGAACAAGAGAAGCGTCAGTCTACCTTTTAATGGAGGAATCAGAAGCTTAACTGAAGACGACAACCTCGACCGAAAAAAAAAATGGAATAAGAGAACTGGTAGAAAGGCATATCAGGATTAAACACTACGTGCCATGTCCTCCTCTTAGTCATCAAATACTGTACACTTTAATGAATAAATAAGGGTCCTAGATGCACAAGTTAACGGATGTTAGGTGATCCTAACGGTGGTGGCATTTAAGATTCTTTTTATAATGTACATAAGTATTTTTGAACTAAAAACGTTTTCATGATACCAGTTGCTCCTTTTGAAAATGATTATGAGCATTTTTGCTCCTTCGCCCAAAAAACAAACAAACGAAAACAGAGAGAAAGTGGCTTCACATGGTAACTTGAGTAAACACCGTATTAAATTTGTAGAGCCCCAATGGAATTGGCTTCACATCAAATAGTGGAGAGAAGTGTATACTCCGATTTGGGATGCTAGATTTGATTCAATGATTTAGATTTGATAGTTATAAGGACCTTATTCAAAATTTGACGTAACTATAAGGATTGTTAGATTAGTTTTCCCTAGAAAATATTATTAACATCAAATCTAATTTAAAGTCCATCCCATATTATAAGGCGGTAAATGATGTGATATTAGCGTGGGAGTAGTAATGGTGTCAAGTGGGACTGAGTAGCACACATCATCCCCTAAAAATATTAAATATAAACCTTTGAAACTGTAGTTTGACAGTGCGGATCTCACTGTATCATGGGGCTCATATCATTTTAACCGATCTCGTCTCAAGTGTGTCCTCATGGGCATCTTTTTGGAAAACAATTCAATAAGGGCTTCATGTTTTTAAATGTCTTGGGCTATAACAATATGGCCTTTCCTAGCCCAAAATAATGTTTCTCCAATGCGTTTGCCTTTGCCGCCACATGAACTGGAGCGTCCCACTCAGATACATCGGCTGCATCTGTTCGCTTAGGTCTATTCCTCATTCTCTTTATACGTGTCAAGATTCATGTGTGCCCTTAATTTGCAACTCATTTTGCAGTAGTTCAATGACTTGTATATTCAGCAGTAGTGCCATATAATGAAATTGAATTTAACAGAGTTAAGGCCGAAAGTAAACAAGATCGCTAAGAATTAAGAGCAAATTAAAAGTACTCATTTAGTCCTTAAGTAACATATATTTGACTAATTTGATTAAATTAAATATACTGGTTAAATTAGTTAATGTAACATAATTTTTTTAAAACACCAAAATCATTTTTTTAAATTCTTTTTCAATTAAGTCTTATATTAAAGATTGGAAATATAATTGATAAGCCTTGCCGCCTTTTCTTTTATATGAAGGTGTACATGTGATATGTGTGTATATATTTAAGAACACAAAAGGAGTATAGTAAATTAGTAATACTTAGTATGAATACCGTAATATGATTGTAATGTTATTATTGATTAAGGAAACCTAGTTGAATTCGCTGATGCTTTGTAATCTCCATATGCAATTTGGATGTGTCACATTATTTATAAATAGGGTTTATATTATTTTTCATACAAAACCGTACAGTTTGTGGCGGTTATTTCTCTCTTAACAATTAACACAGCTCCATGTGCCATTTAATGTAACCGTTGTCTATATATATGGAAAGAACAACAGGACGTGGTCTTAACTATACTGAAATGATACTCCCTCTTGTTTTTAGTATAGGACATATTTAAAAAATTGATCTTGATTCTAAATATAAGACATATATTTTTATATTTGTTAATCTTTTTCTAATTTATCCTTATTGATGTTTCCTTAACAATAATAAATGAGAAAATGGAATGATGGAATTAAGGAAGATGACTAAGGTGTTTTAAAAAATACATACCATATTAACTAACTTTCTTAATCTGATCAAACTAAATAAATGTCTTATATTACGGATCGAAGGAAATTATTATTAATTTTATAAACGCCTTGGGGCTTTCCTTCTATTATGCTTTGTGTTTATACTTTCATCATATATGAATGAATAATATTGACAGCAATTAAGGTCACCTATCTTATAAAATATTTTATTAGTTTTTTTCTCATTAATTCTATTTTAAATTACAAAAGCTTAGAAAACTCCAATTCTTTGTACATATACATTTGTTCAAATTTTTTCATGACATGGCCAACTTCACTCTATTTTTAGGGAATTGTGGTGTGTCACCCTTTTAGGCATCTATAAATACTTTAATTCATTTGTAAAATGTAAAACAAATATGTTTTAAAAGTACACAACGCAAGATCAGGCGCCCATTTTCTTTGCCCCCATTTCATCAGTAGATTCAGCTCACCACCCTCCCCGCTCACAACCCTCACCATCCAAGGTATACTATAATCATTCCTTTTTATTCACATTTCATATTACTATTGGAGGTCGCTTCCAATTATCTTCCTCTTATGTAGAGTTGATATTTTTAAAAAAAAAAAATTTAAACCTTTGACCAACTTGCTATATATTTGTTACATATTGAGAGTAACATGATACATATATTAAATGGTTTAGAAAATTTTAATAATAGAACTCCCCACCATGTTGAGGCAGGTTCTAATAAAGTAGTTTAGCAAGCTGCAAAATGAAGAACTGACAACTCTAAGAGAGCTAAATATCATTTCTATTATAACTTATTATAACAGAATTTACTACCTAAGTATAAATAAATTTTACTTATTTATAATTCTTCACTACTACAAAAATAGACATTAGTGGCACACCTTTTTTGACGCTTTTTTAAAGAAATGACACGGCTTCTTTCAGATTTTTTTTAAGTTTTTTTTTTAAAAAAAAAGACTTTAGGTGGCGCTTTCTTGCTAGGGACTTTAGGTGGCATTTCCTTCAGAAAGCGCCACCTAAAGTGTCTTTTTTAAAAAATAAAAATTAAAGCAACAACTGTGACGCTTGTTCAAGGAAGTGTTACAGCTGCTACGTACTTTGTTTAGCACTTAGCCTAGCAAGCACCACAAAAAGTATTATTTTCTTTAAAAAAAAGTAATTCAAACCCTTCTCTCTCGCGCAATTTGCTTCTATCACTTTTATCCTTTTAGTCTCCAATCTTCATCCAACATGTGTCGTCACCCTTATCCTTTTAGTTCCCACATTTCCTCCTTCCGTTCAAAAGTTCGATTTACACTTATCTTCTCATTTTTTGTTCCATCACTTCTCACATTTTCTCTTCCTCCTCTTTTTCTTTTTGCGACACTCCTTACTCATTTCAATTTATTGCACCAAACTGACCCTACTCCTTCTCCCTCGTCTCATTTCATCCTCCTTATAGTTTCATTTCATCCTGTAAGTTGTACCTACTCATTTTTTTTCTTATATTTTGAAGTTACTTATATCATATTGTTTTGTGAACCACTTTTTTTTTAATTTAAATATATATGCAACTTTGTCTTTGTCTTTTTCCTTTATTAATTTTTTTTTCAGGTGTTGTGTTTGAGATTTCCACTCACTCCATTCAAGCTTCCTCTATACTGTAAGCTTTTTTTTTTGAGCTTACAAATATAATTTTATTAGTAGTTAATAGTTTAATTTGCTCAATATATTTTATATTTCATTTATTATCAAATCTGAAAAAATTATTCTCATTTTTGTATGCCGAAAAATAAATGTGATAAAATTAAATGTTATTATATATAGGTTATATGTGAAGATATATAGTAGTTATAATTTTTTATTGTTGCAACAATTGTTAACATTATATTGATGAGTTGCATAAATAATATAATTATTTATTCTTAACAATTGTATTTTACTTAGTAGTGATTTTGTTAATTAGTTATTTGTTAATTTATATCATTTTGGAGTTATTTGATTTTTATTTGTTTCTCTTCATTTTATTGTAGAGATATAAAAATATGTTTAAAGTGTATTATTAATTATAATTATAGATTTCTAAAAAATACAAAAAAAAAATTATTTTTTTAAAAAATTGTCTAAGGTGGCGCTTCCTTGAGGAAGGGCCACCGGAAGTGAGTTCCTATAGCGCTTCCTCAAGAAAGAGCCTAAGGTGGCGTTTCTTTGAGAAAGCGCCGCCCTAGGCCCTTTTTTAATTTTTTTAAAATATTTTTTTGAAAAAAATTATTTTTTTAAATTTTTTTTAAAAAAAATGGCCTAAGGTGGCGCTTCCGTGAGAAAGCGCCACCCTAGGCCCTTTTTTATTTTTTTTACAAAATATGTTTTAAAAATATTATGTTTTTAATTTTTTTTAAAAAAAAGGCTTAAGGTAGCGCTTCCTTGATAAAGCGTCACCCTAGGCCTTTTTTAATATTTTTTTAAAAAAATTATGTTTTTAAATTTTTTTTAGAAAGGGCCTAAGGTGGCGCTTCCTTGAGAAAGCGCCACCCTAGGCCTTTTTTTAATTTTTTTTAAAAATATTTTTCAATTAAAAAAAATTATATTAAAAATACAGATAAATAGTAACGCTTATTTAAGAAAGCTTCATATGAAGATCTATACAAGCTGTGACGCTTTCTTTAAGAAGCGCCACCCTTGGTTATTTTAATTAAAAAAAACTTATAGTTTTTTTTTTCTTTTTATCAGGTCCTTATTGTTTCACTAGATTTTTAATTCGGTCCTTGTAGTTTTTTTTTTGGATTTTAATTTATTAATTTAATTTCAATTTAAATCAATGAATAATATTAAAATACAATTTAATAATAATATATTTAAATTAATAATTACATAGTTTAAAAAATAATTAATATATTTGAATTTCAATTGAATTAATAAATTAAAATTTTAAAAGACTTCAAGGAGCCAACTAAAAATCTTGTGAAATAATAAGAATATGATAAAAACAAAAATAATTACAAGGACCTGATTAAAAAAAGGTAAAAGTATAAGGACTTGATAAAAAAAACTATAGGGACTTAATTAAAAATTGGTTAAAATTATAAGGACATGCACATTAATTATCCCACAAAACTATATAAAAATAAACATTATCAAAACTATCTCAAAAATATTCGATTAAATTATTCAACATGATTAATGCTTTTATTTTAGATTAATTTCATTTATTGCCACGTTTCAACCATATATAACAGTGCCATAAGATATTATATCGTATGATGTCAGATTAAGCTCAGTACATCTATATAAGAAAATTCTGAATATTACGGTAATTGTCACCACCTAAAAGAGATTTCGTTATATAAAGCAATAATGCACAACGAACATTTTTACGTTATTCTAATATAATTTATCTATAGATTCAGCTTACATTTTTATTATCATCTCAAAATAATTTTAGGCAAAAGTTAACTATAGGAGTAAGCAGCATCTAACGTACTACGTCATTCCCCTAAAGCATTAACCATGTCTCGGAACAAGTCATTCACTTCTGAAACTTTTGTAACGTCTTAATCCTTACTATGAATAACTTTCTTCATAGTTCAAATTTAGAATTAAGCATTCCATAATGCATTAAGACTTTGCCTCTAATGCGTTAATTACAATAAAAAGAAAGTGAATTTATTGAGGGAGTTTAGCAACAAAATTCTAAAATTCCGTCCCAAAATCTACGGATGCTAAATTGATTAATGACAGAAATTTCATTGCTAAATTTCATCATTAATCCACTGTGTTTTTAATTATATGCTCTACACGGAAGTCTTCATTTTGAACTTCACTCTTTGTTTAACATACTTTGCTTTCTCTTTTTTACTCAGCATGTTAACTTATAGCATTAACATAACAAGTACGAGACGTTAACTCGTTCAAAATCATGTTTTAAACTGCACTTTACGTGTTAACCATTTCACTAACAGCATTAAATGAGATTGATTTTCATTTTTCTCCTCTCCATTTTCTCTTTTCCCTAATCTCCTATGCCTTTCGAGCTCCTTTTGTTTCTCAGAATAACCCTAATCTCCTATATGAATTTCTTCTTTTTTTCAGTAACAAATAAAAAGTCATTAATGACCCCAACGAATAACCATGAGTCACAGAATTAGACATAAATGAGAGAAATAAAGCTTGGGTTTTTAATAGTGGTAGACCCCTTACCTTGCATATGAATAATATCTACAACCCGAATCAATCTGCGGAATCATCTAAATTTTCTTCTCTCCCATTTTAATCACCATTCATTTGACATCTTCGTTCATAGTATATATATGTTTTTTTAATGGCCCTTAATATATAGCTGTCTCAACAAATTGGTATAATATTATGTTGTGAACTCAATTATGAAATTTAATTTGGGATAAACTCGAGGTCTCTCTACGTTTTATTTCTTTCTTTCTTTCATTTTTTGTTTTTTTTTTGATAAGAAGGTCTCTCTACCTCATAGATAAGTGCAAAAGTCAAACATCTCAAAGTTAACCGGTGTTAAAACTTATATCTATAGTGCTGTCATTCATTTTTTACCCTTACGTGAAAGGGATGTAGTTTCATCCGATCTTCATCTTCACCTCATAAAAAGTTCCTGCTTTTCATTTCAAGCTCACTAAGAAGGAGTTTCGAACAAAATGGTCAACACGTGATATGATGGAAGTGTTGAAAGGAACGCTTTAACTAAAGTAGAGTGACCAGCCAGACTCAAAAAGTGTTTTATAATCAGAATCAAAGGGAGCATTGTCACACCCTACTTTCCTCGTAGTGAGATGAGCTATAAACATAATGAATTCAAACTACTAAGTCAAGTTTGATCCTAGGAAGAAAATATTTCCTTAAATAGTTGAAAACACAACCCAAACATTGGGTTTGAACCCATAAATCAATAGGCCTTTCTAAAAAATTGAAAACTTTTAAAACAGTTATTTAGTGATTCAAACTCTATATTATGGCTCATCAATCCTTTAACTTCATTTGGTATTATCAGAGTATTACTCTGCTCTTATCATAGACTATCATTGGTTAAACTAGGGCTCAAATCATGCAAATGCCCTTTTTTCTGTTTTGTTATTTAGGCATGGTATACATGCTCATGCTCCTACTACTACTACTACAACATAGGTACTATCTTCACTATGTATATCTCTATGCTCATGTGTGTGTGTGTAATTTGTAGCCGCACAAGGCTACCAAAAATCCTAAGTCTTGACAAAATTATTGTACAGATAATCAACACTTAAACCAAATATTATCTCAACTCCTTTAACTCCAACCTTCTTCAGGCTTCACTAACAACAATCCTCTTACCCCTAGAAGTACTTGCTCTTATTGTGTGTCATGGAAGAAAGGGGTGAGATTCGGAAGAATTTCAGTAGCAAAATGTTATCTCAATATATAATATGCAATCAACCAAGCACAAACTATATAAGAGTAAGTTTTACTACATTTTGCTTCTTCCCAAGTTACCTCTTTTTGCTTGAACTTTTTTGGTTTTGCTTCCCCCTTTGCTTGGTAGTGGTTGCCAAATCCTATTAATGATTTATGTGGAGCTTATTAATACTTAAACCTTAGTGCATAAGCATTGCATAATAAGTCTCTTCCTGTGACCTCAACTCTTGACCAAAACATATGTGGATAAAGCTCCATTTTTGTAAATCATGCTTCTATATACATATACTCTTGACATCTTCCTACATCATTTTCCATTCTTGGATCAAGGGAAGGCTCAAATTGATCAACATTTAATTCAATTAAGTTAGCCCCTCAAACTTGTCCCAAAACACTCAAACCATCACTAATTACATTTTCTTCAAAATATAATCAATTATCCAACTTAACCCATTCTGCTTCAATTTTTTAGCAAAATTTGAAAAATCATATCTTAAGCTAAGAAACTCCAAATGAGGTGGTTCAAGTTCCTATGAAAATCTATTTTAATACTCTGCATAGTAAAAATAATGTCTAGTAATAATTCATGATCCTAAGTTCTCAAATTCCATGATCAAATTGACTGTCTAATTTGAGAGTCAGAATTTTTCAGTTTTTCTACCCAAAGTTTGAAAATTCATAACTTACAATTTACATATCCAATTTCAGTATTCTAGAAATTAATTGAAACCTATATAAGTCTATTTTACAAGAAAAATAATCACACTGACAAATTACTAATGTAACCTCATACAATTTGCCTATTTACTTATTGTCAGAAATCCGGAACATAGAGTGTTCCTAGTTTTTTGACCAAAACCCTAAAAATCATAACTTTTGTTCTAAATATCCATTTAACATGTTGTAGGACTAATTTTAAAGCTTAGGAAGTGTACTATTTTCTTGCCACATTTCATAGACAGTAAGTGGACACAATTTGCCCTGTCAAAATTGTGCCTGACGATGATTGTCTCCCTGATTTCATAGAAACGACCCCTTGTCACTAAAACCTTAAAAACACCACATTTTCCTTCCTAAACTAAGCTCCTCTTGGTTCTATCTTCTTATACACATATTACACTCTTTAATCCTCAAGAAAAACTGAATCAAACCCACTAAAAAACCTGAGTGTTGACCTCTGCAATTACATGCATGTAACACTCTATTTTCATCAATGAAAAATCAAGAAGAAAAATGGACATGCAACCTAAAATCACAACTTATAACTTCAAGGATTTCAACCCTACAAACCTGAACATGCATGCTCTATTTTTGTTGGTAATTACAAGACCAAAAGATCCCAAAACTCACCTTAAATTCATCATGCAATCCTACAACTCAAGCTCTCTTGTTGATAGAAACCTTTCTCATATTTTAGCAACCAAAAATACCCAAAGAACTCACCAAATCATTTGAAAGAAAGTTGGAAGAGGTGTAAGAGACTCACCTAAACACAAATCCAAGCTTGCATATGGGTTTCTTTGGTGATTCCTCCTCTTCTGGTGACCTCCGATCACTCCCTCTCTCTAGTTCACTCTCTCGACTATCTCTCCTTCTCTCTTTCTCAAGCTCTCTCTCTCTATATATGTATCTCTATTATTTCTTGCCTCTGTACATGAATGAGTGGGTGAGGGAGTGCTGAAGTTTTTATTTAAGTGTGAGTTATGTGTGAGTATGAGGGAGCTGAATGTTGAGTGTTTGATTAGGTGTCAATATGAGGGTGTGTGTCATGTATATAAGTGTTTGGTTGAGTATGTATGTGTTTTATCCTATTGGTCTCACTTACAAGGCTTTTCTTTTCCTAATTTGTCTAATTAAAAATCTCTTAAATTTCTTAGGTTCTATAATTTGGCTTAACTTTAGCCCAATTCCGATTTTCAGGTCCATATAATAAAATTATGAATTTTTTCCACATTTTCCTAAATCGGTATTGGCTCACCATAATTTTTTTATAAATTAATCCTTAATAATTTTTAAATATTTTCTTCCTTATTTAGCTTCTTTAAGCCTTAAAATAATTTCTCTAAAATTTTCAAGACTTCCATGACTGCCCTAAGGAAAACGCTTATGCTTTTGTGCCTATGTCGTTAGATTAAATTTTAATGGCTGATATTTAAAGATAGATTTTTATTATATTTAAAATTATAATAATTTTTTTATATCTACCATTAAATATCAACCATGAAAAATTGATCTAATGGTAAAGACATTAAATGAAGAGTAAATGGAAAGAGAAGTCAATAAAGACACCCCTCACCTAGTCTAGACAAATTGGTAAAGGTTTGGATACATGGCAGCCCTTGGAACCAGCTTGGAATGAGGGAAAAATAACTAATGGCATGAGGAAAAAAACTAACGGAAGTTAACTCTTACTAATGGCATTGTCATTTTTGCACTTTAAAAGTTTATGGATACTTTTATATATCAAAGAAGTACATGATGTTTGGTACACTTTGGATAAAAACTCATCAATATTTTTGCATTAGAAAATATTATTAACATCAAATCAAATTCAAAAAAATTATTTCTCCATAATGGTGCTTAAAATTAATTTCCATCCTATATAATAAGCACTAAACAATGATATTTGTAATGGTATCAAGTGGAATTGAGTGTAGCACTAAATATGGATCGTCCAAATTAGCTCTGAATGAGCCTTATTTAGCTTTTTCACCTTTATTTTTTAAAAAAATAATTATTTTAATATGTACAGAATTTAAAATAAAGATATTTTAATTATGATTATTTTTTTTAAAAACTTTTTTTTTTGCATTCAAAAATACTAAATTTTAAATCTAAACCGTTGGAGCTAAATTTGGATGTTATAAATCTTCCTATATCGATGAGCACCATTATGCTCATATATTTTTATATGGTCCGAATCCGAATGAATTTTAATGTGTGATTGCCTGGGGAGTTTTGAAGGGACGGCTCCAATTGTGTTCCCATGGTCATCTTTTTGGAAAACAATAAGGGGTTCATGTTTTTTTTTTTATATATACATAAGGGATTTATGTTTTAAAATGGATTGGGCTATAACAATATGGGCTATTAGAGCCCAAACAAATGTTTCTTAAACAATCTTTAGAACGGGCCAAACCGTAGGCAAGCTTTGTACTTCCAATTTCCAATCCTCCCCTCGTACTACTAGACGTCCATGATCACTTACACCAGCTAATTCATCTATCACTGGAGTGTACCCAACACATCTCAAAACCCTCATCATCCAAAGTATCCTATAATGTTTCCTTTTGATTTCTTTATCCTACTTTGCTCTATCCAATTATCTTCTTCTCACTATTGATATTATTTTTCTTTAAAATCTTAAATATATTATACATCTTCCTCTCACACAGGGTTAAGGAAACAAGGGACAAGATCATTGATGGATTATACGAGAGAAGGTCAAAGTTATGGCCAACTTGCTAACTACAGGTAGTGACATGACGACAAGTATATTAATTCGGTTAGGAAATTTAAAAATGGATTGTACGGATATGTATCTTAACAGAGAAATTTCCGCCATCTTAAGGCAGAAGTTCTGACAAAGCAGCTCATGAGAAGCTGAAAATCATTTCTATCATAACATATTTATAATAAATTTTACTACCATATTTATCACAAATGATGGAGAACAACTTGATAAATACTAACTAAAATGAGGACTAATATATGAAGGAAGTTTCAGTTTTCAGTTCCTTCTTCGCACAACCCTTGCTGAGTCCACCTTCCACATTTAATTTCCCTCCAAATTCCTTTCGGATGAAGTTTAGACGATCAATTTGTTTTTTGAAAGATTCAGCCTATAAAATATGATTTGTCAGATGAAATGAACCATAACAGAAGATAACAGAAATATAACAATGCTTTGGACGGAAGGGAACAAACCTCATATTCCCAAGCAATATCCTCATATTGAAGCATTCTACGCCTCAGGTCAGTCTGAATTTTCTTTATTTGGCGGTCAAGCTTTTCTATGTGCTCTGTATTTGAAGAATATTAGAATTTATTAACAGAATTCTGATTAGTTGGACATTGAATTGAAAGTATATAAAGTCAACATATGAGTTATGAGTTGACTTAAGTCAGACAAACTCAACATCTCACTCTCTCTATATATATATATATATACACATATATTGAAGAAAGAATAGCAACATTAATAAAGCTAATTAAAACAAGATAACGAAATAGAGGCAAACGAAATAAACGCAAGACAAATTCTTACTTTTGAGTGGAGGAAACTTCCTTACAGCTGCTTCTAATTTTGGAAATTTAAGATTTTTAGGTGCCATTATTATTCGCGCGGCTCTGATGGTAGAGCAGCTGGCAGACCGCAGTAATACGAGAGTGCAATCAGAGGCACCGAACAGGAAATGGAGAAAAGAGAGGGGAAAGAGAGATTCAGAGAAGACAAAAGGAGAAAAGCAATGCAATCAATTTAATAAGGCGACGAAGTAGATGTATCTAGGTATCTCATTGTAAATTTCAAACCAACCCAATAAATAGAGCTCCAAAAATAATAAAATAACAATAATTTAAATTTAAATCAGATGATAAAGATAATTAGAGGACATTTTATATACTATTTTATTATTAAGATAATGCTAAATTTTAAAATATAAATCTAATAAAATCCTAATCCTTTTTATCAGATAATAAAATCCTAATCTAAAAATAAATAAAATCATTATTTATATAAACCCTGAATATCTAAATTAACTCTAATGATTAATAATTTCATATTCCATTGTTTGATCAATGAGAGAACTTTTAAAATTCTAAAATTAAATGTAAATAATAATTAATGATAATAGGAGAAATACTTTTTTAATAAAAAAATCATTTTGCCCTTAAAATATCAAAATATCACTTATTTATGTAAAATATAATGAGTAATTAGAAGAAGGAAAGAACATTCAGGAGGTTGGGATATTAAAAAGTGTATTAGAGAGTGGAGCATTAAAAGCTCATTGCCCCATTATTAGGGCACAAGCCTATTTTGAATAGGGCACGAGTAAGAATGAGAGAAGATATGGGTATATGCCCTTGTATAGTACTGGGAGTTTGGGCCAGCTTGAGCCCGACGAGCTAATTGGGTCGGGCTGAATCTGCCCAACCTCTAGCCCAATTAATCGGGTTGGCGGGCTACTTATAATGTTTTTTTTAAAAAAATACTATATGTGATCATATGCAGCTCAAATTCAAGAATATGTAGTCATTAAGCTGCGTGAGTGAGAATGAGAACTGAGAACATTGAGATCTGACTATCTGAGAAGCTGAAGAATTCTTTTTTAATTACCTAAACAAGCTTGCCCATTTAGCCCGCGGGTTAAGCAGGTTAGCCTGTTTAGCCCGAAAATTAACCGGGCTGAGATTTTTCAGCCTAAACCCGTTTATTTTAATGACCTAATGGGCTCAACACTCTAACCCGGCCCAAATTACCAGCTATATCCTTGTGTATATTTATATACCTACGGTAGAAGGAAACTAGCTACCTATAACTATCAGAAAATTTAACACCGTGAATCGAACTTAAGGAACATACCCTAATGCTTCGTGACCAAGTATGCAAGGGAACAGTGCAAGATGTCCCTATAATATTATATATGTTATTGGATAAATGAATTACTTGGAACAATTTGAGACGCACTTCCCCCCCCCCCATGTGGAGGAGCTACTTCTACCTCTTCAATCACCATTGGCTACCATGAGCTCATTTTGCATATGTTATTAGCTCGTGAATTGTCAATCATAAAATAGTTTCTTTAGGTTTCATAGATATTAGATAGAACATACAGTCAAGGATGTAATACCTTAATTTTCAAAGTCTTTAGCTGAGTTTGAATGTATAATGATTTCAAAGATGAAACCATAACAATTAAAAGTTCTAATTTTAAGGCAGAGTTCAACTTATATTTATGTAGGGTTTTCAAAAATATTTTTTAAAATAAATATGTGTGGTCTCATTCTAGTTTGTTAATTCATTATCCTTATCAGTTTCAAAATCATTTATTTTAAATGCAGAGCATTTTATATCCATAGCTCGCATAGTGGTAGTTAACTTATAGGCCTTTGGATATCAATGCGTTATCGAAAGTCTAGCGTACTGATTATAACTTATACAGTCTGCGTCGTGGGTACTAGTACTACTATCGCTACTACTACTACTTATAAATATTTTACAGTCATCCAAAATAAAATGATAACCAAATAGTTCATAATTAATTCGCCTTTTTTTCGTCCGTCTATATTACCTTTTTGCCCTTGGAGCTGGACGCTTTTGCTGTATATCATTTGTTGAAAAGGAGTGAGATTCAAAAGAATCTCAGTAGTACACAGATCACTCATATAATATGCAAATACTAAGCATGTAAAACAAATCATCAAACAATACAACTTACAGAAATGCAGCACATAAAAGGGCCTAACCGGTCCCTTATCACAGACTCACAGCGCTTGAGATTCACAATTTGGCTGCCTAGGGCCTCTGCCCCATACAAGTTACAGTCACGGGCTTTCTGTCTTAAACCTACTTGGCTTAAGACGCCCCCGGGTAACTCCCGGTGCAACTTGTACTTACGGGTCTTACCGTCTATGGACTATCAGTCCCACACATATACAGATGATATGGTACACATACATAACATCACATATGATATAAGAGATAAGGTACTACCTGACAGTCTTTCCAAATTTGGTTCATATTCTCAGTCTCTTAGGCATCTCGGGCAAATGTCAAATCCTATAATTTATTATTCACAGACGGGCGAATTATTACTTACTCCAAATATTTAGTATTTTAAGACACTTTGGTAGGTTATCATTATAGTTAATACCTTAAATCCAATAGGTATTTAATAGACTCATACCCACTCTAAGTATTTAACTTGACCCTTAGAGTCCCAATTATTTCAAAAATACCCTTACTTTTTATTTTTGCACTATTACTCAATTCTGTCAAAATTTTCAATAATCTTTGAAAATTCATATCTTGTCCTAGAAATATCCAATTAAGGTGGTTCCAAATTCTATGTGTCACTTATGAAGTCTATTTTAATATAAAAATACGTTTTACTACCAAATATCCATTAACAATTCCCAGTTTTAAAGTTTTCTCACACTGCCAGAAAATATTTCCAATTTCAATAGCTTAACGTCTAAAATTCATAAATAAATATCTAGAACTCCAAATGGTATGGTTAAAAATCCTATATGATCCTATTTAAATATTTTTTCATGGAAAAATATTAACATTTAGAAATTATAGCCAAAATATTTCCATAATTTCGTCAAACCCTATCTGTACCAGAAAATGTTCCAGATTCATCATCTAAATTTAAAAATTCATATCTCACTATTTATAAACCCAAATGATACATATTATATATCATATTAAATCTTAGGATTTCTAATTTCATTATGAAAAATTTGATAATTTTCGGAATAGTTTTGGCCACCGAAATTTATTTTAAAACCAATCTAATTCTAGAGAAACTAACCAAACAACCACTTCTCTTATTTTCTAAAAATTTCAGACTTATATATAATCCTCCAAAAATCATAATCACATGTATTCCCATATAATTTTTCGTATAGAATTCAGTAGAAACCTCAAATTTTTCAAATTCTCATTCCTTCCTCATGCACTATTTTGGTCAAAATAAAACCTCACAAGACAACAATTCATTATACTAGGTTCGTATGCTTCCCAAACTACCCAAAAATAGCCTCAAATCAACTAGAAAGAGTTAAGAATATGGGAAGGAAACTCACCTATATCAAGTTATGGAATTGTGTGTAAGATTTGTAGCATCTTCTTTCTTCCTCTTGTAGCACCGATCACTCTTATATTTCTCTTGCTTTCTCTCTATCACTCACTCTCTCTTTTCCTATATTTTTCTGTTTCTTTTGAATGTGTTGAATGAATGCAAAATGGAAAATGAGGAGTGTGTGGGTGTGTTTCCATGTGTGTGTATGAGAGAGTTAGAGAGTATTGTTTTATTAATTAAATAAGTGTGCATGTGCCATGTGTGTCTTATTTTAATATTTTGGTGTGTGTGTGCGTGAGACATGAGAGGAGCAATGGAAAATGGTGTGTATGTTTTGTTTTAATATAATATATATAGGTATATTTTTATCCTATTAATTACACACACTATGCATTAATTTTTCTCTTTGTCTAATTTAAGATTCCTTATATTTCATAGGTTTCATAATTTGTCTTTCAATTCCCAAGATTAATCTCTAGCACCATTTAATTTTCTTTTTAGGAATTTAACCTTTTAATAAATTTTGAGATGTTACAGATTTGATGAAAAATAAGTTTAAGTACCTGACCAGTATCTTGTAGTAGATTTTTCAGAAATCTTTTTTTCAAAAAATAAAGAAGAAGAAACGATATTGGGAATTTGATAGTTACCGGAATATATATTGATGAGAGCTTTGTTTCAGCAAGGTAATCTTCAGTCATTCTTTTGGTTTCCTCTAACTGAAACATTATATTTATATTGTCTACTGATACAAGTAGTATGTCCGCCATCAATTTCAATTCCTTCAAAATCATTTCAATCTCTTCAACCAATATACTATTGTATGTATTAATCAACTGAAACATCTCATTGACTAATAGATTTACGCCTTGTTTGGTTCAAGAGGCGAAGGGATGTGAATTAAATGCTAACAAATATACCCTAGTACTTTATTTAGATATCAAAATTATTATTTCCTAGTTTATAAATCACAGAAAAACCTCTATTACCTCACTTATATATAATAAAAAACATTATATACATTTGAAATGATGATTTACTAATTTTAATATTTTACTTATCAAATTTAATATATTTTTTAAATTTAAATCTAAATCCTAAATCAAATTATAATACTAAGATAACAAAGATAATTATGGTATAATCTAGATATCATATTTTATTTAGATACTTGTAATAATGCTAAACACATACAAACTTATCTAAGATTATTTCATGTATATACTTGTGATCATGTTATAACATTAAAACATGTTTAATTAGAAAACAAATCAATAAACTTATCTATAGTGATGTATCATACAAAAGAAATATATAAATAGACACGGCCTAAAAGAAGGTTTGGATGGCTGGAAGAGTAACTTGCGGCAGCAACAGGCAGAGAAGCATGTGGCGTTCACAAAGAGGGGGGAGGAGAGGGAAAACATAAGTACTGACATGAGGGAGAAAGACAACCGATTTGAATGAGTTTAATAATATTTAATAGGGTAGGTTTGATTGGATATATTTTTATTAGAAATATTTTCTAATTTATTTTGCTTATCCTAATAATGTCATATGGGTTTTATAATAATATAGATAAACTTGAGATAATGAAAAGTTAGCATGGGTATTTTAATTAGGATAAGACATGATATTTCTAACCCATAAAAAAAATCATAAATTTGGAGGGGCACGAAAGAAGGGGGAGGGGAGCACTAAAAGACAAAATTTATCCCCTCCCCTCCCTCTCATGTTTTCCAACAAAACACGCTCACCCCCACCTCATCTCTCCCCTCCCCTCTCCGCCCCTCCCCTCAAAAAACCTCGAACCAAACAATGGCTTAAGATATATATCCAACATAAAATTTAATTGAACTCATAAACCAAGACGCATTGCACTTAAAGATGAGAAAAGTCTTATGTTTGTGATGTGTGTAATAAAGTCACAAGAACATGTAGTATCCTAATCAAGAACGAGTTGTAAAATCAATAAAGAAAGCCCAGAAACACATCATATAGCATCACACACAAGAACATATATAGGACAGTTCTTGAAGGATCAATTACAGGGACTTAAAAAGTTTGAATAAAGGGTTTGATTGATGTGTGTGATCATGATAGAGAAATAACTTATGTAACGCTAGAAATTGCGTCACTTGTTGCGAGAATCAATATCAAAAACTCACCAGAAAGTCTAAAAACTTATGTAACGCCATCCTTGCTGACTTCCTCAAAAGTAGGGAAGCAAATTAAAAGATAGTGCTAGCACTTTTTAAGTGATTCAAATACATTCCCCTTCGTATTAATTATTATGACAACTACAATGTACAATAATGCACTTATTACATAAATTACGTACGCACACGCTGGAGATTGTGTATGAAGCTTTATTTTTGTTTTATACAGTCCCAAAGAAATCTGGATCCTTACCCGAAACACTATATAGTTAATTGCATCAACGTTTTATTTAATCTTGCATACGAATAATACACCTGATGGACTCTCCCTTCAACATGTACTCAAAGGCTTTGTTAATCTCACAAAATGGCACAGAATGAGTGATGAACTTGTCCAATTCCAGCTCCTGCAGGGAAATATATATGGGTAATTAAACATCAAATATAGAAAACCACAAGTACAGTTCTATCATCATTCCATAATTAAGAAGCAGGCTTAATTACCCCTTTCATGTATTTCTCCACAAGAGAAGGAAGATCTGATCGTGGCTTGAAGTTGCCGTAGAAAGTACCCCTCAAAGTTCTCTCCTTCAAGAAGTTGAATGGATGAGTTTTGAAGGCATCATCCTTGCTTGGTAGACCAACCAGTACAGCAACACCCCAACCCTGAATATTTACACATAATCATCCATATAGAAATTAGCTTATAAAAGTGTTTTTATTACTACCTCTCATATTTATACAAGAGGTAGTTGACTAATTTGAGAATTAAGGAAGCTAAATAAACTGCATAATTATAACATGTTTTACATCATCTCTTTCTCTCTTTGAAATACTTGTATGTATCATTAGATTATGTATCAGTTTATAAGTTAAGCAAATTAGTTTAAAGAAAAATGATAAATATAAGAGATAAAATGAAAAAAGATCTTATATTTTGAAACAGAATTCACTTCTAAACTAGCTTGTTATATTTGGGACTAGAAGTAATATTAGCAACAGCAAGCCCGATGGATTAGTTTGGAAGAAGGGTACGTGATGGACGCATTCGAATGCCGATATCATAGCTTGGACACTCCCGGTGCATTCAACAGCACGATCAACACCACCATTTGTCATCTCAGCTATCACCTGTGAACAATTGAAACAAAGCCAACAATGGCATCATTTATGAGACCACTGCGCTGTATCTATTCATAGACACTGCTAGTATGTCTAACAATATACTTACCTCATGAACAGGCCTGTCATGATCTTTTGGGTTCACAAATTCATTAACCCCAAATTTCTTGGCTGCCACCAACAATAGAAACAGAAGAACTATGAATGTATACACACATATATGAAATTGAATCAACAAACCCAAATTATCTTTTCTGAAAAATAAAAAAAATTCAAATAATTGTTAAAAACACTCAAAATTGTGTAGTTTTGATATATTTTCTTTGACAAATCATAAAAAAATTTAAAACCACATGATATTTCAACATCGTAAGATATAAAAATATCACACATTCATTTTATATAAAATCTAATGATTGAAAGAAAAATCAAAATGGTTGGTTGGGACATTACAAAAGGTATTAAAAAGAGGCAAGGTACCGACGAAACCTGTTATACATACTTACCTAGCTCAAAACGGCTTGAAATCAAGTCAACCCCAATGATTCTGGCAGCACCAGAAAGCCTTGCACCCTCAGCAGCCTAAAAAATCATTTTAGAAGAATCGATCAAGAGGAGGGTTGATATATATAGCCATTTGACAGTCATATACTAAACACAAAAAGGGATATAAACACAAACACACACACACACACACACAGATTCATACAGCAAGGCCAACAGCTCCCAATCCAAAGATGGCAACGGTGGAACCAGGTTTTGGTTTTGCAGCATTTACAGTAGCACCATAACCAGTGCAAAATCCACAACTGAGGAGACAAACTTTGTCAAGAGGGGCAGCAGGATTGATGTTAGCAACACAACCAGCATGGACAACGGTGTACTCGCTGAATGTGGAGGTTCCAAGAAAGTGGTATATGGGCTGCCCATTCTTAGAGAACCTGCTTTTGCCACCATTGATCATAACACCCCTGTCAGGGTCCACCATTAGAAGGTCGCACAAGTTGCTCTCTTCCGACTTACAATGCCTGCATTCTCCACACTCGCCTGTGAATACTGGCACAGCATGGTCTCCCACTTTCAGATGCGTCACGCCCTCCCCTACACTCTCCACTATCCTGAATGATATAATTACAACTTGTTATTACTTGTGTTGGTTTATAATGCCCCTTGTAATACTTTTTTATACTAAAGAGTTTGGGTGAGTCGGGTGGCTCACTAGGGTCAAGGCTTACGTCCAGGCTCAAATAGAAATACTTATATATTGCTTATCAACAAGATTTTCAAATCAGAAGGATTTAAACTCATAACTTTATAGTTATGAGTCTGCCCTTTACCAACTTGACTAATTTTTGTTAGCATACCCCTTGTGATACCCTAACTTCTCAAATACATTTTTCTTTCTGTTCTTGATTATTGGATTTTACATAATGGAAGTGTGACATTTTGATATCTTACAGGAAAAAAATAGTCTAGTTTGTAAATTAAGACTCTAAAAAATTGTGTAGTTTTAATTTACTTTTTTTTAAAAAAATCATTTTATTCCTAAAGGGTCAAAGTGATACTTATTTTATGTAAAATCTAATAATTAGAAAGGAAAAAATTTTAAGGTTGGGATATTATAAATAGCATTAGAGAGTAGAGCATCAGAGGCCCATTACTACCTGATTATAAGGGCACAAGCCCATTGTTAATAGGGCACAAATAAGAATGTGAGAAGATACGGCTATATACGCTTGTATATATTTATATATCTATGGTAGAAGGAAACTAGCTACCCGTAACTATCAGAATTTTAAACACTCAAATCGAAATTAAGGAATGTACCCTGATGCTTCGTGACCAAGTATACGAGGGAACAGTGGAGTATGGCCCTGTAATATAAATGTTATTGGATAAATGATTTAAAAGGAGGAAAAATTTGTGATAGGTAATTAATGAAAGTATATATATTACCTTGGCTTCCCAGAAGTAAATGTCACTATGACAAAGGGACGTAAAGAGGATTTTGAGACGCACTTCTCCAGCCTGTGGAGGCGCTACTTCTACCTCTTCAATCACCAGTGGCTTCCCTGCTTCCCAAGCAATCGCAGCTACATTGATTTCACCAATTCCACCATATATTCACAATTAGCATATACAAACATCGAAAGCAAATAATTCAAGGCGAAGAGTATAAATACAAAAAATTGCATCGGAAAAAAAAAGTATATATACAAAGAAAGCAATTTCGTACCTTTACACTTGATGATATGACCAGCAGTGTTAGACATAGCTAATGAACACAGAGGGTGAAGGGCGACGACGATATGATAGTAAGAAATGTTGGGTGTGGAGAAGCAACACCCTTGTAGCTGCTATATATATACTAAAATGGTGGGCCAACAGAAGGGGAAGGAATTTCGGTTTCTGATTCACAATATAAGAAGTCTTCCACTTTTATCCCTTGTGAGAGAAAAAGGTGACTCATTAAATGCATATTTGAAAATCATATTCGTTGTTAAAGATAAAGTAGGTAAATTTTATTAATTTAAGATACAACAAATGACTTAACTAACATTCCTTAATTCCTGCAAATCAGTTAACGTCTTATATTTTTTATCCTGAAAAAGGGTGTCTTCTCTAACTTATCTCTTCACTTAATTTCTCTACAATTGAATTGACTTTTAATGGTTGAGATTTTATAGTATATTAAAACATATCATTGTAATATTAAATATTAAATAATAATAATAATATTTTTATAGAATAAATCTCAATCATTAAAAGCCAACTCAATGATCAAGAAATTCAGTAGAGAGGAAGTTGAGATACAAGTTAGTGGAGACACCATTTTGGAACCAAAATGCAGTAAATCTAGCTACACCAGTTATACATAGTTATTGTAAAAAAAAAAAAAATTATACATAGTTATTGATGATCTTGAGTATTCGGGAATTTCAGTTACTGAAGAATCAATGATCATTAATCAATAGATACTTTGTACCAATCAAATCTTTCATGTTCATTTATAAAAATAAATATGGGCACAAATGTAAATCTGATGCAATAAGTACTAATGTACTATTCATGCTTATCCTATGAATAATATTCTAATATTTATTTAAATTAAATTAAGTTCTTTACATAAACGAAGAGGATCCAATAGAATATTTGTTTCTTCATTAAGATGCCGATTCACAAGCACTACCTTAATATCAATCTGATAGGACACATAAGAAAGCATGTTCATCCAATTGATATTATTATAATTCCTTTACTAAACTATCCAGTGCATGAATATAATGAATATAAATTAAAGAAGATTCAACTTGATTTTGGGGTTAAAGGGATTTTTGACCTTAAACTATTTTCTCATGGCATTGCATATCATAAATTATATCATGTGGTGCAATGCCACTCCTTAAAAGTATTAAAAAGGTACAATTCATCAATCATCAATGTCCTCCTTCTTAGTACCAAAAATTAGTGTACCAAAAATTACAAATAAGTACCTATATAAGAAAATTAGTATCAATTAAGTCTCAAAAATCAATCATCAATCTTTACCTTCCTATTAAAATATTTCCTTCACTGTAAGAAAATTAGTATCGTCACTTTTAAAATCTTAACTATATCTGTTTCAATGTCCTCCTTCTTAAGTCCCAGCTCTTCTAATTCTTTTGTTAGATTCCTTTTCTCTTCATCATATAAATTCTCAAATGCCTTGTTTTGCAAAAAACTTTCTCCTTCTCAGCATTTTCCTGTAACAATATCAATATCACCAAACAACAATATCAAATTGAATACTTCAATAATATATACAAAGAAGAAGAATAACAGATTCACAGTTATAATTGTCTACATCATACAAAATGTTCTTTTATCTTTTTTTTTTACCATAGAAAACACATATATCAGTGACTTCCATTTTTCTGAAGTTTTGTTCTTAATTAAAAAAATAAGAAAAGATGAAGAAGAGCAAAAACATGAGATTGGAAGGTATCAAGGTAATCGCCAGTCATTCTTTTGATTTCCCCTAATAGGAACACTATATTTAATTTGTTTGCTGATGTGAGCAGCATGTCTGCCATCAAGTTCAATTCTTTGATTCTTCTTTCAATTTTGTCAAACCCCTTAACATTTCGATTTTTGCAGAGTAATAAGCGCATAGTTTTGAGGGTATAAAGAAATAACAGAAACATACTGGCATTAAGTACTTATTTACAATATAGGAAATCCCCGTAGGGTTTGAAAAAATATATATACAGAGTTTAAAAGAAAATAAATTACAGTCTAAGATAACTAAGAGCAGATTCCGCCTACACCGGGACTCTATTCGCCAATAATCACTGTCTTGCCCCTCGAGCCGCTACCTTCTGCTGGAATGTTTTTGAATGTTGCAAAATGGTGTGATTCGAGCGAATCTCAATAGCAACATACAGTTAGACATATACAATGTGAAAATAAATATGCAATGCACCATGTTATGTAAGATGATAATATTATGTGCACACTATCTAAGGCCAAACAACTATTTGCAACTCTGGCTTAACTCTGCGCCTCCATTGGGTCCCAGACCACAACTAAGCTAGCATGCCCTTGACACTGTGTTCATGTCCCAAACACTATGCTCATGTCACAGAAGATGACATACACAAAGCATACAGATAATCACATAGTATATGAAAGAATTCGAAAGAGTTACTACCTGATTCCTTTTTTAGTTCCCCTGTTTGTCCAATAACTTGAATTCAGCTCGGGCTATTATTGATTCTTATAAATTAAAGTTAACAAGTAACTGGTTATTATTTGCATTAATACTACCTTTAATCACATCACAGTTTGTTGGTTATCTATCACAGTTTCAGCAATTTCTGCACAGTGCAGTTTCACTGTTTTTCAGAAAACTGGCAAATTTTCAGTCAACTTTAAAAAATCATAATTAATTCTAAAAAATTCCAAATTGATTGATTCCAAAGCCTATGTGAAGCTCTTTAAGTATAATTTTATGAAAAAAATACCTAAGTCTGACCAGTGTCATCAAGTTATTCCCTTTTAGTCGTGTAGCATATCCGCAAGCGCACGGATCGTCACAAGTAGTATAATAATATCGTTCACATGAGGACTAATGCAAAAATGAGTTAATTATCACACTTATGTTCTTAATTAGGTTGAGTCAGAGTATTTTAAAAGAAATTTTATGTTTAAGAATTAATTGATTAAAAGAGAATTTATTCAAGAACTTCAAGATGAGAGGAACCTAGGATTTTTTATCCCTATTGTACTTCATAAGACTAATTTATATCTTAAATTGATAATGAAAACATATGCTTGTCAGAGGTTCAAATTAATTGATAAAGCTTTCTCAAATCAAAACCAATTTTATATTTTCAATTAATATGTGCAATCTCTTGTCTTAGTTAACGAAAATACTCATTAAGCTCTATCCTCAATTAGACAATGCTAGGCTAATAGATATATCTCTATTCTATTAACAAACCATCCATTTAATCCCTAAACTTCAAGTCTAGCATGATTTTATCTAAGTTCTACAATTAAATTAGCTTTCTCAAGCATCACTCAATTGAACCTAACAATCTAAGTGGTGGCCAATCACCCAGAAGCATTAAGCATAAGATAAAATCAACACATAAATTTCATTAATCAATAAAAGAAATAAATAAAAAATTCTTAATCCATCTAATAGTTCAAAGCAATCCTAGAACATGAAATTTAGCTACTCATAGTCAGAACTAAAACAAATCAAAGTAATAATAATCAAAATAAGAGTTAACTGAAAGGAAAAAGAAGAAATTAATAAAACTAAAAGATTGAGCCTCAAATCTCTTTTAAGCTTCAATTCCCTCCAATTCTCCACAACGTCCTCTGATCCAATCCACAATGACCTCCTGGTCTTCAAATCAGTCACCTCTACAGTCCTCTCGTCCTCATGTGAAGATGACAACAAAACCTGAATGCCTCCCTCTTCTCTCTGTGTATTGAAACGCTTTTCCTTCTCCTTTTCTGAAGAAGCTTAACCCCTATATATAGGTCATGTTCCTAAATCCTCATGCAATATCTTTCTAACAAAATAAAATCAAACAAAAAGATAAAAAGATATAAAAAAATAGATAATGATAATAATAAATAAAGAAGAAGAAGATGATGATGATTATAATAATAATAATAATAATAATAATAATAATAATAATAATAATAATAATTAAATATCTTTTCCTTTTTATCTTAAATTATTATATTTATTATTAATATCATTATTTTTATCTTTAATATCAAAATCATTATTTTTATCTTAAACTTTGATATTTATAATGAAATCTCTCTAAATCAATATCTTATCAAAATCTCACTCAAATCCCTTTAATTTAACCTAGATGACTCCCAAATATATTAAAATATATCTTAAGATTATCGAAAAATATGGAGTCATCATTCCCAGAAATTTGCCAAACCTCCTCTGTTCCAGATTGCACTCAAGAAATAGGGCTCAACTTTGAAAATCCATATCTTTTAATCTACTAATCCAACAATTATGATCTACCTATAAAATTAAAGCTCTACATGTCTACTTTAATTCTATAAAGTTTTATAATATTTGGACTAGTTTTGACTAACAAAATTCATTTCACAATAACACTGCCTCCAGTGAGACAAATCAAACAACATTTCCTTTTACTTCTAAAATTTCCAAATTCATATAGAACCATCCAAAACTCATGACCATATATATTCCCACACAATTTTCCCTTCTGAATCTAATGGAATTATCAAAATTACAAAATTTCAACTCCTTCCCCCTGTTTTGTACATGGCCAAAACATAGGAAGAGGAAGGGAAAAATGTGTTTTCATGCTTTCAACCATTAAAAATGTCACACAACAAGACTGCCACGCAGGAAGACATACTCCCCGCAAATCTAGTTTTTTACAATTTGTGTTCCAAACATAATTATGTTGTGTTTAACCACTAATTTCCTCATTTTGTCATTTTAATGCGCTCTTTAATTCACTATTTTATTCCCTTAAATTCCATAACTGCATACAAAGAATATTGGTGAACAAAAAGTGGGACGTTACAAATTTTTTTACTCAATATCTTATCCCAACTTTTCAGATCCTCAAGGTTGCCAAAATCCAAATATATATTTCTGTATGTTGGAGAGAATAAAATGTATTAATTTGTTAATCACATATTATGTTTGGACGGACAGAAAACCTAAGGGATGAGAAAATAGAGGGGGAGAAAAGTGGGTAGAGAATATTACCCCTTGTTATATTTGGATGCAGGGGAAATGAGGAAGAGAGAAAATATATAATATTTACAATGACAATAATATTCATATTTAATTTTTGTTCATTTTTATTATTTTATTTTGTGAGAAAATATATTCGACTTAATATTTTGATTTTAAAATAAAATTTAAAAATAATGTCATCTTAATTTGACTTTAATTCTAATTATCTTGATTTATTAATATCAAAACAAAAATTTATAAAAACTATAATTATATTTATTTAATTTCTATAATTATGCCATTATGATTTTATATATTAATATTATTTATAATTATATTAATTAAACTTTCTATAAAGTTCAAAAAAACAATTTAAATAAAATAAGGGGAAAGCGTTTAATATAAAAATGTTTTTCTTTCCCTCTTTTTCTGAACCAAATAAGATAACGTTAAAATTTTTTTCATCCCCTCCCTTTCAAACAATTCAAACAAGGTATTATTAAAATATCTTCCTTCCCCTTCCCTCTATTAAAATATCTTCTCTAAATTGTCCCATCCGTTAAACCAAACAGACCTAAATGGGCTATTTGAGGACCGCTTTAGGGCCTACAAAATCCTGCTACATACTCCTTTTATTGTTAGATGGGCTGGACCTTGGCCCAGGCCCAATTTGTATGACTCACGATTTCTTCTGAAATAATGTTGTTTTAAAATTAGACGAGAAGCCACGAGCACACCCGGTAGTTCTAATTTTTTTTTTGGGAGAACGTACACAAAAGAGCCACCTGAGGGTACACATAATATTAAAAATTAATCAATTTTTGAAATAATGGAAGGCAACCAAGACCAAAAACAAACAAATAAGGGTTAAGGGGTAAAAATGTCCATGAACTTTTCTTACAAGAGCACCCAGCACCATATACATTTTTTAGGTATAAAAATCCCTATCAAGATTACAAAATGTTAAAAAAATACCACCTCCGTTTATTTGAGCTAACTACCATTACTTTTAGGTTTCTTGTATAGTGTCAATCCAATCCAGTCACCATATAATTAATGTTATTTAATTATCCAATACCCACAGTCTCTTTCTCTCTTCCTCCCCTTTTTTTTTCTCTTACTCCCATTTGATCCTGCTTGATGACATGCAAGATGCCAAGACCATAACGAGTTTTGAAGACCCATGGAATAAAAAACCAAAAGGAGTAAATCGCCAACCATCTCAATGTTCTTTCCCTTCCTCCTCCTAGCTTCGGCAAAACAAGATTTATGAGAGGAAGCCAAGATCCATGAAAGACATAGATTTCTGCGCTAGCTTTAGTAGATGATGGCACAATGGTGAAAATACAGATTTTGACGGCGACACCCACATGAGGTGGGACCTTGAAAGAATTTCTGGAACAATGAGAGGATAGCTTTGTCGCAGGACTAAGCTTTGTCAGAGCAAATAGGATTTGATCTTGAATGAGTATGGTTGATATGGAAATTTGATGAAAGTATTGGATACCTGCTTGATGTTCCTGGTTAGTCCGTCCACCAGGGAGCCACCAATCAGTGATGGCAGAACACCCTTGGCCCTTCGTAATCATCCTCGCAGTCGGGTTTCCTCATTAAAAGCACCCTCCTTTTGCTTCTTCTAGAAGAAGATCATGAAGACAACTCCGTCTCCTTCCTCCCCTCAACTATCGTCTCTTCCATCCAATTAACCGCCCTTCTCCTATCGCCCGTTCTCTGCTTTCGTCGCCACTAAAAATACTCGGAGGAAGGAGAAGCTTTAATGAAAGAAGAGAACCAGTCAGAACATTTATGGAACAAGAGAACCGTCAATCTACCTTTTAATGGAGGAATCAGAACCGAAGACAACAACCTCGACCGAAAAAAAATATGGAATAAGAGAACTGGTAGAAAGGTATATCGGGTTTAAACACTATGTGCCATGTCCTCCTCTTAGTCATCAAATACTGTACACTTTAATGAATAAACAAGGGTCCTAGATGCACAAGTTAACAGATATTAGGTGATCCCAACGGTGGTGGCATTTAAGATTCTTTTTATAATGTACATAGGTATTTTTGATCTAAAAACTTTTTCATGGTACTAGTTGCTCCTTTTAAAAATGATTATGGACATTTTTGCTCCTTCGCCGAACAAACAAACAAACGAAAACAGAGAGAAAGTGGCTTCACATGGTAACTTGAGTAAACGCCGTATTAAATTTGTAGAGCCCCAATGGAATTGGCTTCACATCAAATAGTGGAGAGAAGTGTATACTCCGATTTGGGATGCTAGATTTGATTCAATGATTTAGATTTGATAGTTATAAGGACCTTATTCAAAATTTGATGTAACTATAAGGATTGTTAGATTAGTTTTCCCTAGAAAATATTATTAACATCAAATCAAATTTAAAGTCCATCCCATATTATAAGGCGGTAAATGATGTGATATTAGCGTGGGAGTGTAATGGTGTCAAGTGGGACTGAGTAGCACACATCATCCCCTAAGGACTGGAAATGTAATTGATAAGCCATGCCTTTTCTTGTATATGAAGGTGTACATGTGATATGTGTGTATATATTTAAGAACACAAAAGGGAGTATAGTAAATTAGTAATGCTTAGTATGAATACCGTAATATGATTGTAATGTTATTATTGATTAAGGAAACCTAGTTGAATCCGCTGGTGCTTTGTAATCTCCATATGCAATTTGGATGTGTCACATTATGTTGGAAATATTGTGTGTGAGTGTGTCAAAGAAAGAAGTCTCATAAAACTTAAGATTGGGAATGCCCTAGTATACAATTAACTATGAGCTTGAGTTAGTAAAAAGACTGATAAGAGGAGTATGTAAACTGACTGTTGGAGATGACCGTTAGATTTTTAATTGAATGATTTTAATGACATTTAAAAGGTTTTATTACATTAAATTATCATTAATATTGATTTTGTAACTGTTGTTTTAATTGTCATTAAACCGTCATTAATGGTCATCATTGCAGCTCAACGGTCACATAATATCTGCCTATAAAAGGCAATGTATGGAGTAAGTTCTGAGAGCCAAGGTGTGAGCACCGAGGTTTGGTGACATAGAGGTCCCTGAGCTCCTCTCTTCTCTCTTCTTCTGAGTTATACTAATATCTTTATGCAGTTCTGTCCCCCTGCTTTCTGCAGGAAGAGTTCGTTTTATCCTGGGGAGTGCCGCTTCCTAATCTATTAGGGGGGTTGCGGAATATCTCCTAAGGACAGCGTCCTTGGACGTGACTCGAACTATTTGTTTATTGTGTTTCAACAGGTGCTGCCGCTAACAATTTGTACGATGTACGATGATAACGCCAACAATCTTAGGAGATACTTTCTGCTAATTTTAGGACTGCATTATGATGAGCGTTCTTCAATTTGTTTAGTTGATTACAAAGGAAATGAGATAAGTTTTGATTCTAATCTCTTCCCCCTTTGTTTGATTTTTAACCCTTGGAAATTATTCATGAATTGTTGAATGTTTCGTTATTTGACATGTGAATTGATGAAAATTCATCTTGTTTATTCACTTCCATTTCAATTGTGTCAAAATGCATATTTGAAGATTGTATATTAAATTCAAATTAAGGCTTATTTGCATTAATATGGAAAATTTGCAGTAATATATTGAGTATATTGAGTTAGCGGTTTTGTGAATTATGTATAATTGATTAATTGTTTTTTAGTTATGCGGAAATTTATGGGTTAGAAAATATCCTAATGTGGGGTGCTTGACATCTAAGAAAATCATCATGAATGGATATTGATCTTGGGAGCATGAAATTGCTTGTGTTTAATTTGGGGGCAGTAATATTAGTCTTGTTCCTTTGAAGATTATATTCCTTGGAACATTTTATGAACTATATATGTACTCCATATTTACGTGGTGATTTTAATTGTTGGGTTTGAGAAACAAACTTCATATTTTAAAATTTTGTGGTATTCTGTTAAATTAGAAGATATTACTTGCAATGATTGTTTTGGCACTTATTAGTGGCGGAGTTATTTGATAGTGGAAGAGACAAATAACTATAATGCTCAATCTCTTCAAGCAAAGTGAAGCAACTAATTTGCGTGACAGTAAGGTATCATACGTCAAATCTAAAACTAAAATAAAGTTACTGGAGGGCATTCTAATGATTGTATAAGCAGTTTATAGTTTTGTATAAGATGTCTGAAAGCTAATATGTTGGGGGTTTTATTGTTTTTGGTAATAATGAGTATTCCTTTGGTGAATTAAATCATTTACGTTGGAGGTTTCATTGGATGTGATTAATGAGAATATTAATTGGCTTAAATTGTTTTTTAACCTCTTTGAAATAATTTATGGCAGCAGTAATTTTATGATGAGGTACCAACGGTCAATGATTATTAATGTAGAGAATAAATGTTAATTGTTGATGAGTGTTACCATAGAAATATTTCCTTATTTTGGTAGTTCACATTAATAAGTCATTACCGTTGGTGAATTTAATCCTTTTTATGAAGGTTTTATTGTTCTAATTAGAGAATATATTTAATAGTTTTTTTATAACCTCCTATGATGGTTTTATAAACACTATCTACTCTTAATTCATGTTTAAGTGTACGATTGGTTTTGTGATTTTATGGGTTTTGAACAAAACTCATGACAAATAAAGTTAAATGTGAACTTATGGGTTTTCAAATAAATGTAATATTTGAAAAACTGAGGCATCATATTCATTGGTGATGTCGAACAATGTTTAATATGACATTTGTAAGTTTTTGGAACTTATTTCCCCTTTTGGTGGAAGTTCTCTGAAAATTTCTAATGTAATTAGAATGGAAGGGGATTATATAGTGAGATTCTAATTAAATTAGAATTATTATTTATAAGGTGTGAAAATATTTTTGAGATATTTGAAAGCGTGGGGGTGCCCAATATATGGAGTACCTTATAAATTTTTAAAGTTACAAATTGTTGCACATTATTACAAATTATTTCTTGCTTCATTTGATAAAACCAAGTTGCGGTTTAAAATTAATTATGCAGAGGTTTTGTTATTTGCTACAAAGAGTAAATTTTGTGAATTATTTAAAATTAATTATGTGGAGGTTTTTTTATTTGCTACAGAAAGCAAATTTTGTGAATTATTTGTGTGGCATGAAAATTTAATCATTTATCTAGTGTTGAGATAAATGTGTTTAAATTTCATAATTTGTGTGTATATATTTATAGTAGTATAAACATGTATGACTACTGTGAATATTGAATTTCTAATGCAGATAGCATATGTGTTTTAATGTGGCTTCAAAATTTAATATGAAGCATGTGTGAAGCAAATGTGATTTTGGATTTTGAAATCATAAAAGAAATAGTGACTATATACAATATTGAGAAATGTTTTTGAAGTTTGGTTTTTTGAAAACTGTTGCAAATATTCCTTATGATTCTAACACAGTTTTAAAGTGATTTAAAAACTGATTTTGCTGCTCAATTTGGGTATGCACAAATTGTTGAGAATTTGTTGCATTAAAGGATGTTAATTCCTGTGATATAGTTTGGGCTATGTGAAGATTGATCGTATATAAATATGCAGTCTCATGAGGAGATTTAAATATTTGAGGGGTACCATAAATGTTGGTATCATATACAGTAGATTCCTGTTGTATTGAGATACACAGATGTTCAACTAAATTTCAGTTTTGTATGTGAAAATCCACTAGTAGCTTAAATAAATTATTATGTGAGACATAGTATGTTACTCTAGAATTGGCTGAGATTGGAGGCTAAGTTGTTGAAAATCTCTTAGCAAAAATTGTGGGTGTAAAACCGACATTTTATGTCGATGAGTTGTGATTGCTAAATAGCAATAGCCATTGTTGAGAGAATAATGGTATAAGTGAATATCGTTTGAGATACTATATGAATAAGCATGCTTAAAATTTGTGGAGTTTTCTCAATCGATTTTGTGAGGTCAAAAGTTGACCTACGGATCCGTTAAAAAACCTCGGGAAGAATTAAATTAGTCGAGGGGAATGAGACTAAAGCCAATAGGAAATTAACAACGATGGCAACCCAACCTCTGTGATTGGTGATCCCATGAAGGAGGTTCAATGGGTAAGAACAAGTCGTTTGTTAGTTCTGCTAGCACTAAAATTAATTACCAGTCCCTTCCTATGGCAAGAGAAAGTGCTAGAATGCATTTTGGTGAGGTTGAGCAAAAGCTCTTAATGATTTCATAATCCTACGGGATAGTGTGCTCATTGCAGGTACATTTCATGAAATCACCTATACGAATGAGGAGTGGGGCCGCTCCTATGAGATCGTGGCAAAATCTCTAGAGCATTCGTTAAATACCAGGACATGCGCATGGTTGTTTTAATGTGCAAAAACTCTGTAACAGCAGAAAATGTGGGGGTATAATCTGACTCTTAATGCCTCTAGTATATGCCCAAGAGATGTTGGTTCATAGTCCATAGGACCACTGGCATCTCTGTGTACTAAGTATTATTAGTCTAGGTCTAGTTCATAGTCCAAAGGACCACTAGATACAATGATTATATCCATGTGTTTAACTCAGCTAATGAGGCTACGAGCTTCCTTTGACACATGTGGGGGATTGTTGGAAATATTGTGTGTGAGTGTGTCAAAGAAAGAAGTCTCATACAACTCAAGATTGAGAATGCCCTAGTATACAATTAACTATGAGCTTGAGTTAGTAAAAAGACTGATAAGAGGAGTATGTGAACTGACTGTTGGAGATGACCGTTAGATTTTTAATTGAATGGTTTTAATGACATTTAAAAGGTTTTATTACATTAAATTGTCATTAATACTGATTTTATAACTGTTGTTTTAATTGTCATTAAACCGTCATTAATGGTCATCATTGCAGCTCAACGGTCACATAATATATGCCTATAAAAGGCAATGTATGGAGTAAGTTCTGAGAGCCAAGGTGTGAGCACCGAGGTTTGATGACACAGAGGTCCCTGAGCTCCTCTCTTCTCTCTTCTTCTGAGTTATACTAATATCTTTATGCAGTTCTGTCCCCCTGCTTTCTGCAGGAAGAGTTCGTTTTATCCTGGGGAGTGCCGCTTCCTAATCTACTAGGGGGGTTGCGGAATATCTCCTAAGGACAGCGTCCTTGGACGTGACTCGAACTATTTGTTTATTGTATTTCAACAGGTGCTGCCGCTAACAATTTATACCGTGTACGATGATAACGCCAACACATTATTCATAAATAGGCTTTATATTATTATTCATACAAAACCGTACAGTTTGTGGTGGTTATTTTTCTCTTAACAATTAACACAGCTCCATGTGCCATTTAATGTAACCGTTGTCTATACATGGAAAGAACAACAGGACGTGGTCTTAACTATACTGAAATGATACTCCCTCTTGTTTTTAGTATATGACATATTTGAAAAATTGATCTTGATTCTAAATATAAGACATATATTTTCATATTTGTCAATATTTTTCTAATTTATCCTTATTGATGCTTCCTTAACAATAATAAATGAGAAAATGGAATGATGGAATTAAGAAAGATGACTAAGGTGTTTTAGAAAATACATACCATATTAACTAACTTTCTTAATCTAATCAAACTAAATAAATGTCTTATATTACGGATCGAAGGAAATTATTATTAATTTTATAAACGCCTTGGGCTTTCCTTCTATTATGCTTTGTGTTTATACTTTCATCATATATGAATAAATAATATTGACAGCAATTAAGGTCACCTATCTTATAAAATATTTTATTAGTTTTTTTCTCATTAATTCTATTTTAAATTACAAAAGCTTAGAAAACTCCAATTCTTTCTACATATACATTTGTTCAAATTTTTTCATGACATGGCCAACTTCACTCTATTTTTAGGGAATTGTGGTGTGTCACCCTTTTAGGCACCTATAAATACTTTAATTCATTTGTAAAATGTAAAACAAATATGTTTTAAAAGTACACAACGCAAGATCAGGCGCCAGTTGTAATATCCCAAATTTTAGGACTAGAGGCATAAGATTAAGCCTGGATTAAGTGGACTGCTAGACCCTGGTTTAGCAAATGTCCCTATGAAGTATGTTTAAATTCCCCAAAAATTCTTTTATATCCTTGGATATTAAATGAATTATATTGGTGAGCTAAGGAGCTCGGGGAATAACAAAACGAAGTGATTGGAAGTCACACATAATATAGTAAAGTGAAACACAAAGTAATTTTGCCACTGGTGAAATTCCCGGTGTGGCAGTGGTGATTGTGTGACCTTTTTCGATAGGTAAATGATGGTGAAAAGTTATGAAACTTTCCAGAATGAAAATAGACTTATCAAGCTTCAATTTGATAGGTCATATAAGTCATTTGGAGTTGTACACAAAGAGAAATGAATTTTTGAAGTTAACCCAGCGAAATTAATCATTTTCTGGGACAGCATTCAAAGATTAAAATTCTGAAAAGAGTGAGCTTCCAATTGGCCAAAGCTTATATTTTTCCTTAAAACTAGACTCAATAAGGGTCGCATAGCCTTTGGAATCACTCCAATTAGACATTTGTACAATTAGATATGAATTTTCGAAGTTAATGAAAATTCTGCAGAATTTGATATTATATGCGAAAATTCAATTCTTGAACGAATCAGAGGGTGACACGTGGCAATCCATTTTATCACCTCCTTTAATCATCAATTGTCATCTTCTTCAGCGTATTTTCCACGGAAAACACCAGAAGAGAGAGAACGAAAATGGAAGAGGATGAGAGATAAAGTTATTTCCTCCGAAACACTACCGAAACGGCATCCTCTCTCAAAGTACCCTTCAGGAAAGTTCCTCTACTCATCGAGATCTTCATTCCTACGGTTTCGGATTTTCATTTGGAGGTGTTTGGTGCCGTCTCCCTTGTCGGGGTGTTGCCGGAATTCCAAACCGTTTGTGGAAACGGGTAGAGGTAAGCGTAAGCTTCCTTTTTAACCGATTGATTTGTTGTTTGGATGAGTTTTGGGAATGTTGGGTACTGTTCATGGCTGGTTTAAATTGGTGTTTTCAATAGCTAAACGATGTCCAATTGAAGTATAAATAGCTAATCACTTGATTATGAGTAGTAAGGAAGTGATTAGGTAAGAGAAAACGAAGAAACAACAACCTTTTTCGGATAATCTCATTTCTGCCATGTACTGTGACGTGGAGAAAGAGTGATAATTTGATGATTTTGATGCTTCCATTGGCTTTAGGAGGCAAAATTGTATGGGTATATAAGTGTTCATGAATTTTGGACACTTGTACATAAATTTAGAAATTTTAGAAGTTAAAGGGTAAATGCTGTGTATTCCGTTTTCTGGAGGCAGTGTTATGGTGACGTAGTTTTGAGTGGTCAAATGTTATCCAATGATCATGAAACTCTCCAGTTTGAAAGTAGAGACATAGACCTTTAATTTGAATGGTCATAATGGTTAATTGGATAAGTATACTATGAGATATGAGTTGTTAAAGATATGCCATGTTTTCTGGAAGAATCTGAAACAGTTGGTGTTTGGAAATATTCTGGGAATGTTGTGGTGGCAGCGTTTAAAATCGAATATTTTTATACAAAACTACACTTATAGGGCTTCAAATAGAGCTTTGAACCACCTAAATTGGAGTTCTATAGAATTAGTTATGATTTTCCAAAGTTTGGTCAAAAATGCTGGTAGATTGAGTACCATGCGAATTTGAGTAAGAAATTGGCCAAATATAATTGGAATGAACTCCAAGGGTGAAAGTAAGCCTATAGGGCTAATGTGAGCCATTGGGCATTCAATTTTCATGGCTCTAATAATGTTATCACTTGCCTAGGGCCATGAAGTGATAAATAAGAAGTAAGAGTTGGCGGATCAAGGGACAAGAAGAGAAGGACATAAAGTCCACCAGGTAGTGAACTTACCTTTTCTGCATGTATGTGATATGTATGTCTTGCATTGATTATGTGACTGCTTTGCCTATTTGTGTGGAACATGTATGATTGGTTGAAGCTCTGTTATATTTGTGCAATGGCCATATGTATCTCATAACATCGAGCATGCAATATGTCATTATGTTGGCATGAAATAGTGTAGGCAAGCATGTCATGCATTCATATATATCTAGCATGCATAGTGGTAATGTTTGCTACTGAGATTCTCTCGAATCTCACTCCTCCCAAACAACCATTCAGACAGGTCAGCATTGGAAACGTGCTGAGATCATAAAAGAGATATGCACAAGGAAGAATGTTGCTGGTTGTTTGAAGGCCTTTTAGTTATTAAGGTCTGTAAATATTATGTAAACCCCTGGTGGGGGAAACTTTTGTATTATAATCAAGCAATATTGTATTAATATTATCAGTATATTCATGCTATTCCTGTGTGCCCACTGAACTACGCATTGCTACTCTGAGCAATATCAATAATAAGACGGGGTCTTACATTTTTGGTATCAGAGCAGTGGTTCTGGCCATACTGCGAGTAGTTTGGGCACTAGAATAGTATACTGATATGCTTGATTATATAGAGACGAGAGAAAAACGAAGTGAATTACTTCGGCTAATTCACAATCAATCCCCTGAAAGGAATAGACAAGCCCTGGAGAAACAGTGAGTACCCAGAGGGCAACCAGTATCGTAATTGCGGTCCGAGGGTGGTATAAGGACGTTGTAGACCCGAGGAACCGGATCTGGATTCCGTTACCAATTCTAGTACTGGAACGATATACGTGAAGCATGACCAATGATGAATTAGGAACTATAGGAGGATGTCCGAGGTATATATATCTGCGAGCAGTCTGAAAGCATGACACCCCCATAGACCAGCATACAATGTACTCGGACGGTTTGATCCTAATATAATGTGAGCAATGTCTTCTGGATTTAGAGACATATACGACAATGGGATATGCACAACACTGCATTTCTTTCCGGATACAGTGGTTTAGTCCGGAAGAAGAACAAGATAACTGAGCAGGGTCTAACAGACAATTTTATAGACTTTAGGGAGCAAATCGCCGGGTACGTGTCATCGTGCATGTACCGGTACTAATATGCAATCTATGCACAATATTTTGATGCCTGGAGACAGTGGGCACGATTTTTGAGATAAGGGCAAGCATGGGGTACCGGTGGCTGGAAGCAGTTCGAGTCGGTATCTACGTTTTCGTACGAGTACACAAAAGTTAAGCGTGCTCAACCCAGGAAAATCTAAGGATGGGTGACCCCCTGGGAAGTTACAAAAACATGATATGTTATGTAATGCAAAAGAGCAAGAGCATGTTGTTCAGCAGTCTAGAGGTTGTATATAGTTACAGGTTTTCCTTGGCTACTATAAACTCCAATTATATGTTATTAAAAGAGTGTTTGTGTACCAACATAGTGTAAAATGACCGAAATACCCTCAAGTTATAAGGAAAGTTAAAACCTTTTGGTTAAAGGTTTAAACTATGATTAGAAGTTCCTAAATGACACAAAGAATGATTAGAGGCAAAGAGATGATGAAATAAGCATTGATATTTAATCTGAACCATTTCTGTTGCAGTGAGTACTGCTCAGAAAAGTTTATTTAATAAGGTTATGAAAACTCGAGGCATAGAAATTATTTGAGGTTTCTCTGTGCTAAGGAACGATCGTTAGTAATCCCGTAGGGTTAACACTATGTAGTTATGATATGTGGTGATGCATGATAAGTAGTAATTATGCTATATATCGATCTTAGAGGATCCGATTTGTTGATACTGAAGATTGATGATAGGTTTAAAACAGATCTAAGCTGAAATAGTGCCTGGGTCACAATACGATTAAGGTTGCACTATGATTCTATTTCATGAAGGAAATTTGATCCTTGTAAACCTCATAAATGATATTGAACCTTCAATAGTGATTGAGGATATTACTCGAATACTGTGAAGGTGAGAATAGGCGCAATTGATCTTAATTCTTTGTTAGCATGCCTATTGGGTACAATTGAGGAAAGTTATTTCCGATTCATATGAAATTGAGGTAGTAAAACAAGTACAAACAATTAGTGTAGCCCTACCTATATTATACTTATCAATATTCATTTGGGGTTTAAACAGATGTCATAGGAGGTTTATACGGAACTCCCATTAGATCATCTTGATATTGTTAGCTCTTATGAGGAAATAACATAGCAGAGTGGCACAGCGGAAGCATAGTGAATATATGCGCAATTCTTGTGAGTTTCCAGAGAGGTCATTATCACACCAGTGTGATCATCCCAAATCGCAATAAGACTTGTGTGGTCTACAATAATGTAGCCTGTGTGGCATACAGTGATTTAACCGGTAAGGTCAGCAATGACACAACATATGTGGTGTGCAGTATTACCTGTGTGGTCGCGATGAGACACCTGTGTGGTGGTTAGCAATGAGGCAGCCCATCAGAGCATGTTATTCAACCTCATGATCGAGGGCTTTTACCCCGACATGACCAGGTGCCTTGGGCGTCTGGGACGATCCTGAGCTCTTGGTTGTCGCCGTCGTGAGGCGGGGCATAAAACATGTGGCTGAGGCGGTGTGGCCAATAATGTTACATCCTACATGATGTACAGTGATATTACCCATGTAAACCTGTGTGGTTTGCAACAATATGACCAATGTGGTATATAGTGACACCACCTATGTAGTCTACAGTCACACGATCTATATGGTTGTGGTGACACATGTGAACAGAGATTGGGATGAGTCTTAGAGCAGTAAGGTGTGATGGTGGCGAATTCCTCTCAACAATATGATATTAACAATCCCAGATCCATCGATAACCCTTGTGGTCTATATAAATGTGAATAAGCACGGATTGGGATGCGATTTAGTGCAGCAAAGCCAAGTAGTGGCACATGCATCGCAACAGCTGTAGCCTCACAAAGCAAATTTCCTCACTCGTGTTATACAGCTAACAACAATTGATGTTGATTTAAGAATATGAGGCAAGTATGGACAGGTTGATGCCTGTTCCGAGATATTGCACACAATATGAGCAGCAATGGTCAAATAGTAATTTGATCCCGAGCAGTGTATGCAATACAGTCAATAAGGGTTAAATAATCATTTGATCCTAAACACCGAACAAACATGTAAACTTAATAGCAGACAAACAGTCAGGTCTACAAGCAGTCAAATTAGCAATAAGACCTAGTGTACATGTTTGTACAGGGCAGTAAGACCGGAATATTTAATACGGCAAGAGTAAAATGATTTAAGCCGTATGGCTAACTACACCGGGCGATGTTCCGACAAGGCATTGAGGTATAGAGTTACTAGCGGACTTAGTGTCCATTGATTGTAAGACCTGTTGGGTTAGTATATCTACAGGCTAGCAAATTACTAAGCAATCAGCGATATGTCAAATAAAGAACAAAGGCAATAAGACCTGATCTGCATGATTGCATGGGGCAATGTCCCTAGGCAGTAAGGCCTAACAAGTACTCTGTGTTATGTTAAACAGGGTTTTGGTATGTTAAACAAGGTACAACAGAGCTAACATGTCACCGAGGATAATCAATATGATTTGATATCTAAATTTCGAGGACGAAATTTTATTGACAGGGGGAGAAATGTAATATCCCAAATTTTAGGACTAGAGGCATAAGATTAAGCCTGGATTAAGTGGACTGCTAGACCCTGGTTTAGCAAATGTCCCTATGAAGTATGTTTAAATTCCCCAAAAATTCTTTTATATCCTTGGATATTAAATGAATTATATTGGTGAGCTAAGGAGCTCGGGGAATAACAAAACGAAGTGATTGGAAGTCACACATAATATAGTAAAGTGAAACACAAAGTAATTTTGCCACTGGTGAAATTCCCGGTGTGGCAGTGGTGATTGTGTGACCTTTTTCGATAGGTAAATGATGGTGAAAAGTTATGAAACTTTCCAGAATGAAAATAGACTTATCAAGCTTCAATTTGATAGGTCATATAAGTCATTTGGAGTTGTACACAAAGAGAAATGAATTTTTGAAGTTAACCCAGCGAAATTAATCATTTTCTGGGACAGCATTCAAAGATTAAAATTCTGAAAAGAGTGAGCTTCCAATTGGCCAAAGCTTATATTTTTCCTTAAAACTAGACTCAATAAGGGTCTCATAGCCTTTGGAATCACTCCAATTAGACATTTGTACAATTAGATATGAATTTTCGAAGTTAATGAAAATTCTGCAGAATTTGATATTATATGCGAAAATTCAATTCTTGAACGAATCAGAGGGTGACACGTGGCAATCCATTTTATCACCTCCTTTAATCATCAATTGTCATCTTCTTCAGCGTATTTTCCACGGAAAACACCAGAAGAGAGAGAACGAAAATGGAAGAGGATGAGAGATAAAGTTATTTCCTCCGAAACACTACCGAAACGGCATCCTCTCTCAAAGTACCCTTCAGGAAAGTTCCTCTACTCATCGAGATCTTCATTCCTACGGTTTCGGATTTTCATTTGGAGGTGTTTGGTGCCGTCTCCCTTGTCGGGGTATTGCCGGAATTCCAAACCGTTTGTGGAAACGGGTAGAGGTAAGCGTAAGCTTCCTTTTTAACCGATTGATTTGTTGTTTGGATGAGTTTTGGGAATGTTGGGTACTGTTCATGGCTGGTTTAAATTGGTGTTTTCAATAGCTAAACGATGTCCAATTGAAGTATAAATAGCTAATCACTTGATTATGAGTAGTAAGGAAGTGATTAGGTAAGAGAAAACGAAGAAACAACAACCTTTTTCGGATAATCTCATTTCTGCCATGTACTGTGACGTGGAGAAAGAGTGATAATTTGATGATTTTGATGCTTCCATTGGCTTTAGGAGGCAAAATTGTATGGGTATATAAGTGTTCATGAATTTTGGACACTTGTACATAAATTTAGAAATTTTAGAAGTTAAAGGGTAAATGCTGTGTATTCCGTTTTCTGGAGGCAGTGTTATGGTGACGTAGTTTTGAGTGGTCAAATGTTATCCAATGATCATGAAACTCTCCAGTTTGAAAGTAGAGACATAGACCTTTAATTTGAATGGTCATAATGGTTAATTGGATAAGTATACTATGAGATATGAGTTGTTAAAGATATGCCATGTTTTCTGGAAGAATCTGAAACAGTTGGTGTTTGGAAATATTCTGGGAATGTTGTGGTGGCAGCGTTTAAAATCGAATATTTTTATACAAAACTACACTTATAGGGCTTCAAATAGAGCTTTGAACCACCTAAATTGGAGTTCTATAGAATTAGTTATGATTTTCCAAAGTTTGGTCAAAAATGCTGGTAGATTGAGTACCATGCGAATTTGAGTAAGAAATTGGCCAAATATAATTGGAATGAACTCCAAGGGTGAAAGTAAGCCTATAGGGCTAATGTGAGCCATTGGGCATTCAATTTTCATGGCTCTAATAATGTTATCACTTGCCTAGGGCCATGAAGTGATAAATAAGAAGTAAGAGTTGGCGGATCAAGGGACAAGAAGAGAAGGACATAAAGTCCACCAGGTAGTGAACTTACCTTTTCTGCATGTATGTGATATGTATGTCTTGCATTGATTATGTGACTGCTTTGCCTATTTGTGTGGAACATGTATGATTGGTTGAAGCTCTGTTATATTTGTGCAATGGCCATATGTATCTCATAACATCGAGCATGCAATATGTCATTATGTTGGCATGAAATAGTGTAGGCAAGCATGTCATGCATTCATATATATCTAGCATGCATAGTGGTAATGTTTGCTACTGAGATTCTCTCGAATCTCACTCCTCCCAAACAACCATTCAGACAGGTCAGCATTGGAAACGTGCTGAGATCATAAAAGAGATATGCACAAGGAAGAATGTTGCTGGTTGTTTGAAGGCCTTTTAGTTATTAAGGTCTGTAAATATTATGTAAACCCCTGGTGGGGGAAACTTTTGTATTATAATCAAGCAATATTGTATTAATATTATCAGTATATTCATGCTATTCCTGTGTGCCCACTGAACTACGCATTGCTACTCTGAGCAATATCAATAATAAGACGGGGTCTTACACCAGTTTTCTCTGCCCCCATTTCATCAATAGATTCAGCTCACCACCCTCCCCCCTCACAACCCTCACCATCCAAGGTATACTATAATCATTCCTTTTTATTCACAATTCATATTCCTATTGGAGGTCGCTTCCAATTATCTTCCTCTTACGTAGAGTTGATATTTTTTTTTTAAAAAAAAATTTAAAGCTTTGACCAACATGCTACATATTGAGAGTAACATGATACATATATTAAATCATTTAGAAAATTTTAATAATAGAACTCCCCACCATCTTGAGGAAGGTTCTAATAAAGTAGTTTAGCAAGCTGCAAAATGAAGAACAGACAACTTTAAGAGAGCTAAATATCATTTCTATTATAACTTATTATAACAGAATTTACTACCTAAGTATAAATAAATTTTACTTATTTATAATATGTAACATCCCAAAAATTTAATGTAAGGATTAATTTATGGAAAATAGATAGTAAGCCAATTTATGGAACCTACAAAATTTAAGGAAACTTAAATTTGACAAAGGGAAAAATTAGGACTTAGTGTGTGTAATTAATAGGATAAAAATATACCTATATATATATTTAAAAGCTTACCAACACATGAGACAAACACACATATACTCACCATGCATGAAGACACACGTACAGCCTCCTCATTTACCACACTTGGAGCATCATAAGCACACACACGTACAGCATATTATGACTCATTCTCTTCCTCTTCTCTCATTGGAACAACACACACACACAATCTTTTCCCATTTGACCAGCATACAACACACATACGTATAGCTCACAAACTCCTCCAACTCTCATTTACGTTCAGCTGCAAAGAGAGAGAGCTTTGAAAAGAAAAACAGAAACGAAACAGAAACAGAAGCACAGAAACACAGAAAACAGAGAGAGAAACGAAGGAAGAACAAGCTCCAAATCTCACACACAACATCATAAACGTGTTTAGGTAAGTTTCTTCTACTTTAACCTTGGATTTCCATTGGATTTGTGGTTGTTTTCTGGGTTGTTTTGCTGCTAGAATCAAGAGAAGTTACCAAAAACGTTTTGTTACCGTTCAGTTTCAAAACCAGCAAGTTTGTGTCCGTTTTGCATGAGATTTTCGATTCCTTTTCTTCTGTAATCACGTCCCAAAACTCAAGGAACATGTTTAGGAGTATGTAGAGTCAAAATATTTGAGATTAGAGTCCAAAAATCATGGTTGCATGTGAGTTTTATCAACTCTGTTTTGGTCGCCGGAAAACAGAGGTTTTATCGGACACTTTCAGAAGCTCAACCGGAGGCTACAGATGGATTTTTCATCTGGTTCTTTTTTATATGAAAATTTTAGTATGTGTAGTATGAAATAGAATCAAGAAGAGCTCAATTTGGTGTCAAAACAAACAAGTTATTAATTTTTGAAGTTAGACTGTCCAAAACTGATGTTCATCAGAGTCAGTCCGTTTCGTGTGGCTTTATCACCAACCACATCACATCCATTATTTACTAAAATTTACAGGGAGATAGTAGATATAACAAGATTTAAAATGAGTGGTAGAATGCATCATTTGGATATCTGTAGAGAGATTTATGATTTCTGAAAGATGGGTTTAGAAACAGGTGCAATCCTGAACGTCCAGATTCTAGTAGTTGATTTCGTGGTGTTTTTGAATTATGTAATATTTCCCAATGGCCATGAAAATTTCCATAATTGAAGTTCATAGTCTTATATTTAATTTTATATATATTTTGTGTTAATTGGATTAGTATACTAAGAGATATGAATTTTTGAAGTCAGTTGCTCTCAAACTGTATTTCTAGAAAGCAGTTTGTTTGTGTCAAACGTTTGGAAAATCAAACATTTCCAAACAATTATGAAAATTTTCAGATTTAAATTAGACATCCATAGCTTTAAATTAACGGGTAGAACATAATTTTTGGACAAGTATATTAGGAGATATAGATTTTCAAAGTCATGCTATGTTTCTGGAGACTAATCTGGAATAGGGGTATTTCGGGAAATTCTGGGAGTAATATGGTAAATCTGGGTAGATTTTGATATTTTTCCATGAAAATATATTTCAATATCTTCATGTAGGCTTTGGACCCAGTCAATTTCGAGTTTTCTAGAATTAGTTATGATTTTTCAAAGTTAACTGAAAAATCTGCCAATTTGTTGAAGAATAGTAAAATTACACTATGCAAAATTATATAGTGTATAAACCACTGAAACTGAGATAATCAGAAGTATATGATTAAAGATAGTAGTAATACAAGTAATAACCAATTACTTGTTAATTTTAATTCATAGGAACTGGTAAAAGCCCGAGCCGAAGAAAAAGTTTTGGATAAACAGTTGGACTGGAAAAGGACCCAGGTAGTAATTCTTTCTTTCATGCACTATGTGATTATTTATATGTTGTGTATTCCATTTTCTGTAACATGACAGTGCCTGTGGCACAACACGCAAATAAGCCAGAGTCTAAACATATCGTTTGACCATGGACACGAGTTTAGCCGGGGTTGCAAACAGTCGTTTGGCCTTGGACAGTATGCATACAACACGAGTTAGCATTTTGCATATCATGGTGCATTGCATATTTATTTATTACATTTTATATGATTGATTGTATATTACTACTGAGATTCATTCGAATCTCACCCTTTTTCAACATCTAAAAATATTCCAGCAAAGGACAGCGGCTCTAAGGGCAAAATCGTAATTACTGGCAGAGGAAGGTCCAGTCATAGTCGGGAGTTACATCTGATTATCTTTAGTTTTGGAATTTATTTCTTTTGTACTCTGTATGTATTTTTCAACCTAGATGAGGATTTTCTGTATTATCAGTAAGTACTTATTATCAGTATAGTTTCACTATTTCTGTTTGCCATCTGAACGACGCATTGATTATATAGCGAATATCAGAATATTAAGGGGTTTGACATAATACTTGTTGGACATGGTTTGGATGGAACATGCTTCTGCTGCAATTTGCCACTAATCTAGTGCGCCAGTTGGATGTAGAGAAAAGTTGGAAGTAAAGGAAATGTGATGAGCCAAAATAAAAGAAAAAAATTGGAGAGGTTACCTCTCTTATTTGGAGAAACGAGGGAAAATACGAAAGAAATTAAGAAAAATGGACAAATGTCACAATGGCAAAATAACATCTATCCCATTACAATCATTTGTTATAATAAAACTAGGGATGATTGATCTGTATGTTGTTATAGTTTCAATCAATTTTTAATTATGTCCCTATAGTTTTTTTTTCTTTTTATATCCTTATAATTTCACTTGTTTTTAATTAAGTCCTTATAGTTTTTTTTTCTTTTTATCAGGTCCTTATTGTGTCACTGGATTTTTAATTCGGTCCTTGTAGTTTTTTTGGATTTTAATTTATTCATTTAATTTCAATTTAAATTTAAATCAATGAATAATATTAAAATATAATTTAATAATAATAAATTTAAATTAATAATTACATAGTTTAAAAAATAATTAATATATTTGAATTTCAATTGAATTAATAAATTAAAATTTTAAAAAACCTTCAAGGACCCAATTAAAAATCTTGTGAAATAATAAGAATCTGATAAAAACAAAAATAACTACAAGGACCTGATTAAAAAAGGTAAAAGTATAAGGACTTGATAAAAAGAAAAAAAACTATAGGGACTTAATTAAAAATTGGTTAAAATTATAAGGACATGCACATTAATTATCCCACAAAACTATATAAAAATAAACATTATCAAAACTATCTCAAAAATATTCGATTAAATTATTCAACATGATTAATGCTTTTTAATTTAGATTAATTACATTTATTGCCACATTTCAACCATATATAACAGTGCCATAAGATAATATATCTTATGATGTCAGATTAAGCTCAGTACATCTATATAAGAAAATTCTGAATATTACGGTAATTGTCACCACCTAAAAGAGATTTCGTTATATAAAGCAATAATGCACAACGAACATTTTTACGTTATTCTAATATAATTTATCTATAGATTCAGCTTACATTTTTATTATCATCTCAAAATAATTGTAGGCAAAAGTTAACTATAGGACTAAGCAGCATCTAACGTACTACGTCATTCCCCTAAAGCATTAACCATGTCTCGGAACAAGTCATTCACTTCTGAAACTTTTGTAACGTCTTAATCCTTACTATGATTAACTTCCTTCATAGTTCCAATTTAGAACTAAGAATTCCATCATGCATTAAGACTTTGCCTCTAATGCGTTAATTACAATAAAAAGAAAGTGAATTTATTGAGGGAATTTAGCAACAAAATTTTAAAATTCCGTCCCAAATTCTACGGATGCTAAATTGATTAATGACAGAAATTTCATTGCTAAATTTTGTAACACATTAATTTCTAAAGCCTTTAGATTAATTTAAATATATAATGGTTCAAACCTGAGACCAAGACAATTTAAATTCCCAATTTAAGACAGAGTTTAATCTTATATTTGTATAAAATTTTCAAAAACTTTTTAAAATAAATATGTATGGTCTAAATTTTAGTTTGTAAATTCATTATCTTTATCAGTTTAAAAATCTTTTATTTAAAATACAGGGCATTTTCTATCTATAGTTCGGATCGTGATGGTTAACTTATGGGTTTCTGGATACCAGTACGTTATCGAAAGTCTAGCGTACGGATTACAACGTATACAGTCTGCATCGCGAGTACTAGTACTACTATCGCTACTATAACTACTTATAAATATTTTAGAGTCATCCAAAATAAAATGATAACCAACAGTCCATAATTTATTTGCCTCTTCTTCGTCCGTCTATATTACCTTCTTGCCCTTAGAGCTGGACGCCTTTGCTGTATATCATTGGTTGAAAAAGGGGTGAGATTCAAAAGAATCTCAGTAGTACACAGATCACTCATATAATATGCAAATACTAAGCATGTAAAACAAATCATCAAACAACACAACTTACAGAAATGCAGCACATAAAAGGGCCTAACTGGTCCCTTATCTCATACTCACAGCACTTGAGATTCACAATCTGGCTGCCCAGGGCCTCTGCCCCATACAAGGTACAGTCACGGGCTTTCTGCCTCAAACCTACCTGGCTTAAGACGCCCCCGGGTAACTCCCGGTGCAACTTGTACTTACGGGTCTTACCGCCTATGGACTATCTGTCCCACGCATATACAGATGATATGGTACACATACATGGCATCACATATGATATAAGAGATAAGGTACTACCTGACAGTCTTTCCAAATTTGGTTCCTGTTCTCAGTCTCTTAGGCGTCTCGGGCAAATGTCAAATCCGATAATTTATAATTTACGGACGGGCGAATTATTACTTATTCCAAAATAATTTAAGACACTTTGGTAGGTTATCATTATAGCTAATACCTTAAATCTAATAGGTATTTAATGGACTCGTACCAACTCTAAGTATTTAATTTGACCCTTATAGTCCTAATTATTTCAAAAATACCCTTACTTTTTATTTTTTCACTATTACTCAATTCTGTCAGAATTTTCAATAATCTTTGAAAATTCATATCTTGGCCTAGAAATATCCAATTAAGGTGGTTCCAAATTCTATGTGTCACTTATGAAGTCTATTTTAATATAAAAATACTTTTAACTACCACCTATCCATGAATAATTCCCAGTTTTAAATTTTTCTCGCACTGCCAGAAAATCTTTCCAGTTTCAATAGCTTAGCTTCTAAACTTCATAACTAAATATCTAGAACTCCAAATGGTATGGTTCAAAATCATATATGATCATATTTAAATATATTATCAGGGAAAAATATAACCATTTATAAATTATAGGTACAATATTTCCAGAATTTCTTCAAACCTCGTCTGTACAATAAAACGTTCCAGATTCATCATTTAACTTTAAAAATTCATATCTCACTATTTATAAACCCAAATGATACATATTATATATCAAATTAAATCTTAATATGTCTACTATCCTTATGTAAACTTTCATAATCTTAGGACCAGGTTTGGTTACCGAAATGTATTTTACAACAAATATAATTTCAGAGAAACTAACCGAACAGCAACTCCTCTTATTTTCTAAAAATTCTATACTTATATATAATCATCCAAAAATCAAAACCACATGTATTCCTATATAATTTTTCGTGTAGAATTGATTGGAAACCTCAAATTTGACAAATTCTCATTCCTTCTTCGTGCACTATTTTTCCCAAAACAAAACCTCACAAGTCAACAATTTATTATACTAGGTTCTTATGCTTCCCAAATTACCCAAAAATAGTCTTAAATCAACTAGAAAGAGTTAAGAATATGGGAAGGAAACTCACCTATATTAGGATATGGAGTTGTATGTAGAATTTGTAATCACTTCTTCCTTCCTCTGGTAGCACTGATTCTCTTACTTATCTCTCTTTCTCTATTATGTGTCTCTTACTCTCTCTATTTTTCACTCACTCTCTCTTTTCTTTCTTCTTGGATAATGGCTGAAGAGAATTGAAAATGAGGAGTGTGTGTGTTCGTATGATTAAAAGAATGAGAGAGTGTGTTGTTTTTTTTTTATTATTAAAAATGTGTATGTGTGTGCCATGTGGGTAGTGTGTGTGTGTTTTTTAATTATATGATTGTGTGTGTGTGTATTGCGTGTGATGTGTGGGAAGAGGGTGTGTGTGTTTTAATTATTATTATATATATATATAGGTATATTTTTATCCTATTAATTACACACACTAGGTCTTTATTTTTTCCTTTGTCTAATTTAAGATTCCTTATTTTTCATAGGTTTCATAATTTAGCTTACTATCTAACTCCCATAAATTAATCCTTAGCCTTTGAATAAATTTTGGGATGTTACAAATTTCATCATTAATCCACTGTGTTCTTAATTATATGCTCTACATGGAAGTCTTCATTTTGAACTTCACTCTTTGTTTAACATACTTTGCTTTCTCTTTTTTACTCAACATGTTAACTTCTAGCATTAACATAATAAGTACGAGACGTTAACTTGTTCAAAATCATGTTTTAAACTGCACTTTACGTGTTAACCATTTCAGTAACAGCATTAAATGAGATTGGTTTTCATTTTTCTCCTCTCCATTTTCTCTTCTCCTTAATCTCCTATGCCTTCCGAGCTCCTTTTGTTTCTCAGAATTACCCTTATCTCCTATATGCATTTCTTCTTTTTTTCAGTAACAAATAAAAAGTCATCAATGACCCCAACGAATAACCATGAGTCGTCACAAAATTAGACATAAATGAGAGAAATAAAGCTTGGGTTTTTAATAGTGGTAGACCCCTTACCTTGCATATGAATAATATCTACAACCCGAATCACTCTGCGGAATCATCTAAATTTTCTTCTCTCCCATTTTAATCATCATTCATTTGACATCTTGGTTCATAGTATATATATGTTTTTAATGGCCCTTAATATATAGCTGTCTCAACAAATTGGTATAATATTATGTTGTGAACTCAATTATGAAATTTAATTTGGGATAAACTCGAGGTTTCTCTACTCTTTTTTCTTTCTTTCTTTCTTTTTTTTTTTTGATAAGAAGGTCTCTCTATCTCATAGATAAGTGCAAAATTCAAACATCTCAAAGTTAACCGGTGTTAAAACTTATATCTATAGTGCTGGCATTCATTTCTTACCCTTACGTGAAAGGGATGTAGTTTCATCCGATCTTCATCTTCACCTCATAAAAAGTTCCTGCTTTTTGTAACACCTTAATTTCTAAAGCCTTTAGATTAGTTTAAATATATAATGGTTTCAAACCTGAGACCAAAACAATTTAAATTCCCAATTTAAGAATAGTTTAATCTTATATTTGTATAGGATTTTCAAAAAACTTTTTAAAATAAATATGTATGGTCTAAATTTTAATTTGTAAATTCATTATCTTTATCAGTTTCAAAATCATTTATTTAAAATACAGATCATTTTCTATCCATAGCTCGCGTCGTGATGGTTAACTTATTGGTTTCTGGATACCAATACGTTATCGAAAGTCTAGCGTACGGATTACAACGTATACAGTCTACATCGCGAGTACTAGTACTACTATCGCTACTACAACTACTTATAAATATTTTACAGTCATCCAAAATAAAATGATAACCAAACAGTCCATAATTTATTTGCCTCTTCTTCGTCCGTCTATATTACCTTCTTGCCCTTAGAGCTGGACGCCTTTGCTGTATATCATTTGTTTAAAAAGGGGTGAGATTCAAAAGAATCTCAGTAGTACACAGATCACTCATATAATATGCAAATACTAAGCATGTAAAACAAATCATCAAACGGCACAACTTACAGAAATGCAGCACATAAAAGGGCCTAATCGATCCCTTATCTCATACTCACAGCGCTTGAGATTCATAATCTGGCTGCCCAGGGCCACCGCCCCATACAAGGTACAGTCACGGGCTTTCTGCCTCAAACCTACCTGGCTTAAGACGCCCCCGGGTAACTCCCGGTGTAACTTGTACTTACGGGTCTTACCGCCTATGGACTATCTGTCCCACACATATACAGATGATATGGTACACATACATGGCATCACATATGATATAAGAGATAAGGTACTACCTGACAGTCTTTCCAAATTTGGTTCCTGTTCTCAGTCTCTTAGGCGTCCCGGGCAAATGTCAAATCCTATAATTTATAATTTACGGACGGACGAATTATTACTTATTCCAAAATAATTTAAGACACCTTGGTAGGTTATCATTATAGCTAATACCTTAATTCCAATAGGTATTTAATGGACTCATACCAATCTAAGTATTTAATTTGACCCTTAGAGTCCCAATTATTTCAAAAATACCCTTACTTTTTATTTTTCACTATAACTCAATTCTGTCAGAATTTTCAATAATCTTTGAAAATTCATATCTTGGCCTAGAAATATCCAATTAAGGTGGTTCTAAATTATATGTGTCACTTATGAAGTCTATTTTAATATAAAAATACTTTTAACTACCACCTATCCATGAATAATTCCCAGTTTTAAATTTATTTCGCACTGCCAGAAAATCTTTCCAGTTTCAGTAGCTAAACTTCTAAAATTCATAACTAAATATCTAGAACTCCAAATGGGATGGTTCAAAATCTTATATGATCATATTTAAATATATTTTCAGGGAAAAATATTACCATTTATAAATTGTAGCTAAAAAATTTCCATAATTTCGTCAAACCTCGTCTGTACCATAAAACGTTCCAGATTCATCATATAACTTTAAAAATTCATATCTCACTATTTATAAACCCAAATGATACATATTATATATCAAATTAAATCTTAAGATGTATACTTTCCTTCTGGAAACTTTCATAATTTTCTGACCAGGTTTGGTTACCGAAATGTATTTTACAACCAATATGATTTCAGAGAAACTAACCGAACAGCAACTCCTCTTATTTTCTAAAAATTCTAGACTTATATATAATCATCCAAAAATCATAATCTCATGTATTCCCATATAATTTTTCGTGTAAAATTCATTGGAAACCTCAAATTTATCAAATTCTCATTCCTTCCTTATGTACTATTTTTCCCAAAACAAAACCTCACAAGACAACAATTCATTATATTAGGTTCTTATGCTTCCCAAATTACCCAAAAATAACCTCAAATCAACTAGAAAGAGTTAAGAATATGGGAAGGAAACTTACCTATATTAGGATATGGAGTTGTATGTAGAATTTGTAATCACTTCTTCCTTCCTCTAGTAGCACCGATCACTCTTACGTATCTCTCTTTTTCTATTATGTGTCTCTTGCTCTCTCTCTTTTTCACTCACTCTCTCTTTTCTTTCTTTTTGGATTTTGGCTGAAGAGAATGAGAAGTGTGTGTGTGTGCTTCCGTGTGATTAAGAGAGTGAGAGAGAGGGTGTGTTTTTTTATTAATTAAAAATGTGTATGTGTGTGCCATGTGGGTAGTGTGTGTGTTATTTAATTATATGATTGTGTGTGTGTGTATTGCGTGTGATGTGTGGGAAGAGGGTGTGTGTGTTTTAATTATTATTATATATATAGGTATATTTTTATCCTATTAATTACACACACTAGGTCTTTATTTTTCCCTTTGTTTAATTTAAGATTCCTTAGCCTTTGAATAAATTTTGGGATGTTACACTTTTCATTTCAAGCTCACTAAGAAGGCGTTTCGAACAAAATGGTCAACACGTGATATGATGGAAGTGTTGAAAGGAACGCTTTAACTAAAGTAGAGTGACCAGCCAGACTCAAAAAGTGTTTTATAATCAGAATCAAAGGGAGCATTGTCACACCCTACTTTTCTCTTAGTGAGATGAGCTATAAACATAATGAATTCAAACTACTAAGTCAAGTTTGATCCTAGGAAGAAAATATTTACTTCAATAGTTGAAAACTGTAACATCCCAAAATTTATTCAAAGGCTAATGATTGATTTATGGGAATTAGATAGTAAGCCAAATTATAGAATCTATAAAATTTAAGGAATCTTAAATTAGACAAAGAGAAAAATTAATACATAGTGGGTGTAATTAATAGGATAAAAATATACCAATATATATAATAATAATAATTAAAACACACACACCCTCTTCCCACACATCACACGCAATACACACACACACAATCATATAATTAAATAACACACACACACTACCCACATGGCACACACATACACATTTTTAATAATTAAAAAAACAACACTCTCTCTCACTCTCTTAATCATCCGATACACACAACACACACTTCACATATTTCTCAATTCTCTTCAGCCAATATCCAAAAAGAAAGAAAAGAGAGAGTGAGTGAAAAAGAGAGAGAGTAAGAGACACATAATAGAGAAAGAGAGATAAGTAAGAGGATCGGTGCTACTAGAGGAAGGAATAAGTGATTACAAATTCTACATACAACTCCATATCTTAATATAGGTGAGTTTCCTTCCTATATTCTTAACTCTTTCTAGTTGATTTGAGACTATTTTTGGGTAATTTGGGAAGCATAAGAACCTAGTATAATGAATTGTTGTCTTGTGAGGTTTTGTTTTGGGAAAAATAGTGCATGAAGAAGGAATGGGAATTTGTCAAATTTGAGGTTTCCAATCAATTCTACACGAAAAATTATGTGGTAATACATGTGTTTTTGATTTTTGGATGATTATATATAAGTCTAGAATTTTTAGAAAATAAGAGGAGTTGTTGTTCGGTTAGTTTCTCCGAAATCATATTGGTTATAAAATATATTTTGGTAACCAAACCTGGTTCAAAAATTATGAAAGTTTACAGAAGGAGAGTAGACATCTTAAGATTTAATTTGATATATAATATGTATCATTTGGGTTTATAAATAGTGAGATATGAATTTTTAAATTTAGATGATGAATCTGGAACGTTTTCTGGTACAGATGGGGTTTGATGAAATTATGGAAATGTTGTGGATATAATATCTAACTTTTAATATTTTTCCCTAAAATTATACTTAAATTTTATCATATAGGATTTTGAAACATCCCATTTGGAGTTCTAGATATTTAGTTATGAATTTTAGAAGTTAAGCTATTGCAATTGGAAAGATTTTCTGACAGTGCGAGAAAACTTTAAAATTGGAAATTATTCATGCATAGGTGGTAGTTAAACGTATTTTTATATTAAAATATAATTTATAAGTGACATATAGAATTTGGAACCACCTTAATTGGATATTTCTAGGCCAAGATATGAATTTTCAAAGATTATTGAAAATTCTGACACAATTGAGTAATAGTGAAAAACTAAAAAGTAAGGGTATTTTTGAAATAATTGGGACTCTAAGGGTCAAATTAAATACTTAGATTGGTATGAGTCCATTAAATACCTATTGGATTTAAGGTATTAGCTATAATGATAACCTACCAAAGTATCTTAAATTATTTTGGAATAAGTAATAATTCGTCCGTCTGTAAATTATAAATTATAGGATTTGACATTTGCCCGGGACGCCTAAGAGACTGAGAACAGGAACCAAATTTGGAAAGACTGTCAGGTAGTACCTTATCTCTTATATCATATGTGATGCCATGTATGTATACCATATCATCTGTATATGCGTGGGACAGATAGTCCATAGGCGGTAAGACCCATAAGTACAAGTTGCACCGGGAGTTACCCGGGGGCATCTTAAGCCAGGTAGGTTTGAGGCAGAAAGCCCGTGACTGTACCTTGTATGGGGCAGAGGCCCTGGGCAGCCAGATTGTGAATCTCAAGTGCTGTGAGTATGAGATAAGGGACCAGTTAGGCCCTTTTATGTGCTGCATTTCTGTAAGTTGTGTTGTTTGATGATTTGTTTTACATGCTTAGTATTTGCATATTATATGAGTGATCTGTGTACTACTGAGATTATTTTGAATCTCACCCCTTTTTCAACAAATGATATACAGCAAAGGCGTCCAGCTCTAAGGCCAAGAAGGTAATATAGACGGACGAAGAAGAGGCAAATAAATTATGGACTGTTTGGTTATCATTTTATTTTGGATGACTGTAAAATATTTATAAGTAGTAGTAGTAGCGATAGTAGTACTGGTACTCGCAACGCAAATTGTATAAGTTGTAATCCTTACGCTAGACTTTCGATAACGTATTAGTATCCAAAAACCCATAAGTTAACCATCACGACGCGAGCTATGGATAAAAAAAACTCTGTATTTTAAATAAATGATTTTGAAACTGATAAAGATAATGAATTTACAAATTAAAATTTAGACCATACATATTTATTTTAAAAAGTCTTTTTTTTGAAAATCCTATACAAATATAAGATTAAACTTTGTCTTAAATTGGGAATTTAAATTGTTTTGGTCTCAGGTTTGAAACCATTATATATTTAAATTAATCTAAAGGCTTTAGAAATTAAGGTGGTACAATTTTGGTATCAGAGCATAAGGTTCTGGCATTATCAGAATAGTATATGACTATATGAAATTTACCTTTTCCTCATTTTAATATAGTGAAATATAAAGATGACAATTATAAGAGGTGGTAGAGCCAGCGGTAGAGGCCGAGGTAGAGGTAGACACGGAAATGATAATCTGGAATCAAATGCTAAACCTGATCTTATGCAACAAATGCTTGGCATGCTTACTGAACAGCGGGCCATGATACAAGAACTTAGGGAAGAGCTCCAGAAAGTAAAAGATAAGCAAAATGAAGATAGGGGGCATTCAGTAAATAATGAAACAATTCAAGAGGAAACAGAGAATGAGGAAGAATCGACCCAACCTAAGGAGTCACAACCACCAATAACACTGAATCAGGAATTTCATGGGGGACCAGTCCGTGAGGAACGAAACATACAGTATTGGGTTATAGAGTTCGGTAAACACTAATCCTCGTTATTTAATGGGAAATTTGATCCTCAAGAAGCTGAAAACTGGATAATCAGGCTGGAGAATATTTTTGAAATATTGGAGTGTTCTTCTGAGATAAAGGCACGACCAGCGGTGTACAAACTAGAGGGGATGCAGACCAATGGTGGAGGAATATAGCTATGATGTTGCGAACCCAGAATATTCCTGTGACTTGGGAGCTATTCCAGGAGAAGTTTAATGAAAAATACTTCCCCAGATCTGTGAGAATCGAAAAAGAGACAGAGTTCTTATCTATCCGACAGGGTGAAGAGGAGACCTTCGATGAATATCTCTCTCGATTCACTCGCTTGTCCCGTTACTCCTCTTACATGCGAAACAAAGAAGGTGAGCAGTGGAGCTCAGATCTACTGATCAGAGGGTTGAAGTGTTACCTGAAAGATCGGTTAGCCGCCCGAAAATTCAAAAATTTTAACAAAGCAGTAGAAGAATGCTGGATCACGAAGTACAACCTGCGAGACCGAAATCCAGCTAAGAATACCAACAACCATAGTGGGCCTAGTCGGGGAAGTTTTCCTCAGAAACGGAAGGGCCAGGGATCATCATTTAGGGGAAATGATAAGAGACCTTACAGGCCAGATAACCGTGGAAATCAGGGATCCTTTACAGCTCCAACATATTCTCGATGTGGTAAGGTGCATCCTAGAAGAACGTGTGATAGACAAATAATCTGTTACATCTGTCATCAACCGGGTCACTTTGCTAGTGAATGTAAACAGCGGACAGTAGAGCCCAGGCCCAAGACTCAAGGAAGAGTATTTGCAATGACCCACGAGGAGGCCCAAAAATCTCTAGAGATGATTCAAGGTACAATCATTCTTAATGGTACCACATTACAAGCCTTATTTGATTCTGGTGCTAGTCATTCATTTATTTCCTCTGAGTGTGCTAAAGAGTTAGGGCTAAATGTGCATAAATTACCGTATGATCTGGTTGTATCTATACCGATGGGTGCTAGAGCTATTACTTTATATGCTTGTTTGAATTGTATTATAAATGTAGCGGGTCGAGAGTCAGTGATAGATTTGATCTATCTACCACTCCACAAACTGGAAGTTTTCCTAGGCATTGACTGGTTAATGGAGAACAACGTTTTGCTGGACTGTGGTAACAAGAGAATTGAATATCTTGAACCACATAAAGGCAATGATGCTAGCATTAACCTGAATTTTCTCTCCATAGCTGAAGCTGAGAAGTGTTTGAGAAAAGTTTGTCAGGGGTATCTGATATTATTCTCAGTTCAGGAAGAATCAGATGTAATGATTGAGAGTATACCTGTAGTGAACGAATTTCCTAAGGTATTTCCAGAAGACATTAATGGATTACCTCCAGAAAGGGAAGTTGAGTTCGCCATTGAGATTATGCCGGGTACCGGATCTATTTCCAAAGCTCCTTACCGAATGGCACCAAATGAAATGGCAGAACTAAAGAAGCAAATTGAAGAATTACTAGAGAAAGGGTTTATACGACCCAGTGTTTCACCATGGGGAGCTCCAGTATTGTTTGTTAAGAAGAAGGACGGGGAGCCTACGTTTATGTATTGATTATCGAGAGATGAATAAGGTGACCGTCAAGAACAAATATCCACTCCCCAAGATTGATGATCTTCTTGATCAGCTATCTGGTTCTAGCGTATTTTCAAAGATTGATTTAAGATTGGGCTACCATCAGCTGCGAGTAAGAGCTGAGGATGTGTCGAAGACAGCTTTTAGAACCAGATATGGACACTATGAGTTCTTGGTGATGCATTTTGGACTGACCAACGCACCTACTGTGTTTATGGATTACATGAACCGAATTTTTCGTCAGTATCTGGATCAGTTCGTGGTAGTCTTCATTGACGACATCCTAATATACTCTAAGAGTAAAGAGGAACATGAAGATCATTTGAGAATAGTGCTGAGAATTCTGAGAGAAAAGCAACTCTTTGCCAAACTGAGTAAATGTGAATTCTGGCTTTCAGAAGTTAAATTTCTGGGCCATGTAATTTCACAAGAAGGAATCTCTGTGGATCCTAGTAAGGTGGAGGCAGTACTAAACTGGAAGAGGCCAGAAACTGTAACAGAGATACGCAGTTTTCTGGGTCTTGCTGGTTATTACCGGAGATTTATTCAAAATTTCTCCAGGATCGCCATGCCGTTGACAAAGCTCACGAGAAAGAATCAAACATATGTGTGGGATGCCAAATGTGAGAGGAGCTTCACGGAGCTGAAGGAGAGGTTAACATCTGCACCAGTACTAATTATTCCAGATCCCAATGAGCCCTATGTGGTTTACAGTGATGCTAGTAAGCAGGGATTGGGATGTGTCCTTATGCAGCAGGGCAGAGTGGTGGCGTATGCCTCTCGACAGCTGAAGCCTCACGAGAAGAACTATCCCACTCATGATTTGGAGCTTGCGGCAATCGTGTTTGCATTGAAAATATGGCGACACTACCTGTATGGTAGTACTGTAGAGTTGTACTGTGACCACAAGAGCCTTAAGTATCTACATGATCAAAAAGAATTGAATATGAGACAACGTCGCTGGATGGAGTTGTTAAAAGATTATAATCTAGAGATTAAATATCATCCAGGAAAGGCAAATGTTGTTGTTGATGCCTTGAGTAGAAAAGCGGTGCAAGTAGCAGTCATGATGGTCCGAGAACAGAAATTGTTAGAGGAATTCAGAGATCTAAACTTGACAAATCAAGTATTCCTGAATGCATACAAATCGAATGAAGTACTCCTAGCTAATTTTAGTGTTAGCCAGAAAGAAAGCAATCTGAGAGCAGAAATTAAAGAAGCTCAAATGCAAGATGAACGAGCCCAGTTGATCCGAGGGATAATTGAAAAAGGTGAAACCCAGGATCATGATCTTTCGCCAAGTAGATTGGTCAGATACAAACAGTGAATATATGTACCACCAAAGGCTGATCTGAGGCGGAAAATCCTAGATGAGGCACACAAGAGTCGTTACACCCTTCACCCAGGAATGATTAAGATGTATCACAATTTGAAATCCATGTACTGGTAGCCAGGGCTAAAAAGCGATTGTGACCAAGTATGTGGCCCAATGTCTCACTTGTCAAAAGGTGAAGATTGAACATCAGAGACCACCAGGACTTCTACAAAGTCCAGAAATTCTAGAATGGAAATGGGAAAGTGTCACCATGGATCTAGTGATGGGTTTACCCAAAATTAGAAACTATGATGCCATTTGGGTAATTGTCAACCGTTTCACCAAGACAGCATATTTCATACCCATTAATGCCAAATATTCCCCAGAGAAGTTAGCAGAAATATATATACGGGAGATAATCAGACTTCATGGTACACCGAAGAGTATTATCTCCGACCGAGATCCCAGATTCACATCAAGATTCTGGAAAGCTCTACATGAAGCTCTAGGTATGAAGCTGAAATTCAGTACGGCCTATCATCTATAGACGGATGGACAGTCAGAAAGAACCATACAGACGCTGGAAGATATGTTAAGAGCATGTGTATTGGATTTCAAGGGAAGTTGGGATCATTTCCTTCCACTCGCTGAATTCGCTTACAATAATAGCTATCATGCGAGTATACAAATGGCTCCTTATGAAGCATTATACGGTAGGAAGTGCCAATCACCCCTATACTGGATAGAATTGAATGAACGAAGACTATATGGGCCAGATCTGGTCGATCAAACCACAGAGCAAATCAGGACTATCAAAAAGAGGCTCCTAATAGCGCAAAGTAGACAGAAAAGCTATGCTAATAAAAGGAGAAGATCTTTAGAGTTTGAAGTGGGAGATCATGTATTTTTGAAGGTATCTCCTGTTACCGGAATCGGTAGGGTAATCAAAAGGAAAAAACTTAGCCCACGTTACATTGGTCCATTTGAAATATTGGCAAGAATTGGGCCAGTAGCATATCGAATAGCCTTACCCCCAAACTTGAGTAGATTGTACGATGTGTTTCATATCTCATAGTTAAAGAAGTACCAACCAGACCCCGAACATATTATGGAATATGAAAATGTGGATATGCGAGATGATCTCACTTATGAGGCTGAGCCAGAACAAATCATTGACAAACAAGAAAAATAACTCAGACATCGAAGCATACCATTTGTGAAAGTGGTGTGGAAGGGACTGTCTCCAAGGGAAGCAACTTGGGAAGTTAAAGAGGATCTGAAGAAATGTTACTCGGAGTTTATATCACAAGAAGTGTAACAAATTTCGGGGACGAAATTTATTTTACGGAGGGAGAATTGTAACATCCCAAAATTTATTCAAAGGCTAAGGATTGATTTATGGGAATTAGATAGTAAGCCAAATTATGGAATCTATAAAATTTAAGGAATCTTAAATTAGACAAAGAGAAAAATTAATACATAGTGGGTGTAATTAATAGGATAAAAATATACCAATATATATAATAATAATAATTAAAACACACACACCCTCTTCCCACACATCACACGCAATACACACACACACACACAATCATATAATTAAATAACACACACACACTACCCACATGGCACACACATACACATTTTTAATAATTAAAAAAACAATACTCTCTCTCACTCTCTTAATCATCCGATACACACAACACACACTTCACATATTTCTCAATTCTCTTCAGCCAATATCCAAAAAGAAAGAAAAGAGAGAGTGAGTGAAAAAGAGAGAGAGTAAGAGACACATAATAGAGAAAGAGAGATAAGTAAGAGGATCGGTGCTACTAGAGGAAGGAATAAGTGATTACAAATTCTACATACAACTCCATATCTTAATATAGGTGAGTTTCCTTCCTATATTCTTAACTCTTTCTAGTTGATTTGAGACTATTTTTGGGTAATTTGGGAAGCATAAGAACCTAGTATAATGAATTGTTGTCTTGTGAGGTTTTGTTTTGGGAAAAATAGTGCATGAAGAAGGAATGAGAATTTGTCAAATTTGAGGTTTCCAATCAATTCTACACGAAAAATTATGTGGTAATACATGTGTTTTTGATTTTTGGATGATTATATATAAGTCTAGAATTTTTAGAAAATAAGAGGAGTTGTTGTTCGGTTAGTTTCTCCGAAATCATATTGGTTGTAAAATATATTTTGGTAACCAAACCTGGTTCAAAAATTATGAAAGTTTACAGAAGGAGAGTAGACATCTTAAGATTTAATTTTATATATAATATGTATCATTTGGGTTTATAAATAGTGAGATATGAATTTTTAAATTTAGATGATGAATCTGGAACATTTTCTGGTACAGATGGGGTTTGACGAAATTATGGAAATGTTGTGGATATAATATCTAACTTTTAATATTTTTACCTAAAAATATACTTAAATAGTATCATATAGGATTTTGAAACATCCCATTTGGAGTTCTAGATATTTAGTTATGAATTTTAGAAGTTAAGCTATTGCAATTGGAAAGATTTTCTGACAGTGCGAGAAAAATTTAAAATTGGAAATTATTCATGGATAGGTGGTAGTTAAAAGTATTTGTATATTAAAATATACTTTATAAGTGACACATAGAATTTGGAACCACCTTAATTGGATATTTATAGGCCAAGATATGAATTTTTAAAGATTATTGAAAATTCTGACAGAATTGAGTAATAGTGAAAAACTAAAATGTAAGGGTATTTTTGAAATAATTGGGACTCTAAGGGTCAAATTAAATACTTAGATTGGTATGAGTCCATTAAATACCTATTGGATTTAAGGTATTAGCTATAATGATAACCTACCAAAGTATCTTAAATTATTTTGGAATAAGTAATAATTCGTCCGTCTGTAAATTATAAATTATAGGATTTGACATTTGCCCGGGACGCCTAAGAGACTGAGAACAGGAACCAAATTTGGAAAGATTGTCAGATAGTACCTTATCTCTTATATCATATGTGATGCCATGTATGTGTACCATATCATCTGTATATATGTGCGGGACAGATAGTCCATAGGCAGTAAGACCCGTAAGTACAAGTTACACCGGGAGTTACCCGGGGGCATCTTAAGCCAGGTAGGTTTGAGGCATAAAGCCCGTGATTGTACCTTGTATGGGGCAGAGGCCCTGAGCAGCCAGATTGTGAATCTCAAGTGATGTGAGTCTGTGATAAGGGACCGGTTAGGCTCTTTTATGTGCTGCATTTCTGTAAGTTGTGCTGTTTAATGATTTGTTTTACATGCTTAGTATTTGCATATTATATGAGTGATCTGTGTACTACTGAGATTCTTTTGAATCTCACCCCTTTTTCAACAAATGATATACAGCAAAGGCGTCCAGCTCTAAGGGCAAGAAGGTAATATAGACGGACGAAGAAGAGGCAAATAAATTATGGACTGTTTGGTTATCATTTTATTTTGGATGACTGTAAAATATTTATAAGTAGTAGTAGTAGCGATAGTAGTACTGGTACTCACGATGCAGACTGTATAAGTTGTAATCTGTACGCTAGACTTTCGATAACGTATTAGTATCCATAAACCCATAAGTTAACCATCACGACGCGAGCTATGGATAAAAAAAACTCTGTATTTTAAATAAATGATTTTGAAACTGATAAAGATAATGAATTTACAAATTAAAATTTAGACCATACATATTTATTTTAAAAAGTTTTTTTTTGAAAATCCTATACAAATATAAGATTAAACTTTGTCTTAAATTGGGAATTTAAATTATTTTGGTCTCAGGTTTGAAACCATTATATATTTAAATTAATCTAAAGGCTTTAGAAATTAAGGTGTTACAAAAACACAACCCAAACATTGGGTTTGAACTTATAAATGAATAGGCCTTTCTAAAAAATTGAAAACTTTTAAAACAGTTATTTAGTTATTCAAACTCTATATTATGGCTCATCAATTGTCAAACCCCTTAATAATTCGATATTCACAGAGTATTAAACTACAGTTCATAGGCGTACAGAAATAGCAAAAATATACTGATAACAAGCGCTTGTTTACATTATAGGAAATCCCATAGGATTCAAAAAATATATACAGAGTCCAAAAGAAATAAAATTTGAAACTAAAGATAACTAGTTGCAGTCTCACTTGAACCGGACCTACCGGTAATTACAGATTTGCCCTTAGAGCCGCTACTTTCTGCTGGAATATTTTTATATGTTGAAAAAGGGTGAGATTCGAATGAATCTCAGTAGTAACATACAATCTGATATATAGAATATGAAAATAAATATGCAATGACATGTCATGTAAGATGATCGAAAATATATGTGAACTTGCCCAAGGCCAAACGACATGTTTGCACCATGGTCTACTCGGTGCCCCTGTTGGGTCCCTGACCACAACTTGGCAAATTGGTGTGTCTAAAACACTAGCTCATATTACAAAAAATGACATATTCAACATATAGATACTCACACAATACATGCAAGAAAGAGTTATTACCTGGGTCCTTTCTCAGTCCAGCTGTTTATCCAAAACTTTTTCTTCTGCTCGGGCTATTATCAATTCCTATAAATTAAAATTAACAAGTAATTTTTTATTACTTGTATTACTACTTCCTTTAATCATATTATGCTGGTTATCTCAATTTCAGTGGTTTCTACACAATATAATTTTGCATAGTGCAATTTCACTATTTTTCAGCAAATTGGCAGATTTTTCAGTCAACTTTGAAAAATCATAACTAATTTTAGAAAACTCGAAATTGACTGGATCCAAATCCTAAATTAAGATCTTGAAATATATTTTCATATAAAAATATCAAAATCTACTCAACTCAACCATATTTCTCCCATAATTTCCCGAAATACCCCTATTCCATATTACTCTCCAGAAACAGAGCACAATTTTAAAATTTCATATCTCCTAATGTACTTGTCCAAAAATTATGTTCTACCCATAAAATTAAATCTCTGGATGTCTAGTTTAAATCTAGAAAGTTTCATAATTTTTGGTGAAGTTTTGGGTTTCCAAACTTTCGACACCTTCAATCTGTTTTCCATAAACACAGTTTGAGAGTAACCAACTTCAAAAATTCATCTCTCTCAACATACTAATCCAAATAACACAAACTATATATCAAATTAAATCTAAGACTATTTAATTCAATTCTGGAAATTTTCATGGCAATTGAAAAAGATTAAATAATTCAAAAACAAGATGAAACCGACGGCCAAAATCTGGACTTCCAGGATTGCACCTGTTTCAAAACTCAGATTTCAAAAATCATAACTTCCTCTAAAGATATATAAATGATGTATTCTACCACTCATTTTAAAGCTTGTTATGTATACTACCTCCCTGTAAAGTTTCGTAAATAATGGATGTGATTTGGTTGGTCATAAGGCCACACGAAGCTGACTGACTCTGAAACACGTCAGTTTCGACAGTCTAACTTCAAAAATTAATAACTCATTTTTTTTGACCCCAAATTGAGCTCTTCTTGATTTTATTTCATACTAGACATCCTAAAATTTCCATATCAAAAAGCATTAGACCAAAAATATATTTATATCTTCCGTTTAAGCTTCTACAACTTTCCGGCAGAAACTCTATTTTCCGGTGACCAAAACAGAGTTGATAAAATTGATGTACAACCATGATTTTGGATTCCAATCTCAAAGATTTTGACTCTACATACTCCTAAACATGTTTCTTGGATTTAGGGATGTGTTTACAGAAGAAAATCTCATGCAAAACGGGCACAAAATTGCTGGTTTTAAAACTGATTGATGACAGAAACATTTTCGGTGAACTTCATCACTTCCGGCAGCAAAACAACCTAGAAAACAGCCACAAATCCAATGGAAATCCAAGGTTAAAGTAGAAGAAACTTACCTAAATACGTTTATGATGTTGTGTGTGAGATTTGGAGCTTCTTCTTCCTTCGTCTCTCTCTCTGTTTTTATGTTTTCTATGTTTATGTTTATGTTTCATTTTCTTTTTTCTGCAGATGATAGATGAATATGAAATGAATGGAGAGGTAAAAGAATGTTTATTTATGGTGGGGCTGTCCAAACGTCAATGAAGAAAGGAGGAGTACGTAGGTGTGTGCTTGTGTATGGACCATGTGTGTTTGTTGCTGATGGAGGAAAATCATATTAGAAAATGAGTTGTACGTGAGATGCCATGTGTGTGTTGTGTTGTGCGAATGAGGAGAGAAAGAACAGGAGTACGTGTGCGGTGCCAAACGAAGAGGAAAGTGATTGATTAATTGTTAGTGTGTGTTGGTAAATTTTATATATACATATAGGTATATTTTCATCCTATTAATTACACATACTAGGTCTTAACTTTTCCCTTTGTCAAATTTAAGTTTCCTTAAATTTTGTAGGTTCCATAAATTGGCTTACTATCTAGTTTCTATAAATTAGTCCTTGCATTAAATTTTGGGATGTTACATCAATCATTTAACTTCATTTGGTATTATCAGAGTATTACTCTGCTCTTATCCTAGACTAACATTGGTTAAACTATGGCTCAAATCATGCAAATGCCTTTTTTTTGTTTCGTTATTTAGGCATGGTATACATGCTCATACTATTACTACTACTACTACAACATAGGTATTATCTTCACTATGTACATCTCTATGCTCATGTGTGTGTGTGTGTCTATATATATATATATATATATATATATATATATATATATATATAATTTGTAGCCGCACAAGACTACCAAAAATCCTAAGTCTTGACAAAATTATTATACAGATAATCAACACTTAAACCAAATATTATCGTAACTCCTTTAACTCCAACCTTCTTCAGGTTTCACCAACAACAATCATCTTGCCCTTAGAAGTAATTGCTCTTACTGTGTGTCATAGAAGAAAGGGGTGAGATTCGGGAGAATTTCAGTAGCAAAATGTTATCTCAATATATAATATGTAATGATAATTAACTATACATGTAAATAACCAAGTAAGAACAACACCTTACAAGCATATACATATGGCCATGGCAGAAACTCAAGTAAGGATATTACATGTTCAAAAGCATACATGTCAAATAAACATGTAATCAAGCAAGCACAAACTATATAAGAGTAAGTTTTACTACTTTTTGCTTCTTCCCAGGTTACCTCTTTTTGCATGAACTTGTTTGGTTTTGCTTCCCCCTTTGCTTGATAGTGGTTGCCAAATCCTATTAATGATTTATGTGGAGCTTATTAATACTTAAACCTTAGTGCATAAGCATTGCATAATAACTCTCTTCCTATGACCTCAACTCTTGACCAAAACATATATGGATAAAGCTCCATTTTTGTAAATCATGCTTCTATAAACATATACTCTTGACATCTTCCTACACCATTTTCCATTCTTGGATCAAGGGAAGGCTTAAATTGATCAACATTTAATTCAATTAAGTTAGCCCCTCAAACTTGTCCCAAAACACTCAAACCATCACTAATTTCATTTTCTTCAAAATGTGATCAATTATCCAACTTAACCCATTATGCTTCAATTTTTTAGCAAAATTTGAAAAATCATATCTTAAGCTAAGAAACTCCAAATGAGGTGGTTCAAGTTCCTATGAAAATCTATTTTAATCCTCTGTATAGTAAAAAAAAAATGTCTAGTAATAATTCATGATCCTAAGTTCTCAAATTCCATGATCAAATTGACTGTCTAATTTGAGAGTCAGAATTTTTCAGTTTTTCTACCCAAAGTTTGAAAATAAATAACTTACAATTTACACATCCAATTTCAGTATTCTAGAACTTAATTGAAACCTATATAAGTCTATTTTACAAGAAAAATAATCACACTGACAAATTACTAATGTAACCTCATACAATTTCCCTATTTACTTTTTGTCATAAATCTGGAACACAGAGTGTTCCTAGTTTTCTGACCAAAGTCCTAAAAATCATAACTTTTGTTCTAAGTATATATTTAACATGTCATAGGACTCATTTTAAAGGTTAGGATGTATACTATTTTCTTGTCAAATTTCATAGATAGTAAGTGGACACAATTTGCCCTGTCAAAATTGTGCCTGACGATGATTGTCTCCCTGATTTCATAGAAACGACCCCTTGTCACTAAAACCTTAAAAACACCACATTTTCCTTCCTAAACTAAGCTCCTCTTGGTTCTATCTTCTTATACACATATTACACTCTTTAATCCTCAAGAAAAACTGAATCAAACTCACTAAAAAACCTCAGTGTTGACCTCTGCAATTACATGCATGTAAAACTCTATTTTCATCAATGAAAAATCAAGAAGAAAAATGGACATGCAACCTCAAATCACAGCTTATAACTTCAAGGATTTCAACCCTTCAAACCTGAACATGCATGATCTATTTTCGTGGGTAATTACAAAACCAAAAGATCCCAAAACTCACCTCAAATTCAACATGCAATCCTACAACTCAAGCTCTCTTGTTGATAGCAATGTTTCTCAAATTTCAGTAGCCAAAAATACCCAAAGAACTCACCAAATCATCTGAAAGAAAGTTGGAAGAGGTGTAAGAGACTCACCTAAACACAAATCCAAGCTTGCATATGGGTTTCTTCGGTGATTCCTCCTCTTCTGGTGACCTCCGATCACTCCCTCTCTCTAGTTCACTCTCTCAACTCTCTCTCCTTCTCTCTTTGTCAAGCTCTATATATATATATATATATCTCTATTATTTCTTGCTTCTATACATGAATGAGAGGGTGAGGGAGTGCTGAAGTTTTTATTTAAGTGTGAGTTATGTGTGAGTATGAGGGAGCTGAATGTTGAGTGTTTGGTTAGGTGTCAATATGAGGGTGTGTGTCATGTATATAAGTGTGTGGTTGAGTATGTATGTGTTTTATCATATCGGTCTCACTTACAAGGCTTTTCTTTTCCTAATTTGTCTAATTAAAAATCTTTTAAATTTCTTGGGTTCTATAATTTGGCTTAACTTTAGCCCAATTCCGATTTTCGGGTCCATATAATAAAATTACGAATTTTTTTCATATTTTCCTAAATCAGTATTGGCTCACCATAAATTTTTTATAAATTAATCCTTAATACTTTTTAAATATTTTCTTCCTTATTTAGTTTCTTTAAGCCTTAAAATAATTTCTCTAAAATTTTCAAGACTTCCATGACTGCCCTAAGGTCAACGCTTCTGCTTTTGTGTCTATGTCGTTATATTAAATTTTAATGGCTGATATTTAAAGATAGATTTTTATTATATTTAAAATTATAATATTTTTTTTTATCTACCATTAAATATCAATCATGAAAAATTGATTTAATGGTGTTAAATGAAGAGTAAATAGAAAGAGAAGTCAATAGAGACACCCCTCACCTAGTCTAGACAAATTGTAAAGGTTTGGATACATGGCAGCCCTTGGAACCAGCTTGGCATGAGGGAAAAATAACTAATGGCATGAGGAAAAATAACTAATGGCATGAGGAAAAAAACTAACGGAAGTGAACTCTTACTAATGACATTGTCATTTTTGCACTTTAAAAGTTTATGGATACTTTTGTATATCAAAGAAGTACATGATGTTTGGTACACTTTGGATAAAAACTCATGAATATTTTTGCATTTGAAAATATTATTAAAATCAAATCAAATTTAAAACAATTATTTCTCCATAGTGGTGCTTAAAATTAAATTCCATCCTATATAATAAGCACTAAACAATGATATTTGTAATGGTATCAAGTGGAATTGAGTGTAGCACTAAATATGGATGGTCCAAATTAGCTCTGAATAAGCCTTATTTAGCTTTTTCATCTTTATTTTTTAAAAAAATAATTATTTTAATATGTACAGAATTTAAAATAAAGATATTTTAATTATGATTATTTTTTTAAAAAAAAAATTTGCATTCAAAAATACTAAAAATTTTAAATCTAAACCGTTGGAGCTAAATTTGGATGTTATAAATCTTCCCATATCGATGAGCACCATTATGCTCATATATTATATGGTCCGAATCCGAATGAATTTTAATGTGTGATTGCCTGGGGGGAGTTTTGAAGGGACGGCTCCAATTGTGTTCCCATGGTCATCTTTTTGGAAAACAATAAGGGGTTCATGTTTTTTTTTTTATATATACATAAGGGATTTATGTTTTAAAATGGATTGGGCTATAACAATATGGGCTATTAGAGCCCAAACAAATGTTTCTTAAATTAATCAACCGTAGGCAAGATTGGTGCTTCCAATTTCCAATCCTCCCCTCGTACTCAAGTTTTCATTATCTGTTTCTTATGGTTAATTTTTTTTTTTGCCCGATTATTGTTAAATTAATTTTTCTGTTTTAAAAATTATTCACCTCAATATTCTCAATAATGTATTGTGTCCCTTTTCTTTTACTGTTGCAACTCTAATATCCGTCACACACGTCATTTTGCTTTTGTACTTTCCGATGTATGTAGGTATGTTTCTCCAACGCTAAAGCCCCAGCGTCCCACCCAAATACATTGGCTAGCTCTATTCTCTTAGGTATATATAAGTTTGTTTAGTTTGACTCGGGCTTTTGTATAAATCGGATTCACGTAAATTGAGATAAACTTCATTCATATATTTATTTCGTAGACCGTAAAAACTATCTCGTATACCTTAAAAACTACTTCATATTCCGTAAATCACGATTAAAAAACACTTATGGAGGTTATCCAAACATGCTAATAGTCTCTTTCTACGTTTCAAGAAGCATGTGTGCCTTTATTTTGCAACTGAGTTTGCCTTTTGAGTTAGGGCTGAAACAGTAGTAAACGATCATTCAGAATTAAGAGCAAATTAAAGTAATTAATAAGCCATGCCTTTTTTTTTTTGTATATGAAGGTGTACATACATGCGATATATATGTATATGTGTGTATTTTAAGAACGCAAAAGGGAAGTATAATAACACCTTTTTGTATAATTATATAATTCATTTTTTAAGAAAACTATATACCATATTATGGTTTAAATATTATATTGATTAAGGAAAGTTGGTTGAATCTGCCGAGGGTCTGTTTGGGAAAGCGTTAGATGGAGGCTACCGTGCGTTTTGCCAGGAAAGCCACGGTGCTGCAACACCAGGGTGTTTGGAAATGCGTTGAAGATCACTGTGCTTCTTCCCTCAACGCCACGTCTTGGAAAAGCTATTATTTTGAGCTTCTGAGCCACGGCAGATAGATGCAACGGTGCTACAACGCGAGGGTGTTTGCAAGCACCGCATGAGTGCTGTTAATTAGTGGTGGTTGACGGTGGTGCTCGCCGGTGGTTTGGAAGAATGAAGAAGGCGATGGTAGTTGGAGGAGCAGAGTGAAAGGGATAGACTATGAAGAGCAACATGAATGATCTTGCCCTCAGTATGGGTTTTACTCTATTTTCGCACAAGAGAAACAGAGCATGTTTTGCAGTTTCAGTTCGAAGGATGACGGAGATGCTTTGGTCAAATTATGAGTTGACCAGGACTTCATTGTAAAATAAAAAAGTTCTTGATTAGGGATTAAAGTGAACATTTCTGAAATATGTTTGAGGTTAATTGAAATTTCCAACAAATTTGGGTATTTTTTTATGATTTCCCCGATCTCTTTTCTACATTTACTTGTAATTTCTATGAATTCTAGGGACCTTTTCTGTAATTTTCTCTAGGCCTCAAAATATTAATTCTAAACCTTCAAAATCTCAAATTTCTTATTAAGCATTTATAATGCAAGATTAAGCATAAGATAGTATTAAAAGTTCAGAGATCATTTATATGAATAATTAAAAATTTTAATAATGATAATTGATCTTTTTGTATTTTATCAAATTTTAATTTTAATTTTAATTTTTCACTTTAATTATCACAATATATATATATAGTATTCAATAAGGTTCATGCCCTTTTTAGTCATTTTTCATCTAAACGAGCTTTTCAAACGTTAATCCAAACAGATTTAAGGTTACAAAAAAGTCACTTCTGTCACCGCCAATCCAAACACAAATCACATTTACAATCTGACTTTTTTTCAATCTAACTTCTGTAAAAGCCCATTTAAAAAAAAAGTCAATTTTCCACCACTAATCAAAACAGGCATTGAAGCAGTTGCTTTACAATCTCGGCATGCAATTTGGATGTGTTAGGTATTTAACAAGTGAGCCATAGCATACAGTTCACATTCATATATATAGAGTTTATATTATTCATACAAGCTCGTACACAGTTTGTGGCTGTTTATTTTTCTCTTAGCAATTAACATGATAAGTTTTTATTGTGTCTATATATTAACTATACTGGAATCATACTTATTAATTTTACAAATACGGATTGGGCTTCCGTTATATTATCCTTTTGTTTATGGTTTTATTATATATATGAATGTATGATATCCATCACCTCTTTTATTAAATATTTTATTAATTTTTTCATTCTATTTTAAATTTAAAAATTTTAGGATACTTTAATTCAATTTTTCATTTGTAGACATGTTTCTTCAAATTTATCATAACATGGGCAACTGCACTTCAATTTCATGGAACGGTGACATGGTACGCTTTAGGCCTTATAAATAATTTAATTTATTCGTAAAATGTAAAAAAAAAAAAATCTTGTAAAAGTACATGGAGGAAGAGAATGGACTTATGAAATCTTCTGAGAACTTTGAGAAGATAAGTGAAGAAAAATAGCCTCATTCTTGTCGTCGACACAACACTACTAGACGTCCATGGTCACTTACACCAGCTAATTCATCTATCACTGGAGTGTACCCAACACATCTCAAAACCCTCATCATCCAAAGTATCATATAATGTTTCCTTTTGATTTCTTTATCCTACTTTGCTCTATCCAATTATCTTCCTCTTACTATTGATATTATTTTTCTTTAAAATCTTAAATATATTATACATCTTCCTCTCACACAGGGTTAAGGAAACAAGGGGCAAGATCATTGATGGATTATACGAGAGAAGGTCAAAGTTATGGCCAACTTGCTAACTACAGGTAGTGACATGACAAGTATATTAATTCGGTTAGGAAATTTAAAAATGGATTGTACGGATATGTATCTTAACAGAGAAATTTCCGCCATCTTAAGGCAGAAGTTCTGACAAAGCAGCTCATGAGAAGCTGAAAATCATTTCTATCATAACATATTTATAATAAATTTTACTACCATATTTATCACAAATGATGGAGAACAACTTGATAAATACTAACTAAAATGAGGACTAATATATGAAGGAAGTTTCAATTTTCAGTTCCTTCTTCGCACAACCCTTGCTGAGTCCACCCTCTACATTTAATTACGCCTTCTCAATACTAAATGAATTAAAACTGTGGGTGAGATCCTTTAGTGCTGCCAATTCTTCTAGGCGTTTCTCTGTTTTCCCTCCAAATTCCTTCTGGATGAAGTTTAGACGATCAATTAGTTTTTTGAAAGATTCAGCCTATAAAATATGCATTTGTCAGATGAAATGAACCATAACAGAAGATAACAGAAAGATAACAATGCTTTGGACGGCAGGGAACAAACCTCATATTCCCAAGCAATATCCTCATATTGCAGCATTCTACGCCTCAGGTCAGTCTGAGTTTTCTTTATTTGGCGGTCAAGCTTTTCTATGTGCTCTGAATTTGCAGAATATTAGAATTTATTAAGAGAATTCTGATTAGTTGGACATTGAATTGAAAGTATATAAAGTCAACATATGAGTTCTGAGTTGACTTAAGTCAGACAAAAATCAACCTCTCTCTATCTCTCTATATATATATATACATATATATATACACACATATATTAAAAAAAGAATAGCAACATTAATAAAGCTAATTAAAACAAGATAACGAAATAGAGGCAAACGAAATAAACGCAAGACAAATTCTTACTTTTGAGTGGAGGAAACTTCCTTACAGCTGCTTCTAATTTTGGAAATTTAAGATTTTTAGGTGCCATTATTATTCGCGCGGCTCTGATGGCAGACCAGCTGGCAGACCGCAGCAATACGAGAGTGCAATCAGAGGCACCGAACAGGAAATGGAGAAAAGAGAGGGGAAAGAGAGATTCAGAGAAGACAAAAGGAGAAAAGCAATGCAATCAATTTAATAAGGCGACGAAGTAGATGTGTCTAGGTATCTCATTGTAAATTTCAAACCAACCCAATAAATAGAGCTCCAAAAATAATAAAATAACAATAATTTAAATTTAAATTTAAATCAGATGATAAAGATAATTAGAGGACATTTTAGATACTATTTTATTATTAAGATAATGCTAAATTTTAAAATATAAATCTAATAAAATCCTAATCTTTTTTATCAGATAATAAAATCCTAATCTAAAAATAAATAAAATCATTATTTATATAAACCCTGAATATCTAAATTAACTCTAATGATTAATAATTTCATATTCCATTGTTTGATCAATGAGAGAACTTTTAAAATTCTAAAATTAAATGTAAATAATAATTAATGATAATAGGAGAAATATTTTTTAATAAAAAATCATCTTGCCCTTAAATTATCAAAATATCACTTATTTTATGTAGAATATAATGAGTAATTAGAAGAAGAAAAGAACATTCAGGAGGTTGGGATATTAAAAAGTGTATTAGAGAGTGGAGCATTAAAAGCTCATTGCCCCATTATTAGGGCACAAGCCTATTTTGAATAGGGCACGAGTAAGAATGAGAGAAGATATGTGTATATACCCTTGTATAGTACTGGGAGTTTGGGCCAGCGTGAGCTCGACGAGCTAATTAGGTCGGGCTGAATCTGCCCAACCTCTAGCCCAATTAATCGGGTTGGCGGGCTGCTTATAATGTTTTTTTTTAAAAAAAATACTATATGTGATCATATGCAGCTCAAATCCAAGAATATGTAGTCATTAAGCTGCGTGAGTGAGAGTGGGAACTGAGAACATTGAGATCTGACTATCTGAGAAGCTGAAGAATTCTTTTTTAATTACCTATACTGGCTTGCCCATTTAGCCCGCGGGTTAAGCAGGTTAGCCTGTTTAGCCAGAAAATTAACCGGGCTGAGATTTTTCAGCCCAAACCCGTTTATTTTAATGACCAAACGGGCTCAACACTCTAACCCGGCCCAAATTACCAGCTATATCCTTGTATATATTTATATACCTATGGTAGAAGGAAACTAGCTACCTATAACTATCAGAAAATTTAACACCGTGAACCGAAGTTAAGAAACATACCCTGATGCTTTGTGACCAAGTATGTGAGGGAACAGTGCAAGATGTCCCTATAATATTATATATGTTATTGGATAAATGAATTACTTGGAACAATTTGAGACGCACTTCCCCCCCATGTGGAGGAGCTACTTATACCTCTTCAATCACCATTGGCTACCATGAGCTCATTTTGCATATGTTATTAGCTCGTGAATTGTCAATCATAAAATAGTTTCTTTAGGTTTCATAGATATTAGATAGAACATACAGTGAATGATGTAATACCTTAATTTCCAAAGTCTTTAGATGAGTTTGAATGTATAATGATTTCAAATATAAGACCATAACAATTAAAAGTTCCAATTTTAAGGCAGAGTTCAACTTATATTTATGTAGGGTTTTCAAAAATATTTTTTAAAATAAATATGTGTGGTCTCATTCTAATTTGTTAATTCATTATCCTTATTAGTTTCAAAATCATTTATTTTAAATGCAGAGCATTTTATATCCATAGCTCGCATAGTGGTAGTTAATTTATAGGCTTTTGGATATCAGTGCGTTATCGAAAGTCTAGCGTACTGATTATAACTTATACAGTCTGCGTCGTGGGTACTAGTACTACTATCGCTACTACTACTACTTATAAATATTTTACAGTCATCCAAAATAAAATGATAACCAAATAGTCCATAATTAATTCGCATTTTCTTCGTCTGTCTATATTACCTTTTTGCCCTTGAGGACGCTTTTGTTGTATATCATTTGTTGAAAAGGAATGAGATTCAAAAGAATCTCAGTAGTACACAGATCACTCATATAATATGCAAATACTAAGCATGTAAAACAAATCATCAAACAATACAACTTACAGGAATGCAGCACATAAAAGGGCCTAACTGGTCCCTTATCACAGACTCATAGCGCTTGAGATTCACAATCTGGCTGCCCAGGGCCTTTGCCCCATACAAGGTACAGTCACGGGCTTTCTGTCTCAAATAGACCTGGCTTAAGACGCCCCCGGGTAACTCCCAGTGTAACTTGTACTTACAGGTCTTACCGCCAATGGACTATCAGTCCCACACATATACAGATGATATGGTACACATACATGGCATCACATATGATATAAGAGATAAGGTACTACCTGACAGTCTTTCCAAATTTGGTTCCTATTCTCAGTCTCTTAGGCGTCTCGGGCAAATGTCAAATCCTATAATTTATTATTCACAGACGGGCGAATTATTACTTACTCCAAATATTTAGTATTTTAAGATACTTTGGTAGGTTATCATTATAGTTAATACCTTAAATCCAATAGGTATTTAATGGACTCATACCAACTCTAAGTATTTAACTTGACCCTTAGAGTCCCAATTATTTCAAAAATACCCTTACTTTTTATTTTTGCACTATTACTCAATTCTATCAAAATTTTCAATAATCTTTGAAAATTCATATCTTGGCCTAAAAATATCAAATTAAGGTGGTTCCAAATTCTATGTGTCACTTATGAAGTATATTTTAATAGAAAAATACGTTTCACTACCAAATATCCATTAATATTTCCCAGTTTTAAAGTTTTCTCACATTGCCAGAAAATATTTCCAATTTTAATATATTTTAAATATCTAGAACTCCAAATGGTATGGTTAAAAATATTATATGATCCTATTTAAATATATTTTCAGGGAAAAATATTACCATTTATAAATTATAGCCATAATATTTCCATAATTTCGTTAAACCCTATCTGTACCAGAAAATGTTCCAGATTCATCATCTAACTTTAAAAATTCATATCTCACTATTTATAAACCCAAATGATACATATTATATATCAAATTAAATCTTAGGATGTCTTATTTCATTATGAAAAATTTCATAATTTTCGGAATAGGTTTGGCCACCGAAATTTATTTTAAAACCAATCTAATTCTAGAGAAACTAACCAAACAACAACTCCTCTTATTTTCTAAAAATTTCATACTTATATATAATCCTCCAAAAATCATAATCACATGTATGCCCATATAATTTTTTGTATAGAATTCATTAGAAACCTCAAAATTTTCAAATTCTCATTCCTTCCTCATGCACTATTTTGGTCAAAATTAAACCTCACAAGACAACAATTCATTATACTAGGTTCGTATGCTTCCCAAACTACCCAAAAATAGCCTCAAATCAACTAGAAAGAGTTAAGAATATGGGAAGAAAACTCACCTATATCAAGTTATGGAATTGTGTGTGAGATTTGTAGCATCTTTTTTCTTCCTCTTGTAGTACCGATTACTCTTATGTTTCTCTTGCTCTCTCTCTATCACTCACTCTCTCTTTTCCTATATTTTTCTGTTTCTTTTGAATGTGCTGAATGAGTGAAAATGGAAAATGAGGAGTGTGTGGGTGTGTTGCTGTGTGTGTGAATGAGAGAGTTAGAGAGTAGGAGGTGATGATTATTTTATTTAATATGTGTGTGTGTGACACATGGGGTAGGTGTGTGTGTATTTAATTAAATGATTGTGTGTGCGTGCATGGCGTGTGAAGTGTGGAAAAAGGGTGTGTATGTTTTAATATTATATATATATATATATATATATATATATATATATATATTTATATATAGGTATATATTTATATATAGGTATATTTTTATCCTATTAATTATACACACAATGCCATAATTTTTCACTTTGTCTAATTTAAGATCTCATATATTTCATAGGTTTCATAATTTGGCTTTCAATTCCCAAGATTAATCTCTAGTACCATTTAATTTTCTTTTTGAGAATTTAACCTTTTAATAAATTTTGGGATGTTACAAAGTAACTGTTTAATCTCCACATTTAGATTTCCAATGGTAAAAATGAATTGTCAAATCTGCGAAATTTGGAAAAAAGAAAGATGTTCTTCGTTGATTAACCCAAAATTCTAGCATTAACTAGCTAATTCGTTTTATTTTAGAATGCAGTAATACTTGCCTTGTATGTTTGGTTATTAAGCTGACTGGTGTAAACTATCTTTACTACTTTGCTTAAGTATAAAAGCCATAGAGATAATCTAACGCTTTTCTAGAATAATTGCAAATTTCTAGAATAATTACAAATTAAAACTACCATCATCGTTTTTTTCCTGGATTTCCTTAATTGCTTACGAAGATAGGTAACATTAATATTATATTTTTGTAGTGGTGTGATTTGATGAAAAATAAGTTTAAGTACCTGACCAGTATCTTGTAGTAGATTTTTCCTCAAATTTAACTCATTCTTTTTTCAAAACACTGAATTTCTTATTCAGAAATCATTTTTTCAAAAAATAAAGAAGAAGAAACGATATTGGGAATTTGATAGTTACCGGAATATATATTGATGAGAGCTTTCAGCAAGGTAATCTTCAGTCATTCTTTTGGTTTCCTCTAACTGAAACATTATATTTATATTGTCTACGGATACAAGTAGTATGTCCGCCATCAATTTCAATTCCTTCAAAATCATTTCAATCTCTTCAACCAATATACTACTATTGTATGTATTAATCAACTGAAACATCTCATTGACTAATAGATTTACGCCTTGTTTGGTTCAAGAGGCGAAGGGATGTGAATTAAATGTTAACAAATATACCCTAGTACTTTATTTAGATATCAAAATTATTATTTCCTAGTTTATAAATCACAGAAAAACCTCTATTACCTCACTTATATATAATAAAAAAACATTATATACATTTGAAATGATGATTTACTAATTTTAATATGTTTACTTATCAAATTTAATATATTTTTTAAATTTAAATCTAAATCCTAAATCAAATTATAATACTAAGATAACAAAGGTAATTATGGTATAATCTAGATATCATATTTTATTTAGATACTTGTAATAACGCTAAACACATACAAACTTATCTAAGATTATTTCATGTATATACTTGTGATCATGTTATAACATTAAATCATGTTTAATTAGAAAACAAATCAATAAACTTATCTATAGTGATGTATCATACAAAAGAAATATATAAACCTAAAAGAAGGTTTGGATGGCTGGAAGAGTAACTTGCGGCAGCAACAGGTGTAACATCCCAAAATTTATTCAAAGGCTAAGGATTAATTTATAGGAGTTAGATAGTAAGCCAAATTATGGAAGCTATGTAATTTAAAGAATCTTAAATTAGACAAAGGGAAAAATAAAGACCTAGTGTGTGTAATTAATAGGATAAAAATATACCTATATATATATAATAATAATTAAAATATACACACCCTTTTCCCACACTTCACACGCAATTCATGCACACACAATTATTTAATTAAATACACACACACCTACCCCATGTGTCACACACACACACACACACATATTAAATAAAATAATCATCACCTCCTAATCTCTCTCACTCTCTTAAACACATACACACGGAAACACATCTACACTCTCCTCATTTCCTTATTTTTATTTTGCATTACACACAGAAAAAAAAAAGAGAGTGAGTGAAAGAGAGATATGTAAGAGTAATTGGTGCCAGTAGAGGAAGGAAGAAGAGACAACAAATTCCATATACAACTACATATCCTAATATAGGTGAGTTTTGTCAAACCCCTTAACACTTTGATATTTGCAGAGTCATGAATGCATAGTTCATAGGGCATACAAAAGTAGTGAAAATATACTAATAATAAGTACTTGATTATATTACAGGAATTTCTCATAGGGTTTGAAAAATATAAACAGAGTCCAAAAGAAATAAATTTTTAATACTAAAGATAACTAACTGTACTCCATTAGAACCGGACCTTCAATCACCAGTAATTACTGTTTTGCCCTGAGAGCCGCTACCTTCTGCTGGAATATTTTTAAATGTTGAAAAAGGGTGAGATTCGAATGAATCTCAGTAGTAAAATACAATCCGACATATAAAATGTGAAAATAAATATGCAATGCACCATGTTATGTAAGATGAAAATGCTGTGTATACACTGTCCGAGGCCAAACAACTGTTTACAACCCCAGCTTAACTCTGCGCCTCCATTGGGTCCCAGACCACAACTAAGCTAATATGCGTGTCCCAGACACTGTGCTCATATTACAGAAAATGAAATACACAATATATAAATAATCACATAGTGTATGAAAGAAAGAGTTACTACCTGGGTCCTTTTTCAGTCCGATTCTTATCCAAAACTTTTAACCGGCTCGGGCTATTACCAATTCCTATAAATTAAATTTAACAAGTAATTGGTTATTACTTGCATTACTACTTCTTTAACCATATTCTAGTGGTTATCTCAGTTTCAGTGATTTCTGCATAGTATAATTCTCCACAATACAACTTTTACTATTTTTCAGAAAACTGGCAGATTTTTCAGTCAACTTTGAAAAATCATAATTAAATCTAGAAAATTTCAAATTGATTGGTTTCAAAGCCTATGTGAATCTATTTAAATTTATTTTCATATAAAAATACTTATATCTGATCAATGATAACACAATATTCCCAGAAATTCGCCAAACCTCCCCTATTCCAAATTTTCTTCCAGAAATAAACTCAACTTTGAAAATTCATATCTTCTAATGTAAAAGCTCAAAAATTGTGATCCACCTATGAAATTAAATATATTAATGTATACTGTAAATATGAAAAGTTTCATAATTTTTGCTAATGTGTTGGTTTTCCAAAATTTCGTCACATCTAATCTTCCTTCTAGAAACATAATCTGGTAGTACTTAAATTCAAAACTTCATAACTAAATCCAAAAAATTCCAAATAGAGTGGTTCAAAATTCTGTGTGACCCTATTTAAGTATAATTTAAGGGAAAAATACATACTATTAGAGATTACATGCCTAAAGTTCCAGAATTCACAATTAATACAACTATGTCAGAATTTGTTCCAGATTCAGTGCTTAAGCTTCACAAATTCATTTCTTACAATATACTAATCCAAATGGTACATATTATATATCAAATTAAAGCTCCTTATGTCTATGTTATTTCTGTAAAGGTTCATAGTTTTTGGACCATTTTTGACTAACGAAATGAATTTTATAACCAAACTGATTCCAGAAAACTAACCGAACAACATCTCCTCTTAATTTCTAAAAATTCCTGATTTATACATAATCATCTAAAAATTACAACCACATTTATTCTCACACAATTTTTCATGTATAATCTATTGGTGATATAAAATTTATCAAATTCTTACTCCTTGTATATCTACACCTTATTCTGACCATAAATAATAGCAACTTAATTTCAAAATCACTCAACTTCCAACAACTATAAATCCTCATAAACAACCCAAACCAACTGTATAACAATAGAAAAAGATATAAAATACTTACTTAAATAATATTCAAGGCTTGCCTATGGTGACTGACTTCTCCTTCATCCACTTCTCCGGCAATTATTCTCACCTTAGTTTTCCTTCTCTCTTACTCACGTCTCTCTCTCTTTCTCTATATTTTCTACTTTTCTAGTCTTCTATGTGACTTGACCGAATGGAATGGAAAAATGAGAAGTGTGTGTATGTTGCCTTGTATTTATAGTGGAAGGGTATGTATTTTTTTATTAAATAAATGTGTGTGTGCCATGTGGTGTTTATTTTAATAGTTGTATGTGTAGTGTGGGAAGTGTGTGCATTTATTTAAGTGTGTGCATGAATCATGAGTGTGGCAAGTGGAGCATGGGTGGCATGGATGGCATGGAAAGCATGGGAAGTGTGGGTGTGTTTTTAACAATATATTTATATAGGTATATTTTTATCCTATTAATAATACACATTTAGCCTTAATATTTCCCCTTATCTAATTTATGACCATTTATTGTTGTTTCATGAATTTTCAGGAAAATAGGAATTTAATTCCTAAAAACAAATTTGGGATGTTACAAGTTTCCTTTCCATATTCTTATCTCTTTCTAGTTGATTTGAGATTATTTTGGGTAGTTTGGGAAGCATAAGAATATAGCATAATGAATTATTGTCTTGTGAGGTTTTGTTTTGGCCAAAATAGTGCATAAGGAAGGAATGAGAATTTGATAAATTTGAGGTTTCCAATGAATTCTATACGAAAAATTATATAGGAATACATGAGATTATGATTTTTGGATGATTATATATAAGTCTAGAATTTTTAGAAAATAAGAGGAGTTGTTGTTCGGTTAGTTTCTCTGAAATCATTTTGGTTGTAAAATAAATTTCGGTAACCAAATCTGGTCCGAAAATTATGAAAGTTTTAAGAAGGAAATAAGACATCTTAATCTTTAATTTGATATATAATATGTATCATTTGGGTTTATAAATAGTGAGATATGAATTTTTAAAATTAGATGATGAATCTGGAACGTTTTATGGTACAGACGAGGTTTGACGAAATTCTGGAAATTTTGTGGCTATAATTTATAAATGATAATATTTTTCCCTGAAAATATACTTAAAAATTATCATATATGATTTTGAACCACCCCATTTGGAATTCTAGATATTTAGTTATGAATTTTAAAAGTTAAGCTATTGCAATTGGAAAGATTTTCTGGCAGTGCGAGAAAACTTTAAAACTGGGAATTATTCATGGATAGGTGGTAGTTAAACATATTTTCCTATTAAAATAGACTTCATAAGTGACATATAGAATTTGGAACCACCTTAATTGGATATTTCTAGGCCAAGATATGAATTATCAAAGATTATTAAAAATTCTGACAGAATTGAGTAATAGTAAAAAATAATAATAATAAAAAGTAAGGGTATTTTTGAAATAGTTGGGACTCTAAGGGTCAAGTTAAATACTTAGAGTTGATATGAGTCCATTAAATACCTATTGGATTTAAGGTATTAGCTATAATGATAACCTACCAAAGTGTCTTAAATTATTTTGGAATAAGTAATAATTCGCCCGTCCGTAAATTATAAATTATAAGATTTGACATTTGCCCTGGACGCCTAAGAGATTGAGAACAGGAACCAAATTTGGAAAGACTGTGAGGTAGTACCTTATCTCTTATATCATATGTGATGCCATGTATGTGTACCATATCATCTGTATATGTGTGGGACAGATAGTCCATAGGCGGTAAGACCTGTAGTACAAGTTACACCGGGAGTTACCCGGGGGCGTCTTAAGCCAGGTAAGTTTAAGACAGAAAGCCCGTGACTGTACCTTGTATGGGGCAGAGGCCCTGGGCAGCCAGATTGTGAATCTCAAGCGCTGTGAGTCTGTGATAAGGGACCAGTTAGGCCCTTTTATGTGCTGCATTTCTGTAAGTTGTGATGTTTGATTATTTGTTTTACATGCTTAGTATTTGCATATTATATGATTGATCTGTGTAGTACTGAGATTCTTTTGAATCTCACCCCTTTTTCAACAAATGATATACAACAAATGCGTCCAGCTCTAAGGGCAAGAAGGTAATATAGACGGACGAAGAAGAGGCAAATAAATTATGGACTGTTGGTTATCATTTTATTTTGGATGACTGTAAAATATTTATAAGTAGTAGTAGTAGTAGTAGCGATAGTAGTAGTACTTGCGACGCAGACTGTATAAGTTGTAATCCGTACGCTAGACTTTCGATAACGTACTGGTATCCAGAAACCCATAAGTTAACCATCACGACGCGAACTATAGATAGAAAATGCCCTGTATCTTAAATAAAAGATTTTTAAACTGATAAAGATAATGAATTTATAAACTAAAATTTAGACCATATGTAATATCCCAAATTTTGGGACTAGAGGCATAAGATTAAGCCTGGATTAAGTGAACTGCTAGACCCCGGTTTAGCAAATGTCCCTATGCGGTATATTTAAATTCCCTAAAATTCGTTTATATCATTGGATATTAAAAGAAATTATATTGGTGAGCTAAAGAGCTTGGTGAATAACAAAACGAAGTGATTGGAAGTCACACATAATATAGTAAAGTGGAACATAAAGTAATTTTGCTACCGGTGAAATTTCCGGTGTGGCAGTGGTGATTGTGTGACCTTTTTCGATGGGTAAATGATGGTAACAAGTTATGAAACTTTTCAGAATAAAAGTAGACTTATCAAGCTTTAATTTGATAGGTCATATAAGTCATTTGGAGTTGTATACAAAGAGAAATGAATTTTTGAAGTTAGCCCAGCGAAATTAATTATTTTCTGGGACAGCATTCAAAGATTAAAATTCTGGGAAGAGTGAGCTTCCAATTGGCCAAATGTTATATTTTTCCTTAACACTAGACTTAATAAGGGTTTTATAGCCTTTGGAATCACTCCAATTGGACATTTGTACAATTAGATATGAATTTTCAAAGTTAATGAAAATTCTGCAGAATTTGGTATTATATGCGAAAATTCAAATTTTGAGCGAATCAGAGAGTGACACGTGGCCGATGAAATATCTGATTCATATATCCATTAATTCATCATCATCTTCAGCTGATTTTCATGGAAAAAATCTGAAAGAAAGAGAGAGAAAAGAGAGAGAAGGAAATGGAGAAAGAAGAGAAATAAAATTCTTTTCTCCGAAACACTGCCGAAACGACATCCTCTCTCAAAGTACCCTTCAGAAAACTTTCTCTACTCATCGAGATCTTCATTCCTACGGTTTCAGATTTTCATTTGGAGGTGGTTGGCGCCGTCTCACCTGCCGGGGTGTTGCCGGAATTCCAAACCGTTTGTGGAAACGAGTAGAGGTAAGCGTAAGCTTCCTTTTTAACCGATTGGTTTGTCGTTTGGATGAGTATAGAGGAAGTTGGGTACTATTCATGTTGATTTAAATTAGTGTTTTGAATGGCTAAACGATGTCCAATAGATGTATAAATAGCTAATCACTTGATTAGGACTAGTAAGGAAGTGATTAGGCAAGAGAAATCGAAGAAACAACAAACTCTTTATGAGAATCCAATTTCCTTATGTTTCTGCCCTGTATTGTTTCGTGTAGGAGGAGTTGGAATTTGATAATTTTGATGCTTCCATTGGATTTAGAAGGCAAAATTGTGTGGGTATACAAGTGTTAATGAATTTTGGATACTTGTACATGAATTTAGAAGTTTTAGAAGTTAAAGGGTAAATGTTGTGTATTCCGTTTTCTGGAGGCAGTGTTATGGTGACGTATTTTTGAGTGGTCAAATGTTATCCAATGACCATGAAACTCTCCATTTTGAAAGTAGACACATAGACCTTTAATTGGATAGGTCATAATGATCAATTGGATTTTTTTGTATTTAGATATGAATTTTTGAATGTCTGCCCTATTTTCTGGAAGAACATCTGAAACTGTCGGTGTTTGAAAAATTTTTGGGAATGTTGTAGTGGTGGCGTTTAAAATTGAGTATTTTTATGTAAAACTAAACTTAAAGGGTTTCAAATAGAGCTTTGAACCACCTCAATTGGAGTTCTATAGAATTAATTATGATTTTTCAAAATTTGGTCAAAAATGCTGGTAGATTGAGTACCATGCGAATTTAAGTAAGAAATTGGCCAAATATAATTGGAACGAACTCCAAGGGTGAAAGTAAGCCTATAGGGCTATTGTGGGCCATTGGGTATTCAATTTTCATGGCTCTAATGATGTCATCACTTGCCTAGGGCCATGAAGTGATGAAGAAGGAGCAATGGTTGGCGGATCAAGGGACAAGAAGAGAAGAATATAAGTCCACCAGGTAGTGAACTTACATTTTCTGCATGTATGTGATATGTATGTTTTGCATTAATTATGTGACTGCTTTTCCTATTTGTGTGGAACATGTATGATTGGTTGAAGCTTTGTTATATTTGTGCAATGGCCATATGTATGTCATAACATCGAGCATGCAGCATGTCATTATGTTGGCATGAAATAGTGTAGGCAAGCATGTCCTGCATTCATATATATCTGGCATGCATAGTGGTAATGTTTGCTACTGAGATTCTCTCGAATCTCACTCCTCCCAAACAACCATTCAGACAGGTGAGCAATGGAAACGTGCTGAGAACAGAAAAGAGGTATGCACGAAGAGGACTGTTGCTGGTTGTTTGAAGGTCTGTAAATATTGTGTAAACCCCTGGTAGGGAAACTTTTGTATTATAATCAAGCAATATTGTATTAATATTATCAGTATATTTATGTTATTCCTGTGTGCCCACTGAACTACGCATTGCTACTCTGAGTAAGGTCAGTAATAAGGGATATATGAGGCGGGTCGTTACACCATACATATTTATTTTAAAAAGTTTTTGAAAATCTTATACAAATATAAGATTAAACTCTGTCTTAAATTGGGAATTTAAATTGTTTTGGTCTCAGGTTTGAAACCATTATATATTTAAATTAATCTAAAGGCTTTAGAAATGAAGGTGTTACAACAGGCAGAGAAGCATGTGGCGTTCACAAAGAGGGGGGAGGAGAGGGAAAGCATAAGTACTGACATGAGGGAGAAAGACAACCGATTTGAATGAGTTTAATAATATTTAATAGGGTAGGTTTGATTGGATATATTTTTATTAGAAAGATTTTCTAATTTATTTTGCTTATCCTAATAATGTCATATGGGTTTTATAATAATATAGATAAACTTGAGATAATGAAAAATTAGCATGGGTATTTTAATTAGGATAAGACATGATATTTCTCACCCATCAAAAAAATCATAAATTTGGAGGGGCACGAAAGAAGGGGGAGGGGAGCACTAAAAGACAAAATTTATCCCCTCCCCTCCCTCTCATGTTTTCCAACCAAACACGCTCACCCCCACCTCATCTCTCCCCTCCCCTCTCCGCCCCTCCCCTAAAAAAACCTTGAACCAAACAATGGCTTAAGATATATATCCAACATAAAATTTAATTGAACTCATAAACCAAGACGCATTGCACTTAAAGATGAGAAAAGTCTTATGTTTGTGATGTGTGTAATAAAGTCACAAGAACATGTAGTATCCTAATCAAGAACGAGTTGTAAAATCAATAAAGAAAGCCCAGAAACACATCATATAGCATCACACACAAGAACATATATAGGACAGTTCTTGAAGGATCAATTACAGGGACTTAAAAAGTTTGAATAAAGGGTTTGATTGATGTGTGTGATCATGATAGAGAAATAACTTATGTAACGCTAGGAAATTGCGTGACTTGTTGCGAGAATCAATATAAAAAACTCACCAGAAAGTCTAAAAACTTATGTAACGCCATCCTTGCTGACTTCCTCAAAAGTAGGGAAGCAAATTAAAAGATAGTGCTAGCACTTTTCAAGTGATTCAAATACATTCCCCTTCGTATTAATTATTATGACAACTACAATGTACAATAATGCACTTATTACATAAATTACGTACGCACACGCTGGAGATTGTGTATGAAGCTTTATTTTTGTTTTATACAGTCCCAAAGAAATCTGGATCCATACCCGAAACACTATATAGTTAATTGCATCAACGTTTTATTTAATCTTGCATACGAATAATACACCTGATGGACTCTCCCTTCAACATGTACTCAAAGGCTTTGTTAATCTCACAAAATGGCACAGAATGAGTGATGAACTTGTCCAATTCCAGCTCCTGCAGGGAAATATATATGGGTAATTAAACATCAAATATAGAAAACCACAAGTACAGTTCTATCATCATTCCATAATTAAGCAGCAGGCTTAATTACCCCTTTCATGTATTTCTCCACAAGAGAAGGAAGATCTGATCGTGGCTTGAAGTTGCCATAGAAAGTACCCCTCAAAGTTCTCTCCTTCAAGAAGTTGAATGGATGAGTTTTGAAGGCATCATCCTTGCTTGGTAGACCAACCAGTACAGCAACACCCCAACCCTGAATATTTACACATAATCATCCATATAGAAATTAGCTTATAAAAGTGTTTTTATTACTACCTCTCATATTTATACAAGAGGTAGTTGACTAATTTGAGAATTAAGGAAGCTAAATAAACTGCATAATTATAACATGTTTTACATCATCTCTTTCTCTCTTTGAAATACTTGTATATATCATTAGATTATGTATCAGTTTATAAGTTAAGCAAATTAGTTTAAAGAAAAATGATAAATATAAGAGATAAAATGAAAAAAGATCTTATATTTTGAAACAGAATTCACTTCTAAACTAGCTTGTTATATTTGGGACTAGAAGTAATATTAGCAACAGCAAGCCCGATGGATTAGTTTGGAAGAAGGGTACGTGATGGACGCATTCGAATGCCGATATCATAGCTTGGACACTCCCGGTGCATTCAACAGCACGATCAACACCACCATTTGTCATCTCAGCTATCACCTGTGAACAATTGAAACAAAGCCAACAATGGCATCATTTATGAGACCACTGCGCTGTATCTATTCATAGACACAGCTAGTATGTCTAACAATATACTTACCTCATGAACAGGCCTGTCATGATCTTTTGGGTTCACAAATTCATTAACCCCAAATTTCTTGGCTGCCACCAACAATAGAAACAGAAGAACTATGAATGTATACACACATATATGAAATTGAATCAACAAACCCAAATTATCTTTTCTGAAAAATAAAAAAAATTCAAAGAATTGTTAAAAACACTCAAAATTGTGTAGTTTTGATATATTTTCTTTGACAAATCATAAAAAAATTTAAACCCACATGATATTTCAACATCGTAGGATATAAAAATATCACATTCATTTTATGTAAAATCTAATGATCAGAAGCAAAATCAAAATGGTTGGTTGGGACATTATAAAAGGCATTAAAAAGAGTCAAGGTACCGACGAAACCTGTTATACATACTTACCTAGCTCAAAACGGCTTGAAATCAAGTCAACCCCAATGATTCTGGCAGCACCAGAAAGCCTTGCACCCTCAGCAGCCTAAAAAATCATTTTAGAAGAATAGATCAAGAGGAGGGTTGATATATATAGCCATTTGACTGTCATATACTAAACACAAAAAGGGATATAAACACAAACACACACACACACACACACAGATTCATACAGCAAGGCCAACAGCTCCCAATCCAAAGATGGCAACGGTGGAACCAGGTTTTGGTTTTGCAGCATTTACAGTAGCACCATAACCAGTGCAAAATCCACAACTGAGGAGACAAACTTTGTCAAGAGGGGCAGCAGGATTGATGTTAGCAACACAACCAGCATGGACAACGGTGTACTCGCTGAATGTGGAGGTTCCAAGAAAGTGGTATATGGGCTGCCCATTCTTAGAGAACCTGCTTTTGCCACCATTGATCATAACACCCCTGTCAGGGTCCACCATTAGAAGGTCGCACAAGTTGCTCTCTTCCGACTTACAATGCCTGCATTCTCCACACTCGCCTGTGAATACTGGCACAGCATGGTCTCCCACTTTCAGATGCGTCACGCCCTCCCCTACACTCTCCACTATCCTGAATGATATAATTACAACTTGTTATTACTTGTGTTGGTTTATACCTAGGGTGTATAGCACCCCACTCCACTCTATAATGCCCCTTGTAATACTTTTTTATACTAAAGAGTTTGGGTGAGTCGGGTGGCTCACTAGGGTCAAGGCTTACGTCCAGGCTCAAATAGAAATACTTATATATTGCTTGTCAACAAGATTTTCAAATCAAAAGGATTTAAACTCACAACATTATAGTTATGAGTCTGCCCTTTACCAACTTGACTAATTTTTGTTGGCATACCCCTTGTGATACCCTAACTTCTCAAAAACATTTTTCTTTCCGTTCTTGATTACTCGATTTTACATAATGGAAGTGACATTTTGATATCTTACAGGCAAAAAATAGTCTAGTTTTGAAATTAAGACTCTAAAAAATTGTGTAGTTTTAATTTACTTTTTTTTTTAAAAATCATTTTATTCCTAAAGGGTCAAAGTGATACTTATTTTATGTAAGGTTGGGATATTATAAATAGCATTAGAGAGTAGAGCATCAGAGGCCCATTACTGCCTGATTATAAGGGCACAAGCCCATTTTGAATAGGGCACAAATAAGAATGTGAGAAGATACGGCTATATACGCTTGTATATATTTATATATCTATGGTAGAAGGAAACTAGCTACCCGTAACTATCAGAATTTTAAACACTCAATCAAAATTAAGGAATGTACCCTGATGCTTCGTGACCAAGTATACGAGGGAACAGTGGAGTATGGCCCTGTAATATAAATGTTATTGGATAAATGATTTAAAAGGATGAAAAATTTTTGATAGGTAATTAATGAAAGTATATATATTACCTTGGCTTCCCAGAAGTAAATGTCACTATGACAAAGGGACGTAAAGAGGATTTTGAGACGCACTTCTCCAGCCTGTGGAGGCGCTACTTCTACCTCTTCAATCACCAGTGGCTTCCCTGCTTCCCAAGCAATCGCAGCTACATTGATTTCACCAATTCCACCATATATTCACAATTAGCATATACAAACATCGAAAGCAAATAATTCAAGGCGAAGAGTATATAGACAAAAAATTGCATCGGAAAAAAAAAGTATATATACAAAGAAAGCAATTTCGTACCTTTACACTTGATGATATGACCAGCAGTGTTAGACATAGCTAATGAGCACAGAGGGTGAAGGGCGACGACGATATGATAGTAAGAAATGTTGGGTGTGGAGAAGCAACACCCTTGTAGCTGCTATATATATACTAAAATGGTGGGCCAACAGAAGGGGAAGGAATTTCGGTTTCTGATTCACAATATAAGAAGTCTTCCACTTTTATCCCTTGTGAGAGAAAAAGGTGACTCATTAAATGCATATTTGAAAATCATATTCGTTGTTAAAGATAAAGTATGTAAATTTTATTAATTTAAGATACAACAAATGACTTAACTAACATTCCTTAATTCCTGCAAATCAGTTACGTCTTATATTTTTGATCCTGAAAAAGGGTGTCTTCTCTAACTTATCTCTTCACTTAATTTCTCTACAATTGAATTGACTTTTAATGGTTGAGATTTTATAGTATATTAAAACATATCATTGTAATATTAAATATTAAATAATAATAATAATATTTTTATAGAATAAATCTCAATCATTAAAAGACAACTCAATGATGAAGAAATTAAGTACAGAGGAAGTTGAGATACAAGTTAGTGGAGACACCATTTTGCCCGTTTGGAGCCAAAATGGGCAGTAAATTTAGCTACACCAGTTATACATAGTTATTGTAAAAAAAAAAAAATTATACATAGTTATTGATGATCTTGAGGATTCGGGAATTTCAGTTACTGAAGAATCAATGATCATTAATCAATAGATACTTTGTACCAATCAAATCTTTCATGTTCATTTATAAAAATAAATATGGGCACAAATGTAAATCTGATGCAATAAGTACTAATGTACTATTCATGCTTATCCTATGAATAATATTCTAATATTTATTTAAATTAAAATAAGTTCTTTACATAAACGAAGAGGATCCAATAGAATATTTGTTTATTCATTAAGATGCCGATTCACAAGCTCTAGGTTAATATCAATCTGATAGGACACATAAGCAAGCACGTTCATCCAATTGATATTATTATAATTCCTTTACTAAACTATCCAGTGCATGAATATAAATTAAAGAAGATTCAACTTGATTTTGGGGTTAAAGGGATTTTTGACCTTAAACTATTTTCTCATGGCATTGCATATCATAAATTATATCATGTGGTGCAATGCCACTCCTTAAAAGTATTAAAAAGGTACAATTCATAATGTTGCTCCTCCATTAGGCACAACTATTTTAACCATTAGTGTACGAAAAATTACAAATAAGTACCTATATAAGAAAATTAGTATCAATTAAGTCTCAAAAATCAATCATCAATCTTTACCTTCCTATTAAAATCTTTCCTTCCCTGTGAGAAAATTAGTATCGTCACTTTTAAAATCTTAACTATATCTGTTTCAATGTCCTCCTTCTTAAGTCGCAGCTCTTCTAATTCTTTTGTTAGATTCCTTTTCTCTTCATCATATAAATTCTCAAATGCCTTGTTTTGCAAAAAACTTTCTCCTTCTCAGCATTTTCCTGTAACAATATCAATATCACCAAACAACAATATCAAATTGAATACTTCAATAATATATACAAAGAAGAAGATTAACAGATTCACAGTTATAATCATACAAAATGTTCTTTTATCTTTTTTTTTTACCATAGAAAATACATATATCAGTGACTTCCATTTTTCTGAAGTTTTGTTCTTAATTAAAAAAATAAGAAAAGATGTAGAAGAGCAAAAACATGAGATTGGAAGGTATCAAGGTAATCGCCAGTCATTCTTTTGATTTCCCCTAATAGGAACACTATATTTAATTTGTCTGCTGATGTGAGCAGCATGTCTGCCATCAAGTTCAATTCTTTGATTCTTCTTTCAGTTTTTTCAAACCCCTTAACATCTCGATTTTTGCAGAGTAATAAGCGCATAGTTTTGAGGGTATACAGAAATAACAAAAACATACTGACATTAAGTACTTATTTACAATATAGGAAATCCTTGTAGGGTTTGAAAAAAAATATATACAGAGTTTAAAAGAAAATAAATTACAGTCTAAGATAACTAAGAGAAGCTTCCGCCTACACCGGGACTCTATTCGCCGGTAATCACTGTCTTGCCCCTCGAGCCGCTACCTTCTGCTGGAATGTTTTTGAATGTTGCAAAATGGTGTGATTCGAGCGAATCTCAATAGTAACATACAGTCAGACATATACAATGTAAAAATAAATATGCAATGCACCATGTTATGTAAGATGATAATGTTGTGTGCACACTATCCAAGGCCAAACAACTATTTGCAACTCTGGCTTAACTCCGCGCCTCCATTGGGTCCCAGACCACAACTAAGCTAGCATGCCCTTGACACTGTGTTCATGTCCCAAACACTATGCTCATGTCACAGAAGATGACATACACAAAGCATAGAGATAATCACATAGTATATGAAAGAATTCGAAAGAGTTACTACCTAATTCCTTTTTCAGTTCCCCTGTTTGTCCAATAACTTGAATTCAGCTCGGGCTATTATTGATTCTTATAAATTAAAGTTAACAAGTAACTGGTTATTATTTGCATTAATACTACCTTTAATCACATCACAGTTTGTTGGTTATCTATCACAGTTTCAGCAATTTCTGCACAGTGCAGTTTCACTGTTTTTCAGAAAACTGGCAAATTTTCAGTCAACTTTAAAAAATCATAACTAATTCTAAAAAATTCCAAATTAATTGGTTCCAAAGCCTATGTGAAGCTCTTTAAGTATAATTTTATGAAAAAAATACCTAAGTCTGACCAGTGTCATCAAGTTATTCCCTTCTGAATCTAATGGAATTATCAAAATTACAAAATTTCAACTCCTTCCCCCTGTTTTGTACATGGCCAAAACAAAGGAAGAGGAAGGGAAAAATGTGTTTTCATGCTTTCAACCATTAAACACCTTCCCTACCATTCCTAATCACATGATTAACTATCTAAACATTAAATAAACTTGACCCATAGAAATTTTGGCAGCATTTCATTCTAGGGTTTCATCTTCCATTTTCACAAAATCAACAAAGCCAAGCCAATCACAACAACAACATACTACACAAGAGGATTAGAGTTCTTGAGATTATCTCTTGATTCTTCAACTTTCTCTCTGTACACGCCACTTCCCTCTCTCTCTCTCTTCCCTCTTGATTTTGCTTGATAACCATGATTTCCAAGATGAAGAAGAGATTAGAAGAGGTATATATTCTTGAAGTTGGAAGGCAAGAACACTTGATTTTAAGCCTCTTACATTGGATTTTTGTCTCTGGAACCCTAGCTCCTTCTTGTTCTTCAAGCTCTTCTCTCTCTCTATTTTTTGTTGCTTGACCGAAATATGGAAGGAGGAAAGGAATAATGAGCTCTTGAAAATATCTCCTCTTGCTTTTGTTTAATATTGTTTAATGCTAATATTTACCATGTGCATTTTTACTTGGTCATGGTTAATTCTTCTTCTTTTAAATATAGACCAAGTAAATCATTTTCTCTTGCCTTCCCTTTGTCTAACCGAAAATCAAGAGAAAATAGAAATGAATAATTGCTTCTTGCTTTTCACAATTCCAACTTTTTAATTAATGAATCAATCTATCTCTTTCCATATGGCTTTATCTCTTGTTGACTTTGATATAAACACTTCTCTCTCCTCTTGCCAAAAGTGACGTAAATGGGTCTCCAAAGTAATCAAATAAGCTTCTTCCATTACCTTCATCCAAGTCTTATATTTACCATGTAATGACTCTTTAATTACAACTTCACTTTGTTGACTTTTCAAACTTAATTTACTTGGCTAAGAATGCTCTAACTTTGGCATAATTTGAACCAAGTATTTAATTCCCTTCTTGCTTCTCTCTTTGGACGTCCAACACCATAAAGGAAGGGAAAATATTGGCTTTTGATTTTTATCTAGCCAAATGACTATTTTGCCCTTACATTTTTGTAATTTCATACATGTACTCAAATCTGCTAAAATTTTATTCAATATTTGAAAATTCATAACTAATTGTACAGATGTCCAATTGATGTGGTTCCAAAGGCTATGTAACCCTTATTAAGTCTACTTTTAAGAAAATATATAATATTTAGCCAAATGGATGCTCAGAATTCTCAGAATTACCATTTTTGGACACTGCCAGAGGAACTTGCCAGTTCCACTTTGCTAATTTGAAAAATACATAATTCTTTGTATACAGATCCAAATGAATTATATGATATGTCAAAATAAAGTTTGATGAGTCCACTTTCATTTTGGAAAATATCATATGCATTGGACATCATTTTCCTATTTAAAAATGTCACACAACAAAACTGCCACCCAGGAAAACATACTGACAGCAAATCTAGTTTTTTACAATTTGTGTTCCAAACATAATTATGTTGTGTTTAACCACTAATTTCCTCATTTTTTCATTTCAATGTACTCTTTAATTCACCATTTTATTCCCTTAAATTCCATAATTGCATACAAAGAATATTGGTGAACAAAAAGTGGGACGTTACAAATTTCTTCACTCAATATCTTATCCCAACTTTTCAGATCCTCAAGGTTGCCAAAATCCAAATATATATTTCTGTATGTCGTTGGAGATAATAAAATGTATTAGTTTGTTAATCACATATTATGTTTGGACGGACAGAAAACCTAGGGGATGAGAAAATAGAGGGGGGAGAAAAGTGGGTAGAGAATATTACCCCTTGTTATATTTGGATGTAGGGGAAATGAGGAAGAGAGAAAATATATAATATTTACAATAAAAATAATATTCATATTTAACTTTTGTTCATTTTTATTATTTTATTTTGTGAGAAAATATATTCGGCTTAATATTTTGATTTTAAAATAAAATATAAAAATAATGTCATCTTAATTTGACTTTAATTCTAATTATCTTGATTTATTAATATCAAAACAAAAATTTATAAAAACTATAATTATATTTATTTAATTTCTATAATTATTTCATTATGATTTTATATATTAATATTATTTATAATTATTTTAATTAAAATTTCTATAAAGTTTAAACAAGAAATTTAAATAAAATAAGGGGAAAGCGTTTAATATAAAAATGTTTTTCTTTCCCTCTTTTTCTGAACCAAATAAGATAACGTTAAAAAAATTTTCATCCCCTCCCTTTCAAATAATTCAAACAAGGTATTATTAAAATATCTCCCTTCCCCTTCCCTCTATTAAAATATCTTCTCTAAATTGTCCCATCCGTTAAACCAAATAGACCTAAATGGGCTGTTTGAGGACCACTTTAGGGCCTACAAAATCCTGCTACATACTCCTTTTATTGTTAGATGGGCTGGACCTTGGTCCAGACCCAATTTGTATGACTCACGATTTCTTCTGAAATAATGTTGTTTTAAAATTAGACGAGAAGCCACGAGCACACCCGGTAGTTCTAATTTTTTTTGGGAGAACGTACACAAAAGAGCCACCTGAGGGTACACATAATATTAAAAATTAATCAATTTTTGAAATAATGGAAGGCAGCCAAGACCAAAAACAAACAAATAAGAGTTAAGGGGTAAAAATGTCCATGAACTTTTCTTACAAGAGCACCCGGCACCATATACATTTTTTAGGTATAAAAATTCCTATCAAGATTACAAAATGTTGCAAAAATACCACCTCCGTTTATTTGAGCTAACTACCATTACTTTTAGGTTGCTTGTACAGTGTCAATCCAATCCAGTCACCATATAATTAATGTTATTTAATTATCCAATACCCACAGTCTCTTTCTCTCTTCCTCCCCTTTTTTTCTCTTACTCCCATTTGATCCTGCTTGATGACATGCAAGATGCCAAGACCATAACGAGTTTTGAAGACCCATGGAATAAAAAACCAAAAGGAGTAAATCGCCAACCATCTCAATGTTCTTTCCCTTCCTCCTCCTAGCTTCGGCAAAACAAGATTTATGAGAGGAAGCCAAGATCCATGAAAGATATAGATTTCTGCGCTAGCTTTAGTAGATGATGGCACAACGGTGAAAATGCAGATTTTGACGGCGACACCCACATGAGGTGGGACCTTGAAAGAATTTCTGGAACATGAAGAAGAAGAACATGAAGACAACTCCGTCTCCTTCCTCCCCTCAACTATCGTCTCTGCCATCCGATTAACCGCCCTTCTATCGCCCGTTCTCTGCTTTCGTCGCCACTAAAAATACTCAGAGGAAGGAGAAGCTTTAATGGAAGAAGAGAACCAGTCAGAACATTTATGGAACAAGAGAACCGTCAATCTACCTTTTAATGGAGGAATCAGAACCGATGACAACAACCTCGACCGAAAAAAAAATATGGAATAAGAGAACTGGTAGAAAGGTATATCGGGTTTAAACACTACGTGCCATGTCCTCCTCTTAGTCATCAAATACTGTACACTTTAATGAATAAATAAGGGTCCTAGATGCACAAGTTAACGGATGTTAGGTGATCCCAACAGTGGTGGCATTTAAGATTCTTTTTATAATGTACATAGGTATTTTTGAACTAAAATTTTTTTCATGGTACCAGTTGCTACTTTGAAAATGATTATGGACATTTTTGCTCCTTCACCGAACAAACAAACAAACGAAAACAGAGAGAAAGTGGCTTCACATGGTAACTTGAGTAAACGCCGTATTAAATTTGTAGAGCCCCAATGGAATTGGCTTCACATCAAATAGTGGAGAGAAGTGTATACTCCGATTTGGGATGCTAGATTTGATTCAACGATTTAGATTTGATAGTTATAAGGACCTTATTCAAAATTTGATGTAACTATAAGGATTGTTAGATTAGTTTTCCCTAGAAAATATTATTAACATCAAATCAATTTTAAAGTCCATCCCATATTATAAGGCGGTAAATGATGTGATATTAGCGTGGCAGTAGTAATGGTGTCAAGTGGGACTGAGTAGCACACATCATCCCCTAAGGACTGGAAATGTAATTGATAAGCCATGCCTTTTCTTGTATATGAAGGTGTACATGTGATATGTGTGTATATATTTAAGAACACAAAAGGGAGTATAGTAAATTAGTAATGCTTAGTATGAATACCGTAATATGATTGTAATGTTATTATTGATTAAGGAAACCTAGTTGAATCCGCTGGTGCTTTGTAATCTCCATATGCAATTTGGATGTGTCACATTATTCATAAATAGGCTTTATATTATTATTCATACAAAACCGTACAGTTTGTGGCGGTTATTTTTCTCTTAACAATTAACACAGCTCCATGTGCCATTTAATGTAACCGTTGTCTATATATATGGAAAGAACAACAGGACGTGGTCTTAACTATACTGAAATGATACTCCCTCTTGTTTTTAGTATAGGACATATTTGGAAAATTGATCTTGATTCTAAATATAAGACATATATTTTCATATTTGTCAATCTTTTTCTAATTTATCCTTATTGATGCTTCCTTAACAATAATAAATGAGAAAATGGAATGATGGAATTAAGAAAGATGACTAAGGTGTTTTAGAAAATACATACCATATTAACTAACTTTCTTAATCTAATCAAACTAAATAAATGTCTCATATTACGGATCGAAGGAAATTATTATTAATTTTATAAACGCCTTGGGCTTTCCTTCTGTTATGCTTTGTGTTATACTTTCATCATATATGAATAAATAATATTGACAGCAATTAAGGTCACCTATCTTATAAAATATTTTATTATTTTTTTTCTCATTAATTCTATTTTAAATTACAAAAGCTTAGAAAACTCCAATTCTTTCTACATATACATTTGTTCAAATTTTTTTCATGACATGGCCAACTTCACTCTATTTTTAGGGAATTGTGGTGTGTCACCCTTTTAGGCACCTATAAATACTTTAATTCATTTGTAAAATGTAAAACAAATATGTTTTAAAAGTACACAACGTAAGATCAGGCGCCTGTTTTCTCTGCCCCCATTTCATCAATAGATTCAGCTCACCACCCTCCCCCCTCACAACCCTCACCATCCAAGGTATACTATAATCATTCCTTTTTATTCACATTTCATATTCCTATTGGAGGTCGCTTCCAATTATCTTCCTCTTACGTAGAGTTGATATTTTTTTTTAAAAAAAAATTAAAGCTTTGACCAACATGCTACATATTTGCTACATATTGAGAGTAACATGATACATATATTAAATCGTTTAGAAAATTTTAATAATAGAACTCCCCACCATCTTGAGGCAGGTTCTAATAAAGTAGTTTAGCAAGCTGCAAAATGAAGAACAGACAACTTTAAGGGAGCTAAATATCATTTCTATTATAACAGAATTTATTACCTAAGTATAAATAAATTTTACTTATTTATAATACTTGTTGGACATGGTTTGGATGGAACATGCTTTTGATGCAATTTGCCACTAATCTAGTGCGCCAGTTGGATGTAGAGAAAAGTTGGAAGTAAAGGAAATGTGATGAGCCAAAATAAAAGAAAAAAATTGGAGAGGTTACCTCTCTTATTTGGAGAAACGAGGGAAAATACGAAAGAAATTAAGAAAAATGGACAAATGTCACAATGGCAAAATAACATCTATCCCATTACAATCATTTGTTATAATAAAACTAGGGATGATTGATCTGTATGTTGTTATAGTTTCAATCAATTTTTAATTATGTCCCTATAGTTTTTTTTCTTTTTATATCCTTATAATTTCACTTGTTTTTAATTAAGACCTTATAGTTTTTTTTTCTTTTTATCAGGTCCTTATTGTTTCACTGGATTTTTAATTCGGTCCTTGTAGTTTTTTTGGATTTTAATTTATTAATTTAATTTCAATTTAAATTTAAATCAATGAATAATATTAAATATAATTTAATAATAATAAATTTAAATTAATAATTACATAGTTTAAAAAATAATTAATATATTTGAATTTCAATTGAATTAATAAATTAAAATTTTAAAAAACCTTCAAGGACCCAATTAAAAATCTTGTGAAATAATAAGAATCTGATAAAAGCAAAAATAACTACAAGGACCTGATTAAAAAAGGTAAAAGTATAAGGACTTGATAAAAAGAAAAAAAAAACTATAGGGACTTAATTATAAATTGGTTAAAATTATAAGGACTGGACATTAATTATCCCACAAAACTATATAAAAATAAACATTATCAAAAATATCTCAAAAATATTCGATTAAATTATTCAACATGATTAATGCTTTTTATTTTAGATTAATTTCATTTATTGCCACATTTCAACCATATATAACAGTGCCATAAGATAATATATCTTATGATGTCAGATTAAGCTCAGTACATCGATATAAGAAAATTCTGAATATTACGGTAATTGTCACCACCTAAAAGAGATTTCGTTATATAAAGCAATAATGCACAACGAACATTTTTACGTTATTCTAATATAATTTATCTATAGATTCAGCTTACATTTTTATTATCATCTCAAAATAATTGTAGCCAAAAGTTAACTATAGGACTAAGCAGCATCTAACGTACTACGTCATTCCCCTAAAGCATTAACCATGTCTCGGAACAAGTCATTCACTTCTGAAACTTTTGTAACGTCTTAATCCTTACTATGATTAACTTTCTTCATAGTTCCAATTTAGAACTAAGTATTCCATAATGCATTAAGACTTTGCCTCTAATGCGTTAATTACAATAAAAAGAAAGTGAATTTATTGAGGGAATTTAGCAACAAAATTTTAAAATTCCGTCCCAAATTCTACGGATGCTAAATTGATTAATGACAGAAATTTCATTGCTAAATTTCATCATTAATCCACTGTGTTTTTAATTATATGCTCTACACGGAAGTCTTCATTTTGAACTTCACTCTTTGTTAAACATACTTTGCTTTCTCTTTTTTACTCAACATGTTAACTTCTAGCATTAACATAATAAGTACGAGACGTTAACTTGTTCAAAATCATGTTTTAAACTGCACTTTACATGTTAACCATTTCACTAACAACATTAAATGAGATTGGTTTTCATTTTTCCCCTCTCCATTTTCTCTTCTCCTTAATCTCCTATGCCTTCCGAGCTCCTTTTGTTTCTCAGAATTACCCTAATCTCCTATATGCATTTCTTCTTTTTTCCAGTAACAAATAAAAAGTCATCAATGACCCCAACGAATAACCATGAGTCGTCACAAAATTAGACATAAATGAGAGAAATAAAGCTTGGGTTTTTAATAGTGGTAGACCCCTTACCTTGCATATGAATAATATCTACAACCCGAATCACTCTGCGGAATCATCTAAATTTTCTTCTCTCCCATTTTAATCACCATTCATTTGACATCTTGGTTCATAGTATATATATGTTTTTTTTAATGGCCCTTAATATATAGCTGTCTCAACAAATTGGTATAATATTATGTTGTGAACTCAATTATGAAATTTAATTTGGGATAAACTCGAGGTTTCTCTACTCTTTTTTCTTTCTTTCTTTCTTTTTTTTATAAGAAGGTCTCTCTATCTCATAGATAAGTGCAAAATTCAAACATCTCAAAGTTAACCGGTGTTAAAACTTATATCTATAGTGCTGGCATTCATTTTTTACCCTTACGTGAAAGGGATGTAGTTTCATCCGATCTTCATCTTCACCTCATAAAAAGTTCCTGCTTTTCATTTCAAGCTCACTAAGAAGGCGTTTCGAACAAAATGGTCAACACGTGATATGATGGAAGTGTTGAAAGGAACGCTTTAACTAAAGTAGAGTGACCAGCCAAACTCAAAAAGTGTTTTATAATCAGAATCAAAGGGAGCATTGTCACACCCTACTTTCCTCTTAGTGAGATGAGCTATAAACATAATGAATTCAAACTACTAAGTCAAGTTTGATCCTAGGAAGAAAATATTTCCTTCAATAGTTGAAAACACAACCCAAACATTGGGTTTGAACTTATAAATGAATAGGCCTTTCTAAAAAATTGAAAACTTTTAAAACAGTTATTTAGTTATTCAAACTCTATATTATGGCTCATCAATCATTTAACTTCATTTGGTATTATCAGAGTATTACTCTGCTCTTATCCTAGACTACCATTGGTTAAACTATGGCTCAAATCATGCAAATGCCCTTTTTTTTTGTTTTGTTATTTAGGCATGGTATACATGCTCATACTATTACTACTACTACAACAACATAGGTATTATCTTCACTATGTACATCTCTATGCTCATGTGTGTGTGTGTGTCTATATATATATATATATATATATATATATATATAATTTGTAGCTGCACAAGGCTACCAAAAATCCTAAGTCTTGACAAAATTATTATACAGATAATCAACACTTAAACCAAATATTATCGTAACTCCTTTAACTCCAACCTTCTTCAGGTTTCACCAACAACAATCATCTTGCCCTTAGAAGTAATTGCTCTTACTGTGTGTCATAGAAGAAAGGGGTGAGATTCGGGAGAATTTCAGTAGCAAAATGTTATCTCAATATATAATATGTAATGATAATTAACTATACATGTAAATAGCCAAGTAAGAACAACACTTTACAAGCATATACATATGGCCATGGCAGAAACTCAAGTAAGGATATTACATGTTCAAAAGCATACATGTCAAATAAACATGTAATCAACCAAGCACAAACTATATAAGAGTAAGTTTTACTACTTTTTGCTTCTTCCCAGGTTACCTCTTTTTGCATGAACTTGTTTGGTTTTGCTTCCCCCTTTGCTTGATAGTGGTTGCCAAATCCTATTAATGATTTATGTGGAGCTTATTAATACTTAAACCTTAGTGCATAAGCATTGCATAATAACTCTCTTCCTGTGACCTCAACTCTTGACCAAAACATATGTGGATAAAGCTCCATTTTTGTAAATCATGCTTCTATAAACATATACTCTTGACATCTTCCTACACCATTTTCCATTCTTGGATCAAGGGAAGGCTTAAATTGATCAACATTTAATTCAATTAAGTTAGCCCCTCAAACTTGTCCCAAAACACTCAAACCATCACTAATTTCATTTTCTTCAAAATGTGATCAATTATCCAACTTAACCCATTATGCTTCAATTTTTTAGCAAAATTTGAAAAATCATATCTTAAGCTAAGAAACTCCAAATGAGGTGGTTCAAGTTTCTATGAAAATCTATTTTAATCCTCTGTATAGTAAAAATAATGTCTAGTAATAATTCATGATCCTAATTTCTCAAATTCCATGATCAAATTGACTGTCTAATTTGAGAGTCAGAATTTTCCAGTTTTTCTACCCAAAGTTTGAAAATTCATAACTTACAATTTACACATCCAATTTCAGTATTCTAGAACTTAATTGAAACCTATATAAGTCTATTTTACAAGAAAAATAATCACACTAACAAATTACTAATGTAACCTCATACAATTTGCCTATTTACTTTTTGTCAGAAATCTGGAACACAGAGTGTTCCTAGTTTTCTGACCAAAATCCTAAAAATCATAACTTTTGTTCTAAATATATATTTAACATATCGTAGGACTCATTTTAAAGCTTAGGATGTATACTATTTTATTGTCAAATTTCATAGACAATAAGTGACACAATTTTCCCTGTCAAAATTGTGCCTGACGATGATTGTCTCCCTAATTTCATAGAAACGACCCCTTGTCACTAAAACCTTAAAAACACCACATTTTCCTTCTTAAACTAAGCTCCTCTTGGTTCTATGTTCTTATACACATATTACACTCTTTAATCCTCAAGAAAAACTGAATCAAACTCACTAAAAAACCTCAATGTTGACCTCTGCAATTACATGCATGTAAAACTCTATTTTCATCAATGAAAAATCAAGAAGAAAAATGGACATGCAACCTCAAATCACAGCTTATAACTTCAAGGATTTCAACCCTTCAAACCTGAACATGCATGCTCTATTTTCGTGGGTAATTACAAAACCAAAAGATCCCAAAACTCACCTCAAATTCAACATGCAATCCTACAACTCAAGCTCTCTTGTTGATAGCAACGTTTCTCAAATTTCAGTAGCCAAAAATACCCAAAGAACTCACCAAATCATCTGAAAGAAAGTTGGAAGAGGTATAAGAGACTCACCTAAACACAAATCCAAGCTTGCATATGGGTTTCTTCGGTGATTCCTCCTCTTCTGGTGACCTCCAATCACTCCCTCTCTCTAGTTCACTCTCTCAAGTCTCTCTCCTTCTCTCTTTCTCAAGCTCTCTCTCTCTCTATATATATCTCTCTCTATTATTTCTTGCTTCTATACATGAATGAGAGGGTGAGGGAGTGCTGAAGTTTTTATTTAAGTGAGTTATGTGTGAGTATGAGGGAGCTGAATGTTGAGTGTTTGGTTAGGTGTCAATATAAGGGTGTGTGTCATGTATATAAGTGTGTGATTGAGTATGTATGTGTTTTATCATATCGGTCTCACTAACAAGGCTTTTCTTTTCCTAATTTGTCTAATTAAAAATCCCTTAAATTTTTTGGGTTCTATAATTTGGCTTAACTTTAGCCTAATTCCGATTTTCGGGTCCATATAATAAAATTACGAATTTTTTTCATATTTTCCTAAATCGGTATTGGCTCACCATAAATTTTTTATAAATTAATCCTTAATACTTTTTAAATATTTTCTTCCTTATTTAGTTTCTTTAAGCCTTAAAATAATTTCTCTAAAATTTTCAAGACTTCCATGACTGCCCTAAGGTCAACGCTTATGCTTTTGTGTCTATGTCGTTATATTAAATTTTAATGGCTGATATTTAAAGATAGATTTTTATTATATTTAAAATTATAATAATTTTTTTTATCTATCATTAAATATCAATCATGAAAAATTGATTTAATGGTGTTAAATGAAGAGTAAATAGAAAGAGAAGTCAATAGAGATACCCCTCACCTAGTCTAGACAAATTGTAAAGGTTTGGATACATGGCAGCTGTCAAACCCCTTAACACTTTGATATTTGCAGAGTCATGAATGCATAGTTCAGAGGGCATACAGAAGTAGTGAAAATATACTGATAATAAGTACTTGATTATATTACAGGAATTTCTCATAGGGTTTGAAAAATATAAACAGAGTCCAAAGAAATAAATATTACAACTAAAGATAACCAATTGTACTCCTTTAGAACCGGACCTTCAATCACTAGTAATTACTGTTTTGCCCTTAGAGCCGCTACCTTCTGCTGGAATATTTTTAAATGTTGAAAAAGGGTGAGATTCGAATGAATCTCAGTAGTAACATACAATCCGACATATAGAATGTGAAAATAAATATGCAATGCACCATGTTATGTAAGATGAAAATGCTGTGTGTACACTGTCTGAGGCCAAACAACTGTTTGCAACCCCAGCTTAACTCTGCGCCTCCGTTGGGTCCCAGACCACAACTAAGCTAATATGCGTGTCCCAGACACTGTGCTCATAATACAAAAAATAGAATACACAACATATAAATACTCACATAGTGTATGAAAGAAAGAGTTACTACCTGGGTTCTTTTTCAGTCCGATTCTTATCCAAAACTTTTAACCGGCTCAGGCTATTACCAATTCCTATAAATTAAAGTTAACAAGTAATTGGTTATTACTTGCATTACTACTGCTTTAACCATATTCTAGTGGTTATCTCAGTTTCAGTGATTTCTGCATAGTATAATTCTCCACAATACAACTTTTACTATTTTTCATAAAACTGGCAGATTTTTCAGTCAACTTTGAAAAATCAGAATTAAATCTAGAAAATTTCAAATTGATTGGTTTCAAAGCCTATGTGAAGCTATTTAAATTTATTTTAATATAAAAATACTTATATCTGACCAATGATAACACAATATTCCCAGAAATTCGCCAAACCTCCCCTATTCCAAATTTTCTTCCAGAAATAAACTCAATTTTGAAAATTCATATCTTCTAATGTACAAGCTCAAAAATTGTGATCCACCTATGAAATTAAATATCTTAATGTATACTGTAAATATGAAAATTTTCATAATTTTTGGTAATGTGTTGGTTTTCCAAAATTTCGCCACATCTAATCTTCCTTCTAGAAACATAATCTGGTAGTACTTAAATTCAAAACTTCATAACTAAATCCACAAAATTCCAAATAGAGTGGTTCAAAATTATTTGTGACCCTATTTAAGTATAATTTAAGGGAAAAATACATACTATTAGAGATTACATGCCTAAAGTTCCAGAATTTACAATTAATACAACTATGCCAGAATTTGTTCCAGATTCAGTGCTTAAGCTTCACAAATTCATTTCTTACAATATACTAATCCAAATGGTACATATTATATATCAAATTAAAGCTCCTTATGTCTATGTTATGTCTGTAAAGGTTCATAATTTTTGGACCAGTTTTAACTAACAAAATGAATTTTATAACCAAAATGATTACAGAAAACTAACCGAACAACATCTCCTCTTAATTTCTAAAAATTCCTGATTTATACATAATCATCCAAAAATTACAACCACATGTATTCTCACACAATTTTTCATGTAGAATCTATTGGTGATATCAAATTTATCAAATTCTTACTCCTTGTATATCTACACCTTATTCTGACCATAAATAATAGCAACTTAATTTCAAAATCACTCAACTTCCAACAACTATAAATCCTCATAAACAACCCAAACCAACTGTATAACAATAGAAAAAGATATAAAAGACTTACCTAAATAATATTCAAGTCTTGCCTATGGTGACTGACTTCTCCTTTTTCCACTTCTCCGGCAATTATTCTCACCTTAGTCTTCCTTCTCTCTTACTCATGTCTCTCTCTCTTTCTCAATATTTTTTACTTCTCTAGTCTTCTATGTGACTTGACCGAATGGAATGGAAAAATGAGAAGTGTGTGTATGTTGCCTTGTATTTATAGTGGAAGGGTATGTATTTTTTTATTAAATAAATGTGTATGTGCCATGTGGTGTTTATTTTAATAGTTGTATGTGTAGTGTGGGAAAACAAATCATATTATAGAAACAAATCATCAAACAGCACAACTTACAGAAATGCAGCACATAAAAGGGCCTAACTGGTCCGTTATCATAGACTCACAGCGCTTGAGATTCACAATCTGGCTGCCCAGGGCCTCTGCCCCATACAAGGTACAGTCATGAGCTTTCTGTCTAAAACCTACCTGGCTTAAGACGCCCCCGGGTAACTCCCGGTGTAACTTGTACTTACGGGTCTTACCGCCTATGGACTATCTGTCCCACACATATACACAGATGATATGGTACACATACATGGCATCACATATGATATAAGAGATAAGGTACTACCTGACAGTCTTTCCAAATTTGGTTCCTGTTCTCAGTCTCTTAGGAGTCCCGGGCAAATGTCAAATCCTATAATTTATAATTTACGGACGGGCGAATTATTACTTATTCCAAAATAATTTAAGACACTTTGGTAGGTTATCATTAAAGTTAATACCTTAAATCCAATAGGTATCTAATGGACTCATACCAACTCTAAGTATTTAACTTGACCCTTAGAGTCCTAATTATTTCAAAAATACCCTTACTTTTTATTTTTGTACTATTAATCAATTCTGTCTGAATTTCAATAATCTTTGAAAATTCATATCTTGACCTAGGAAAATACAATTAAGGTGGTTCCAAATTTTATGTGTCACTTATTAAGTCTATTTTAAGAGAAAAATATGTTTCACTACCACCTATCAATGAATAATTCCCTGTTTTAAGGTTTTCTCGCACTGCAGAAAATCTTTCCAATTTCAATAGCTTAAATTCTAAAATTCATAACTAAATATCTAGAACTCCAAATGGGATGGTTCAAAATCATATATGATCCTATTTAAGTCTATTTTCAGGAAAAAATATTACCATTTATATATTATATCCAAAAAAGTTCCATAATTTCGTCAAACCTCGTATGTACCATAAAACGTTCCAGATTCATCATCTAACTTTAAAAATTCATATTTCACTATTTATAAACCCAAATGATACATATTATATATCAAATTAAATCTTAAGATGTCTAATTTCCTTATGAAAACTTTCATAATTTTCGGATCAGGTTTAGTTATCAAAATGTATTTTAAAACCAATCTGATTCTAGAGAAACTAACCGAACAGCAACTCCTCTTATTTTCTAAAAATTCTAGACTTATATATAATCATCCAAAAATCATAATCTCATGTATTCCCATATAATTTTTCGTTTAAAATTGATTGGAAACCTCAAATTTATCAAATTCTCATTCCTTCCTGATGCACTATTTTGGTCAAAATAAAACCTCACAAAACAACAATTCATTATACTAGGTTCTTATGCTTTCCAAACTACCCAAAAATATCCTCAAATCAACTAGAAAGAGTTAAGAATATGGGAAGGAAATTCACCTATATCAAGTTATGGAATTGTGTGTGAGATTTGTAATATCTTCTTCCTTCCTCTTGTAGCACCGGCCACTCTTATGTTTCTCTTGCTCTCTCTCTTTTTCACTCACTCTCTCTTTTCTTTCTCTTTGGATGTTGGCTGATGAGAATTGAGAAATTTGTGAAGTGTGTGTTGTGTGTTACGTATAATTAAGAGAGTGAGAGAGAGTGTTGTTTTTTTTAATAATTAAAAATGTGTGTGTGTGCGCCATGTGGATATTAAATTAATAAGTGTGTGTGTGATTATTTAATTATATGATTGTGTGTGTGTGCATGGCTTGTGATGTGTGGGAAAAGGGTGTGTGTGTTTTTTCTAATATAATATATATATAGGTATATTTTTATCCTATTAATTACACACACTATGCATTAATTTTTCTCTTTGTCTAATTTAAGATTCCTTAAATTTTATAGATTCCATAATTTGGCTTACTATCTAACTCCCATAAATTAATCCTTAGCCTTTGAATAAATTTTGGGATGTTACAGTATCAAGTGGAATTGAGTGTAGCACTAAATATGGATCGTCCAAATTAGCTCTGAATAAGCCTTATTTAGCTTTTTCACCTTTATTTTTTTTAAAAATAATTATTTTAATATGTACAGAATTTAAAATAAAGATATTTTAATTATGATTATTTTTTTAAAAAAAATTTTGCATTCAAAAATACTAAAATTTTTTAATCTAAACCGTTGGAGCTAAATTTGGATGTTATAAATCTTCCCATATCGATGAGCACCATTATGCTCATATATTATATGGTCCGAATCCGAATGAATTTTAATGTGTGATTGCCTGGGGAGTTTTGAAGGGACGGCTCCAATTGTGTTCCCATGGTCATCTTTTTGGAAAACAATAAGGGGTTCATGTTTTTTTTTATATATACATAAGGGATTTATGTTTTAAAATGGATTGGGCTATAACAATATGGGCTATTAGAGCCCAAACAAATGTTTCTTAAATTAATCAACCGTAGGCAAGCTTGGTGCTTCCAATTTCCAATCCTCCCCTCGTACTCAAGTTTTCATTATCTGTTTCTTATGGTTAATTTTTTTTTGCCCGATTATTGTTAAATTAATTTTTCTGTTTTAAAAATTATTCACCTCAATATTCTCAATAATGTATTGTGTCCCTTTTCTTTTACTGTTGCAACTCTAATATCCGTCACACACGTCATTTTGCTTTTGTACTTTCCGATGTATGTAGGTATGTTTCTCCAACGCTAAAGCCCCAGCGTCCCACCCAAATACATTGGCTAGCTCTATTCTCTTAGGTATATATAAGTTTGTTTAGTTTGACTCGGGCTTTTGTATAAGCCGGATTCACGTAAATTGAGATAAACTTCCTTCACACATTTATTTCGTAGATCGTAAAAACTATCTCGTAGACCTTAAAAACTATCTCGTATTCCGTAAATCACAATTAAAAAGCACTTATGGAGGTTATCCAAACATGCTAATAGTCTCTTTCTACGTTTCAAGAAGCATGTGTGCCTTTATTTTGCAACTGAGTTTGCCTTTTGAGTTAGGGCTGAAATAGTCACCGGTAGAAAAATGGTTTTTTAGACCGGGTAAAAATAACTTTTAAGGCCGGTTTTAGATGAGGTCTTGATACAGCCGGTTTAAAAAATATGATACTTTTTAGACCGGTTATGCAACGGGTCTAAAAAGTGTGACTTTTTAGACCGGTTATTTAAATAACCGGTCTAAAAAAGATTTTTAAGACCGATTATGTGGATAACCGGTCTAAAAAGTTAAGCATAAAAACATAATTAATGGACTCGAAAAAAAAATTAAGACACTTTTAGACCGGTTATTTAAATAACCGGTCTAAAAAGTGTCTTAATTTTTTTTTGAGTCCATTAATTATGTTTTTATGCTTAGTCTATACATATCCTAAAAGCATGCTTCCAAGGTCATACTTATAGTTACTAATCACGAATATATCTTGGTGGAGTCATACCTGAAGAACACAATAAGCACAACTCAGAAATATTGTAACACCCAGTGCAAATACATAATGAGCTGTGAATGGCTCAACAATATGAAATAATATTAGGAAATAAGTTAGAAAATAAAGTAATTAGAACGCAAGTTAGAAGATAATTTTTGTTTAAGAAATTTTTCGGAGAATAAATATTTAGAAACAAGGCAAATGATGACAAAAGAAAACACTAACCTCAGCCCCTAATGAAGAATCCAATTTGTAAACTTTCTCAGATGTCGCAATCATAAACCTGAAACAAATATGAGTATACATTTTTGTAATAGAAATCGATCTGAAATATATGACAGTATCTAGTCTGAAGTATGTATAAAACTAATTAAGTAAAGCGCTTATCTTAAACCAATCGGAGGGATGAAAAGTCGAGCTTTACGATGATGGATTCCACCGTACCTCTGCGTTGATGGCGAAGATGGTCAAGGATGGAGGAGCGATGTGGGAAAGAAGAGTTGTTACGGCACAAGGGAGGAGTTTATAAGAAACTTGATGAGTATCAGATTTCAAAGTTGAAATTAGGCGCGAGATAAAGCCGTGAAGATTTTAAATTTTAGGGCGGACTTTTAAGACCGGTTATTTGACAAAACCGGTCTTAAAAGTGTTCACCTTTAGACCGGTTATAACTAATAACCGATCTTAAAAATAAAAAAAAATTAATTTTTAAATTTCGCATCTTTTAGACCGGTTATCATCAACAACCGGTCTAAAAAGTTTTATCTTTTAGACCGGTTATTAGTGACAACCGGTCTAAAAAGTCTTAAAATTTTTTAATTTTTAATTAATTTTATATTTTTAGACCGGTTTTTTGGATAACAGGTCTAAATAATATCTTTTAGACTGGTTATTTTAAGAACCGGTCTAAAAAATTCTTTATAATTACGAAACTGCCACCGGTCATATTTTTTAGACCTTATCTGCAATAACCGGTCTAAATAATACGGTCTAAAAAGACTATTTTACACTAGTGAGTAGTAAACGATCATTCAGAATTAAGAGCAAATTAAAGTAATTAATAAGCCATGCCTTTTTTTTTTGTATATGAAGGTGTACATACATGCGATATATATGTATATGTGTGAATTTTAAGAACGCAAAAGGGAAGTATAATAACACCTTTTTGTATAATTATATAATTCATTTTTTAAGAAAACTATATACCATATTATGGTTTAAATATTATATTGATTAAGGAAAGTTGGTTGAATCTGCTGAAACAGTGGCTTTACAATCTCCGCATGCAATTTGGATGTGTTAGGTATTTAACAAGTGAGCCATAGCATACAGTTCACATTCATATATATAGAGTTTATATTATTCATACAAGCTCGTACACAGTTTGTGGCTGTTATTTTTTCTCTTAACAATTAACATGATAAGTTTTTATTGTGTCTATATATTAACTATACTGGAATCATACTTATTAATTTTACAAATACGGATTGGGCTTCCGTTATATTATCCTTTTGTTTATGGTTTTATTATATATATGAATGTATGATATCCATCACCTCTTTTATTAAATATTTTATTAATTTTTTCATTCTATTTTAAATTTAAAAATTTTAGGATACTTTAATTCAATTTTTCATTTGTAGACATGTTTCTTCAAATTTATCATAACATGGGCAACTGCACTTCAATTTCATGGAACGGTGACATGGTACGCTTTAGGCCTTATAAATAATTTAATTTATTCGTAAAATGTAAAAAAAAAAATCTTGTAAAAGTACATGGAGGAAGAGAATGGACTTATGAAATCTTCTGAGAACTTTGAGAAGAAAAGTGAAGAAAAATAGCCTCATTCTTGTCGTCGACACAACACTACTAGACGTCCATGGTCACTTACACCAGCTAATTCATCTATCACTGGAGTGTACCCAACACATCTCAAAACCCTCATCATCCAAAGTATCCTATAATGTTTCCTTTTGATTTCTTTATCCTACTTTGCTCTATCCAATTATCTTCCTCTTACTATTGATATTATTTTTCTTTAAAATCTTAAATATATTATACATCTTCCTCTCACACAGGGTTAAGGAAACAAGGGGCAAGATCATTGATGGATTATACGAGAGAAGGTCAAAGTTATGGCCAACTTGCTAACTACAGGTAGTGACATGACGACAAGTATATTAATTCGGTTAGGAAATTTAAAAATGGATTGTACGGATATGTATCTTAACAGAGAAATTTCCGCCATCTTAAGGCAGAAGTTCTGACAAAGCAGCTCATGAGAAGCTGAAAATCATTTCTATCATAACATATTTATAATAAATTTTACTACCATATTTATCACAAATGATGGAGAACAACTTGATAAATACTAACTAAAATGAGGACTAATATATGAAGGAAGTTTCAATTTTCAGTTCCTTCTTCGCACAACCCTTGCTGAGTCCACCCTCTACATTTAATTACGCCTTCTCAATACTAAATGAATTAAAACTGTGGGTGAGATCCTTTAGTGCTGCCAATTCTTCTAGGCGTTTCTCTGTTTTCCCTCCAAATTCCTTCCGGATGAAGTTTGGACGATCAATTAGTTTTTTGAAAGATTCAGCCTATAAAATATGCATTTGTCAGATGAAATGAACCATAACAGAAGATAACAGAAAGATAACAATGCTTTGGACGGAAGGGAACAAACCTCATATTCCCAAGCAATATCCTCATATTGAAGCATTCTACGCCTCAGGTCAGTCTGAATTTTCTTTATTTGGCGGTCAAGCTTTTCTATGTGCTCTGTATTTGAAGAATATTAGAACTTATTAACAGAATTCTGGTTAGTTGGACATTGAATTGAAAGTATATAAAGTCAACATATGAGTTCTGAGTTGACTTAAGTCAGACAAAATCAACCTCTCTCTCTCTCTCTATACACACACACACACACATATTAAAGAAAGAATAGGCCTGATGGTAGAGCAGCTGGCAGACCGCAGTAGAAGAGAGTGCAATCAGAGTCACCGAACAGGAAATGGAGAAAAGAGAGGGGAAAGAGAGATTCAGAGAAGACAAAAGGAGAAAAGCAATACAATCAATTTAATAAGGCAATGAAGTAGATGTATCTAGGTATCTCATTGTAAATTTCAAACCAACCCAATAAATAGAGCTCCAAAAATAATAAAATAACAATAATTTAAATTTAAATTTAAATCAGATGATAAAGATAATTAGAGGACATTTTATATACTATTTTATTATTAAGATAATTCTAAATTTTAAAATATAAATCTAATAAAATCCTAATCTTTTTTATCATATAATAAAATCCTAATCTAAAAATAAATAAAATCATTATTTATATAAACCCTGAATATCTAAATTAACTCTAATGATTAATAATTTCATATTCCATTGTTTGATCAATGAGAGAAATTTTAAAATTCTAAAATTAAATGTAAATAATAATTAATGATAATAGGAGAAATATTTTTTTAATAAAAAATCATTTTGCCCTTAAAATATCAAAATATCACTTATTTTATGTAAAATATAATGAGTAATTAGAAGAAGAAAAGAACATTCAAGGTTGGGATATTAAAAATTGTATTAGAGAGTGGAGCATTAAAAGCTCATTGCCCCATTATTAGGGCACAAGCCTATTTTGAATAGGGCACGAGTAAGAATGAGAGAAGATATGGGTATATGCCCTTGTATAGTACTGGGAGTTTGGGCCAGCTTGAGCCCGACGAGCTAATTGGGTCGGGCTGAATCTGCCCAACCTCTAGCCCAATTAATCGGGTTGGCGGGCCGCTTATAATGTTTTTTTTTTAAAAAATACTATATGTGATCATATGTAGCTCAAATTCAAGAATATGTAGTCATTAAGCTGTGTGAGTGAGAGTGGGAACTGAGAACATTGAGATCTGACTATCTGAGAAGCTGAAGAATTTTTTTTTAATTACCTAAACAGGCTAGCCTATTTAGTCCGCAGGTTAAGCAGGCTAGCCTGTTTAGCCCGAAAATTAACCGAGCTGAGATTTTTCAACCCGAACCCGTTTATTTTAATGAGCTAACGGGCTCAACACTCTAGCCCGACCTAAATTACCAGCTATACCCTTGTATATATTTATATACCTATGGTAGAAGGAAACTAGCTACCTATAACTATCAGGAAATTTAACACCGTGAATCGAAATTAAGGAACATACCCCGATGCTTCGTGACCAAGTATGCGAGGGAACAGTGCAAGATGTCCCTATAATATTATATATGTTATTGGATAAATGAATGACAAGGAGGAACAATTTGAGACGCACTTCCCCCCCCCCCCCATGTGGAGGAGCTAGCTCTACCTCTTCAATCACCATTGTCAATCATAAAATAGTTTCTTTAGGTTTCATAGATATTAGATAGACCATACAGTGAAGGAACTGTTTAATCGCCACATTTAGATTTCCAATCGTAAAAATGAATTGTCAAATCTGCGAAATTTAGAAAAAAGGAAGATGTTCTTCGTTGATTAACCCAAAAATCTAGCATTAACTAGCTAATTCATTTTATTTTAGAATGTAGTAATACTTGCCTTGTATGTTTGGTTATTAAGCTGACTGGTGTAAACTATCTTTACTACTTTGCTTAAGCATAAAAGCCATAGAGATAATCTAACGCTTTTCTAGAATAATTGCAAATTTCTAGAATAATTACAAATTAAAACTACCATCATCGTTTTTTTCCTGGATTTCCTTAATTGCTCACGAAGATAGGTAACATTAATATTATATTTTTGTAGTGGTGTGATTTGATGAAAAATAAGTTTAAGTACCTGACCAGTATCTTGTAGTAGATTTTTCCTCAAATTTAACTCATTCTTTTTTCAAAACACTGCATTGCTTATTCAGCAATATTTTTTTCAAAAAATAAAGAAGAAGAAACGATATTGGGAATTTGATAGTTACCGGAATATATATTGATGAGAGCTTTGTTTCAGCAAGGTAATCTTCAGTCATTCTTTTGGTTTCCTCTAACTGAAACATTATATTTATATTGTCTACTGATACAAGTAGTATGTCCGCCATCAATTTCAATTCCTTCAAAATCATTTCAATCTCTTCAACCAATATACTATTGTATGTATTAATCAACTGAAACATCTCATTGACTAATAGATTTACGCCTTGTTTGGTTCAAGAGGCGAAGGGATGTGAATTAAATGCTAACAAATATACCCTAGTACTTTATTTAGATATCAAAATTATTATTTCCTAGTTTATAAATCACAGAAAAACCTCTATTACCTCACTTATATATAATAAAAAACATTATATACATTTGAAATGATGATTTACTAATTTTAATATTTTACTTATCAAATTTAATATATTTTTTAAATTTAAATCTAAATCCTAAATCAAATTATAATACTAAGATAACAAAGATAATTATGGTATAATCTAGATATCATATTTTATTTAGATACTTGTAATAATGCTAAACACATACAAACTTATCTAAGATTATTTCATGTATATACTTGTGATCATGTTATAACATTAAAACATGTTTAATTAGAAAACAAATCAATAAACTTATCTATAGTGATGTATCATACAAAAGAAATATATAAATAGACACGGCCTAAAAGAAGGTTTGGATGGCTGGAAGAGTAACTTGCGGCAGCAACAGGCAGAGAAGCATGTGGCGTTCACAAAGAGGGGGAGGAGAGGGAAAACATAAGTACTGACATGAGGGAGACAAACAACCGATTTGAATGACTTCAATAATATTTAATAGGGTAGGATTTGATTGGATATATTTTTATTAGAAAGATTTTCTAATTTATTTGGCTCATCCTAATAATATCATATGAGTTTTATAATCATATAGATAAACTTGGGATAATGAAAAGTTAACATGGATATTTTAATTAGGATAAGACATGATATTTCTCACCCATAAAAAAAATCCCAAATTTGGAGGGGCACGAAAGAAGGGGAAGGGGAGCACTAAAAGACAAAATTTCTCCCCTCCCCTCCCTCTCATGTTTTCCAACCAAACATGCTCACCCCACCTCATCTCTCCCCTCCCCTCTCCGCCCCTCCCCTTAAAAAACCTCGAACCAAACAATGGCTTAAGATATATATCCAACATAAAATTTAATTGAACTCATAAACCAAGACGCATTGCACTTAAAGATGAGAAAAGTCTTATGTTTGTGATGTGTGTAATAAAGTCACAAGAACATGTAGTATCCTAATCTAGAACGAGTTGTAAAATCAATAAAGAAAGCCCCGAAACACATCATATAGCATCACACACAAGAACATATATAGGACAGTTCTTGAAGTCAATTACAGGGACTTGAAAAAGTTTGAATAAAGGGTTTGATTGATGTGTGTGATCATGATAGAGAAATAACTGATGTAACGCTAGGAAATTGCGTGACATGTTGCGAGGATCAATATCAAAAACTTATGACCAGAAAGTCTAAAAACTTATGTAACGCCATCCTTGCTTACTTCCTCAAAAGTAGGGAAGCAAATTAAAAGATAGTGCTAGCACTTTTCAAGTGATTCAAATACATCCCCTTCGTATTAATTATTATGATAAGTACAATGTACAATAATGCACTTATTACATAAATTACGTACGCACACGCTGGAGATTGTGTATGAAGCTTTATTTTTGTTTTATACAGTCCCAAAGAAATCTGGATCTTTACCCGAAACACTACATAGTTAATTGCATCAACGTTTTATTTAATCTTGCATACGAATAATACACCTGACGGACTCTCCCTTCAACATGTACTCAAAGGCTTTGTTAATCTCACAAAATGGCACAGAATGAGTGATGAACTTGTCCAATTCCAGCTCCTGCAGGGAAATATATATGGGTAATTAAACATCAAATATGGAAAACCACAAGTACAGTTCTATCATCATTCCATAATTAAGCAGCAGGCTTAATTACCCCTTTCATGTATTTCTCCACAAGAGAAGGAAGATCTGATCGTGGCTTGAAGTTGCCATAGAAAGTACCCCTCAAAAGTTCTCTCCTTCAAGAAGTTGAATGGATGAGTTTTGAAGGCATCATCCTTGCTTGGTAGACCAACCAGTACAGCAACACCCCAACCCTGAATATTTACACATAATCATCCATATAGAAATTAGCTTATAAAAGTGTTTTTATGACTACCTCTCATATTTATACAAGAGGTAGTTGACTAATTTGAGAATTAAGGAAGCTAAATAAACTGCTTAATTGTAACATGTTTTACATCATCTCTTTCTCTCTTATTATGTATCAGTTTATAAGTTGAGCAAATTAGTTTAAAGAAAAATGATAAATATAAGAGATAAAATGAAAAAAGATCTTATATTTTGAAACAGAATTCACTTCTAAACTAGCTTGTTATATTTAGGACTAGAAGTAATATTAGCAACAGCAAGCCCGATGGATTAGTTTGGAAGAAGGGTACGTGATGGACGCATTCGAACGCCGATATCATAGCTTGGACACTCCCGGTGCATTCAACAGCACGATCAACGCATCTGTCATCTCAGCTATCACCTGTGAACAATTGAAACAAAGCCAACAATGGCATCATTTATGAGACCACTGCGCTGTATCTATTCACAGACGCAGCTAGTATGTCTAACAATATACTTACCTCATGAACAGGCCTGTCATGATCTTTTGGGTTCACAAATTCATTAACCCCAAATTTCTTGGCTGACACCAACAATAGAAACAGAAAAACTATGAATATATACACACATATGAAATTGAATCAACAAACCCAAATTATCTTTTCTGAAAAATAAAAAAAAATTCAAAGAATTGTTAAAAACACTCAAAATTGTGTAGTTTTGATATATTTTCTTTGACAAATCATAAAAAAATTTAAACCCACATGATATTTCAACATCGTAGGATATAAAAATATCACATTCATTTTATGTAAAATCTAATGATCAGAAGCAAAATCAAAATGGTTGGTTGGGACATTATAAAAGGCATTAAAAAGAGTCAAGGTACCGACGAAACCTGTTATACATACTTACCTTGCTTAAAACGGCTTGAAATCAAGTCAACCCCAATGATTCTGGCAGCACCAGAAAGCCTTGCACCCTCAGCAGCCTAAAAAATCATTTTAGAAGAATAGATCAAGAGGAGGGTTGATATATATAGCCATTTGACTGTCATATACTAAACAAAAAAAGGGATATAAACACACACACACACACACACACACACAGATTCATACAGCATTGTGTGTGTAATTAATAGGATAAAAATATACCTATATATATATATAATATTAAAACACACACACCCTTTTTCCCTTGCTTCACATGAGACACACACATACATTCAATTAATTAAATAAACACACTTCCTCTCCATGTTTCTTTCATTTCTCACGTACACACACACACACTTTCATTTTTTTAAAACACCCTTTAACCTCTTCATTACTTCACTTTCGGTAGCCAAGGAAAAGAAAAGAGAGAGTGAGTGAAAGAGAGAGAGAGAGAGAGCAAGGGAAACATAAAAGAGAAAGAGAGACATAAGAATGATAAGTGCAATTTGGAGGAAGGAAGAAAAGACTACAAATTCCACATACAATTCCATAACTTGATATAGGTGAGTTTTCTTCCCATATTCTTAACTCTTTTTAGTTGATTTGAGACTATTTTTGGGTAATTTGGGGAGCATAAGAACCTAGTATAATGAATTGTTGTCTTGTGAGGTTTTATTTTGACCAAAATAGTGCATAAGGAAGGAATGAGAATTTGATAAATTTGAGGTTTCCAATCAATTTTACACGAAAAATTATGTGGTAATACATGTGGTTTTGATTTTTGGATGATTATATATAAGTCTAGAATTTTTAGAAAATAAGAGGAGTTGCTGTTCGGTTAGTTTCTCTGAAATCATATTCGTTGTAAAATACATTTCGGTAACCAAACCTGGTCCGCAAATTATGAAAGTTTCCAGAAGGAAAGTAGACATCTTAAGATTTAATTTGATATATAATATGTATCATTTGGGTTTATAAATAGTGAGATATGAATTTTTAAAGTTAGATGATGAATCTGGAACGTTTTATGGTACAGACGAGGTTTGACGAAATTCTGGAAATTTTTTGGCTATAATTTATAAATGGTAATATTTTTACCTGAAAATATACTTAAATACGATCATATAGGATTTTGAACCATCCCATTTGGAGTTCTAGATATTTAGTTATGAAGTTTAGAAGTTAAGCTATTGCAATTGGAAAGATTTTCTGGCAGTGCGAGAAAAATTTAAAACTGGGAATTATTCATGAATAGGTGGTAGTTAAACTTATTTTTATATTAAAATAGACTTCATAAGTGACACATAGAATTTGGAACCACCTTAATTGGATATTTCTAGGCCAAGATATGAATTTTCAAATATTATTGAAAATTATGACAGAATTGAGTAATAGTGCAAAAATAAAAAGTAAGGGTATTTTTGAATTAATTGGGACTCTAAGGGTCAAGTTAAATACTTAGAGTTGGTATGAGTCCATTAAATACCTATTGGATTTAAGGTATTAGCTATAATGATAACCTACCAAAGTATCTTAAATTATTTTGGAACAAGTAATAATTCGTCCGTCCGTAAATTATAAATTATAGGATTTGACATTTGCCCGGGACGCCTAAGAGACTGAGAACAGGAACCAAATTTGGAAAGACTGTCAGGTAGTACCTTATCTCTTATATCATATGTGATGCCATGTATGTGTACCATATCATCTGTGTATATGTGTGGGACAGATAGTCCATAGGCGGTAAGACCCGTAAGTACAAGTTACACCGGGAGTTACCCGGGGGCGTCTTAAGCCAGGTAGGTTTTAGACAGAAAGCCCATGACTGTACCTTGTATGGGGCAGAGGCCCTGGGCAGCCAGATTGTGAATCTCACTCGCTGTGAGTATGTGATAAGGGACCGGTTAGGCCTTTTTATGTGATGCATTTCTGTAAGTTGTGATGTTTGATGATTTGTTTTACATGCTTAGTATTTGCATATTATATGAGTGATCTGTGTACTACTGAGATTCTTTTGAATCTCACCCCTTTTTCAACAAATGATATACAGCAAAGGCGTCCAGCTCTAAGGGCAAGAAGGTAATATAGACGGACAAAGAAGAGACAAATAAATTATGGACTATTTGGTTATCATTTTATTTTGGATGACTGTAAAATATTTATAAGTAGTAGTAGTAGTAGTAGTAGCGATAGTAGTACTGGTACTCACGACGCAGACTGTATAAGTTGTAATCCGTATGCTAGACTTTCGATAACGTACTGATATCCGGAAACCCATAAATTAACCATCACTACGCGAGCTATGGATAGAAAATGCTCTGTATTTTAAATAAATGATTTTGAAACTGATAAAGATAATGAATTTACAAATCAAAATTTAGACCATACATATTTATTTTAAAAAGTTTTTTTTTTGAAAATCCTATACAAATATAAGATTAAACTCTGTCTTAAATTGGGAATTTAATTTATTTTGGTCTCAGGTTTGAAACCATCATATATTTAAACTAATCTAAAGGCTTTAGAAATATAAGGTGTTATATTTTTGGTATCAGAGCAGAGATTCTTGCATTAGGCTAGTATGCTCTATTGCTATAAATAAGTATGCAGATACCTTAATAGTGATCTCATAGCTAAAATTGTGGGTTAGAGATGAACCCAGAAAAATAGAATTTTTCTCGACCACTAACTGGGCATGCTTGTTTGGAGGATGGGGTATGTATACCCAGTAGAGAAGGATATGACCTTTAAAGAATTTGATGCGGAGCTAGTTTGATTCCAATGGAACTTTGTTGTTAAGCATGCTTAGGTGAGGAAAATTTCAGAGTGAAATATGGTGATCATTTAGGATGCCATGAGAATGTTAGATTGAATATATAGAATATTTATAATAGGTTTGAATCCGATCTAAGCTGAAATAGTATTTAGGTCAAGATATGACTCAAGCTACACTATGGTTCCAATAGATGAAAGTATGACCCTGTGAACTTCGTGAACCTAGTAAGTAATACTGAACTATCAGCAATACTTTGGGGAATATTTGAGGATATTACTTGAATGTTATAAGAATAGAATAGATGGAATGAATCATGATGATCTTAACATGTTATTGTGAATGGCTGAGTTTCTAGGATTAGGTTTATGAAACTAAAAGTTGGGTAGACATACAGAGGATGACTACTAATTAAATTGTAACCTAAGAATCAAGTAATAGTTGAATTGATTCTTTAGACATTTGAATTATGGAATTAAGGTATTAAAATATGGTAAATATAAGAATAAGGTTTTTGAAGGTTGCTAGTTGCTAATCTAGCATAGGAAAAGATCTTGATCAAATAATATTTCCTTTGAAAGAATGAATGAGAATTTGTTCTATGATGAAATAGAGTAATAGAAAGAATGAGAATAGCCATAAATTATGGTCTCATAATTAAGACAGAGAATAGAATATGCTTATAACTAACGGATTTGCTGAAAGACTTGGATAGATTTGATTTGTTTACTACTCCACAAACTGGAAATTATCCTAGGCATTGACTGGCTAACGACGAACAACGTTTTACTGGACTGTGGTAACAAGAGAATTGAATATCTTGAACCACATAAAGGCAACGATGCTAGCATTAACCTGAATTTTCTCTCCATAGCTGAAGTTGAGAAATGTTTGAGAAAAGGGTGTCAGGGGTATCTGATATTATTCTCGGTTCAGCCAGAATCAGATGTGATGATTGAGAGTATACTTGTAGTGAATGAATTTTCTAAGGTATTTCCAGAAGACATTAGTGGATTACCTCCATAAAGAGAAGTTGAGTTTGGCATTGAGATTATGCCGGGTGCTGGATCTATTTCCAAAGCTCCTTACTGAATGGCACCAAATGAAATGGCAGAACTAAAGAAGCAAATTGAAGAATTACTAGAGAAAGGGTTTATACGCCCTAGTCTTTCACCATGGGGAGCTCCAGTATTGTTTGTTAAGAAGAAGGATGGAAGCCTATGGTTATGTATTGATTACCGAGAGTTGAATAAGGTAACCGTCAAGAACAAGTATCCACTCCCCAGGATTGATGATCTTCTTGATAAGCTATCTGGTTCTAGCGTATTTTCAAAGATTGATCTGAGATCGGGCTACCTCAGCTGTGAGTAAAAGCTGAGGATGTGCCAAAGACAGCTTTTAGAACTAGATATGGACACTATGAGTTCTTGGTGATGCATTTCGGACTGACCAACGCACCTGCTGTGTTTATGGATTACATGAACTGAATTTTTCGTCAATATCTGGATCAGTTCATAGTAGTCTTCATTGACGACATCCTAATATACTCTAAGAGTAAAGAGGAACATGAAGAGCATTTGAGAATAGTGCTGAGAATTCTGAGAGAAAAGCAACTCTTTGCCAAACTGAGTAAATGTGAATTCTGGCTTTCAGAAGTTAAACTTCTGGGCCATGTAATTTCACAAGAAGGAGTCTCTGTGGATCCTAGTAAGGTGGAGGCAGTACTAAACTGGAAGAGGCTAGAAACTGTAATAGAGATACACAGTTTTCTGGGTCTTGCTGGTTATTACCGGAGATTTATTCAAAATTTCTCCAGGATCGCCATGCCATTGACAAAGCTCACGAGAAAGAATCAAACATATGTGTGGGATGCCAAATGTGAGAGGAGCTTCACGGAGCTAAAGGAGAGGTTGACATCCGCACCAGTACTGATAATTCCAGATCCCAGTGAGCCCTATGTGGTTTACAGTGATGCTAGTAAGCAGGGATTGAGATGTGTCCTTATGCAGCAGGGCAGAGTGGTGGCGTATGCCTCTCGACAGCTGAAGCCTCACGAGAAGAACTATCCCACTCATGATTTGGAGCTTGCGGCAATCGTGTTTGCATTGAAAATATGGCGACACTACCTGTATGGTAGTACTGTAGAGTTGTACTGTGACCACAAGAGCCTTAAGTATCTACATGATCAAAAAGAATTGAATATGAGACAACGTCGCTGGATGGAGATGTTAAAAGATTATAATCTAGAGATTAAATATCATCCAGGAAAGGCAAATGTTGTTGCTAATGCCTTGAGTAGAAAAGCGGTGTAAGTAGCAGTCATGATGGTCCGAGAATAGAAATAGTTAGAGGAATTCAGAGATCTAAACTTGACAAATCAAGTATTCCTGAATGCATACAAACCGAATGAAGTACTCCTAGCTAATTTTAGTGTTATCCAGGAAGAAATCAATCTGAGAGCAGAAATTGAAGAAGCTCAAATGCAAGATAAACAAGCCCAGTTGATCCGAGGGATGATTGAAAAAGGTAAAACCCAGGATCATGATCTTTCACCAAGTGGATTGGTCATATACAAACAGTGAATATATGTACCACCAAAGGCTGATCTGAGGCGGAAAATCCTGGATGAGGCATACAAGAGTCGTTACACCCTTCAACCAGGAATGATTAAGATGTATCATAATTTGAAGTCCATGTATTGGTGGCCAGGGTTAAAAAGCGATGTGACCAAGTATGTGGCCCGATGTCTCAATTGTTAGAAAGTGAAGATTGAACATCAGAGACCACCAGGACTTCTACAGAGTCTAGAAATTCCAGAATGGAAGTAGGAAAGTGTCACTATGGATCTAGTGATGGGTTTACCCAAAATTAGAAACTATGATGCCATTTGGGTAATTGTCGACCATTTCACCAAGACGGCACATTTCATACCCATTAATGCCAGATATTCCCCAGAGAAGTTAGCAGAAATATATATACAGGAGATAATTAGACTCCATGGTACACCGAAGAGTATTATCTCTGACCGAGATCCCAGATTCACATCAAGATTTTGGAAAGCTCTACATGAAGCTCTAGGTACAAAGCTGAAATTCAGTACGGCCTAACATCCACAGATGGATGGACAGTTAGAGAGAAACATACAGACGCTGGAAGATATGTTAAGAGTATGTGTATTGGATTTCAAGGGAAGTTGGGATCATTTTCTTCCACTCGCTGAATTCGCTTACAATAATAGCTATCATGCGAGTATTCAAATGGCTCCTTATGAAGCATTGTACGGTAGTAAGTGACAATCACTCCTATGCTGGACAGAATTGAATGAACGAAGACTATATGGGCCGGATCTGGTAGATCAAACCACAGAGCAAATCAAGACTATCAAAAAGAGGCTCATAACTGCACAAAGTAGACAGAAAAGCTATGCTGATAAAAGGAGAAGATCTCTAGAGTTTGAAGTGGGAGATCATGTATTTTTGAAGGTATCCCCTGTTACCGGAATCGGTAGGGAAATCAAAAGGAAAAAGCTTAGCCCACGTTACATTGGTCCATTTGAAATATTGGCAAGAATTGGGCCAGTAGCATATCGAATAGCCTTACCCCCAAACTTGAATAGACTGCACGATGTGTTTCATGTCTCACAGTTGAAGAAGTACCAACCAGACCCTGAACATATTATGGAATATGAAAATGTGGATATGCGAGATGATCTCACATATGAGGTTGAGCCAGAACAAATCATTGACAGACAAGAAAAACAACTCAGACATCGAAGCTTATCATTCGTGAAGGTGGTGTGGAAGGGACTGTCACCAAGGGAAGCAACTTGGGAAGTTGAAGAGGACCTGAAGAAAAGTTACCCGGAGTTTATATCTCAAGAAGTGTAACAAATTTCGAGGACGAAATTTATTTTACGGGGGGAGAATTGTAACATCCTAAAATTTATTAAAAGGTTAAATTCCCAAAAAGAAAACTAAATGGTGCTAGAGATTAATCTTGAGAATTAAAAACCAAATTATGAAACCTATGAAATATAAGGAATCTTAAATTAGACAAAGCGAAAAATTACGGCATTGTCTGTGTAATTAATAGGATAAAAATATACCTATATATATATATAATCTTAAAACACACACACCCTTTTTCCCTTGCTTCACATGAGACACACACACACATTCAATTAATTAAATAAACACACTTCCTCTCCATGTTTCTTTCATTTCTCACGTACACACACACACTTTCATTTTTTTTAAAACACCCTTTAACCTCTTCATTACTTCACTTTCGGTAGCCAAGGAAAAGAAAAGAGAGAGTGAGTGAAAGAGAGAGAGAGAGAGAGCAAGGGAAACATAAAAGAGAAAGAGAGACATAAGAATGATAAGTGCAATTTGGAGGAAGGAAGAAAAGACTACAAATTCCACATACAATTCCATAACTTGATATAGGTGAGTTTTCTTCCCATATTCTTAACTCTTTTTAGTTGATTTGAGGCTATTTTTGGGTAATTTAGGGAGCATAAGAACCTAGTATAATGAATTGTTGTCTTGTGAGGTTTTATTTTGACCAAAATAGTGCATAAGGAAGGAATGAGAATTTGATAAATTTGAGGTTTCCAATCAATTTTACACGAAAAATTATGTGGTAATACATGTGGTTTTGATTTTTGGATGATTATATATAAGTCTAGAATTTTTAGAAAATAAGAGGAGTTGTTGTTCGGTTAGTTTCTCTGAAATCATATTCGTTGTAAAATACATTTCGGTAACCAAACCTGGTCCGAAAATTATGAAAGTTTCCAGAAGGAAAGTAGACATCTTAAGATTTAATTTGATATATAATATGTATCATTTGGGTTTATAAATAGTGAGATATGAATTTTTAAAGTTAGATGATGAATCTGGAACGTTTTATGGTACAGACAAGGTTTGACGAAATTCTGGAATTTTTTTGGCTATAATTTATAAGTGGTAATATTTTTACCTGAAAATATACTTAAATACGATCATATAGGATTTTGAACCATCCCATTTGGAGTTCTAGATATTTAGTTATGAAGTTTAGAAGTTAAGCTATTGCAATTGGAAAGATTTTCTGGCAGTGCGAGAAAAATTTAAAACTGGGAATTATTCATGAATAGGTGGTAGTTAAACTTATTTTTATATTAAAATAGACTTCATAAGTGACACATAGAATTTGGAACCACCTTAATTGGATATTTCTAGGCCAAGATATGAATTTTCAAATATTATTGAAAATTATGACAGAATTGAGTAATAGTGCAAAAATAAAAAGTAAGGGTATTTTTGAATTAATTGGGACTCTAAGGGTCAAGTTAAATACTTAGAGTTGGTATGAGTCCATTAAATACCTATTGGATTTAAGGTATTAGCTATAATGATAACCTACCAAAGTATCTTAAATTATTTTGGAACAAGTAATAATTCGTCCGTCCGTAAATTATAAATTATAGGATTTGACATTTGCCCGGGACGCCTAAGAGACTGAGAACAGGAACCAAATTTGGAAAGACTGTCAGGTAGTACCTTATCTCTTATATCATATGTGATGCCATGTATGTGTACCATATCATCTGTGTATATGTGTGGTGTAACATCCCAAAATTTATTCAAAGGCTAAGGATTAATTTATGGGAGTTAGATAGTAAGCCAAATTATGAAACCTATGAAATATAAGGAATCTTAAATTAGACAAAGGGAAAAATAAAGACCTAGTCTGTGTAATTAATAGGATAAAAATATACCTATATATATATAATAATAATTAAAACACACACACCCACTTCCCACACTTCACATGCAATCCATGCACACACAACTATTTAATTAAATAACACACACACACTACACACATGGCACACACATACACATTTTTAATTATTAAAAAAAACACACTCTCTCTCTCATTCTCTTAATCACACGTACACACACACACTCCTCATTTTCAATTCTCTTCAGCCATTATCCAAAAAGAAAGAAAAGAGAGAGTGAGTGAAAAATAGAGAGAGTAAGAGACATAATAGAGAAAGAGAGATAAGTAAGAGAATCAGTGCTACCAGAGGAAGGAAGAAGTGATTACAAATTCTACATACAATTCCATAACTTGATATAGGTGAGTTTTGTTTCCATATTCTTAACTCTTTCTAGTTGATTTAAGACTATTTTTGGGTAATTTGGGAAGCATAAGAACCTACTATATTAAATTGTTGACTTGTGAGGTTTTGTTTTGGGAAAAATAGTGCATGAAGAAGGAATGAGAATTTGTCAAATTTGAGGATTCCAATAAATTCTACATGAAAAATTATGTGGGAATACATGTGGTTTTGATTTTTGGATGATTATATATAAGTCTAGAATTTTTAGAAAATAAGAGGAGTTGCTGTTCGGTTAGTTTCTCTGAAATCATATTTGTTGTAAAATACATTTCGGTACCCAAATCTAGTCCGAAAATTATGAAAGTTTCCAGAAGGAAAGTAGACATCTTAAGATTTAATTTGATATATAATATGTATCATTTGGGTTTATAAATGGTGAGATATTAATTTTTAAAGTTAGATGATGAATCTGGAACGTTTTATGGTACAGACGAGGTTTGAAGAAATTATGGAAATATTGTACCTACAATTTATAAATGGTTATATTTTTCCCTGATAATATATTTAAATATGATCATATATGATTTTGAACCATACCATTTGGAGTTCTAGATATTTAGTTATGAATTTTAGAAGTTAAGCTATTGAAACTGGAATGATTTTCTGGCAGTGCGAGAAAAATTTAAAACTGGGAATTATTCATGGATAGGTGGTAGTTAAACGTATTTTTTTATTAAAATAGACTTCATAAGTGACACATAGAATTTTGAACCACCTTAAATGGATATTTCTAGGCCAAGATATGAATTTTCAAATATTATTAAAAATTCTGACAGAATTGAGTAATAGTGACAAAAATAAAAAGTAAGGGTATTTTTGAAATAATTGGGACTCTAAGGGTCAAATTAAATACTTAGAGTTGGTATGAGTCCATTAAATACCTATTGGATTTAAGGTATTAGCTATAATGATAACCTACCAAAGTGTCTTAAATTATTTTGGAATAAGTAATAATTCACCCGTCCGTAAATTATAAATTATAGGATTTGACATTTGCCCAAGACGCCCAAGAGACTGAGAACAGGAACCAAATTTGGAAAGACTATCAGGTAGTACCTTATCTCTTATATCATATGTGATGCCATGTATGTGTACCATATCATCTGTATATGTATGGGACAGATAGTCCATAGGCGGTAAGACCCGTAAGTACAAGTTACACCGGGAGTTACCCGGGGGCGTTTTGAGCCAGGTAGGCTTGAGACAGAAAGCCCGTGACTGTACGTTGTATGGGGCGGTGGCCCTGGGTAGCCAGATTGTGAATCTCAAGCGCTGTGAGTCTATGATAAGGGACTAGTTAGGCCCTTTTATGTGCTGCATTTCTGTAAGTTGTGCTATTTGATGATTTGTTTTACATGCTTAGTATTTGCATATTATATGAGTGATCTGTGTACTACTGAGATTCTTTTGAATCTCACCCCTTTTTCAACAAATGACATACAGCAAAGGCGTCCAGCTCTAAGGGCAAGAAGGTAATATGGACGGACGAAGAAGAGACAAATAAATTATGGACTGTTGGTTATCATTTTATTTTGGATGACTGTAAAATATTTATAAGTAGTAGTAGTAGCGATAGTAGTACTAGTACTCGCGACGCAGACTGTATAAGTTGTAATTCGTACGCTAGACTTTCGATAACGTATTAGTATTCAGAAACGCATAAGTTAACCATCACGACGCGAGCTATGGAAAAAAAACTCTGTATTTTAAATAAATGATTTAGAAACTGATAAAGATAATGAATTTACAAATTAAAATTTAGACCAGACATATTTATTTTAAAAAGTTTTTTTTGAAAATCCTATACAAATATAAGATTAAAATCTGTCTTAAATTTGAACATTAAATTGTTTTGGTCTCAAGTTTGAAACCATTATATATTTAAACTAATCTAAAGACTTTAGAAAATAAGGTGTTACATGTGGGACAGATAGTCCATAGGCGGTAAGACCCGTAAGTACAAGTTACACCGGGGGTTACCCGGGGGCGTCTTAAGCCAGGTAGGTTTTAGACAGAAAGCCCATGACTGTACCTTGTATGGAGCAGAGGCCCTGGGCAGCCAGATTGTGAATCTCAAGCGATGTGAGTATGTGATAAGGGGCCCGTTAGGCCCTTTTATGTGATGCATTTCTGTAAGTTGTGATGTTTGATGATTTGTTTTACATGCTTATTATTTGCATATTATATGAGTGATCTGTGTACTACTGAGATTCTTTTGAATCTCACCCCTTTTTCAACAAATGATATACAGCAAAGGCGTCCAGCTCTAAGGGCAAGAATGTAATATAGACGGACAAAGAAGAGACAAATAAATTATGGACTATTTGGTTATCATTTTATTTTAGATGACTGTAAAATATTTATAAGTAGTAGTAGTAGTAGTAGTAGTAGCGATAGTAGTACTGGTACTCGCGACGCAGACTGTATAAGTTGTAATTCGTACGCTAGACTTTCGATAACGTACTGATATCCGAAAACCCATAAATTAATCATCATTACGCGAGCTATGGATAGAAAATGCTCTCTATTTTAAATAAATGATTTTGAAACTGATAAAGATAATGAATTTACAAATTAAAATTTAGACCATACATATTTATTTTAAAAAGTTTTTTTTTAAAATCCTATACAAATATAAGATTAAACTCTGTCTTAAATTAGGAATTTAATTTGTTTTGGTCTCAGGTTTAAAACCATCATATATTTAGACTAATCTAAAGACTTTAGAAATGTAAGGTGTTACACGACGACGATATGATAGTAAGAAATGTTGGGTGTGGAGAAGCAACACCCTTGTAGCTGCTATATATATACTAAAATGGTGGGCCAACAGAAGGGGAAGGAATTTCGGTTTCTGATTCACAATATAAGAAGTCTTCCACTTTTATCCTTGGGAGAGAAAAAGGTGACTCATTAAATACATATTTGAAAATCATATTCGTTGATAAAGATAAACTAGGTAAATTTTATTAATTTAAGATACAACAAATGACTTAACTAACATTCTTTAATTCCTGCAAATCAGTTAACGTTTTATATTTTTGATCCTGAAAAAGGGTGTCTTCTCTAAATTATCTCTTCACTTAATTTCTCTACAATTGGATTGACTTTTAATGGTTGAGATTTTATAGTATATTAAAACATATCATTGTAATATTAAATATTAAATAATAATAATATTTTTATAGAATAAATCTCAATCATTAAAAGCCAACTCAATGATGAAGAAATTAACTAGAGAGGAAGTTGAGATATAAGTTAGTAGAGACACCATTTTGCCCGTTCGGAACCAAAATGCAATGCAGTAAATCTAGCTACACCAGTTATACATAGTTATTGCAAAAAAAAAACAAAAAAATTATACATAGTTATTGATGATCTTGAGTATTCGGGAATTTCAGTTACTGAAGAATCCATGATCATTAATCAATAGATACTTTGTACCAATCAAATCTTTCATGTCCATTTATAAAAATAAATATGGGCACAAATGTAAATCTGATGCAATATGTACTAATGTACTATTCATGCTTATCCTATGAATAATATTCTAATATTTATTTAAATCAAATTAAGTTCTTTACATAAACGAAGAGGATCCAATAGAATATTTGTTTATTCATTAAGATGCCGATTCACAAGCACTACGTTAATATCAATCTGATAGGACACATAAGCAAGCATGTTCATCCAATTGATATTATTATAATTCCTTTACTAAACTATCCAGTGCATGAATATAATGAATATAAATTAAAGAAGATTCAACTTGATTTTGGGGTTAAAGGGATTTTTGACCTTAAACTATTTTCTCATGGCATTGCATATCATAAATTATATCATGTGGTACAATGCCACTCCTTAAAAGTATTAAAAAGTTACAATTCATAATGTTGCTCCTCCATTAGACACAACTATTTTAACCATTAGTGTACCAAAAATAAAGAAACCAAAAATTACAAATAAGTACCTATATAAGAAAATTAGTATCAATTAAGTCTCAAAAATCAATCATCAATCTTTACCTTACTATTAAAATCTTTCCTTCCCTATAAGAAAATTAGTATCATCACTTTTAAAATCTTAACTATATCTGTTTCAATGTCCTCCTTCTTAAGTCGCAGCTCTTCTAATTCTTTTGTTAGATTCCTTTTCTCATCATCATATAAATTCTCAAATGCCTTGTTTTGCGAAAAACTCTCTTTCTCAGCATTTTCCTGTAACAATATCAATATCACCAAACAACAATATCAAATTGAATACTTCAATAATATATACAAAGAAGAAGAATAACAGATTCACAGTTATAATTGTCTACATCATACAAAATGTTCTTTTATCTTTTTTTTACCATAGAAAATACATATATCAGTGACTTCCATTTTTCTGAAGTTTTGTTCTTAATTAAAAAAATAAGAAAAGATGAAGAAGAGCAAAAACATGAGATTGGAAGGTATCAAGGTAATAGCCAGTCATTCTTTTGATTTCCCCTAATCGGAACACTATATTTAATTTGTCTACTGATGTGAGCAGCATGTCTGCCATCAAGTTCAATTCTTTGATTCTTCTTTCAGTTTTGTCAATCTCCTTAACATTTCGATTTTTACAGAGTAATAAGCGCATAGTTTCGAGGGTATACAGAAATAGCGGAAACATACTGACATTAAGTACTTGTTTACAATATAGGAAATCCCTATAGGGTTTGAAAAAAAATATATACAGAGTTTAAAAGAAAATAAATTACAGTCTAAGATAACTAACGGCAGCTTTCGCGTGCACCGGGACTCTATTCGCTAGTAATCACTGCCTTGCCCCTCGAGCTGCTACCTTCTGCTGGAATGTTTTTGAATGCTGAAAAAGGGTGAGATTCGAGCGAATCTCAATAGCAACATATAGTCAGACATATACAATATGAAAATAAATATGCAATGCACCATGTTATGTAAGATGATAATGTTGTGTGCACACTATCCAAGGCCAAACAACTATTTGCAACTCTGGCTTAACTCTGCGCCTCCATTGGGTCCCAGACCACAACTAAGCTAGCGTGCTCTTGACACTGTGTTCATGTCCCAAACACTATGCTCATGTCACAGAAGATTACATACAAAAAGCATACAGATAATCACATAGTATATAAAAGAATTCGAAAGAGTTACTACCTGAGTCTTTTTTAGTTCCCCTGTTTGTCCAATAACTTGAATTCAGCTCGGGCTATTATCGATTCTGATAAATTAAAGTTAACAAGTGACTAGTTATTATTTGCATTAATACTACCTTTAATTACATCACATTTTGTTGGTTATCTATCACAGTTTCAGCAATTTCTGCACAGTGCAGTTTCACTGTTTTTCAGAAAACTGACAAATTTTCAGTCAACATTAAAAAATCATAATTAATTCTAAAAAAATTCCAAATTGATTGGTTCCAAAGCCTATGTGAAGCTCTTTAAGTATAATTTTATGAAAAAAATACCCAAGTCTGACTAGTGTCATCAAGTTATTCCTTGTTAGCCGTGTAGCATAACCGCAAGCGCACGAATAGTCACAAGTAGTATAATAATATCGTTCCCACGAGGACTAATGCAAAAATGAGTTAATTATCACACTTATGTTCTTAATTAGGTTGAGTCAGAGTATTTTAAAAGTAATTTTATGTTTAAGAATTAATTGATTAAAAGAGAATTTATTCAAGAACTTCAAGATGAGAGGAACCTAAATAAAAAATTCTTAATCCATCTAATAGTTCAAAGCAATCATAGAATATGAAATTTAGCCACTCATAGTCACAACTAAAACAAATCAAAGTAATAATAATCAAAATAAGAGTTAACTGAAAGGAAAGAGAAGAAATTAATAAAACCAAAAGATTGAGCCTCAAATTTCTTCTAAGCTTCAATTCCCTCCAATTCTCCACAGCTTCCTCTAATCCAATCCACAATGACCTCCTGGTCTTCAAATCAGTCACCTCTTAGTCCTCTTGTCCTCCTGTGAAGATGATGACAAAACTTGAATGCCTCCCCTTCTCTCTGTATATTGAAATGCTTTTCCTTCTCCTTTTCTAAAAAAGCTTAACCCCTATATATAGGCCAGGTTCCTAAATCCTCATGTAATATCTTTCTAACAAAATAAAATCAAACAAAAAGATAAAAAAAAATAGATAATGTAATAATAAATAAAGATGATGATGATGATGATCATAATAATAATAATAATAATAATAATAATAATTGAAATATATTTTCCTTTTTATCTTAAACTATTATATTTATTATTAATATCATTATTTTTATCTTTAATATCAAAATCATTATTTTTATCTTAAACTTTGATATTTATAATGAAATCTCTCTAAATCAATATCTTATCAAAATCTCACTCAAATCCCTTTAATTTAACCTAGATGACTCCCAAATATATTAAAATATATCTTAAGATTATCAAAAAATAGGGAGTCATTATTCCCATAAATTTGCCAAACCTCCTCTGTTCCAGATTGCATTCAAGAAATAGGGCTCAACTTTGAAAATTCATATCTTTAATTTACTAGTCCAAAAATTATGACCTACCTATGAAATTAAAGCTCTACATGTCTACTTTAATTCTATAAAGTTTTATAATATATGGACTAGGTTTGACTAACGAAATTCATTTCACAATAACACTGCCTCCAGTGAGACAAATCAAACAACATTTCCTTTTACTTCTAAAATTTCCAAATTCATATAGAACCATCCAAAAATCATGACCATATATATTCCCACACAATTTTTCCCTTCTGAATCCAATAGAATTATCAAAATTACCAAATTTGAACTCCTTCCCCCTGTTTTGTACATGGCCAAAACATAGGAAGAGGAAGGGGAAAATGTGTTTTCATGCTTTCAACCATTAAACACCTTCCCTTCCATTCCTAATCACATGATTAACTATCTAAACATTAAATAAACATGACCCATAGAAATTTTGGCAGCATTTCATTCTAGGGTTTCATTTTCCATTTTCACAAAATCAACAAAACCAAGCCAATCACAACAACAACATACTACACAAGAGGATTAGAGTTCTTGAGATTACCTCTTGATTCTTCAACTTTCTCTCTCTACACGCCACTACCCTCTCTCTCTCTCTCTCTTCCCTCTTGATTTTGCTTGATAACCATGATTTCCAAGATGAAGAAGAGATTAGAAGAGGTATATATTCTTGAAGTTGGAAGGCAAGAACACTTGATTTCAAGCCTCTTACCTTGGATTTTTGTCTCTTGAACCCTAGCTCCTTCTTGTTCTTCAAGCTCTTCTCTCTCTCAATTTTTTGTTGCTTGACCGAAATATGGAAGGAGGAAAGGAATAATGAGCTCTTGAAAATATCTCCTCTTGCTTTTGTTTAATATTGTTTAATGCTAATATTTACCATGTGCATTTTTACTTGGTCATGGTTAATTCTTCTTCTTTTAAATACAGACCAAGTAAATCATTTTCTCTTGCCTTCCCTTTGTCTAACCGAAAATCAAGAGAAAATAGAAATGAATATTTGCTTCTTGCTTTTCACAATTCCAACTTTTTAATTAATGAATCAATCCATCTCCTTCCATATGGCTTTATCTCTTGTTGACTTTGATATAAACACTTCTCTCTCCTCTTGCCAAAAGTGACTTAAATGGGTCTCCAAAGTAATCAAATAAGCTTCTTCCATTACCTTCATCCAAGTCTTATATTTACCATGTAATGACTCTTTAATTACAACTTCGCTTTGTTGACTTTTCAAACTTAATTTACTTGGCTAAGAATGCTCTAACTTTCGGCATAATTTGAACTAAGTATTTAATTCCCTTCTTGCTTCTCTTTTTGGACGTCCAACACCATAAAGGAAGGGAAAATATTTGCTTTTGATTTTTATATGCCCAAATGACTATTTTGCCCATACATTTTTGTAATTTCGCACATGTACTTAAATCTGCTAAAATTTTATTCAATATTTGAAAATTCATAACTAATTGTACAGATGTCCAATTGATGTGGTTCCAAAGGCTATGTGACCCTTATTAAGTCTATTTTTAAGAAAAAATATAATATTTAACCAACTGGATGCTCAGAATTACCATTTTTGGACACTGCCACAGAATCCTTTGTATACAGATCCAAATGATTTATATGATATATCAAACTAAAGTTTGATGAGTCCACTTTCATTTTGGAAAATATCATAGGCATTGGACATCATTTTCCTATTTAAAAATGTCACACAACTAGATTGCCACGCAGGAAAACATACTGACAGCAAATCTAGTTTTTTACAATTTGTGCTCCAAACGTAATTATGTTGTGTTTAACCACTAATTTCCTCATTTTGTCATTTTAATGCGCTCTTTAATTCACTATTTTATTCCCTTAAATTCCATAACTGCATACAAAGAATATTGGTGAACAAAAAGTGGGACGTTACAAATTTTTTTACTCAATATCTTATCCCAACTTTTCAGATCCTCAAGGTTGCCAAAATCCAAATATATATTTCTGTATGTTGGAGAGAATAAAATGTATTAATTTGTTAATCACATATTATGTTTGGACGGACAGAAAACCTAAGGGATGAGAAAATAGAGGGGGAGAAAAGTGGGTAGAGAATATTACCCCTTGTTATATTTGGATTAAGGGGAAATGAGGAAGAGAGAAAATATATAATATTTACAATGACAATAATATTCATATTTAATTTTTGTTCATTTTTATTATTTTAGTTTGTGAGAAAATATATTCAGCTTAATATTTTGATTTTAAAGTAAAATATAAAAATAATGTCATCTTAATTTGACTTTAATTCTAATTATCTTGAATTATTAATATCAAAAAAAATTTATAAAAAAATAATTATATTTATTTAATTTCTATAATTATGCCATTATGATTTTATATATTAATATTATTTATAATTATATTAATTAAACTTTCTATAAAGTTTGAAAAAAAAATTTAAATAAAATAAGGGGAAAGCGGTTAATATAAAAATGTTTTTCTTTCCCTCTTTTTCTGAACCAAATAAGATAACGTTAAAATTTTTCTCATCCCCTCACTTTCAAACAATTCAAATAAGGTATTATTAAAATATCTCCCTTCCCCTTCCTTCTATTAAAATATCTTCTCTAAATTGTTCCATCCGTTAAACCAACCAGACCTAAATCGGCTATTTGAGGACCGCTTTAGGGCCTATAAAATCTTGCTACATACTCCTTTTATTGTTAGATGGGCTAGACCTTGGCCCAGGCCCAATTTGTATGACTCACGATTTCTTTTGAAATAATGTTGTTTTAAAATTAGACGAGAAGCCACGAGCAAACCTGGTAGTTCTAATTTTTTTTTGGGGAGAACGTACACAAAAGAGCCACCTGAGGGTACACATAATATTAAAAATTAATCAATTTTTGAAGTAATGGAAGGCAACCAAGACCAAAAACAAACAAACAAGGGTTAAGGGGTAAAAATGTCAATGAACTTTTCTTACAAGAGCACCCGGCACTACATACATTTTTTAGGTGTAAAAATACCTATCAAAATTACAAAATGTTGCAAAAATACCACCTCCGTTTATTTGAGCTAACTGCCATTACTTTTAGCTTGCTTGTACAGTGTCAATCCAATCCAGTCACCATATAATTAATGTTATTTAATTATCCAATACCCACGGTCTTTTTCTCTCTTCCTCCCCTTTTTTTCTCTTACTCCCATTTGATCCTGCTTGATGACATGCAAGATGCCAAGACCACAACGAGTTTTGAAGACCCATGGAATAAAAAACTGAAAGGAGTAAATCGCCAACCATCTCAATGTTCTTTCCCTTCCTCCTCCTAGCTTTGGCAAAACAAGATTTATGAGAGGAAGCCAAGATCCATGAAAGACATAGATTTTTGCGCCCAGTTGCTCCTTTTGAAAATGATTATAGGCATTTTTGCTCCTTCGCCCAATAAACAAACAAACGAAAACAGAGAGAAAGTGGCTTCACATGGTAACTTGAGTAAATGCCGTATTAAATTTGTAGAGCCCCAATGGAATTGGCTTCACATCAAATAGTGGAGAGAAGTGTATACTCCGATTTGGGATGCTAGATTTGATTCAATGATTTAGATTTGATAGTTATAAGGACCCTATTCAAAATTTGATGTAACTATAAGGATTGTTAGATTAGTTTTCCCTAGAAAATATTATTAACATCAAATCAAATTTAAAGTCCATCCCATATTATAAGGCGGTAAATGATGTGATATTAGCGTGGGAGTAGTAATGGTGTCAAGTGGGACTGAGTAGCACACATCATCCCCTAAAAATATTAAATATAAACCTTTGAAACTGTAGTTTGATAGTGCGGATCTCACTATATCATGGGGCTCATATCATTTTAACCGATCTCGTCTCAAGTGTGTCCTCATGGGCATCTTTTTGGAAAACAATAAGGGCTTTGTGTTTTTAAATGTCTTGGGCTATAACAATATGGCCTTTCCTAGCCCCAAATAATGTTTCTCCAATGCGTTTGCCTTTGCCGCCACATGAACTGGAGCGTCCCACTCAGATACATCGGCTGCATCTGTTCGCTTAGGTTTATACGTGTCAAGAATCATGTGTGCCCTTAATTTGCAACTCATTTTGTAGTAGTTCAATGACTTGTATTGTAACACCCATCTTACATACCCCTTAGTTACTTACACGGAAGCGTTCATTATTACTTTGTTAGGGGTAATTACTTATTCACGACTTATTCTTACTGAATATCAAAGTTAATTCTTCTTCTCAGTGATCCCGATTACGGTTTAATCCAAATTCGCGAGTATTCTTACAACCAAACATTCTCTGTGCGTAAATAATGATACACACAGTAATCTAAACACAATTCGGTCTTCAGTTCTTCGTCTTCTTTCCTTCTTGTTCTTCTTCAAGCATTCTTCTCTTTCTTGTTCTTGTACCTATATGGTTGGTGGGGGAGGGTGAGATTCGAGAGAATCTCAGTAGCAAACATACAGACAATGCATGTAAGATGAATGCTAGTGCGTGATATGCTTGCCTTACATAGGCTTATGTTCACATAATGATATTCTGCATGCTCAATGTTTCGTACAACATACTTATGGCCATAGTAAAAATAGAAACAGAGCTTCATTCATTCATACATGCTTCACATAATCAAGCAAGGCAATACAACAAATCAATACACAGCATAAACATCACATACATACAAGTAAGTAAGTTTACTACCTTTTGGACTTTGCCTCCTCCTCTTGTACTTCGATTTTCCAACCATAGTTTCTTCTTTGTCACTTTATGGCCCTAGATAAACAATGACATTATTAGAGCCATAAAAAGTGAATTCCCAATGGGCCACATTAGCCTTAAAGGCATACTTTCACCCTTGGAGTTCATACTAATTACATTTGATCTCTTTCTTTCTCAAATTCGCATGGTAGCCAAAAGCTGCCAGTATTTTGACCAAGCTTTGAAAAATCATAATTAATTCTATAGAACTCTAATTGGGGTGGTTCAAAGTCCTATTTGAATATCTTTAAGTATATTTTCGAATAAAAATCCTCAATTTGGGCCATCACAGCCACAACATTCCCAGAATTTCTCCAAATATAACCTGTTCCAGATTTCATTCCAGAAACAGGACACAACTTCAAAAATTCATATCTCCAAATGTACTTGTCCAAAAATTACAAAATACCTATCCAATTAAAGCTTAGGATGTCTACTTTAATTCTGGAAAGTTTCAGAATTTTTGGACAAGGTTTAACTTATGAAAAATCTCGCACAATGTCACTGTTCCAGACAGGGCATATCAACAACATGTACTCTTTACTTTCAAAAATTCCCAATTTATATACAAGCATCCAAAAATCATGAACACTTGCACACCTACACAATTTTTCGTGTAGAATCCAATGGAATCATCAAAATGATAAAATTCCTACTTCTTCATGACGTTCTGTTCAGACCAGAAAAACAGGGTTTTCCACAACAATTCATCAATTCAGAATGTTGTCCAACAACTTGGTCCAATATCATCATAAATCATAATCTAACCATAAATATATGATTAAACCTCAAAAATACCCCTTGGACCAAAAATGAACAGTACCCCACCCTTACAAATACTCATCCAAACAACAAACCAATTGGTTCAAAAGGAAGCTTACGCTTACCTCTACGCATATCCGCGGTCGGTTCGGAAAACCGGCAGTACTCCAGGAAGGGAGACGGCACCAAACACCTCCAATCAAGAATCTGAAACCGTAGAAATGAAGCTTAGGATGAGTAGAAGAAGGTTTGTGAAGGGTACTTTGAGAGAAAACGCCGATTCGGTAGTGATTCGGCCGATTGAAGTTCTGAAAATTCACTATTCACCTCTTCTCTTTCTTCTCACGTTTTTTCTTTATTTTCCAGAATTTTTCTGAATATTTGGGGAAGCTTGGACGAAAATATAAGGCCAAGAAAGGGTCTTGAAAAATTATGCCACGTGTCGCGATGTTACGGTGCCATTTGTTCGGTATTCCACTGATTCGGGGACACGTGTCACTTCTTTTTTCTAAAGTGTGTCCCACATCTTTTCTTGGGCCTTTAGCAGTCCAAAATGTCAGAGGAAGTAAGGGTCTACTGATTTTCCCTTGCTTCCCCGCTCAGTGTTTGAGAAAGTTGTCGGTGACCTGACTGGAGACTGGTAAATTCCCCTGATTTCTGTGCAACATGTCACCATCTTAAAATGCCAACACAAAAGGCAAAATGTCATTTCATCATTAATGGGACACGTGTCACCTTTTTATTTAGCCAACATAAAAGTTATGTCATGATTACTTACTTTATTAAAGTTACTTTAATAAAGTTACTTTATCGGTGTCTACTCAGGATTCTACTCGGGACTTACTCGGGATTGCATCACGTATATCGAAGCCCGTCAAATGACACCAGGTCAGAGCATGTATGTGGGCCCCATATGGCACCACATACCGATGTCCAATTCAAAAACGCAGGGTACACATATATGCCCTGAATATGGCATATGCACACCTACACCGGCTTATTTCACCCGAAAAATCGGTCCCTTGCGTCATGACATAGTTGGGTGGCGTCTTTCTACCAACCCAATGGCATTATATATGTGTTCTGTGCATATTTGCACTGATATTCTAATCATACTGTCTACAGATACCGAGCCTTTTGCCCAGTAAGGCCCAAATCATAAGTCCCTGAGAGTCTTTCTATATCTCATAATTTCTGGGACTCTTACTAATGTGGGCTTGGTAGTCTACTTTATTCAGGCTTATTCTCTAGCCTTTAGTCCCAAAATTTGGGATATTACATGTATATTCAACAGTAGTTCCATATAATGAAATTGAACTTAACAGAGTTAAGGCCGAAAGTAAACAAGATCGCTAAGAATTAAGAGCAAATTAAAAGTACTCATTTAGTCCTTAAGTAACACATATTTGGCTAATTTGATTAAATTAAATATACTGGTTAAATTAGATAATGTAATATAATTTTTTTAAAACACTGAAATAATCTTTCTTAATTCTTTTTCAATTAAGTCTTACATTAAGGACTGAAAGTGTAATTGATAAGCCATCCCTTTCTTGTATATGAAGGTGTACATGTGATATGTGTGTATATATTTAAGAACACAAAAGGGATCGAGTATAGTAAATTAGTAATGCTTAGTATGAATACCGTAATATGATTGTAATGTTATTATTGATTAAGGAAACCTAGCTGAATCCGATGATGCTTTGTAATCTCCATATGCAATTTGGATGTGTCACATTATTTATAAATAGGGTTTATATTATTATTCATACAAAACCGTACAGTTTGTGGCGGTTATTTTTCTCTTAACAATTAACACAGCTCCATGTGCCATTTAATGTAACCGTTGTCTATATATATGGAAAGAACAACAGGACGTGGTCTTAACTATACTGAAATGATACTCCCTCTTGTTTTTAGTATAGGACATATTTAGAAAATTGATATTGATTTTAAATATAAGACATATATTTTCACATTTGCCAATCTTTTTCTAATTTATCCTTATTGATGCTTCCTTAACAATAATAAATGAGGAAAGGGAATGATGGAATTAAGGAAGATGACTAAGGTGTTTTAGAAAATACATACCATATTAACTAACTTTCTTAATCTAATCAAACTAAATAAATATTTTATATTACGGATCGAAGGAAATTATTATTAATTTTATAAACACCTTGGGGCTTTCCTTCTATTATGCTTTGTGTTTATACTTTCATCATATATGAATGAATAATATTGACAGCAATTAAGGTCACCTATCTTATAAAATATTTTATTAGTTTTTTTTCTCATTAATTCTATTTTAAATTACAAAAGCTTAGAAAACTCCAATTCTTTCTACATATACATTTGTTCAAATTTTTTGGCCAACTTCACTCTATTTTTAGGGAATTGTGGTGTGTCACCCTTTTAGGAACCTATAAATACTTTAATTCATTTGTAAAATGTAAAACAAATATGTTTTAAAAGTACACAACGCAAGATCAGGTGCCCGTTTTCTCTGTCCCCATTTCTTTTTTTTGCCAACCTCTCTGTCCCCATTTCATCAGTAGATTCAGCTCACCACCCTCCCCCCTCACAACCCTCATTATCCAAGGTATACTATAATCATTCCTTTTTAGTCACATTTCATATTACTATTGGAGGTCGCATCCAATTATCTTCCTCTTACGTGGAGTTGATATTTAAAAAAAAAAAATTTAAAGCTTTGACCAACTTGCTACATATTGAGAGTAACATGATACATATATTAAATGGTTTAGAAAATTTTAATAATAGAACTCCCCACCATCTTGAGGCAGGTTCTAATAAAGTAGTTTAGCAAGCTGCAAAATGAAGAACAGACAACTTTAAGAGAGCTAAATATCATTTCTATTATAACTTGTTATAACAGAATTTATTACCTAAGTATAAATAAATTTTACTTATTTATAATACTTGTTGGACATGGTTTGGATGGAACATGCTTTTGATGCAATTTGCCACTAATCGAGTGCGCCAGTTGGATGTAGAGAAAAGTTGGAAGTAAAGGAAATGTGATAAGCCAAAATAAAAGAAAAAAATTGGAGAGGTTACCACTCTTATTTGGAGAAACGAGGGAAAATACGAAAGAAATTAAGAAAAATGGACAAATGTCACAATGGCAAAATAACATTTATCCCATTAGAATCATTTGTTATAATAAAACTAGGGATGATTAATCTGCATGTCGTTATAGTTTCAATCAATTTTCAATTAAGTCCTTATAGTTTTTTTTTCTTTTTATATCCTTATACTTTCAATTTTTTAATTAAGTCCTTATAGTTTCACTGGATTTTTAATTCGGTCCTTGAAGTTTTTTTGGATTTTACTTTATTAATTTAATTTCAATTTAAATCAATGAATAATATTAAAATATAATTTAATAATAATAAATCTAAATTAATAATTACATATTTTAAAAAATAACTAATATATTTGAATTTCAATTGAATTAATAAATTAAAATTTTAAAAAACCTTCAAGGACCCAATTAAAAATCCTGTGAAATAATAAGAATATGATAAAAACAAAAATAACTACAAGGACCTGATTAAAAAAGGTAAAAGTATAAGGACTTGATAAAAATAAAAAAACTATAGAGACTTAATTAAAAATTGGTTAAAATTATAAGGACATGCACATTAATTATCCCACAAAACTATATAAAAATAAACATTATCAAAACTATCTAAAAAATATTCGATTAAATTATTCAACATGATTAATGCTAGGGAGAATTGCTAAAAAAAACCTTGCAAGCAAATTAATTGCTCATTGCTACCATTGCACATGGTGGGTGATATGTTGCACACAGGCGGACGATATGTTGCACACAAGGGATGGTGTTTGCACTTTCGCAGGGATGCTTTTTGCACATGTGGATGCTGATTGCACATGATGGATGCTTGCTTGCACATTGGTACCATTTAACAATTAATTTGCTTAAAATGTATTTTTTAACCATTTTCCCTTTTATTTTAGATTAATTTCATTTATTGCCACATTTCAACCATATATAACAGTGCCATAAGATAATATATCTTATGATGTCAGATTAAGCTCAGTACATCCATATAAGAAAATTCTGAATATTACGGTAATTGTCACCACCCAAAAGAGATTTCGTTATATAAAGCAATAATGCACAACGAACTTTTTTACGTTATTCTAATATAATTTATCTATAGATTCAGCTTACATTTTTATTATCATCTCAAAATAATTGTAGGCAAAAGTTAACTATAGGAGTAAGCAGTGTCAAACCCCTTAATATTATGATATTTGCTATATAATAAATGCGTAGTTCAGATGGCATACAGAAATAGTGAAACTATACTGATAATAAGTACTTACTGATATTACAGAAAATCCTCATATAGGTTGAAAAATATATACAGAGTACAAAAGAAATAAATTTCACAACTAAAGATAATCAGATGTAACTCTTGGCTAGGACCGGACCTTCAATCGCCAGTAATTATGGTTTTGCCCTTAGAGCCGCTGTCCTTTGCTGGAATATTTTTAGATGTTGAAAAAGGGTGAGATTCGAATGAATCTCAGTAGTAATATACAATCAGTCATATAAAATGCGATAAATAAATATGCAATGCACCATGGTATGTAAAATGCTAACTCGTGTTGTATGCATACTGTCCAAGGCCAAACGACTGTTTGCAACCCCGGCTAAACTCGTGTTCATGGTCAAACGATATGTTCAGACCATGGCTTATTCACGTGTTGTGCCACAGGCACTGTCATGTTACAGAAAATGGCATACATAACATATAAATAATCACATAGTGCATGAAAGAAAGAATTACTATCTGGGTCATTTTTCAGTCCAACTGTTTATCCAAAACTTTTTCTTCGGCTCGGGCTTTTACCATTTCCTATAAATTAAAATTAACAAGTAATTGGTTATTACTTGTATTACTACTATCTTTAATCATATTCTTCTGATTATCTCAGTTTCAGTGGCTTATACACTATATAATTTTGCATAGTGCAATTTTACTATTCTTCAGCAAATTGACAGATTTTTCAGTTAACTTTGAAAAATCATAACTAATTCTAGAAAAATAAAAATTGACTGGGTCCAAAGCTTACATGAAGCTCTTGAAATATAATTTCATATAAAAATATCAAAATCTACCCAATTTTACCATATTACTCCCAGAATTTCCCAAAATACCCTTATTCCAGATTAGTCTCCAGAAACATAGCATGACTTTGAAAATCTATATCTCCTAATATACTTGTCCAAAAATTATGTTTTACCTATCCAATTAAATCTATGAATGTCTACTTTAAATCTGGAAAGTTTCATAATTTTTTGTCAAGGTTTGATTTTCTAAACTTTCGACACAAACAATCTGTTTTCCAAAAACATAGTTTGAGAGCAACTGACTTCAAAAATTTATATCTCTTAGTATACTAATCCAATTAACACAAAATATATATTAAATTAAAGTTAAGACTATGTACTTCAATTATGGAAATTTTCATGGCCATTGGGAAAGATTAAATTTCTCAAAACCATGATGAAACGGATAGCCAAAATCTGAACTTCCAGGATTGCACCTGTTTCTAAACTCAGTTTTTGAAAATCATAACTCTCTCTATAGATATCAAAATGATGCATTCTACCACTAATTTTAAATTTTGTTATGTCTACTATCTCTTTGTAAAGTTTCGTAAATAATGGATGTGATTTGGTTGGTCATAAAGCCATACGAAACTGACTGACTCTGATAAACTTCAGCTTTGACAGTCTAACTTCAAAAATTAATAACTTATTCGTTTTGACACCAAATTGAGCTCTTCTTGATTCTATTTCATACTACACATCCTAAAATTTCCATATCAAAAAGAACCAGATGAAAAATCCATCTGTATCCTCCGCTTGAGCTTCTGAAAGTTTCCGATAGAAAGTCTGTTTTCCGGCGACCAAAACAGAGTTGATAAAACTCACATGCAACCATGATTTTGGACTCCAATCTCAAAGATTTTGACTCTACATACTCCTAAACATGTTTCTTGTGTTTGAGGACGTGATTACAGAAGCAAAAACATCATGAATATCACACAAAATCGTCCCAAAATCACTGGTTTTTGGTATTTAACGGTAACAGAAACTTTCCGGCGAATTTTCTTAATTCCAGCAGCCATAACTCCTCATGAACAGCCCCAAAAATGAAACAATAACGGGAAGAGGTAGAGAAGACTCACTTGTACCAGAATATTGAGTTACATATGAGGTTTGGAGCTCCCTTATTCCTCTTTTCCAGCGTCTACTTCCTCTGGTTCAACTCTCCCACTCACTCATGTCTCTCTTCTCTTGTTTTCTGTTTCTCTATTTCTCTGTTTCTCTTTCTTCAGCTGCTGGACGAAAAATAATGAAGAGCTGAAGGAATGGGTTTTGATTAAATGAAGAGTACATGTGATGGTGGGATTGGCTTTTGTCTTAATACGTGTAGTTCCAACCAAATGAAGAAAAGGAAAAGCGATTAAATGTGAGTGCTGAATTTGTGTGTAGCTGATTGGTTTTTCAATGTGTGCTGTCCAAATGATGATAGAGAGAAACAAGGAGTAGTTAGGTGTTGTCTTATTGAAGGTGTATGTGCAAGGGTGTGTATGGTACATGTGCTAACTAATAATGGAAGGCAATTATATCAAAGATGGAGATATACGTGTGTTGCCAAGTGTGGGTGTGTGTGTTTTTATACATATATAGATATATTTTTATCCTATTAATTACACACACTAGGCCTTAATTTTTCCCTTTATCAAATTTAAGATTTCTTAAATTTTGTAAGTTCTATAATTTAGCTTACTATCTAATTTCCATAATTTAATCCTTGCATTAAATTTTTTTTGGGATGTTACAAGCAGCATCTAACGTACTACGTCATTCCCCCTAAAGCATTAATCATGTCTCGGAACAAGTCATTCACTTCTGAAACTTTTGTAACGTCTTAATCCTTACTATGATTAACTTTCTTCATAGTTCAAATTTAGAACTAAGTATTCCATAATGCATTAAGAATTTGCCTCTAATGCGTTACTTACAATAAAAAGAAAGTGAATTTATTGAGGGAGTTTAGCAACAAAATTTTAAAATTCCGTCTCAAATTCTATGGATGCTAAATTGATTAATGACAGAAATTTCATTGCTAAATTTCATCATTAATCCACTATGTTTTTAATTATATGCTCTACACGGAAGTCTTCATTTTGAACTTCACTCTTTGTTTAACATACTTTGCTTTCTCTTTTTTACTCAACATGTTAGCTTCTAGCATTAACATAATAAGTACGAGACGTTAACTTGTTCAAAATCATGTTTTAAACTGCACTTTACGTGTTAACCATTTCACTAACAGCATTAAATGAGATTGGTTTTCATTTTTCTCCTCTCCATTTTCTCCTCTCCTTAATCTCCTATGCCTTTCGAGCTCCTTTTGTTTCTCAGAATTACCCTAATCTCCTATATGCATTTCTTCTTTTTTTCAGTAACAAATAAAAAGTCATTAATGACCCCAACGAATAACCATGAGTCACAGAATTAGACATAAATGAGAGAAATAAAGCTTGGGTTTTTAATAGTGCTAGACCCCTTACCTTGCATATGAATAATATCTACAACCCGAATCAATCTGCGGAATCATCTAAATTTTCTTCTCTCCCATTTTAATCACCATTCATTTGACATCTTGGTTCATAGTATATATATGTTTTTTTTAATGGCCCTTAATATATAGCTGTCTCAACAAATTGGTATAATATTATGTTGTGAACTCAATTATGAAATTTAATTTGGGATAAACTCGAGGTCTCTATTTTTTTTTCTTTCTTTCTTTCATTTTTTTTTTGATAAGAAGGTCTCTCTACCTCATAGATAAGTGCAAAAGTCAAACATCTCAATGTTAACCGGTGTTAAAACTTATATCTATAGTGCTGGCATTCATTTTTTACCGTTACGTGAAAGGGATGTAGTTTCATCCGATCTTCATCTTCACCTCATAAAAAGTTCCTGCTTTTCATTTCAAGCTCACTAAGAAGGCGTTTCGAACAAAATGGTCAACACGTGATATGATGGAAGTGTTGAAAGGAACGCTTTAACTAAAGTAGAGTGACCAGCCAGACTCAAAAAGTGTTTTATAATCGGAATCAAAGGGAGCATTGTCACACCCTACTTTCCTCTTAGTGAGATGAGCTATAAACATAATGAATTCAAACTACTAAGTCAAGTTTGATCCTAGGAAGAAAATATTTCCTTAAATAGTTGAAAACACAACCCAAACATTGGGTTTGAACCTATAAATGAATAGGCCTTTCTAAAAAATTGAAAACTTTTAAAACATTTATTTAGTGATTGAAACTCTATATTATGGCTCATCAATCCTTTAAATTCATTTGGTATTATAAGAGTATTACTCTGCTCTTATCCTAGACTATCATTGGTTAAACTAGGGCTCAAATCATGCAAATGCCCTTTTTTCTGTTTTGTTATTTGGGCATGGTATACATTCTCATACTACTACTACTACAACAACAACATAGGTATTATCTTCACTATGTACATCTCTATGCTAATGTGTGTGTGTGTGTGTGTATAATTTGTAGCCGCACAAGGCTACCGAAAATCCTAAGTCTTGACAAAATTATTATACAAATAATCGACACTTAAATCAAATATTATCTTAACTCCTTTAACTCCAACTTTCTTCAGGCTTCACCAACAACAATCCTCTTGCCTCTAGAAGTACTTGCTCTTACTGTGTGTCATGGAAGAAAGGGGTGAGATTCGAGAAAATTTCAGTAGCAAAATGTTATCTAAATATATAATATGCAATGATAATTAACTATGCATGTAAATAGTCAAGTAAGAACAACATCTTACAAGCATTACACATGGCCATGGCAGAAACTCAAGTAAGGATATTACATGTTCAAAAGCATACATGTCAAATAAACATGCAATCAACCAAACACAAACTATATAAGAGTAAGTGTTACTACATTTTGCTTCTTCCCAAGTTACCTCTTTTTTTTTGAACTTTTTGGGTTTTGCTTCCCCCTTTGCTTGATAGTGGTTGCCAAATCCTATTAATGATTTATGTGGAGCTTATTAATACTTAAACCTTAGTGCATAAGCATTGCATAATAACTCTCTTCCTATGACCTCAACTCTTGACCAAAACATATGTGGATAAAGCTCCATTTTTGTAAATCATGCTTCTATAAACATATACTCTTGACATCTTCCTACATCATTTTCCATTCTTGGATCAAGGGAAGGCTCAAATTGATCAACATTTAATTCAATTAAGTTAGCCCCTCAAACTTGTCCCAAAACACTCAAACCATCACTAATTACATTTTCTTCAAAATGTGATCAATTATCCAACTTATCCCATTCTGCTTCAATTTTTTAGCAAAATTTGAAAAAACATATCTTAAGCTAAGAAACTCCAAATGAGGTGGTTCAGGTTCCTATGAAAATCTATTTTAATCCTCTGTATAGTAAAAATAATGTCTAGTAATAATTCATGATCCTAAGTTCTCAAATTCCATGATCAAATTGACTGTCTAATTTGAGAGTCAGAATTTTCCAGTTTTTCTACCCAAAGTTTGAAAATTCATAACTTACAATTTAGACATCCAACTTCAGTATTCTAGAACTTAATTGAAACCTATATAAGTCTATTTTACAAGAAAAATAATCACACCGATAAATTACTAATGTAACCTCATACAATTTGCCTATTTACTTTTTGTCAGAAATCTGGAACACAGAGTGTTCCTAGTTTTCTGACCAAAACACACTTTTGTTCTAGATATCCATTTAACATGTCGTAGGACTCATTTTAAAGCTTAGGATGTATACTATTTTCTTGTCAAATTTCATAGATAGTAAGTGGACACAATTTTCCCTGTCAAAATTGTGCCTGACGATGATTGTCTCCCTGATTTCATAGAAACAACCCCTTATCACTAAAACCTTAAAAACACCACATTTTCCTTCCTAAACTAAGTTCCTCTTGGTTCTATCTTCTTATACACATATTACACTCTTTAATCCTCAAGAAAACCTAAATCAAACCCACTAAAAAACCTCAGTGTTGACCTCTGCAATTACATGCATGTAACACTCTATTTTCATCAATGAAAAATCAAGAAGAAAAATGGACATGCAACCTCAAATCAAAGCTTATAACTTCAAGGATTTCAACCCTACAAACCTGAACATGCATGCTCTATTTTCGTGAGTAATTACAAAACCAAAAGACCCCAAAATTCACCTCAAATTCAACATGCAATCCTACAACTCAAGCTCTCTTGTTGATAGCAACCTTTCTCAAATTTCAGCAGCCAAAAATACCCAAAGAACTCACCAAATCATCTGAAAGAAAGTTGGAAGAGGTTTAAGAGATTCACCTAAACACAAATCCAAGCTTGCATATGGGTTTCTTTGGTGATTCCTCCTCTTCTGGTGACCTCCGATCACTCCCTCTCTCTAGTTCACTCTCTCGACTCTCTCTCCTTCTCTCTTTCTCAAGCTATATATATATATATATATATATATATATATATATATATATTATTTCTTGCATCTGTACATGAATAAGAGGGTAAGGGAGTGCTGAAGTTTTTATTTAAGTGTGAGTTATGTGTGAGTATAAGGGAGCTGAATGTTGAGTGTTTGATTAGGTGTCAATATGAGGGTGTGTGTCATGTATATAAGTGTGTGGTTGAGTATGTATGTGTTTTATCCTATTGGTCTCACTTACAAGGCTTTTCTTTTCCTAATTTTTCTAATTAAAAATCCCTTAAATTTCTTGGGTTCTATAATTTGGCTTAACTTTAGCCCAATTCCTATTTTCGGGTCCATATAATAAAATTACAAATTTTTTCCACATTTTCCTAAATCGGTATTGGCTCACCATAAATTTTTTATAAATTAATCCTTAATACATTTTAAATATTTTCTTCCTTATTTAGCTTCTTTAAGCCTTAAAATAATTTCTCTAAAATTTTCAAGCCAAATCATAACCTCTAATTGTTTTTCCTTGAATTTTTAGTAAAATAGGCTCTTAAATTCCCAAAAATTAGCTTTAAAGTTATTTGGGTCATTTTTGGGGAACTAAGCCTCTTTATAATTTCTCTAACTTCCCATAATAACATTTCATACTATTTTCTCAATATATCTGGGCCCTTAAATAAATTTTATAATTATCTTGAGTGTTTTCCTCCTGATATGCGTAAGATATTTGGCTCAACTAAGCTTATTAGTTTACTTAATTTAAACTAATTCTTTATATTCTAAGCCTACAATTTGGAATGTTACAAATTTTCCCTGTAAAAGAAATTTCGCCCTTGAAATTTTGAATATCTTAAAGATTCGACTCTAAGGTTTGATCCACTAGATGACCATAAATTTCCCTTCTTTCTTCTATCTTTGGGAACTATCACAAATAATATTTCCCAAACAATATAATTTAATATCATGGTATTTTACTACACCATGCTAGCTTACTTTGTCTCTTTCAACTTTACCTTGGGGAATCACCTCTTGATACTCAGTTTATCCCTATAATAAGCAAGCTCACAAAGTATGCAAAATAAATCCTCTAATAAGTATTCAGTACATTCAGCCTATTCAATAATCATGGGACACACAGCCTAATACTTATACAGATTGCATATCAAGTCTTACGACCCAAGGACACACTGATCATGCAAAAATGCACATTGATACTTATAGCTTCAAGACACACAGTCCAATAGTCATTCTGAATGCATATTAGGCCCCCATCTCTTGCTACTCAATCTATCTATATACTTATTTAATATTCACGAAGCATGCATAACAAACCATCCAATAATAAGCATTCAGCAATCACGGGACACACCAGTCTAATACAACTCAGATGACATATCAGGTCTTACAACTTAGGGATAGACTTAATGTCAAAGGCACATTGGGACTTATGGCCTCGAGGCACTACCCAATAACCACTCTGAATGCATGTTAGGTCTTATAGCCCAAGAATACACCCCATGCAACAATACACTTTTGGGACTTACAGCCTTAAGACATTGGCTAATACACGGGACACATTGGTTCAATATAATATAGATAGCATGTCAGGTCTGACAGCCCTGGGACACTACCCATGCAGAATGCACATAAGCTCTTATAGCCTTGGGATACTTCCTAATAACTACTCTCTAAGCATATCAGGTCTTACAGCTTAGGAATACACCACATGCAATAATGCACTTTTGGGACTTACGGCATTGGGACATTGTCCAATACATAGGACACATTGGTCCAATACAATACATATTTCATAACAAGTCTTATAGCTTAGGGATACATCCCATGCAACAATGCACTTTCGGGACTTATGGCATTATGACACTGCACAATACATGGGACGCAATTGTTTAATACAATACAAATTGCATAGCAAGCATTATAGCTCAAGGATATACCCCATGTAATAATATACTTTTGGGACTTATATCCTCACACTGAATGCATATTAGGTCTTACAGCCTAAGGATACACCCCATGCAATAATGCACTTTTGGGACTTTTAACCTTAGAATACTACCCAATAATCAAACCATATATTCATGAAATGAATATAATTGATGGCACAAATAAACATGTAGAACAATTACATAAGATACGAGAGTAAGAGTTACTACAATTGTTGCTTGACTTTCTCTATCTCGTATAGCCTGTTTTGCCTTAACCACTTTACCTTCTTCTCTTTATCTTTTAGAGGACATGTTGCTTTTACTAGGAAACATCAACTTTGTTTCTGAGAACCAATTCCTAATTTCTTAGGAATATCTCATATTGGCCTGAGTATTCTGCTATATTCATGTATCTCTTAGGTATTATTAATATACATCTAGCCCCAAACTATACTGAGTATCTAAATATCAAAGGGAATAAAATCATTCAACTATACTATTTCCTAGTATAACAATCATCTTAAGCATCATTTTCTAGTTCCCTCTATTTCCTTCCCCAAGGATTTTGCTACCTTTTACTAAGCTTCTTTCATGCTCAACTACCCCTTAAACAACTCTTAAACTTGAATCCTCAAAAATTCTATATTCAAATATACTATATAACAAAGAGCATTTCCTCCAAATATATACTGAGCTCATAGAAACATGAGACCTATTAAAATACCATTGTTCTATTTAACTCCAAACCAAAAGTAGCTATTGTTTAAGATGTAATAGCCGTTTCAAACAAGAGTAGGAAAAATTATAATTTAGTTATCCCATCATCAATTGCTACCAAATAGCTCCTATAACCATAACCATAATCATGTAACTAAATCATGGTACAAACTTAAATAAAATTTAACTTAAATTTGATATCAAACTAAACCTCAAACTCCCTTTTTAGCTTCAACTCTAGCATCTCATTATAAAGTTTTAAAGGTGGGTACATATAGATGGGATTCCCTTATAGAACTACTTCAAGATTCCCTTCTTTAGTCTCTAGAACAAAAAAGAATCTTGCATGCCAAATATCCCTTTGGATCTTTTCTTTCCTAGATAGCCTTGCTCACAAACTATCACTACCACCTTTATCACTACTAATGGTGATATGAAAAATAGGTGTATAGGTCATACGAAGTGATTTAATTTCTTGAAAAGTATCATTAACACTTGTCACTAATCAATCCATCAAAATACATATTTTTCATATGAGCATAGCATTCTAACCTATTCTCTGAATCTCTGCTCTATTACCACCAAATGTCACACCCTACTTGTAACATCCCTAAAATTAGTAGAAGGGATAAATTCCCCTATGTAAAAGGTGTTAAAATCAATTTTTTGATTTAAAGGCCTATTATCCTAAAAATTTGAGGAAAAATAGTTAGAGGTCATAATTTGGCTTGAAAATTTCAGAAAAATTGTTTTAAGGCTTGAAGAAGCTAACTAAGGAAGAAAATCAGTTTAAATCCTTAAGGATTAAGTTATAGAGATCATAAAATGAGCCAATACCGATTTAGAAAAATGAGGAAAATTAGTAACTTTATTGTTTGGACCCAAAAATCGGAATTGGGCTAAAGTTAAGCCAAATTATGGAACCCCAAAGATTTAAGGGATTTTAGATTTTGACAAAGTAGGAAATTTAAAGCCTTGTGAGTGGGTCCAATAGGATAAAAAAAACACACACACACACGATCACACACACATGGCAACTCATTGTCCTCTAAAAGTACCTAGCTGGCACAATCTTAAAGGAGAGAAAATTGAAGAATAATTCTTGGCCATATGATCAGAAGAGATAATTATTAAAATACAGTTTCTTAGGGAGGTGGACTTGACTTAAGTTTGTAATTGAGTTCATATTTAGCTTCAGGTCATTTTAAATCATTCAAACTTCCCATTTATTTATAGCTCTCACTAGCAAAAGAAGAAAACAGAGAGTCTAAAATTGAAGAGAGAAAAGAGAGAGATTGACCGAAGGTGAAGAAGTGGAAGAAGGAGGAGGTTGATCCTACATGCAAGTGTCATTCTAGGTAGAGGTAAGCCTCCTAGACATCATCCTACCTTTAGTTTCTTCTATAGTTGTACATTTGGTAACATTTTAGGGGTCCGAAAATCTAGTTCAAGAGAGAGAAAATAAGGAACAGAATATTTAAGCCATAGAAATCATACTTAGATTTATATTAGAGCTTGTGGTTATGATTTCTTCACTTGCATGTTGATTTCTTTAAGTGGGTTATGATGTTGGTGTTAGAACTGGCTGACACCCAAGAGGGGGTGAATTGGGTGTGTGATAAGAAAGTATGATCTTTTAAAATCTTTTCGCAACTTATCAAATCAATACATGCAGAAGTATAGAAACATAAGCTGATATGTAAATCATATATGCTGGAAATGTAAAAGCTTAGGGAAGAGAATATGCAAACTGTGATTTATCCTAGTTCGGTCCAATCCACGATGACCTACGTCCAGTCCCCAGGCTCCTCCTGAGATTTCCGATCCACTATCTTCTTGTTTAATCGAGCACAAGAAAAGCCTCTACAAATCTCTTACGAAGTTACTCCCCCTTACACACTGTAAGGTTTACACCCTCTTATGGTAAGTTGAGCAAAGCAATCCCAAAGTCCTTTCTCTCTTGCTTACCCGTGTAAGTCTTACGAGTAACGTTCTCTCCTACTTACACCACTGTAAGTCTTACGAGCAACAACGTTATCTATTGCTTACACCTTGTAAGTCTTACGAGCAGAAAGTACTACTAGCAATTCTCTCTACAACTTTCCCGTAAGGTAATCAACCCTCTCAAGGTCCATCTACCTTGAGTTCAATACATAAATATAATTGTAAGGATTTACATAATCTCTCACAGAGTAGATAAGATACTCACTGAAGTACAATACAAATATTCTCACTCTCTCAAATATACATAATATAGAAGATGAAGTAGAGTAAAGAGTGGTCGGAGGCAGAAGACTTAGGATACCAGCATGTTCATGTTCTCATCTTATTGTTAGTCATTCTGTGTTTGAATCCTCTCCTATTTATAGCTGAGTTGTGGAAGATGACCGTTGTAAACATCCATCCGTTAGAGTCTGTTGATTCATTTGACCGTTGAGCCCATTTGGATATTTTCCTGTTGTAATCCCATCTGATGCTTAGATAGACACTACTTCATTTTCGGTTGGAGTCCCATTGCTTTGTATGGTCGTTGAGTGTATTTAAACATTTTCCCGTTGATCGTGCTCTGACATATGCTTCAGTGTTTCTTACAGTATGCCCATTGGTCTGACAGATGCAATAGTATTTATCTTCTGTTACTTATGAATTTTGCTGCCGCCAACGAATAGTTGTCATTTAAATGGAGAGTTCAGTTACTTGTCATGTGCGTGATGGTGGAGTATAGCTGTAATAAACTTAAGAATATTACCGTTAGAAAATATTTGAATATCATCAGAGTAATATGATTCACTGGAAGTGATTTCTAAAAATCAAGGAAACCATCGGGAGTGATCTTGAAAACTAAAGAATAACTGGAAGTAAACTTGATTTCTCTAGAGGTGATTTTAAGAAGATAATATTCCACTAGCAATGATTAGCATCCCTCGAGTGTACCATGAAATCATTTGACTTGTTTCCTTATTGCTGTCATACTTCTGGAAGTGATTTGCAGAAGCATTTCACTGGCATATCATTTCATTGGAAGTGATTTGGTGCATGTTGGTATTCTCTGGAAATGATCAGTTATGGCACTGGAGGTGATATGAGGAATTTTAATATTCACCGGAAGTGATTCAGCAATCACTGGAAGTGATATGGCAAATTTCATATATCACTCGAGTGAATTTGGCATCACTGGAAGTGATTTTGCAAACAGTGATTTTTTCTTGCAGTGATTTTCAATCCACTGGAAGTGAATTTGGAAATTCACAATATCACTCGAGTGATCTGACATCACTGGAAGTGATTTCCAAAATAGTGTATTTTTCTTCCGGTGATTTCAGACACACTGGAAGTGATTTGGTAAAACTAAGATATCACTCGAGTGATTTAGAGATCACTGGAAGTGAAATTCAGAACAGTGATTTTTTCTTGCAGTGATTTGACTCGCACTAGAAGTGATTTTGAAAAATCTCATATCACTCGAGTGATTTTGGCATCACTGGAAGTGAAATTGCAAAGAGTGAAAAATTCCTCTGGTGATTTCTGCGCCACTGGAAATGATATGCATTCTGACGCATTTCACTCAAGTGATTATTAATGATCACTTGATTGATCTTCTTGATCACTCGAGTGATTGTAAAAATAACTTGGGTGCTCTCTATTCAGATCACTTGACTCGAAACTCCACTTCCAATTCGACAGCAAATAACGGTCAAATTACAGATGGCATAACTCTTTGAATATATCTCCAAAATTTTTGTATTATATATCAATGGAAATATCTTGGAGTCTAGTTTCATATGGCACTGGTTTCAGCTCAATTGGATCTGTGGTTTGAGAGTTATGGCCAAAATACCGAATCTGTTCCAGAAAGTGATGCTGATATGAAGTCAGTATTCAAACACTTATATCTCCTTTGTCTGAGCTCTTTTGATATTGATTCTAGTGTCAAAATGACGCATTAGGAGTCTATTTTCATATGCAACTAGTTTCGTCTCAATCAGAGTTTTATTTTGAGAGATATGATCAAATAACTAAGCCTCATTCAGCTGGACGAAGAATAGAGTATGAAAAAGTTGCAAATCACTCGAGTGAATAGTGAATCACTGCAAGTGATTTTCACTATTTTCAAAATCACTCGAGTGATTCTGAAATCACTCGAGTGATTATTGAAATCACTCGGTTGCTACAGTATGCTACAATGCCAAACAGTTTCAAATAGTGCCAAACAGTACCAATCGCTACAGTGACTTCTGAATTCCCTTCTGATCAGTATTTCTTCTAGGAACTTGAATCTTGATATTCCCATTAGTTGTTTAAAGCTTTTCTTTCTCCAATCTCTTTGACTAATCTATAAGATATACATCATTAAATATAGTAGTTATTCAATATAAAGAGATAAATATATTAAGCAAACTTTTTGCTCTTAATATCTTATATCTATATTTGGCATCATCAAAACTAATCATATCTAACAGTTGGAATCTAATATTGGCAAAGCAGAGGTGTTTTGCCTAATTTTTCTTCTAAAAATCCCACTAAAATGCTTACACAATAAAATAGATGAAGTATCTAGGAGTAAATGTATGGTTTGGACATATGTGTGTGCTCATTTGATGTTAATAGCTTAATGAATTAGATTTGTGAGACAGTGAAATTATTCAAGTGTGTTGTCTAATACTTTCCCATGATTAAATAACTGCCATTGCTGTCCAAATCAGGTTTATAGATATTGACATAATGGTTTTAAGGGTCAATGTAGAAGCTGAAAAATTTTAGGATATCCATTTAGTATTGGCAGAATGGTGAAAGATGTAAAAGGGTAATAGAACTGTTAAACCAGTTGTATTATATTGAACTGTGTGTACTATGATTGATGTTGTGCTGCATCTTGATTGCCAAATGCTTAATCATAGTATGGTTTATTCAAAGTGCTTTGTAAACTTGTATATGTTATGATTGACTGAAGTTACTACTGAGATTCTCATGAATCTCACAATTTTCATTAATAATATACAATGAAAGCAAGTAGCTCAAGGGGCAAGAAAGTAGTGATTTTGAAGAAATAAGAAGGTGAAAAAGAGGATGTTAGTTTACATTGGTTATCTATGTAAGACCCCACTTACCACTTCCATAATCTCGGCGAAAAGCATATAAAGACTCATAAAGCGTACGACACAGCGGAAACACATTAATACATGGTAGTTGCTTACATCACCGGAGATTACCCTTAAAGGGTGGATAACACATATACATATACGCATGTACAAAGAAAACAAACTCAAAAATCTTAAGTACATGCTAAACGATTATAGTTGCAAGTAAAGCTCCGGGACCCTAATCACCGGTAGCCGCTGCTTTACCTTTTAAGCTGCCTGCTTCAGTTGAAATAGTTTTTTCTTGGAAAAGAATGAGATTCGAGAGAAACTCAGTAGTAACATGCTTACATACATATAAAATGCAAAAATAGATATGCAATGTCATGTCATGTAAGATGATCGAAACGTTATGCGTGTACACTTGCCCAAGGTCAAACTATATGTTTGCCCCTTGGTCAACTTAGTGCCCTTGTCGGGTCCTTGACCATAACATGATGAATGGGTTTGTCTAGGACACTAACTCATGTTACCATGTATGACATTCATAATGGGCATCACATAGTATTTGTAAGAAGGAAGTCACTACCTGGTTGTTTTCCTTTAGAGTCATTTTCTCGTTTTTTCGGAGCTTAGGTAAGCCTTGGCCTTCGGACCTTCACTAAGTCCTACAATATCCAAATACCATATATGAGTTATCAATCATTCGCACATTACCCAAACTCAGGTTATTTGTCAACTTAGTTTTACAATGCTAAATTACCAAAATGCCCCTGTAGACCCCGGTCTTCCTGGACCTTACCAAAATTATGACTTGGGCTATTCCTACACAATTTCACTTGTAGAATCTATTTTTGACCTCAAATTAATCAAATTCAAGGCAAAATGACGAAAATGCCCTTGGTAGCCCTTTCTTTTTAGTTTTAAAGGTAATTTTGTCATTTCTCATTCTGAGGCTTTTCTCACTTAGTCATCAACATGTACCTTACACAATTTCATCATCTAAACCCAATGTAATCATTGGAATTATCAAATTCCATATCCTTTACCATGTTCAAGACATGGCTTAGATTTTAGGTTCTTAGAAAAATTGTGTCGATTTCTCGTTCTGTCTTACTTAAACACCTCCTTTCTACTTATAATCAAACTATTAGCTATTTAGACATTCATTGAATAAGGTTTGGAGAAACTTGGACAATAAGGTCCTTTAGGTTTCTTCTTCTTTCATTCACAAGAACAACAAAACCAAACTAAGAATCACACCAATAGCATCAACCAAAGCATAAGAATCAAATTTGGAGGTTTACCTTTGGATTTCTTAAATTTATCTCCTCAACGTCCGACTTCTCTTTCTCCCTCCTCTTGGAAGCTCTTGAAAACTATAGATTCAATAAAGAAGAGATGAGCAAGAGGGATCATGGAAGGATTAGGAAGCATGAATCACATGTTTCAAGCTTCTTACCTTGAGTTTTAGAGAAACCTAGCTACCTTTCTTCTTGTTCTTCTGCACCGCCTCTCATCTCTCACTCTCTATCTTGTGTTCTATTTCTTGCGTGGAAGGGAGCTAAAGAAATGGATGAAGGGAGTAATATATTAAGTTAATATAATAACTTAATAGGTGGCACTATTCCATTGGTCCACAAATGCCTTTTCTTGTTTGATTATTTAATTTCACTTTTGCTTCTTCATTTAGTCAAAAATTGCATGAGAATTGAGGGACTAATATTGATCTCAGCTATCCCATTGTTATCTTGCAAGTTGTTGACTTTTGTCCTTTGACTTTGACTAGTTAACCTTTCTTGATAATAATTCATCAAAATAGGCTTATTAATCATCAAGTAGCCATTTCACTCTTTTTAGTTCTCATATAATTGATATTATTGGGAAGATTAGAGAAAAATAATCGTTTCCCACTTTTTGGCAAAAATTACGGTTTTGCCCCTAAGTTTATGATTTATTTTGATAAATCATTTCTTACTCCTTTCCTTTGGTTTGACCAATTTTTTACATGCATAATAGGCCTTTAGTCATATCATCTCATATTCCATTTTGGGTTACCATTGTAGGCTTTTTTATGGACATTAATTTCTCCTTGTGTCCTCACTTTGCTGAATTGTGCGTAACTGAAAATTACAATATTATGGTAAATTCATACACACCACAATTTACCATGTTATTCCATTATATGTATCAATTACATAGGAGGAATATTGGTGATTGAAAATTGGAGTGTTACAATATGTGTACTATTTTATGTTAGACTTAGGTATTTGGTAGCCTCATGTGGCTACACAATTTACACACACACACACACACACACACACACACATAATAACAGTGAAGTTAGTATCTATAGTTGTAGAAGTAAAGGTAGCATGACATGCGTAGTACAAGGTAGTCTTAGTTGATCAATTTTACATAATAAAAGTGTAACTACATCAAGTACGATAATTGAACTAGGATGGGGCAATTGTATGTTAAGGGCTTATCGTGTAATCATCGATATACTAGTTTATGAGCAGAGAAGCACTCTTATAATAATAAATGAAGCTAAGGTTTGATGAGTCATAATGAAGTTGTGAACCACTATATAGCTATTTTTGAAATTTTTAAATTTTTCAGAAAAGCTCATTCAATTATAGGTTCGAACCTTGTGTTGAAGTTATGATTTTAATTTATTTTCAAAGATATATTTGTCTTAGGATTGAAGACTAGTTTAGTGGTTCAAATTCATTATGTATAAATGCTCATCTAATAACTATGGAAATTAGGATGTCACAACTTAGTGGTATTAGAGAAGAGGTTCTTGCAATAGGTTAGAATACTTTGCTCGTATGAAAAATATATATTCTGATGAATTGATTAGTGACAAGATTAATTGACACTTTTCAAGAAATTAGAAAGAAAATGAGTACATATGAGGATTAAGGTTAATTATAAAGCCAAAAATGATTATAAGTTGTTTAGGTATTCTTAAATGTTAAATAGGTGGCTCAGGTGTTGGTGTTGAAGTGATATAAAAAATTTATCCCCTTATATTCTTCTATGTTTTCTGATTCTTAGTCAATATGATGGAGGATTTTAGATGATTGAAGTTGATGATTATTATATTGAATTTGGAATGAAATTGTGTGGGAAAATGCTAAGAGAATGCCAAATGTAACCTTAGAGTTTAAGCTAGAATTTTTACATAATAAACCCTATCTATTAAACCTTAAAGAGTTAATAGAATGAGTCGGATTTTGTTAATATAAGGATTAGAAACTGGATCTACATGCAACATTATAAGGGAGTAGTATATGGAAATGAATCCAAACCCATTTTTGGATTGGAAGTCCAAAAAATTAGTTTTAAAGGTTCTGCAAGGAAGCGAGTGATTTATGCATACTTTGGGGTTTGAATTCTGAATAGATAACAATATGTAATGTGTTGCATTATGTATAGCCTTTGATATTAGTAGGAGCATAAAAGGATTTATGTTTAAGAGCCATTCAAAGGGTAGTTGAGTAGGAAAGAAAAGTTACTATATATGATATTTCCATGACTGACTCAGTTATAACTTGGTTTTGTGATTAAAGTCTCTACCTTATAAGGTATGTTATAAGAGTTGCATAAGTATGATATTCAAGGCCTGTGGATTTGACACTCTAGAGTTGAAAATGCAGAAGCAGTTTGTTGTTTTATGTTTTGAACTGCTAAGTAAATGTTTTAAGTTATTAGGGTGTGTTTAATGGCTTTAACATAATTATTACTAAGTTGTAAAAATTTTAAAATTCAGATCAAGGAGCTGTTCAAAGAATATTCTTGAGGATAGAATGCTTATAGCATACAATCTGGAAGCTTGATAAGTTTGAACTTATGAGGATGGAAATGTGTAAGAAGTCACTAACTGACTTTTTTAGGCAAAAGAGTTATATAGATGTGTGTTAAGCTAATGTTTTTAGTTGAGATATTATTCTCAAATGGTTTAAAGAGTGCTTAGAAATATGGAGATGATGACTTAAGCTTTGATCTTTAATTTAAAACATTTCTATTGTAAGTGGGTGCTGCCCAAAGAAGTTAATTTGATAATGTTATGGAAACTTGAGGAATATTGGTTGTTTTGATGTTTCTCCATGTTAAATAAGTATCTTAGTTAAAAACAATTGTGTTTAAAGGCATACAGGTGTGATATACAGTACTATATGGTGATTTTTGAATATGATTTTATGGTATTGAAGGTTTAAGTCTTATGATTGGAAAATTGAAGATAGTTTTTAGATTATATGGTAACGTTGTTTAAATGCTTTGAAGGCAAGAATAGAAGCTATGAATCATGATTCTTAGCATGTATGTTAGGTATAAATAAGGAAAAATTATTTTTGACCCAATTGATTTTGAGGTTCTAGATCTAGTTATGAATTTAAAGTTGGGTAAATATTCATTGAATTGCTATAAAATGAATTGTAACCCAAGAATCAACTTTTGAGTTTTGATTCTTTAGGAATTTGAAATGGCCCTTAGTAGTTCAAAGTATTAGAATATGATTAAGGATGTTTAAATGGTAATTGGAAGCATTTTTGAGGTCATGGGACTATGGAAAGATGTCATGTGATGCTTCCTTATTTGAAACAAATGTCTTAGATATCTGATCAATAATTGGAGGTATTAAAAGGATTATTTAGATATTGTTAGTGTTGCTAGAAATTTTTAGAAATACTAAACATAATACTGTCGAATGATATTGAGATGGTTTGGAAGAAAAATAGTTGGCTATTCCGATTTTGAGAATAATAGTATAGAAGCTCCTATGAGACAAGTTAGGTTAGAGGCAAAAGTATGTGTTAGATGCCTGACCATATATATATGCTCCCCGATGATATTTAGATACTTAATAGAATATGGGACTAGTTAAAGTACCCAGGATATCCATAAGGTACAAGTTTAGAATACTCAAGCTAACATTGAATTTAAAAGGTAAGATTATTACAAATGAAGATTCAAGGATTGTTAGTTCACAGAAAAGATATGTATGAGAGTTCTGAAAGTTGTTAACTACTAAACCTAGTATAAAGAAAGATTGATTGGGAGTTAGTCCTCTAGTAGAATAGAGTTGCACATAGAGTAAAGAGAATGGAGTTGACACTACTTAATAAAAACAAGATGTCCTCCAAGAGTTGCCAAGGTTAGAATAATAGAGTTGATGTTGTTTTAATAAAGGCAATATGCCCTCCCAAAGAAAGAAAGGGAAACTAAGGCAAAGTAAGCAGAGTCGGTCGTACTCCAATATAAGTAGAATATAGAGAGCAATAGGTAGCCAAGAACTTTGGTCTCATGTCTAAGAGAGATAATAGAAAATATACTAAGGGCTATCAAATTCCCTGAAGTCTTTCCAGAAGACATAGGTGGATTACTACTGGCAAGGGAAGTAGAGTTTGCAATTGAAATCATTCCTGGAGCTAGACCTATATCTAAAGCCCCATACAGAATGTCTCCAAATGAAATAAAGAAGTACGTTAAGGAGCTGTTAGAGAAAGGGTTTATACAACCTAGCGTATCACCATGGGGTGCTCCAGTGCTGTTTGTCAAAAAGAAAGACAGGAGCCTGAGACTATGTATTGATTACAAATAGCTGAATAAGATGATCATCAATAACAAATACTCACTTTCTAGAATTAATGATCTCTTGGATTAGTTGTCTAGCTCCTGTGTATTCTCTAAAATTGATCTAAGGTTAGGATACCATCAATCATAAGTGAAAGCAGATGATGCGTTGAAGACTACTTTTAGAATCAGGTATGGGTACTAAAAATTCTTGGTGATGTCATTCGGACTAACTAATGTACCTGTCGTATTCATGGATTACATGAATCGAATTTTTTTCAACAATATCTAGAAAAGTTTGTAGTCATCTTTATCGATGACATTGTGATATACTTAAGGAGTAAAGAAGATCATAAAGAGCAATTGAGAATAGTGCTGGGCATCTTGAAAGAAAAACAACTCTATGAAAAGTTGAGTAAATGTGAGTTTTGGCTTTTAGAGGTCAAATTCCTGGGCCATGTTATTTCACATAATGGGGTCTTGGTAGATCCCAGTAAAGTGGAAGTAATATTGAACTGGAAAAGGCCAAAAACTGTCACAGAAATACACATTTTTCTAGGCCTATCCTGTTATTACAGAAGGTTTATTCGGAACCTCTCTTGAATTGCCTTATCATTGACAAAGCTCAATTGAAAGAATAAATTGTTTAAGTGGGATGACAAATATGAGAGCAGCTTTCTAGAGCTAAAGGAGAGGCTGACATCTGCATTGTTGTTGATTATCCCCAATCCAAGTATGACCTATGTGGTTTACAATGATGCGAGTATGTAGGGATTAGGATGTGTCCTAATACAGTAGGGCAGAGTGGTGGCTTATGTCTCTTGATAGTTGAAGCCTTACAAGGAAAATTACCCCACACATGATTTAAAGCTTGCGGCGACTGTCTTTGCTTTGAAAATATGGTGATATTACTTATATGGTGCGACTATAGAACTATACTGTGACCACAAGAGTCTCAAATACTCACATGACTAGAAAGAGTTGAACATGAGACAAAGAAGATGGATGGAACTGACTAAACTATTATGATTTTGAAATCAAATACCATTCAGGAAAAGTAAATGTGATAGTAGATGTCTTGAGTCAAAAAATAGTGCAGGTGGCAGTCATAATAATTCAAAAACAGAAACTGCTTGAAGGATTTAGATATCTAAATTTGTTGAATCAAATATTGCTTAGTGGATACAATGTTAGTCAAGAAAAAATTTTCACCAGTCACAGGTATCAGTAAAGCAATGAAAATGAAAAAGTTGAGCCCTAGATATATTAGTCCTTTTGAAATATTGTCGAGAATCAGACCAGTGGCATATCGGATAGCATTACCCCAAAATATTAGTAGACTACATAATGTTTTTCATGTCTCTCAACTAAAGAAATACCATCTAGACCCTGAACATGTTATTGAACACGAAGACATTAGTATGCAAGAAAATCTTACGTTTGAAGTTGAGCCAGAATGCATTAGTGGTCGTCATGATAGACAGCTCAGACATAGAAGCATACCATTTGTCAAAGTGGTTTGGAAGGGATTGTCTCCTAGGGAAGCAACCTGGGAAGTGGAAGAAGACATGAAGAAGCAATATCTAAAATTTATGCCTTAAGGTATGTATCGAATTTCAAGGATGGAATTTATTTTACGAGGGGAGAATTGTAACATTCTTAAAATTAGTAGAAGGGATAAATTTCCCAATATAAAAGGTGTTAAAATCAATTGTGAGATTTAAAGCCCTATTTTCCTAAAAATTTGAGGAAAAATAGTTAGATGTCATAATTTGGCTTGAAAATTTCATGAAAATTGTTTTGAGGCTTGAAGAAGCCAATTAAGGAAGAAAATCCTTATAAAGCCTTAAGGATTAATTTATGGAGATTATAAAGTGAGCCAATACTGATTTAGGAATATGAGGAAAATTAGTAAATTTATTGTTTAGACCCGAAAATCAAAATTGGGTTAAAGTTAAGCCAAATTATAGAACCCATAAGATTTAAGGGATTTTAGATTTGACAAAGTGGGAAATTTAAAGCCTTGTTAGTTGATCTAATAGGATAAAAATTAAAAAAAAACACACACACACTCACACACTCACATACACATGGGAACTCATTGTCCTCTAAAAGTACCTAGCTAGCACAATCTTATGGGAGAGAAAATTGAAGAATAATCTTTAGCCACATGATCAGAAGAGATCATTAAAATACAGTTTCTTAGGGAGGTGGACTTGACTTAAGTTTGCAATTGAGTTAATAATTAGCTTAAGATCATTTTAAATCATTCAAACTTTCCATTTCTTCATAACTCTCGGCCAACAAAAGAAGAAAACAGAGAGTCTGAAACTGAAGAGAGAAAAGAGAGAGATTAACTAAAGGTGAAGAAGTGGAAGGAGGAGGAGGTTGATCCTATATGCAAGTGTCATTCTAGATAGAGGTAAGCCTCCTAGACATTATCCTACCTTTAGTTTCTTCTATAGTTGTACCTTTGGTAACATTTTGAGGGTCCGAAAATTTGGTTCAAGAGAGAGAAAATAAGGAACAAAATATTTAAGCCATAGAAATCACACTTAGATGTTATATTAGAGCTTATGGTTATGATTTCTTCACTTGCATGTTGATTTTTTAAGAGGGTTATGATGTCCGAATCTGATATTGGAAAAGTAGAGGAGTTTTGTCTAATTTTTCTTTTGAAAATCCCACAAAAATGCTCACATGATAAAATAAATGAAGTATAGCAAAGTAAATGTAAGGTTTGGACATATGTGTGCTCGCGTTTGATGTTAGCAGCTTGATGAATTAGATTTGTGAGACTGTGAAATTATTCAAGTGCGATGTCTAATACTTTCCTATGATTAAATAACTGCCATTGCTATCCAAATTAGGTTTATAGGTATTGACATAATGGTTTTAATGGTCAATATAGAAGTTGAAATATTTTGGGGTACCTATTTGGTATTGGCAGAATAGTCAAAGATGTAAAAGGGTAATAGAAGTTAATAATTATATAGTAAAAGACATTAGCATAAAGTGTACAAGATAGGTGATTAAATAGGCAAATGATTGGATGATATGAGTGAATTGGGACGTTAAAACAAGAACTGGCTTAAGTTGTTCAGTTTTGGATGATGAAGTTTTCACATGACATATCGGAGCATTGATCATTGTGTGAGGTAAAACTAGGGCAAATGATCTCTTATGACCATGATATTTGATAGACCTTTATATGTGTATTTGTAGTATATTTAGTGGAATAAAATGAGTCCTAGAATGTTGTGACTATTGAAAGTTAAGTATAGAAACAGGGAAAATTCTGGATGTAATACCTCATTTTTCACCGATACATTTATATGTGTATTTGTAGTATATTTAGTGAAATAAAATGGTAAAAAATAATGTGGATGAATTTATGAGAATTTATGGAAAATATGCCAATCGCCAGTTACGCGTAAATTGGCCGAATAAGGGTATAAGAGACCGGTAAAGGCCTAAAATGGTAACCAAAATTCACAAAATTTAATGACATGGTTAATAGCCTCATTTAAGTGAAAAAATGGGGTTGAGTCAAAGAAATGTGCGAAAGATTATTTATTTCGATAAATCATAAAATGTAAGGGCAAAACGGTAATTTTGCCGAAAAGTGGAAAATAATTATTTCTCCTCAAATTCCCAATGATTTGAGTCAAATGGGAATTAAAAAGAGCAAAATGACTACTTGATCATTAATAAACCAATTTTGGTGAATTATGGTCAAAAATGGTCAAATAGTCAAAAAGTCAATTACTTAGTCAACAAGTTACATGTTGGCACAATGGGATAATTGAAGATTCAGACTTTCCCTATATTTCCCATGCATATTTCAGTTGGAATGAGTGAAGAAAAAGGGAATGGAATTAATTGGAAGAATTAAGTCATTTGGGCCAATTATATCATGCCAAGTGTCCCAATTAATTAAAATATGGTATTATATGAGCTATGATCATTCTCTTTAGCTCATTCACGCACGAATTGAATCAGAAATAGTGAGAGAGAACTTGAGAACGGGAAGTACGACGTAAGAAGGAGAGAAGCTAGGGATTAACCAAGATTAAGGTAAGGTGCTTAAACCTTGTGATTAGAGGCTTCTAATCCCTATATGGTATTAGCTCATTTGGGCCAATTATATCATGCCAAGTGTCTCAATTAATTAAAATATGGTATTATATGAGCTATGATCATTCTCTTCAACTCATTCACGCACGAATTGAATCAGAAAGAGTGAGAAAGAACTTGAGAACGGGAAGCACGACAGAAGAAGGAGAGAAGCTAGGGATTAACCAAGATTAAGGTAAGGTGCTTGAACCTTGTGATTAGAGGCTTCTAATCCTTATATGATCTCTTCTCCTTATATCCCTACCATTAATTTCCATGAAGAGCAGCTGAATCACGAGCTGGTGGAGGAGAGAGAGAAAATGTCTAGGAGAGAGAAAGTCCAAGAAATCAAGAGGTAACTTCCTACACTTGTTCCTCTTGCTTAATTAAGGTTAGTAGAGTAGTTTTGGGCTTGATTATGGTTCATTTGATGTGAGATAATTAAGAAAAACCAAAGTGAACAAAATATGGAAATTCCTTTAAATCAAGTCCAATGAATGCCTAATCAATTAATATTGCAAGGATAAGTAGAAAGAAGGTAATTAGGCCAAAGAAAACGAGAATCCGACATAACATTTTTGGGAATTTATTTTCCCTTCATTGTGTTAGATAAGGTAAATGAGTGGGAATTTGACAAATTCGATGCTTCCATTGGCTTCAAGAGGCCGAATTGTGTAGGGTTTATGTTGACCCTGAAATGAGAAGAGGATCAAAGAGTGAAATGACCAATTTGCCCTTTCTAAGCCTTATTTGAGGTCTGTCAAGGGTATTTTCGTCATTTGGGATTGATTTTTTCCAATTCGAGGTTGGAAATGAATTCTACACGTGAAAATGTATAGGAATGGCCTAAATCATGATTTTGAGAAAATACTGATAATAAGGACCTAAGGGGTATTTTGGTAATTTGACACCAATAGGCTAAATTTACCAATGAAATGAGTTTGGAAAGGTGTACGGATGAGTAATAACTCATAATGTTTGGTGATTTCAAGACTTGACAACCGGTTTGGCCTTAGAAGCTGTTGCCCGAGCTTGTATCAAGTGGGAAAGTTGCGTAAAGTAGCAACCAGGTAGTAACTGTCTTTATATAACATGACATGCATATGTATTGTTTGTTATCATCATCAAAATGTGTAACATGTTTAGATTGAGTGGAGTGATCACCCGGGGCCTATCACAGGTCGGGTTGACACTTATGCGAAATGTTCATAATTGCACGAGCGGGACCCGGGGCCTATCTTTGCACGGGTACCCCTCGGGGCCAAGAGAACCTGTCAGGAACGATGTCGGTCATGAGATTGCATTGTATACATTATGCACAGGCGCCCTTCGGGGCTAAGAACCCGTCTAGCGCGAAGTCAGTTTATGAATTGCATGTTTGCACTGAATAATGTTTGATGGTTTTGTTGATGATTTTGCTTGAGTGAAGCATGTTGGTGTGTGTTATCTTATATGTTTAATAACATTACTACTGAGATTCCCATGAATCTCATTATTTTCCCAAACAAATATCCAGTACAAGGAGGAAGCTCACGGGGCAAAGAGAAGGTAAATGATGATGAGCAAAGGCCGAGTGGCGGAAGAGATTAGTCTAGGTTGTCAATTCCTGTTATGCATTTTAGGACTTTTATGGGTTTTGGTTTGTATATGAAGTAGAGTGAAAGAGAGAATATAAGTGTTGTAATATAAATTGTGTATGAATGTGCTTATATGTGAATATTTATATCCAACAGAGGCATTGTATAAAGTTTCTAGCATTTTTCCGCATTCTGATGTTTGGTGCTCGGTGAGTATTAGCTAATAGTACTCTACCGTAGTATTGGGAAATGAGGTATCACACTGGAAGTTTAGGTTCTAGCAGTGGGGAAAAGGGGCAAATTTCATAAGGGTAATCTAGTAAATTAGATGTGTGATTATTGTTTCCTTAAAATATATATTGAGATCTTTCCATTGAATATTAAAACTTAGGAATTGGATGTGTAGTTTATATGTTATGAATTTTTAAAATTTAGGTGTAAAATCTGAAAAACTCTGAGTTCATAATAAAACAATCAGTCAAATTTAGGAGACTGAGTCTATAAGCTGGCACTAAGAATATTTTTTTATAGGGGACTTCAAAAACTTCATATAGAAGCTAGAACCACCTCATTTGGAATTTTATAGCTAAAGCTATGAATTTTTAAAGTTGCATATAGGATGTCATAAATTAATAAATAAATAACTCCTTTTAGTTGTCGCCAAGCACCTTAAATTGTCTCTAACCCTCTGACTGCATCCAAAAAGTTTTTGGATGTCTTCTGGCTGCAGTTAAGGGATGTCTTGGCTAAGGCAAAAACTTCTCGTCATCGCTTCTTGTTTTTCCATGGTGTATTGACTTATTAAGCTCATTTCCAACTTCTTAGTCATTGATTTGTACTTCCAATGACTCCCTAAGTAGCTCAAATGATAACCAACTAATTCAAAACTAAAGAACAAGTATTTTAAGTAGGTCAAGAATAACATAATCTTTATTATGTTATAAATTGGAATAAATAATGACCCCTCTTTTCATAAATTTCAAATTATAAGATTTGATATTTGCCTGAGCTCGAAGGGAAAGCTAAATGGTAAAGGTAAATTACCAGAAAGGTCAACAGATAGTAACTCTTTCTCTCATATATTATGTATTGTTTTGCATGTGTGTGTTTACCAACAATTATATTCGTTTTATGAATATATAGTATGATATTAGACTATATGTCTTGACGTCGTAAGTCCCGATGTGCGTTGTTGCATAGAGTGTAACCCTAAGCTGTAAGACTTGATATGCATTCAAAGTAAGGCTATAAGACCTTATGTTCCTAAAACATGGGGTGTATCCTTAGGCTATAAGACCTGTTGTGCAATTTGTATTATGATAGACTGTATGTACGAGGCCGTAAGTCCCGATGTGCCTAGAGCATGAGGTGTATCCCTGGGCTGTAAGAGCTATTAAACCAGTTGTGTTGTATTAAACTGTCTGTAATTGATGTTATGCTGCATCTTGATTTCCAAATACTTAATCATAGTATGGTTTGTTTAGCGTGCTTTGCGAACTTGTATATGTTATGATTGACTGATATCACTACTGAGATTTTTGCAAATCTCACCCTTTCCATTAAATGATATACAACAAAAGCAAACAGCTCAAGGGGCAAGTAGGTAGTGATTTCGGAGAAATAAGATGTTGGAGAAGAAGATGTTAATTTACATTGGTTATCTGTATACTATTTTGTATGAGACTTAGGTATTTTGGTAGCCCCATATGACTTCGTGGCTTGTATATATATATGTATATACATAATCACGGTGAAGTTAGTATTTGTAGTTATAGAAGTAGAGGTAGTATGGCATGCGTAGTACTAGGTAGTCTTAGTTGATCAATTTTACATAATAAAAAGGTAACTATGTCAAGTACGATAATTGAACTAGGATTCGCCTTTAATTATGAAGAAAATAGGAGCTTCTTGATTTATTAGTCAAATGACCATTTTCCCTTATATTTCTTTAGTTTTTGTATTAAATATTATCTTCCTTTTCCTTTTTGGCCGAAATTTTGTACAATAAGTTGGGCCAAAAATTGTGCTCTTCCTTTCTTCATTTTAGGTTACAAAATTAGGCTTTTAAGAAGACAAAAATTGGAATTTTATGTCTTAATTTGGCCAAAATTTCATGTAACCTCTATTTCTAATATTTTTCCATTTCAAGTGTACCAAAATTCACCATTTTATTCTATTTAATGTTACAAATGTACAAGGAATTTTGGTAAATAAAATTTGGAATATTACAATGATTGTCTCCCTGACTTCATAGAAACAACCTCATGTCACTAGCTAAAACCTCAAAAAGGCCACCCTTTCCTTCCTAAACCGAGCTCTTCTTGGTTCTATCTTCCGTTACACATATTACACTATCTAATCCTCAAGAAAAATTGAATCAAACCCACTCAAAAACTCGAGTTTTGACCTCTGCAATTACATGCATGCAACACTCTGTTTTTAGCAATAAAATATCAAGAAGAAAAATGGACATGCAACCTCAAATCATCGCTTATAACCTCAAGGATTTCTACTTTACAAACCTGAATGTGCATGCTCTATTTTTGGTGGGTAATGACAGAACCAAAAGACCTTAAAACTCACTTCAAATTTGACATGCAATTCCACAACTCAAGTTCTCTTATTGACATCAACCTTTCTCAACTTTCTGCAACAAAAAATACCCAAAGAACTTACCAAATCATCTAAAAGAAAGTTGGAAGAAGTGTAAGAGACTCACCTAAACACAAACCCAAGCTTGCATGTGGGTTTCTCCAGTGATTCCTCCTCTTCCGATGACCTCCGATCACTCCCTCTCCTAGTTCACTCTCTCGGCTCTCTCTCCTTCTCTCTTTATCAAGCTCTCTCTCTCTCTCTCTCTATTATTTCTTGCTTCTATATGCAAATGAGAGGGTGAGGGAATACTGAAGTTTTTATTTAAGTATGAATTGTGTGTGTGTGTGTGTGTGTGAAGGAGTTGAATGGTGAGTGTTTTATTAGGTGTCAATGTGAGGGTGTATGTCGTGTATGCGAGTGTGTGGATGATTATGTGTGTGTTTTATCCAATTGGTCCCAATCATAAGATTTTTCTTTTTCTAATTTGTCTAATGTAAAATCCCTTAAATCTCTTGGGTCCATAATTTGGCTTAACTTTAGCCCAATTCTGATTTTTGGGTCTATATAATAAATTACTAATTTTTTCCCATTTTCTTAAATCAATATTGGCTCACCATAAAATTTTCATAAATTAATCCTTAATAATTTTAGGGATTTTCTTCCTTAATTAGCTTCTTTAAGCCTTAAAATAATATCTCAAATTTTCAAGCCAAATCATAACCTCTAACTATTTTTCCTTAAAGTTTTGGGAAGATAACTCTTAAACTCCCTGAAATTAGCTTTAAAGCTATTTTGGCCATTTTTAGGAAACTAAGCCTCTTTAAAATTTCTCTAACTCCTCATAATAACATTTCATACTATTTCTTCAATATATCTACGCCCTTGAATAATTTTTATACTTATCTTGAACATTTTTCTCATGATATGTGTAAGACATTTGGTTCAATTGGGCTTTTCTTTATATTCTAAGCCCACAATTTGAGGTGTTACAAGTATGATTTTACAGAGTTAAATGTACATTACCAACACGGGTTGGCACAAATAGTAAGGGGCTTGCGTTCCCTTAAGTGCTCTAGTCCCAAGTTTGATCTTTGAGGCGGCTTGTATGGAGAAAATTCGTTTAAGAGGATCAGTCTCATCTTAGGCCCGACAGTACCCAAGGGATTAGTCATCAGGTTCGCTTTAGTGGATACCCTACCTAGCAAAAAAGAGTTAAATGTACATTTGGGTCTAAAGATATTTTTGAAGAATTTATGGTATCCTAGTGAAAATCATGAACATAACACATAATCTTTTAAAGTCGGTATAATATTTTCCAGTTTTAACTGCCAATAATAAGTCAAACGTTATATGCACAGAGTCGAGAGTTTTCTATTTTTTTTAATAACCCAACACTATATTGACCATTAAAAAAGAGCAATATCAAAAAATCTGTTATAATTTGTGTCAAAAGAAGTCTCACGTTACTTAAGTTAAAGGAAGTCTTAATAATTAAGGACCTTATTCAAAATTTGAAGTAACTATAAGGATTGTCGGATTAGTTTTCTCTGGAAAATGTTATTGACATCAAATCAAATTTAAAACTATCATTTCTCTCAATAATGGTGCTTAAAAAATTAAATTATATCCCATATAATAAGGTGGTAAATGATGCGATATTAGCGTTGGAGTAGTATGGTGTCAAGTGGGACCGAGTAGCATGCATCGTCCACTGAAAATCTTAAATATAAAGTAGATCTCACTGTATTATGGTGCTCATGTCATTTTCATCGATCTCGTCTCAAGTGTGGGCCAAATTTGAATGAATTTGAATGTGTGATGTGGCATGGGGAATTTTGAGGGAAGGCTACAACTATGAGGTTGTTTGGGACAACTTTTTTGGATCAGGTTTATTATATAAGCCCGATTTAAGTAAATCGAGACAAATTTTTTCCACATATTTATTTCGTAGACCGTAAAAGCACCTCGTAGACCATAAAAGCTACCTCGTAGACTGTAAAAGTTACTTCGTATTCTGTGAATCACAGTTCAAAAGCACTTATGAAACTTCCATAAGCTAATTCGAACGAGCTTATGTTCTAAAAACATAGTTTTGGAAGACAATAAAGGGCTTCATGTTTATAAATGGTTTGGGCCATAACCATATGGGCTTTTATGGCCCAAAATTATGTTTATTAAGAAATCTGGAGAATGGGCCAAATTGTAGGCAAGGTGGGCACTCCCAAGTTCCAATCCTCGTCTCTTCCCTCGTGTTCACGTTTTCATTAGGGAAAATTGTATTTAGGTATTGGATAAGAGAAAATAGGATAAAATGGTTTGTTAAAATTTTAACATTATATTTAAATCCCATGAAACTTTTTTGTAATAAATTTCAATTATCAAATGCTTATGAACTTGTCAATTGACGCCTATAAACTTGTTAGTGGACGCCTATCGACTTATCAATGGATGCTTATGGACTTGTCAGTGTAAGCGCCCATGGACTTGTCAATAACATTTGAATTTATTACAAAACAACCTAGGGAACTTAAATATAATTTTAAGATTTCCAAAGACTATTTTATCGTATTTTATTTTAATCAGGATCTAGACACAATTTTCCTTTTTCATTATTTTTTATTTTGTTTCTTAGGGTTAAATTAATTTTTATTTTCTAAAAATTATTCACCTTAATATTCTCAATATCTTGTGTCCATTTTGTTTTACTGTTGCAGAGAGAGGAGTCTTGTCCACCTTTTGCTTTTGGAAATGCCGCCACCAGAACCGGAGCGTCCCGCTCAGATACACTGGCTGCATCCATTCGCTTACGTATATTTTTGACTCTATACATTTCAAGAAATATGTGTGCCCCTATTTTGTTCCTCATTTTACAGAAGTTAAATGAGCTATATATTTAGCAGTAGTGCAACAGAATGAAACAGAGTTTGTCAGAGTTAAGGCTGAAACAACAGTAAACCACATCATTCAGAATTAAGAGCAAATTAAATTAGTTTTTTGATCTTTAGTGAAAAATATTTTTAACTAATTTGATTAGATCAAAAATATTAGTTTAGTTAATACCACATACTTTTTTAAAAAAAACATCTTAATTTTTTTTCTTAATTCTCTACTAACTTAATCTTATATTAAGGATTAGAAGTGTAATTATCTTCCATATTGTATATGAAGGTGGGCATGTGATATATATGTGTATTTAAGAACACAAAAGAGAGTATAATAATGCTTAGTATGAATACCATAATTTGATTGTGATATTATTATCGATTAAGGAAACTTGGTATGAATCCGCTGAAACTATAATACCTTAATTTCTAAAACCTTTAGATGAATTTAAATGTATAATGATTTCAAATCTGAGACCATAACAATTAAAAGTTCCAATTTTAAGGCAGAGTTCAACTTATATTTATGTAGGGTTTTCAAAAATTTTTTGAAATAAATTTGTGTGGTCTCATTCTAGTTTGTTAATTCATTATCCTTATCAGTTTCAAAATCATTTATTTAATATGCAGAGCATTTTCTATCCATAGCTCGCATAGTGGTAGTTAACTTATGGACTTTTGGATATCAGTGTGTTATCGAAAGTCTTGCGTACTAATTATAACTTATACAGTTTGCGTCGTAGGTACTAGTACTGCTATCGCTACTACTACTACTTATAAATATTTTACAATCATCCAAAATAAAATGATAACCAAACAGTCCATAATTAATTCATCTTTTGTTCGTCCATCTATATTTCCTTCTTACCCTTGGAGCTGGACGCCTTTACTGTATATCATTTGTTGAAAAAGGGGTGAGATTCAAAAGAATCTCAGTAGTACACAGATCACTCATATAATATGCAAATACTAAGTATGTAAAACAAATCATCAAACAATACAACTTACAGGAATGCAACACATAAAAGGGCCTAACCGGTCCCTTATCACAAACTCACAGCGCTTGAGATTTACAATCTGGCTGCCCAGGGCCTCTGCCCCATACAAGGTACAGCCATGAGCTTTCTATCTCAAGCCTACCTGGCTCAAAACGCCCCCGGGTAACTCCCGATGCAACTTGTACTTATGGGTCTTACCGCCTATGGACTATCTTTCCCACACATATACAGATAATATGGTACACATACATGACATCACATATGATATAAGAGATAAGGTACTACCTGACAGTCTTTCCAAATTTTGGTTCCTGTTCTCAGTCCCTTAGGCGTCCCGAGCAAATGTCAAATCCTATAATTTATTATTCACAGACGGACGGGTGAGTTATTACTTATTCCAAAATAATTTAATACAATTTGGTAGGTTATCATTATAGCTAATACCTTAAATCAAATAGGTATTTAATGGACTCATAAAAAATCTAAGTATTTAACTTGACCCTTAGAGTCCCAATTATTTCAAAAATACCCTTAATTTTTATTTTTGCACTATTACTCAATTCTGTCAGAATTTTCAATAATGTTTGAAAATTCATATTTTGGCCTAGAAATATCCAATTAAGGTGCTTCCAAATTTTATGTGTCACTTATGAAGTCGATTGTAATAAAAAAATATGTTTCACTACCACCTATCCATGAATAATTCCTAGTTTTAAAGTTTTCTCACACTGCCAGAAAATCTTTCCAATTTCAATAGCTTAACTTCTAAAATTCATAACTAAATATATAGAACTCCAAATGGGATGGTTAAAAATCCTATATGATTATATTTAAGTCTTATTTAAGTTAAAAATATTACCATTAGATATTATAGCCATAACATTTCTATAATTTCGTCAAACCCCATCTGTACCAGAAAACGTTCCAGATTCATCATCTAACTTTAAAAAATCATATATCACTATTTATAAACTCAAATGATATATATTATATATCAAATTAAATATTAGGATGTCTACTTTCATTATGAAAAATTTCATAATTTTAGGAATAGGTTTGGACACCGAAATGTATTTTAAAACCAATCTGATTCTAGAGAAACTAACCAAACAGCAACTCCTCTTATTTTCTAAAAATTCCATACTTATATATAATCATCCAAAAATCATAATCACATGTATTCCCATATAATTTTTTGTATAGAATTCATTGGAAAACTCAAATTTGTCAAAATTCTCATTCCTTCCTCATGCACTATTTTGGTCAAAATAAAACCTCACAAGACAACAATTCATTATACTAGGTTCTTATGCTTCCCAAACTACCCAAAAATAGCCTCAAATCAACTAGAAAGAGCTAAAAATATGGAAAGGGAACTCACCTATATTAGGATATGGAGTTGTATGTGGAATTTTTTGCCTCTTATTCCTTCCTCTATTGGCACCAATTACTCATACATATCTCTCTTTCTTTATTATGTGTCTCTTGCTTTCTCTTTTTTTCACTCACTCTCCCTTTTCTTTCTTTTTGGATGCTGGCCGATGGAAATATGTGAAGTGTGTGTATTGTCATGTTTGTTTATGAGAGTGAGAGAGAGTATTGTTTTTAATAATTAAAAATATTCGTGTGCATGCCATGAGGTAAGTGTGTGTTTATTTAATTGAATGAATGTGTGTGTGTGCATGGCGTGTGAAGTGTGGGTAGATGTGTGTGCTCTTTTATTATTATTATTATTATATATATATATAGGTATATTTTTATCATATTAATTACACACACAATACCATAATTTTTTACTTTGTCTAATTTAAGATCCCATATATTTCTTAGGTTTCATAATTTGGTTTTCAATTCCTAAGATTAATCTCTAGCACCATTTAATTTTCTTTTTAGGAATTTAACTTTTTAATAAATTTTGGGATATTACAATTCTCTCCCCGTAAAATAAATTTCGTCCTCGAAATTTGTTACACTTCTTGAGATATAAACTCCGGGTAACATTTCTTCAGGTCCTCTCCAACTTCCCAGGTTGCTTCTCTTGGAGACAGTCCCTTCCACACCACCTTCACGAATGGTATGCTTCGATGTCTGAGTTGTTTTTCTTGTCTGTCAATGATTTTTTCTAGCTCAGCCTCATAAGTGAGATCATCTTGCATATCCACATCTTCATATTCCATAATATGTTCGGGGTCTGGTTGGTTCTTCTTCAATTGTGAGATATGAAACACATCGTGCAGTCTACTCAAGTTTGGGGGTAAGGCTATTCGATATGCGACTGGCCCAATTCTTGCCAATATTTCAAATGGACCAATGTAACGTGGACTAAACTTTTTCCTTTTGATTGCCCTACCGATTCCGATAATAGGAGATACCTTTAAAAGTATATGATCTCCCACTTCAAACTCTAGATGTCTTCTCCTTTTATCAGTGTAGCTTTTTTGTCTGCTTTGCGTGCTATGAGCCTCTTTTTTATGGTCCTGATTTGCTCGGTGGTTTGATCTACCAGATCCGGCCTATATAGTCTTCGTTCATTCAATGTCGTCCAGCATATGGGTGATTGATACTTCCTTCCTTATAGTGCTTCTTAAGGAGCCATTTGAATACTCGCATGATAGCTATTGTTGTAAGCAAATTCAGTGAGTGGAAGGAAATGATCCCAACTTCCCTTGAAATCTAATACACACACCTTTAACATATCTTCTAGAGTTTGTATAGTCCTTTCTGACTGTCTATCCGTCTGTGGATGATAGGCCGTACTGAATTTCAACTTTGTACCTAGAGCTTCATGTAGGGCTTTCCAGAATCTTGACATGAATATGAAATCTCGATCGGATATAATGCTCTTCGGTGTACCATGGAGTCTGATTATCTCCTGTATATATATTTCCGCTAACTTCTCTGGGGAATATCTAGCATTAATGGGTATGAAATGTGCCGTCTTGGTGAAACAGTTAACAATTACCCAAATGACATCATAGTTTCTAATTTTGGGTAAATTCATCACTAGATCCATGGTGAAACCTTCCCACTTCCATTATGGAATTTCTGGACTCTGTAGAAGTCCTGGTGGTCTCTGATGTTCCATCTTTACCTTTTGACAGTGAGACATTGGGCCACATACTTGGTCACGTCATTTTTTAACCCTAGCCACCAATACATAGACTTCAAATTAGGATACATCTTAATCATTCCTGGGTGAAGGGTGTAACGACTCTTGTATGCCTCATCCAGGATTTTCCACCTCAGATCAGCCTTTGGTGGTACATATATTTGATGTTTGTATCTAACCAATCCACTTGGCGAAAGATCATGATCCTGGGTTTCACCTTTTTCAATCATCCCTTGGATCAACTGGGTTTGTTCATCTTGCATTTGAGCTTCTTCAATTTCTACTCTCAAATTTCTTTCTTCTTGACTAACACTAAAATTAGCTAGGAGTACTTCATTCGGTTTGTATGCATTCAAGAATACTTGATTTTTCAAGTTTAGATCCCTGAATTCCTCTAACAATTTCTGTTCTCAGACTATCATGATTGTTACATGCACCGCTTTTCTACTCAAGGCATTAGCAACAACATTTGCCTTTCCTGGATGATATTTAATCTCTAGATTATAATCTTTTAACAACTCCATCCAGCGACGTTGTCTCATATTCAAATCTTTTTGATCATGTAGATACTTGAGGCTCTTATGGTCACAGTACAACTCTACAGTACTACCATACAGGTAGTGTCGCCATATTTTCAATGCAAACACGATTGCCGCAAGCTCCAAATCATGAGTGGGATAATTCTTCTAGTGAGGCTTCAGCTGTCGAGAGGCATACGCCACCACTCTACCCTACTGCATAAGGACACATCCCAATCCCTATTTACTAGCATAACTATAAACCACATAGGGCTCACTGGGATCTAGGATAATCAATACTGGTGCGGATGTTAACCTCTCCTTCAGCTCCGTGAAGCTCCTCTCACATTTGGCATCCCACACATATGTTTGATTCTTTCTCGTGAGCTTTGTCAACGGCATGGCGATCCTGGAAAAATTTTGAATAAATCTCCGGTAATAACCTGCAAGACCCAAAAAACTGCGTATCTCTGTTACAGTTTCTGGCCTTTTCCAGTTTAGTACTGCCTCCACCTTACTAGGATCCACAAAGACTCCTTATTGTGAAATTACATGGCCCAGAAATTTAACTTCTGAAAGCCAGAATTCACATTTGCTCAGTTTGGCAAAGAGTTGCTTTTCTCTCAGAATTCACAGCACTATTCTCAAATGCTCTTCATGTTCCTCTTTACTCTTAGAGTATATTAGAATATCATCGATGAAAACTACGATGAACTGATCTAGATATTGATGGAAAATTTGGTTCATGTAATCCATAAATACAGCAGGTGTGTTGGTCAGTCTGAAAAGCATCACCAAGAACTCATAGTGTCCATATCTGGTTCTAAAAGCTGTCTTCGGCTCATCCTCAACTCTTACTCGCAGCTGATGGTAGCTCAATCTTAAATAAATTTTTGAAAATACGCTAGAACCAAATAGCTGATCAAGAAGATCATCAATCCTGGGGAGTAGATATTTGTTCTTGATGGTTACCTTATTCAGCTCTCGATAATCAATACATAACCGTAGGCTCCCATCCTTCTTCTTAACAAACAATACTGGAGTTCCCTATGGTGAAACACTAGGGCGTATAAACCCTTTCTCCAGTAATTCTTTAATTTGTTTCTTCAGTTCTGCCATTTCATTCTGTACCATTTGGTAAGGAGCTTTCGAAATAGATCTGGTACCCTAGCATAATCTCAATGGCGAACTCAACTTCCCTTTCTGGAGGTAATCCACTAATATCTTCTGGAAATACCTCAGGAAATTCATTCACTACGGGTATACTCTTAATCATCACATCTAATTCTTCCTGAACCGAGAATAATATCAAATACCCCTGACACCCTTTTCTCAAACATTTCTCAGCTTTAGCTATAGAGAGAAAATTCAGGTTAATGCTAGCATCACTGCCTTTATGTGGTTCAAGATATTCAATTCTCTTGTTACCACAGTCCAGCAAAACATTATTCGCCATTAGCCAGTCAATGCCTAGGATAACTTCCAGTTTGTGGAGTGGTAAACAGATCAAATCTATCACAAACTCCTGCCCCGCTATATTTATAATACAATTCAAACAACCAGGAACCTGTGGGTTATAAGCCTACCACGCTTCCGCTGCACACTCTAATGCCTCACACTATCAAACATAGGCGGGGCTGCACTTCTGCCCACACTTATCTTAGTACCTTAACATCACATAAATTGGAAATCACTTTCCTCAGTTATAAAAAAAATCAAGATCAATAGCACATATTCTAACCTTTACTATATCTGGGTAATATCCTCAAAACATTACTGAAGGTTCAACATTATTCATAAGGTTCATAAGGTTCAACTTCCTTCATGAAACAAAACCATAGTGCAACCTTATTCATATTTTAACCTAAACACTATTTCAGCTTAGATCTTTTTTAAACATATCCTGAACCTTTAGTATCATCAGATCAGATCCTTTAGGATCAATATACGGCATAATTATCGCTCCCCATATTGTACCATATATCATACCAACATACCTTTAACACCACGATGTTACTAAGGATCACTATTTAGCATAGAGAAACCTCAAAACAATCATTATGCCTCGAGTTTCCATAACCCCATCAAATGAACTTTTCTTGCAACAAAAATGGTTCGGATTAAAGATTAATACTTATTTCATCATCGCTATGCCTCTAATCATCCTCTAGGTCATCTAAGAACTTAGGGTTAGAATTCCAAACCTTTAAGCAAAAGGTTTTGGATTTCCAAGATACTTTAAAGGGATCACCTATCCCAAGTTTACTCTCACCTGAGCACGCTTAACTATGAAATTTTGATGGTATCTGAGTCACATGCCAGCTTAGCATTCGATTCTTCAGAGTTCATACCCTTCTTTACTAGGTATACATCACTATTTCTCTATTTCTCTATATACTGCTCTACCCCATCCTTTAAACCAGTCTATCCAGTTAGTGCTCAAGGAAAATTCTATTTCCCCGGGTGCATCTCTAACCCACAATTCATTCTAGCTATGAGATCACTAATAAGGTATCTGCATACTTATTTATAGCAGTAGAGCATTCTAGCCTAATGTCAGAATCTCTACTCTAATACCAAAAATGTAATACCTTAATTTCTAAAGCCTTTAGATGAGTTTGAATGTATAATGATTTTAAATATGAGACCATAACAATTAAAAGTTCTAATTTTAAGGCAGAGTTCAACTTATATTTGTGTAGGGTTTTCAAAAATGTTTTAGAATAAATATGTGTGGTCTCATTCTAGTTTGTTAATTCATTATTCTTATCAGTTTCAAAATCATTTATTTAAAATGCAAAGCATTTTCTATCCATAGCTTGCATAGTGGTAGTTAACTTATAGAATTTTGGATATCAATGCGTTATCGAAAGTCTAGCAGACTGATTATAACTTATACAGTTTGCGTCGTAGGTACTAGTACTACTAGCACTACTACTACTACTTATAAATATTTTACAGTCATCCAAAATAAAATGATAACCAAATAGTCCATAATTAATTCGTATTTTCTTCGTCCGTCTATATTACCTTCTTGCCCTTGGAGCTGGACGCTTTTACTGTATATCATTTGTTGGAAAAGGGGTGAGATTCAAAAGAATCTCAGTAGTACACATATCACTCATATAATATGCAAATACTAAGTATGTAAAACAAATCATCAAACAATACAACTTACAGGAATGCAACACATAAAAGGGCCTAACCGGTCCCTTATCACAAACTCACAGCGCTTGAGATTTACAATCTGGCTGCCCAGGGCCTCTGCCCCATACAAGGTACAGCCATAAGCTTTCTATCTCAAGCCTACCTGGCTCAAAATGCCCTCGGGTAACTCCCGGTGCAACTTGTACTTACGGGTCTTACCACCTATGGACTATCTTTCCCACACATATACGGATAATATGGTACACATACATAACATCACATATGATATAAGAGATAAAGTACTACCTGACAGTCTTTCCAAATTTTGGTTCCTGTTCTCAGTCCTTTAGGCGTCCCGGAAAAATGTCAAATCCTATAATTTATTATTCACAGACGGATGGGCGAGTTATTACTTATTCTAAAATAATTTAAGACACTTTGATATGTTATCATTATAGCTAATACCTTAAATCAAATAGGTATTTAATGGACCCATAACAATTCTAAGTATTTAACTTGACCCTTAGAGTCCCAATTATTTTAAAAGTACCCTTAATTTTTATTTTTGCACTATTACTCAATTCTGTCAGAATTTTCAATAATTTTTGAAAATTCATATCTTGGCCTAGAAATATCCAATTAAGGTTCTTCCAAATTTTATGTGTCACTTATGAAGTCTATTTTAATAGGAAAATACGTTTCACTACCACCTATCCATGAATAATTCCCAGTTTTAAAGTTTTCTCACACTGCCAGAAAATCTTTCCAATTTCAATAGCTTAACTTCTAAAATTCATAACTAAATATCTAGAACTCCAAATGGGGTGGTTCAAAATCCTATATTATTATATTTAAGTCTATTTTAGGATAAAAATATTACCATTTAGAAATTATAGCCACAAAATTTCTATAATTTTGTCAAACCCCATATGTACCAGAAAACGTTCCAGATTCATCATCTAAATTAAAAAAAACCATATCTCACTATTTATAAACTCAAATGATACATATTATATATTAAATTAAATCTTAGGATGTCTACTTTCATTATGAAAATTTTCATAATTTTCGGAATAGGTTTGGACACCAAAATTTATTTTAAAATCAATCTGATTCTAGAGAAACTAACCAAACAGCAACTCCTGTTATTTTCTAAAAATTCCATACTTATATATAATCATCCAAAAATCATAATCACATGTATTCCCATATAATTTTTTGTATAGAATTCATTGGAAACCTCAAAATTTTCAAATTCTCATTCCTTCCTCATGCACTATTTTGGTCAAAATAAAACCTCATAAGACAACAATTCATTATACTAGGTTCTTATGCTTCCCAAACTACCCAAAAATAGCCCCAAATCAACTAGAAAGAGCTAAAAATATGGAAAGGGAACTCACATATATTAGGATATGGAGTTGTATGTGGAATTTGTTGCCTCTTCTTCATTCCTCTATTGACACCAATTACTCTTACATATCTCTCTTTCTTTATTATGTGTCTCTTGCTTTCTCTCTTTTTCACTCACTCTCTATTTTCTTTCTTTTTGGATGCTGGCCGATGGAAATATGTGAAGTGTGTGTATTGTCGTGTTTGTTTATGAGAGTGAGAGAGGTAAGTGTGTGTGTGTGCATGCCATGAGGTAAGTGTGTGTTTATTTAATTGAATGAATGTGTGTGTGTGCATGGCGTGTGAAGTGTGGGTAGATGTGTGTGCTCTTTTATTATTATTATTATTTATTATATATATATATATATATATATATATTATCCTATTAATTACACACATAATACCGTAATTTTTCACTTTGTCTAATTTAAGATCCATATATTTCGTAGGTTTCATAATTTGGTTTTCAATTCTCAAGATTAATCTTTAGCACCATTTAATTTTCTTTTTGAGAATTTAACTTTTTAATAAATTTTGGGATGTTACAAAAATAGTGGCTTTGTAATCTCCATATGGAATAGGGATGTATCACATTATTCAAAGATAAGGTTTATATTATTATTCATACAAAATGGTATTTTTTTTCTCTCAACAACACTTATGCGTATAATTTGCATATTGTCTATATGTGAAGGAATATAGGATGTGCAGGATTAATTATACTGAAATGATACTAGTTATTTACAAACATAAAAGGTAGCCTTTTTTTTTTTGGCCAAAAACATAAAAGGCAGCCTTGGGCTTCGTTTTATTATCCTTTAGGTTAATGATTTCATTATATATCTTAGGCTATGAATAGTAGTAAACGTCACATCTCTTATAAAATATTTTATTAGTTTGTTTAATTCTCATTCTATTCTAAAGTAAAAACGTGTAGGAAACTTCCATTCATTTGTAAAACACAAAAAAATTTAAAAAATACACAACGCAAGAGACACCAGTATATATAGAATCTTCTTTGAGAAGAAAAGCTAAGAAAAATGGTGCCCTTTTTCATATTACTATTTGATGTATGCTTCTGTCGTTAAAGCAATCAGTTAAACTATATCTCAATTAATTATGTAGTTTAGGGTCAACCTAGGCTATTCTCCCAAGGAAACTATGTGTTTTCTTTAGAATTGATTTTTAAATGACAAAAGATGTAGTGAAATGAACCTAAACTAGAATGCAAGACACGAATACCTAAATGTAATTAAACTAATTAAATGCAATAATGCAATTGACTCTAAAACCTATATGAGATTGAATGTAATTTTTTCTGGAGGTTTTTTATGAGAGAGAAATTAAAATGCTAAACAAATGGATTAAGAAAAAACAAGATAAACAAAAAAGATTTAGTTCAGATATGATAATGAAGGGGACAACTTATGATTCACATGAAGTTAACTTTCTTAGCTCAAATTAATTAATTAGAGCAAAGGGAGGTTGATGAAAGATTGGAATTAATAAATTTAATCACTTAATTGAAACATGGGAAACCTTCACACTCAATAACACTTATTCCACTAGAAAAATCATGATGAAATAAGCGAGGGTTAATTTAACTCATTAAAATCAATCACAATTAATTTCAAAATAATTTTAGAAATCTTGTTTACAATTATCCAATTGAACAACTAGACAATTTACCAACCCAATTAAAAAATCAAGAGGATAAACCAAATTGACAATTAAATTAATAATGAAAACTCAATTAATAATATAATTGACAACCAAAGGTTTGCAAATAAAAATTCTAGCAATTGTCTCAAACACAAAATATTCCAAAATATCAATCAAATCCAAATGAGATATGTCTACAATCTAAAACTAGATTGTTCTCAATTAATACAACTCAAAATAATTTAAAATTAAATAATCTTAAGTCTTGAATTAGAAAAATAAAAGGAAAGACATTCCCTTATGGTCTTCAAGTGTAAACTCTTAGACCTTAGCTTCCTCTATACTCAACCCAAATTACCTCCCAAAAGAGCTCAAACTGCCATGAAAATTTCTCCTTTTCCTCCAAGCTCCAACTGCGTCGCAGCCATCATCCAAAGAAACTGATGAATTGATGGATACATGCTTGGATGCACCCTTGCGTGGCTATTCGTGAGTGGAAGCGAGGAAAGTAATGGATGATGGGAAGGTATGAAATTAGTGGATAATTTGCGTCCCAGCTCCGTCTGTGAGTGTGTGTTGAGCAATCGTGCACCAAATAGGAAGTTGGGTTTTCAGCGTGCCCTTGTCATGTGCCGGTTAGGTTAATTAATAGGAAGAAGAGAGAGTTTTAGGGTTCAAACTTGAGTACATTAAAATTCAAGTAGCCCAATAAAATCCAACAATTAGATTCTCTTTTAGTTTCCAATAACAATTCTGCACCGTAGGATCTTCTAATCTGTTTTTTCTTACCCTACAAGAATTAAATAAAATCATGATCTATTATATACTTAGAAATATTTTTTTAATCACAAGATAAAAATTAGAATATTAACAATTTAAGCCCAATAATATCATAATCAATTCAAATTTATATTATTTCTAAGATTGGATAATAATCTCAATATTATCTAATAAATCTAAATTAACCTAAATAATTTCTAAAATAAATAAATAAGGTGAGATAAAATATACAAATTTAGGATTTATCACTATTGGATCGGAGCTTGGCTCCAATTATCTTCGTCTCATAGAAGGTTGAGGAATCCGATATGGTTAGATTATTGCTGAATTATAGTTTTGCGAGGGAGACAAGTCAAAGTTATGACCAACTTGCTACATATATTAATTTGTTTAGAAAATTTTAAAAATAGATTGTATGGATATATATATTTTAATAGTAAGAACTCCCCGCCATCTTAGGACAGAATTAAAGAGAACTAAATATCATTTCTGTACTAACTTATTTATAATACAATTTACTACCTAATTGTAAATAAATTTTATTTATTTATAATACTTGTTGGACTTCATTTGGATGGAACATGAATGCTTTTGATGCTGATTTGTCCCTAGATGAGCGCGCCACTTGGATATACTGAATATTTGGAAGTAAAGGAAATGTGACGAGAGAAAATAAAGGGAGAAAACTTTGGTACCTCTCTAATTTGGATTAGAGGAGGGAAAATATGAAGAAAATTAAGAAAAATGGACAAAAAAAAGGAAAAATAACATCTAGTTATAATCATTTATTATAACAAAACTATATAAAAATAAACACTATAAAAAAATATAAAAAATATTCGATTAAATTATTCAACATGATTTGTTTTTGACCTGGAATTATTCAACATGATTAATGCTTATTATTTTAGATTAATTTCATTTATTGGCACATTTCAACCATATATAAAAATTCCATAAGATAATATATCTTATCATGTTAGATTAAGATCAATAAATATATATAAGAAAATTCTGAATATTGCGGTATTTTTTTTTTGTGATAACGTCACCACCTAAAATAGATTCTGTTATATAAAGCAATAATGCAAAACCAACTTGTTTAATGTTATTTTTAATTTAATTTATCTATAAATTCAGCTTACATTTTTATTATCATCTCAAAATAATTTAAGGCAAAAGTTAACTATATGAGTAAACAGTACGTAACATGCCAAGTCATTCACCTAACGCATTAATCTTTTCTTGGAACAAGTCATTCGCTTCTAAAACTTTTGTAACGTGTACTATTAATCCTTATTATGATTAACGTTTTTCATTGCTCAAATTTAGAAAGTATTCCATAACTCACTACCACTTTGCCTCTAATGTGTTAACTACAACAAAAAAGGGGTGAATTACCGATGGATTTTAGCAACAAAACCTTGACATTCCGTCACAAATTCCAACGTCATTTAATAGTTAGCGATGGAATTTCGTTACCAAACTAGTTAATGATAGAAATTGTTACTAAATATTATCAATAATTCACTGTTTTTTTTAGTTATATGCGCTACATGAAAGTCTTCCTTTTGAGCTACGCACTTTGTTTAACACATTGATCACCTTATCTTAAGGTGTGAACTCCTTTGTATTGCTTTCGGAAAAACTTTAATGGGTTAACTAATTGCCCTAACACGTTAATGAGCTTGGATTTTAAAATGGTTTGCTTTCACTTTTTTACTTAACATGTTAACTTCCAGTATCAACATACATATGCGTGAGACGTTGAACTAGTTCAAAATCATGTTTTAAACTGCACTTTATGTGTTAACCACTTGACTAACGTGTTAATTGACTTTTTTTTATTTTTAAATTTGGTCAAGTGTTTTCCCTTATGAAAATGTTTGATTGATAAATAACTCATTTCTTGATCTTCGACCTCATCAGTTACTACGAACGCCCCTAATCAGTGCAATGAGATGTGTCTTAGAGCATAAAAGGTTTTTGTCCCTCACAATAATTACGATTTAAAAGTGTTAAATGACTTTTTGATAAGCATAAAATGGGATTGGCTTTCACTTTTATTCTCTCCGTTATCTCTTCTCCCTAATCTTTTATGCCTTTCAATCTCCTTTTTTTAATAGTGGTAGACCTTATCCTTGTATGAATAATATCTACAACCTGAATCAATCTGCCGAATTCAATTCACATCTTGGTTATATATGTTTTCTTCATTGGCGATTGATATGGCTGTCTCAACAAATTGGTATAATATATACGTTTTGAACTCAATTATCAAATTTTACTTGGGATAAACTTGAGCTCTTTGTTACTTAGATAAGTACAAAAGTCAAACAACTCAAAGTTAACCGATGCTAAAACTTATATCTATAGGGGCGACGTTCATTTTCCCCCCCTTCTTTGAAATAATGAAAGTTAACTCCTAATTATTATAATATATATTTAGTATGCTAACCTGGAAATTTGAAGATCTTATAGACTATTTAGAAAAGTAATACTTCCTCCTATCCTTAGCATGTAAGCTATATATAACTAATTTTTAGAGGTTAAGGAAATTAGTTAAGTTTGTTATTTGTTAAAAATGTGTATTAATTTCCAAAATACCCTTTTTTATTTATCATTTGCATTGAAACCACCCCTTAAACCCCCTTATTACTCGTGCACTCAATAAGGAATATATAGTTTGGAAGAAAAGTTATAAATTTGGAAAACAAAGTCAATTAAGGACCAAATCACAGAGTATTAGTAATAGTAGGATAATTAAAGTGCATAAATAGGTTTAAATCGGAATTAAATGTTTGGATATATGCCAGAAATGACATACTCATGTTTGAAACCAAAATTTGATTCCATCTTTTTAACCCATCTTATATATAATCCGCACTAATTTTTAAACTATATATGAACAGTATATCATAGTAAGAATAGTATGATATTTATCTAAAATTTATTGTGAAATCCTGTGCAGCATATTCTAATTGTAAGAGAAGTTAAATAGTCTTCAGTTCTCTTGCTGTGTGGTTATAGTTACATTTATCTGCACCAGGGACTTGAACTTTAATTTTATTTTGAACTTTGACTCCATAGCTAACTTAACTCTGCAGTTTGAAGCTTCATTCAGGTATATGCGAGGACATGGTTGGTTACATTAGACCATTCAATGCATAAAACAAAAGGAAAACTCACATTCAAATATGGATTAAACACCAATTTTATTCTGGAAGCATTCACTGAAAATCAATTTTGTCCTGAAATTTTTTTTAGAGTCAATTTTATCCTAAAAATGTTAAATTTGGATCAATTTTGTCCTAACTATTATCTTAGTTAAGTTTGACTGTTACAGATTTCGGGTAAATTTGTTCCTAAATTAAAACTTTCAAGACAACTTTATCGTACATGCCATTTTTGTTAAAAATATAAATTTGTCTTGGAAGTTTTCACTTAGAAGCAAATTTATCATGAAATTTGGTCAACTAACAGTCAAATTTAATTAAAATAACGGTCAGACCAAAATTGCTTCAAATTTAACAATTTCAAAAAAAACTTGGCTCTTAAAAAACTTCCCAAACAAAATTGATCATGAATAAATACTTCAGACGAAAAAATCATTAACCCTTTAAATATATAGTTACCGTCCTACAAATGGGGACCACGATGAATAAATAAATAATAACGATCGCAAACAGTGGTGGTCCAACCTCGCAGATAGTGAAGGTAATAGGAATCCAAACCATTTTCCAAAAAATCTTGTAACAGTTGGGATTGGATGTGACTGTTCTTTTGGATAAATACAAAACGAAATGATAATATTGAATTAAAAAAAAATATATATATATATAGGGTGTATTTGATCTTTTTTCGTAAAATATATATATATTAATCATCTCAAATTTCTTACAATAATCTCAAAAATAATATCTATGATACATTCCAAAAGTGAGAAATTAAGAGAAAATATGTATAAGCATAATGATTAGATGCGACATTTCCTTTATAAATGTATGAATGCTAAAGTAGATAATGTAATATAAAATGTTAAATGAATGGATTCGTGTTTAAAATCAACATTTCTTTTTTTTTAAAAAAAGGAGATATATATAACACTGAACTCGTTAGGCTAATATATGTTCAGCCAGTTAATACTACTATCCAATCCTTAATTTATGATTTAGGTATAAGATTTATTTATTATATTTATCAATTTTTATTCTAAATCACCTCCGTTGATAGTCCCTCAAATATGAGTGAGAGAGTGGGAATTAAAGAAAGTTGTTTTAGAAAAAATATCATACTTATTATAATTAATTAACTTATATAACTTTCTTAATCTAATCAAATTAATTAAATAGGTCTTACATTAAATATTAGAGGAGTATAAAATATCAAATCCATGTTTAAGCCGCACTATTAACAAGTCATGAATATTAAGGTCAATTCTTCTGTGAGAGAGTTAACCATAACATTTTTGTAAAAACATTTTATAAAAAGTAAGAAAAAAATTCAATATCATGATATAGATTTTTGAATCATTTTATTAGTTTTGAAATAATTATTTTTTTAGTTAGAGGACCAGACATTAACAAACTGAAATTACAAGTAAAATCAAACATACAACCTCCCACATATGTTGTCACACCCCGAAATTCAACAAGTGGCACAAGTAGTACTGGGAAAACGGGCCAGCCCGGGCCCGTCGGGCTGGCCCGTTGGGATAACGGGCTAAACGGGCCCAAGCTCGTTTAGCCCGTTTATAAACGGGCTGGCGAAATGCCAGCCCGAGCCCGTTTAGACGGGCTAACGGGCCGGCCCGTTAGCCCGTCGTGTTTTTGTTTTTTTTTTTTTTTTTAACTCCCTTTTAAAAAAAATTTTTACTCCCTTTCTCTTTTATCCATTTATGTCACACTTATTTTCTTTTATATATTCATGCTACAAAACCAAATTTGTTCTTACTTTCTTTTTTTTTGTCTACTTACATCACAAAAACATGTGAATACATTTTTTTAAAATTTAATAATAGTAAAATAAATAGACATAATATGAAAAAAGTGTCAAATAAAAAAAAATAGGAAGTCTTTAAACACAACATCACTAAGAATTGAAAACATTGAGATCTAACTTATTTGAAAAATATATAAAAAATTTTTTAAATTTTTTTAAATAGTTAAACGGGCCGGCCCGTTTACCCAACGGGCAGGCCCGTTTACCCAACGGGCAGGCCCGTTTAACTTTCGGGCTAAACGGGCCGAGCCCGTTTAGCCCGAATAAATAAACGGGCTCGGACTTTCAAGCCCGAGCCCGTTTATTTGGCCGGGCTAACGGGCCGAGCCCGTTAGCCCGGCCCAAATTCCCAGTTCTAGGCACAAGCATGGAAGGTGAGAAAGCTCATGTTCTATAAGCTTATATATATATATATATATATATATATATATATATATTGAGGTAGATGTCCATAAATTTCCAACTCTTAACCTTTCATTTTCTACACTGTATAACCTTTAAATGAATAGTCTTTAGGGTTCTTCATGTCCATGATTCAAAGGTTACAATATGCACTCATGAGGATTAAAGTTTTCCATTTACTTTGTGTAACTCTTGGTTGTGCTCAAGAGTCTATAAATAGAGCACTATATACTACATTTTGGTTGCATTCAAAATGAAAAAGAGATCACTCCATCTTTCTCTCTAATTCTCTCTTCATCTCTTTTATTCCATCTCTTGTATTCTTCCATTTTCATAACACATTATCAGCATGACTCTCAAATCAAGGTATATTTTCTCATCGTTGTCTCATATATTTACTCTATCTTCTTTTACCATATCTCTATTTAATCTATCTGTGATAATCTCAGTCATTGTATGGAATTAAATAAACTCTTTACCGATTGTTTTATACATCGGGTTCCATGGCTGAAATTTGAGATTATTGTGACTTTTATTTTCATTAATTTTTATTTATTTTATATTCTATTGTTATTTATATTTTATATTAGTTCATTTTATTTATATTTTATTTTTTTATCATTTTTTTTCTGATTGACACAACTTTCTAGTATTTTATTTTATTTTATTTTGTTATTTTTATTTATTTATTTTCATTTACTTTATATGGGCTTCTTTCAATTCATTTCTTATAATTATTTTATGTTTTTCATTTTATTTACATTTCATGTTATATTCTATTATTTATATTTATTTATTTTATGTCATTCATTTCATTTCATTTCATTTTTTTATTTGCTTATTATGTTGTTATATTATGTTATTTCATTTTATTACGCCATTTTATTTGTTTATTGCTTATAATATTTTATTATTTATTTGTATTGTGCTTTAAATTATTCCTATTCATTTTACATTTTTCATTTTATTTCATCACCGCATTTATTATTTTCTATTATTTTCTTATTATTCATTTGTTTATTTATTTTATTTTTTTATTATTTAATTTATTTTCCATTTTATTCTTATTATTGCTATCTTTTTGTCAAATTTTTCTATTTTGTATTTGTTTACATTTACTCTTATTTACATTTATTACTATATTATTGCCATTTAATTTATAATATTATAAATGACTATATAGTGTGATATGATTGTGGTTTTTTTTATTCTTTACACTATTTTTATTGTTATAATTTCCTCCTCTCTCTATACACCATTTATATTATCTTCTTCATATATGTCGTTATTTGTTATTTATCTTCACACATGTATATTTATTCATCATTTTAATGGTAAAATGTTTTTTATGAATATATGAAGAATATTTCCAAAAAAGAAAGAAAGAAAGAAAGAAAAAATTGTTTATTTAATTATATGTTGTCTACTCATGAAAATTTTCTTTCTTTAATTATGTTGTTTATCAATATGTTGATTATGATTTGTAAATTGTAATGTTTTAATTCATGATGATGCTTTATGTTTTATCAATTTTACCATGATTCTAATTGTTATCATTATTTTTAGTTTCGATCATGACCAACCTTACCAAGCTAGAGTTTACCGCTCTTGATATCACGAGAAAGAATTATCTATCCTGGGTCTTAGACGCTGAAATCCATCTAGATGCTAAGGATCTAGGAAAGGCTATTTTACCAGGAAATGAAGCAACTAGTCAAGATAAGGCCAAGGCCATGATTTTTCTTCGCCACCATATTCACAAAGGACTAAAAGCTGAATACCTAACAGTAAAAGATCCACTAGAATTGTGGACTAATTTGAAGGAAAAGTATGATCATCAGAAAACAGTGATTTTGACTCGAGCTCGTTATGAATGGATACACCTTAAGCTATAAGATTATAAGACTGTGAGTGAATATAATTCAGCGGTTTTCAAAATAAGTTCTTAGCTGAAATTATATGGTGAGAAAATAACTGATGAGGACTTATTGGAGAAAACTTTGTCTGCTTTTCATGCTTCAAATATGCTCCTGCAGCAGCAATATCGAGAGAAAGGTTTTAGAAAGTACTCTAAATTAATCTCATGCCTTTTGGTAGTCGAACAAAATAATGAGCTATTGATGAAAAATCATGAAAATCGTCCCACTGGATCTGCTCTATTCTTGAAGCGAATGTGAGTATACGTAATAATTACCATGCTCATGGTTGCGGTCATGGCCATGGCCATTGCCGTGGATGTGGAAGTGGTCGTGGTAATTACCGTTATCATGGTGGTGAAAGTAATAATTATAATCCTAATATCCACCAGAAGAAGAAATATAATGAAGGGCATAAAAACGACAAGAGTGGTCCTTCAAAAGTTGTTGAGAATCAATGTTATCGGTGTGGTATGAAAGGGCACTAGTCACGTACATGTCGTATGCCTGAGCATCTAGCAAAACTTTATCAAGCCTCCATAAAAAGGAGTCCGAACAATGTGGAAGAAAATTTTTTTTTTCAAGATAATAATGTTGAGGTACACGAGAATGATGGTATCAATAAGCTGGATGATGTTAATGGCCTTGATGCTATGGCACACTTGGAGGTGGTTGATTTTTTTGATTATAATTAGATGAGTTTGGTTAGAAGAATAAAAATGTTTTAATGGTTTTTCGAATCTAGTTTATGCTTTACTTTTATTTCCTCTTTTCATATGTAATAAGAGTATTATTGCTCATCATGTATTTTAAGTTTTTTTTAATGTTTTTCTTTTCTTTTGATGAAGATTATGGATATTCCAATCATTGGACACAAGAATGAAAATATATGTCTCATAGATAGTGCTACAACACACACCATACTTAGAGATAAAAAATATTTCTCACATATAATAATAAGTAGTGCAAGTGTCAATACCATAATGGGTAATAAAAAACTAATTGAAGGCTCTGGAAGAGAAATTATAATATTACCCAAAGGAACGAAATTTGTTATTAATGATGCTTTATATTCCTTCAAATCTCAGAAATTTATTGAGTTTTAAGGATATCCGCCGAAATGGGTATCATATTGAGACTATAAATGACAAGAATATGGAATATTTACAAATTATAATTGTTAGATTTGGTGAAAAATGTGTCCTAGAAAAATTACCAACATTATCTTCTGGTTTGTACTATACAAATATTAATACAATTGAAACAAATGCTACAGTAAACCAGAAGTTTGTTGATAAAAATATATTTATTGTTTAGCATGATTGGTTAGGCCATCCTGGATCAACTATGATGTGAAGAATTGTTGAACATTCACACGGACATCCATTGAAGAGTCAGAAGATTCTTAAATTTAAGGATTTTTCATGTGCTGCTTGTTCTCAAAGAAAATTAATTACAAGACCTTCTTTGACAAAAGTTGGACTTGAATCTCCTATTTTTCTAGAGCGTATCCAAGGGGACATATGTGGGCCTATTCATCCACCATGTGGACTATTTAGATATTTTATGGTGTTAAAAGACACTTCTACAAGATGATCACATGTGTGTTTGTTGTCAACACATAATTTAGCATTTGCTAGATTACTTGCTCAAATAATTCGGTTAAGAGAACAGTTTCCAGATCATACAATTAAGACAATTCGTCTGGATAATGTAATACCTTATTTTCAATAGCCATATATACATTAAATTTTTAATTACACATAACCACCATACTCTTACATCAAATACAAATAGTAGTGTCTTACACTACGATCTTCACTTCACCTTCATATCTCATCCGATGCATATCTTCCTGAACTCTTCACCTGTCTAAATGGTTGGTTGGGAGGAGTGAGATTCGAGAGAATCTCAGTAGCAAATATTACCACTATACATGCCAGATATATATGAATGCATGACATGCTTGCCTACACTATTTCATGCCAACATAATGACATACAGCATGCTCGATGTTATGACATACATATGGCCATTGCACAAATATAACAGAGCTTCAACCAATTATACATGTTCGATATAAATAGGAAAAGAAGTCACATAATCAATGCAAGACATACATATCACATACATGCAAAAAATGTAAGTTCACTACCTCTCGGACTTTATGTTCTTCTCTTTTTGTCCCTTGATCCGCCAACCATTGCTCCTTCTTTATCACTTCATGGCCCTAGGCAAAGTGATAACATCATTAGAGCCATAAAAATTGAATACCCAATGGCCCACATTAGCCCTATAGGCTTACTTTCACTCTTGGAGTTCATTCCAATTATATTTGGCCAATTTCTTAAATTCGCATGGTACTCAATCTACCAGCATTTTTGACCAAACTTTGGAAAATCATAATTAATTCTATAGAACTACAATTGAGGTAGTTCAAAGCTCTATTTTAATACCTTTAAGTTTAGTTTTATATAAAAATACATTGGTATGACTATTATTGTCATAATTTTCCCAAAAATTCAGCAAACAGGCACTGTTCCAGATTTCATTCTAGAAACAGGGCACAACTTCAAATATTTATATCTACTATCATACTTGTCCAAAAATTACAAAATACCCACCAAATTAAAACTCTACATGTATAATTTAAGACTTAAACATTTCAGAAATTTTGGACAATATTTACCATATGAAACAACTCGAAAAAAGTCACTATCCAAACAGGGCAGAATCAACAACATGAACAACCCTATTTCATAAATTCCCAAATTCATACACAAGCATCCAAAAATTATGAACACTTGTATAACTACACAATTTTTCCTCCTAAAGCCAATGGAAGCATCCAAATTATCAAATTTCCACTCCTTCCCCATGAAACAATACAGGGAAGAATTTAGGATTCTCAGAAAAAAGTTTGTTGTTTTCTCGTTTTCTCTTGCCTAATCACTTCCTTGCTACTCCTAATCAAATGATTAGCTATTTAAATACTCATTAAAAATCATTTAGCCATTAAAACATCTTTTAAAACCAGACATGAATAGTACCCCACTTCCAATTTACTCATCCAAACAACAAATCAATCGGTTAAAAAGGAAGCTTATGCTTACCTCTACCCGTTTCCGCAAACAGTTTGGAATTCTGACAACACCCTGACCAATGAGATGACATCAACCACCTCCAAATGAAAATCTGAAACCGTAGAAATGTAGCTCGCGATGAGTAGAAGAAGTTTCTTGAAGGGTACTTTGAGAGAGGATGTCGTTTCGGCAGTGTTTCGGAGGAAAGAATTTTCTCTCTCTTCTTTCTCCATTTTCGCCTGATCTCTCTCTCTCTTCTGGTTCTTTCTGTGTGAGGAAATGGCTGAATATGATGATGAATTAATGGTTAAATCAGGTGTTAAAAAGCTTGCCACATGTCAGCACCTGATTGGCCCAAATATTGAATTTTCGCACATAATTGTAAAACTGACAGAATTTTCATTAAAATTTGAAAATTCATATCTAATTGTGTAAATATCCAATTAGAATTATTTTAAAGGCTATGCAACCCTTATTGAGTCTATTTTTAAGGAAAAATATAAACTTTAGCCAATTGGAAGGTCACTCTTTCCAGAATTTCAATCTTTGGATGCTGCCCCAGAAAATTGTTAATTTCGCTGGGCTAATTTCAAATATTTATTTCTCTTTGTGTACAAATCCAAATGACATATATGATCTATCAAATTAAATCTTGATAAGTCTACTTTCATTATGTAAAATTTCATACTTTATGGACATCATTTACCCATCGAAAAAAGGTCACACAATCACCACTGCCATACCGGGAATTTCACCGGTAGCAAAATTATTTTGTGTTCCACTTTACTATATTATGTGTGACTTCCAATCACTTCATTTTGTTATTCCCCGAGCTCTTTAGCTCACCAATATAATTCTTTTTAATATCCAAGGATATAAAGGAATTTTGGAGAATTTAAACATGCCTCATAGAGACATTTGCTAAACCGGGGCTTAGCAGTCCACTTGATCCAGACTTAATCTCAAGCTTTTTGTCCCAAAATTTGGGATATTACAGATAATGCTAGCGAGTTTTCATCTTAAGCTTTGAATGATTATTGTATGGCAATTGGAATAATAGTAGAAAAATCTATTGCTCATGTCCATACTCAAAATGGTCTAGCAGAATCGTTCATTAAACGCCTCCAATTGATAGCTAGACCAATGGTTTTGAGAACAAAGCTTCCCATATCAGCTTAGGGGCATGCAATTTTACATGCAGCAACAATTATACTCATCAGGTCAACAAGTTATCATGAATTCTCCCCATTATAATTGGCTTTTGGTTAGGAGCCTAATATTTCCCATTTTAGAATTTTTGGATGTGCGGTATTTGTTCCTATTGCTCTACCACAACGCACAAAGATGGGATGTCAAAGGAGGTTAGGAATATATGTTGGTTATGAATCTCCTTCTATAATCAAGTATTTAGAGTCTTCAACTGGAGATTTATTTATGGCATGTTTTGATGATTGCTATTTTGATAAGACAATTTTTCCAACATTAGGGGGAGATAATAAGCAGCTGGATAAAGAAATTACATGGAAAATATCGTCACTATCACATCTAGATCATCGTACACAACAATGTGAGCTTGAAGTTCAAAAAAATAATTCATTTGCAAAATATTGCAAATCAACTGCTAGATGCATTTACTGACCTTAAGAGAATTACCAAATTTCACATTCCAGCTGAAAATGCTCTAATTAGAATTGATGTCCCAATAGGACAACCATCAATTGCAAATGAAACTAAGCCACGTCTGAAGCGTGATAGGCCAATTGGTTCCAAAGATAAAAATCCTAGAAAGAAAAAGGGAACAATTAACCAAGATGGTTAAATTGAGGAGACAAACATAATTAATCAAAAGACCCCAGAAGAGGTCCAGGTACCTAAAAATAACGAAGAGATCTCGATGAGTTATGTCACTACGGGAAAAATATGGAATCGAGAAAGTATATTTGTCAACAACGTGTTTTCATATTATGTTGTGGTTGAGATAATTAATCAGAATGAGGATCTTGAACCTAGATCAGCTGAAGAATGCAGAAATAGAAATGATTGGCTAAAATGGAAAGATGTAATATGTAACATCCTAAATTTTGGGACTAAGGGCTTGCGAAAAAAACCAAAATCAAGTGAATTGCTAAGCTTTGATTTAGCAAGTGTCCCAATAAAATATAAGAATATTCCCTAAAATTCTTTTATACCCTTGGGGGTATTAAAGAGCATAGGGAAGGATAAAACAAAGCAATTAGAAGTCACACACAACACAATTATGTTAGAACACAAAGTAGTATTGCTACCAGTGAAATTCTTGATGTGGCAGCCGTGATTGTGTGACATTTTTTAATGGGAAAGTAATGTCTAAAAATTCTAAAAATTTCCAGAATTAAATTATACTTATCAAGATTTAATTTTATAGGTCATATAAAGCAATTGGAGTTGTACATAAAGAGTTATGTATTTTTGAAGTTAGCCCAAAAAAACTGATGAATTTTAGTGGCAGCGTCTAAAAACAAAAATTCTGAGAATGTTGAGCATCCAATTGGCCAAATAATATATTTTTCCTTAAAACTATACTTAATTAGAGTCACATGGACTTTGGAACCACCCCAATTGGATATCTATACAATTAGATATGAATTTTCAAAGTTTGATGAAAATTCTGCCTAATTTTCAGCTTGTGCGAAAATAGCAATAAATGTAAGGGCAAAGTGGTCATTTGACCAATAAATCAATAAGCTGAGATTATCCCTTTTCTTGGGGAGCAAGTCGGTCGAAAAATGAAAAGAAAAAGAAAAATAATCACTTGGCTCATATTAATTCATGAAGAAGGAAAAGTTGTTGACCAATTAAATGGCACATGTTGATTTTTCATTAAACAATTATTATTCTAATAAAGCAAGAAGGATATTTTGAGGAGTTATATCCCTTCCTTCTTCATTTTATATGATGGAATAAAGAAAATAAAGAGGAATACATTTATTTGGACATATTAATGTAGAAAGAGAAAAAAACCCAATAGCCAATTGGAAACATGTACATATAAAAGTAATCTTAGTTAAAGTGCAAGATGAGAGATATTGTAAAAGTATTCTTGGACTTCTTTCAACAGCCACCTTACGTAAATTATGGAAAGAGAAAAGGGAATTGGAAGGGATATATATATATATTTGCTTGGTGAATATATTCATTAAAGAAGGGGAAAAAACGATAGCCTATCACAAGCAAGCACATGTATAAAGCAAAAGGAGATTTAATTAAGCCTTCATCATCTCTTTCTCTTCATCTTCATTTCGTCCAAATTGAACCAAGATAGATAGAGAGAGAGAGAGTTCAAAAGCTCAAGAACACAAGAAAGAAGAAGCTAGGGTTCCAAGCCAAAAACCAAAGGTAAGACAGCATGAAAACTTAGTGTTTATGCTTCATAATCACCTTGGAACCTCTCCTAACCTCTTATCCTCTTTGAAATCCATGTTTTTCAAGATAAATCAAGAGAGAGAAGGGAGTGAACAGTGATATTTTAGAGAGAGAAAACTAAGGAATCAAAGGTAAATCATGGAACCTTGCCAAACTTGTTGATTTATGGTTGTTGTTGGTGGTGTGATTGATTATTGGCTTGGTTTTCATGACTTTGTGGTTTTGGGAAGCTCAAACCCTAAGGGGTTATGCTGCCCAATTTTCTAATAATCATAGGGGAAAAGTGTTTAAGTGATTAAACAAGTGATTAGAGGTGAAAAGAAGAAGGTTTATGTATTTAAAATCAAGAAACAACATTTTCCCTTAATTTTTCAGATTTGGTACAGGGGCATTTTCATCCTGTTTGATCTAGAATTTCATCAATTTGATGGTTCCATTGAGTTTAGGAGGGAAAATTGTGTAGGGTTCATGTAGACTGCGAAGTGAGAAAAGCCCTAGAATGCGAAATGACCAAACTACCCTTAAAACCCTAAGTTAGGGGCTGCCAAGGGTAATTTCATAATTTGGGGCTGATTTTTACTAATCTGAGGTCAAAAATGGATTCTACACATAAAATTGTGTAGGATTATCCCGGGTCATGATTTTTGAAATAGTACAATTTGACCGGGTACGAAGGGGTGTTAACTGGGTTCCCAAGGGTATTTTTGTAATTTTATAGTTTTGAGTCAAGATAACCAACACAATGAGTTTAGCATGAGTTATGAATAAATAATAACTCATTTATCCTAAATTTAATATTTTAGGATATATCGATAGCCCGAGCCGGATACGGAGCTGGACCGATTAACAGGCAAGGAAAGGACATTCCAGGTAGTAACTTCTTCTTACATATACTATGTGATTCTTATTATGTTTATATATGTCATTCATTGTAACATGAGCTAGTGTCTTAGACACACCAATCTGCCATGTTGTGGTCAGGGATCCAACAGGGGCGCCAAGTAGACCAAGGTGTAAACTTATAGTTTGGCCTTGGGCAAGTGTACACATAGTTTCGATCATCTTACATGACATAGCATAGCATATCTATTTTCGTATTCTATATGTTTTGAAAGTATGTTACTACTGAGATTCTCCGAATCTCACCCTTTCCATAAACATTTAAAGTTTTCAGCAGCAGGCAGCGGCTCAAAGAGCATAATTGTAATTACTGGCGACGGAAGGTTCCGGGCCAATACGAGATGAGACGTTGGTTATCTGAAGACCTTTATATTTGTTAAGGTCTGTATTATTTTGTACACCCCCATGGGGAATTCTATATGTAATCAAGCAATATTGTTTCAATATATCAGTATTTTTATGCTATTTCTATATGCCCACTGAGCTACGCAATTGCTACTCTGAGCAATATCAATAATAAGACGGGGTCTTACACAATTCAAGCAGAGTTAAATTCACTCTTAAAACGTGAAGTTTTTGGACCAGTAGTCCGAATACCAAATAGTGTAAAGCCTGTTGGGTATAGATAGGTATTTGTGCTAAAACGAAATGAGAAAAATGAGGTTGCTAGATATAAAGTGTGACTAGCAGCACAAGGATTTTCGCAAAGACTTGGCATTGATTATGAAGAGATATATTCCCCTGTGGTGGATGCAATCACTTTAAGGTATTTAATTAGTTTGGCAGTGAGCAGAAAACTGGATATACGTCTAATAGATGTTGTTATAGCCTACTTATATGATACTTTAGATACTGAAATTTATATGAAAATCCCTGAAGGATTCAAATTGCTAGAAGGATGTAAGAATTCTCGAGAAAATTGTGAAATTCATTTGCATAAATCCTTATATGGATTGAAACAATATGGAAGAATGTGGTATAACCGCCTCAGTGAATATTTGTTAAAAGAAGGTTATAAAAATGATCTTATTTGCACATGTGTTTTCATAAAAGGATATGGATCCGAGTTTGTGATAATTGTTGTATATGTGGATAATTTGAATATAATTGGAACTCCTGAAGAGCTTCAAAAAGTTGTTGATTGTTTAAAGAGAGAATTTGAGATGAAGGATCTTGGAAAAACAAAGTTTTGTCTCGGCCTACAAGTTGAGCACTTAACAAATGGAATTCTCCTTCATTAATCAACTTTTGTTGAAAAAATATTAAAGCGATTCTATATGGATAAAGCACATCCATTATCTACTCCAATGGTTGTAAGATTACTTGACAAGAAGAAGGATCCTTTTCATCCTCAAGAGAAAATGAAAGAACTTCTTAGTCCAGAAGTACCATATCTTAGTGTTATAGGTGCACTAATGTATCTTGTCAATACAACACAACCCGATATTGCATTTACAGTGAATTTATTGGAAAGATTTAGTTCTTCTCCAACAAGAAGGCATTAGAATGAAATTAAACATATATTCTGATATCTTCAAGGAATAAATGATATGGGATTATTCTATTTTAACGAATCTAGATCACAATTGATTGGTTATGCAGATGCAGGGTTTTTATCAGATCCACACAATGGTAGATCTTAAACAAGATATTTATTTACTTGTGGAGGTACAAATGTATCTTGGCGCTCAACAAAACAAACTTTAGCAGCTACCTCATCAAATCATGCAGAGATAATTACAGTTCACGAGGCAAGTCAAGAATGTGTTTGGCTAAGGTCAATAACTCAACATATCTAATCAATGTGTAGTCTGTTTCCTAAATAAAAGATTCCAACAATACTATATTAAGACAATATAGCATGTATAACTCAATTGAAAGGAGGGTACATCAAAGAAGATATAACAAAGCATATTTCTCCAAAATTCTTTTCACTCATGATCTTATAAAGAGTGTTGACATAAATGTTTAGCAAATTCGCTCATGTGACAACCTGGCAGATTTGCTTACTAAGACACTACCAACTAGAACATTTAAGAAGTTTGTGTATGGTATTGGAATGCGTAGGCTCAAAGACATAAAGTGATGTTGTCATCAGGGGGAGTAAATATTGTATACTCTTTTCCTTCATTAGGATTTTGTCCCAATGGGTATTTCCTAGTAAGATTTTAATAAGGCACAATATTTGTTCATAGACATCCAAGGGGAAGTGTTGTAAAAAATTACTAATTGAGGTGGATGTCCATAAACTCCCAACTCTTAACCTTTCATTTTCTACACTCCATAACCTCCAAATGAATAGTCTTTAGGAGTCTTCATGTCCATGATTCAAAGGTTACAATATGCACTCATGAGGATTAAAGTTTTCCATTTACTTTGTGTAACTCTTGGTTGTGGTTGAGAGCCTATAAATAGAGCACTATGTACTACACTTTGGTTGCATCCAAAATGAAGAAGAGATCACTCCATCTTTCTCTCTAATTCTCTCTTCATCTATTTTATTTCATCTCTTGTATTCTTCCATTTTTATAACATATATATTGAACGTGCACTTCTTAATTATATTTACCTTAAGAAAAATAACAAGTTTCTTGTGGAAACTTTAGTAGTCTCCATTGAAAATGGGACCTTCCGAAATTTCTATAATCACATTACAATAACATTCATCAATGGTTCAACAAAAGGAGCTCCGCTTCGTACTAACATATTTATAACATACGATGAAGGCAAGGACCCTAACTATAGTTTACAAGGAGCTCCTAGAACATGATGTACAAAATATAATACATAAGTTTAACTTTTACATTGAATAGAGGATTGTTCAGGACCACGCTTCAACTCCAATTTAGCATAAAATGCCCTCAACGATGAGTAGGAGTACAAATTTAGCTACTCTATCTAAGACCAAATAATTTTCCAGTGAATAACGTCCCATTAATGAAAATAACTAAAGTATTGAAAGAAATAAATTGACCGGATGAAATTCTATAATAAAGAGATAATATTTAATTTCAACGTTCAAAAATGAAATCATAATCATAAATGAATTTATATAAAATATTATTAGTAAGCATAAATGAAATTGTATAGGAAATCGTTAAACAAATAATACTAAATACGTAATATAACAATCTCTTTTACGGATTCAATTTAAAAACACTATGTATCAAATTATATCTTCTCATAAGATTTCAATAGAACAGATAACAAGTGTGGACACACAGTCTATAAGGATAACTAACGAAGCGTAGCTCAAGGCTACAAAAATAATTATGGACACACAATCCACAAGGGTAAGTAACTAAGCACAACTTAAAGCCATGAAACAAGCATAAGTACAAAACCCACAAATAACAAGTATGAGAACAAATCCCACAAATATCATGTGTGAGTGCTATGCCCATAAAAGTCAAGCGAGCTCTAGGTTAACTATGGCACGCCAAGGACTAACAACATTGCTATTAGTAACCATCTTCTATATTCAGTCCTCTCAAAAACATTTATAAGGATGTATGTGGTCAACTTACCACTAGCAACTGAAAAGATCTTTTGCTGATAAAGAAAACTCATAAAGCATATATCATAAAGAAGACCCCGGTGTGAAGGTTTACAATTCCAAAAGATTTTCTTCAAATTCTCAAGTCTACCTAAAAGGATCCTTCACAATAATATAAACTCGTATAAGAACACTTCCACAATTGATCAACCATCTTAGCATGATGTTTCACAAAGCATATCTTAAAAGCTTTCTTGACGATTCTAATAAGATAGTGAATTATATTATGAACTAATTAAAGAAGAATAAATAACGATAAATAAAATTCTTAAATCTTCATTTCAATACCAATAAGAACATGAAATAAATCTAGTAAGCATTCCTTGATGAAATTTTGTTTAAAATATAATTAATATAAAAATATAGCAAGTAGTAAAGCATCGTTTATACTTTATAATGGGATACTATTTATACCTCCTTCTCTAACTTGTCAAATTCCAAATTATTCACTTCTTCCCCTCTTAATATTTAAACAAATCCATCAATTATAGCTTTGCATAAAATTTCATAGTTTCTCATTTAACACAAATTCTTAATATGAACCCCATCTCAGCTTGTACAAATCGACATGTCTCAAATTACAACAATTTGAAATAGAAGAAAACTTAATCTTTAATCCCTTTTATAACTCAAATCATAGTGGAACTTCACCACTCTTAGCTAATAAACCCACTATTCCACCCTTAAGATAAATTCTCTACTTTCCCTTCTTTTGAACATACTTCAAAATTCAATTTAAAAACCAAGACTTACCCAAACAACTTTAAATGTATTTATCATATCACAACATCTCCAAAATTAAAATTAAGCTCTTCCTCTTATTTATTTATTTATTTATTTTTCTCACCTTTAACATATAAATAAAATGAACTCATCCTCTTGTAACCTTCAAATTACACTAAAAATATAAGCTTGAATATAAGCTTCCCTCTCAATGTCATTTCACCAAATTATAATATATATGAAATAATAAACCCTTGTATTATAAAATCCCTAGAGCTTCCTTCAAGCATATCATAGAACCCAAGCATAAATCATATTCAATTCAAAATGGTATCCAAATTACTCTTCACCATCAAAATATTATATAAACACATGGTTAAATGAACCATTGTTGTTTAGATAATTTCATCAAAAACTTTAAGGGAACTCAAAATTATTTCATAATGCAATCATCTTAAATCACAAGTTAATAAACAAACTTTCAAGCATCCAATCAATATCATGCCTCAAGCAAAACTTCTAGCGAAACCTTATGTAAATAGAATATATATTATTGTAATTCCTCCTCTTCAACACTTCTTCCACCATGAATAACTACCATTCTACCTTTTTTTCAATTAAATTGCTGTGCAAGAAGAAAATTTTCTTCAATCTCTTATTCCTACAAAAGGCAGCAGCAAAGACGAAAAAGAATTTATACTCATCCAAATCTTCAACAGCACATCAAAAAAATTAAACTTACCCTCAACCCCAACAATTGCAGCAATGACAGAAAGGAAGAAGAACTCCTCAAACACACTTGCAACAACCAGACTTCTGATAAGTAAAATATTTGCATATTTATTTTCCCTTATATGATAATTTTTTAGATGATATTTGAGCTTAATTTAATGAATTTGGGTGTAATTGATAAATAAATAATGATTTTGGTATAAAATATAATTTATCAAAAATACTAAATTTTAAACATGTTTCAGTTTTCAGGAAATATCTGGAGCTCTAGATGTCAGATTAGAATGTTCTTTATATGGATCAAAATCTAAGAAAAACAACTTTTATGTTGAGGCCAAAACCCAATTCTACTTTCAAGAGTTTTGAATTTTGCTTAGAAGTTGAGAATGTGGATTTGTTCAAGTTTGACCTTTCCCCACTAACTTTATTATAACTTGAGCTGCAAATGTTGAAATGAGGAGCTCTCACATGAGTTTTCAAGCTAAGATCTAAATCTACAAGTTTCATGAGGACAAAAATGTGAGAATCCACCGTTTTAATTATCACAATTTGGCTGCAATATAATTAAGAAGCATGGTTGCCACAAGGTCAACATTGATGGTTTAAAATCAAGATTCATACCTAACAAGTGGAAATCTTTGCACCTCATTAATCTATAAATATAGGAGTGGAAGACACAATGAGACATACCATCTTAGAGTTTAATTTCATGCATTGTATTGTTTCCTGCATGCCTCCTTCTTGAATTCTTGGAAGGCTTAGGTAGACCTCCTTTATGAATGGTATAGGTTGCCACCTACATGGAAGGTTTTACCTTCTATAAGGAAGGCTATATTTTTTCATTTTTATGCATCTTATAGTTGTATCTTTATGTTTTAGAATTTAATGATTAAGTTTTATGCAATATTTATGAAGTTTTCAATTTATTTTGGTTTTGTTTTTAATTTCATTATAAGCTAAATTTTCATTTTCCTAGAGTAATGATGTAGCTTACTAATGACGGATCAAATCTTAATTTATTAAATCTAGTTTTAATTTTTCCTTCATGATTGAGTTTTGATTATTGTTCTTAATGCTTTCAATTGATTGGCCATCTTTTGAATGATTTCAATATGTATGTTGAGACCAGAAGGAGATGCATGTGTGTCAATCCTATAATTAAAGTCATAACTTGCATATGAAATAGTAATATATTCATATGGGTTGTGTAATCTTAATGGGTTCTATAAATTTTAATGCATGATTAATTGTTTTAATTCATATAGGGATATATTAGATTAGTAATTAATTATAGAATTACTTGACCTTGGAAGAGGCTAGTAATTAAATTAGAGAAACTTGGTTATCAATTATGTGGAATAAATTGGACTAGAATAAATAGGTGATTTAATATGAAATTTGCTAAGTAAAATATGATCCCTAGGGAGTTTTCTCATATTTGTTTTTTATATCTATTGCATTCATATTTAATCATTTTTATTTTGTAATCTCAATCACTAACTAATCGATCGACTAAGTAGCATTAAGATTACCAATTTTGGTACTTATTGATCAATCTTTATAGGAATGATACTCTACTTACTTCTATATTACTTGTTTAAAAAAGGATACACTTGCACTTTTTAATAAACCATTTACACGCGTAACAACTTCCATTGGACCCCACAAATGCCACCGGTAAAACGAAGAAAAATGGAATAAAATCACTGCTCCCCTAACCCACTAGATGACGCTTGTGACACCCTTCCTTTCATTACCTCACTGGCTCTTAGTTCCATTAAATTAGAGTAAGCGAGCGATTACTTAAATAAACTAAAAGTCATTCTCTTATTCATTAGAGCGGTTCTCTGCTTTAACAACAATCATTTGTACATGCTTATACATACACATATACTTTAAGCCACACAAGGCTATCAAATGTAAATCCATTACATTAAACGAACTTCTCCTCAGCAATTCCTCCTCCGAGCATAACTCCATGCATCCTTTAACCTGTCTAAAATGGTTGTTTGGGAGGAGTGAGATTCAAGAGAATCTCAGTAGTGAACAGTACCACTATGCATGACAGATACATATGAATGCATGACATGTTTGCCTACACTATTTCATGCCAACATAATGACATGCTGAGTGCTCGAAGTTATGACATACACATGGCCATTGCACAAATATAACAGAGTTTCAACCAATCATACATGTTCTACACATATAGGCATAGCAGTCACATAATCAATGCAAGACATACATATCATACACATGTAAGAAAGGTAAGTTCACTACCTGTAGGACTTCATGTTCTTCCTCAAACCTTCGTCTTTGCTCTAGTTCAGGCACGACCATCCATCGAGTCCTAAAATTCCCAAACATAGTATACATGAGTTACTACTCATCCTTATAACATTCTAGACTCGTATTAGTTGATAACTTAGCCTAATTATGCTAAATTACCAAAATGCCCCAGAAGCCCAGCCCAACTGTACTTTTACAGAAATTATGACCTCGGCCAATCTTACACCATTTTACATGTAGAATCCATTTATGACTTCATATCAGTCAAATTCAGGCCCGAATGACAGAAATTCCCTTGCAACCCTTATTTAGAGCTAAACGGGTAATTCGGTCATTTCACTCTCTAGGCCTTTTCTCACTTCGTTATCAACATGAACCCTACACATTTTTCCCTTCTGAACTCAATGAAATTATCCAATCGATGAAATTCCAACTCATGGCTTACACCCTACGCATGACAGCCATTTTAGAGTTCTTAGAAGAGTTGTGTCATTTCCTCCCTTTCTTTCACTTAATATCTTCCTTTCTACTTCTTATTATATGATTAGCCATTTAGACATCCATTGGACATCATTTCGGCCCCTAAAACACAAATAGAATGAGAAATGAATAGTACCCTACTCTCAAAATACTCATCCAAACGACAAACCGAAATGGTAGAAAGGAAGCTTACGCTTACCTTTACGCTTTTTTGAATTCGGTTTGGAATTCCGGCGACGCTTTGGCTTGTGAGACAGCACCAACAATCTCTAAACGAGAATCCGAAAGCATAGAATCGAAGCCCGGCATGAGTAGAGTAATGTTTGTACTGGGTATTTGGAGAGAAAACGCTGTTTCGGTCGAATTCGGGTGAATTATCACTTTCTCTCTCTCTCTCCTCTGCGTTCTCGTTCTTTCACCATTCTCTCTCTCTTTCTTGCATTCTGATTTGATTTCTCTTTCTTTCTTTTCCCTTTTAATCCGAACACAGGAAAGAAAGAGAATAAATGATGAAGGATGATGATTAATTAAAATCATATAAGTGGCTTAACACTAAGTGATCCAACTATCACGTTACTTGCATAACAAGTTTCATTTCTCTTTTCCTTCATCATTCTACCAATATTAATGAGAAATAAGATAGTATAATTCACTCTCAAATTATCTCATTACACCACCTCAAGTGGTCAACCGAAGCCTTAAGCTTCTCCGCTTATTGACTTTACTTGATAATAATTCACCCGCTTGGGCTTATTAATCATCAAGTAGTCATTTCCCTCCTTTTAATTTCCATCTAACTCAAATCATAGCGACACTGTCACCAATGGACGACGGAGGATGATGAGGGGACGGTGACAAAGCTAAAGAATAAAATTAGGGATTTTTGTTTTTGGGGTTCTGGTTCTTGCAAAGATGGAGGCTGAAGAAGAAAAAATTTTGATGTTATTTTTTTCTATAAAGGGCATTTAAGTAATTTAAGAAGAGCAAGAGGAAAAATAAAATAAAATAAAAGTCTCCCTTGACTCAAGGGGTTCGAACTCTATCTCTTGGGCATAGAGTACAACCTCCAATACTATCAGGCTATAAGCTTTTCTTTGTTCTCACAAAGAAACAAATAATATTTAACAACTTAATTCGCTTTATATAATTTTAATTAATTAGTTTTTCTTTCTGGGCCATTACATATGCCACTAGGAACAAGACTATTGGCATTTTGAAAGCATCCTAAATCCATACAAAACTCAAATCGCCAATCCATCTACCCCACTAGTAGGTCCGACTCAATTTTAAAGACACTACTTAAAATAGATTTAGGTCAAAAAAGCAAAAAATGAGGGGAGAAAAGAGGTATCTAAATTAAAATAATCTAAGCTAGAAACTCTCCCATACTTCTTTTCCAATTTAAAGCAAAACCCTAATATGAGAGATATCAAAACGTTAGTGTCTGGTTCTGAATAACAAATTGTTAGAATATTAATATGTAATATAAGATTAGTGTAGTTAGTTATGAGAACATGTATGCTTGTGTAATAGTCTAGTTTTTATGTTAATGTTATTGGTATTGGGGTTTAAGGCCACTTAAGCCCATCGGATATATATATAGGCTTAAGACTTTATTCTGCATTAGATATTCTACTTATTATTCAATAAAAAAATATTTTTTCTTGGTCAACTTTTTTACATGACATCAGAGCGGGTCGACCTGTAATATCTCAAATTTTGGGACTCAAGGCTAGAGAATAAGCCTGAATAAAATAGACTACTAAGCCTATTTTACTAAGAGTCCCATGAATGAATAAAAAATAGAGTGACTATTAGAAACTGCACCATAAATAGAATATGAATTCGGTGTGAATGAGACGGAATAAAGTACTTGATTCCTTTAGGAGATGTCGGTATCACATAAAACCTAACTCGGATCCCAAGGAAAAGGGAAATGGTGTTTAGAAAGGAGAAACAAAGAGAAATGTAAAGAAAGAAAATAACTAATGGCACAATAAATAATATAGACATAATCAAGGGCAAAAGAGACAATTGCCACTTGATCTTGAGGTCAAAATTGGAAGACAAAATAAAGGGCCAAGATTTTCTCTTCAAAAGTCAGAAGTAATTATTAGATTGAAAAGAAAATTTTATCTCTTCCATTTGCAATAAAAAAAACGTCCAAGACAAGAGGAAGAAGGAAAGGGAATTTCATTAATACACTTTTTTCATTTTGCAAGTTGAAAAGTCAAAAATTGTGGCTAGACATAAAGGAAGCATGAAGAGAGAATTGGTCAACATTCTTCCTTCCCTTTTCTGATGTATTTTCGGTAAGACTAAGGAGGAAAGAAAGACAATGTAATCAAAGGCATTCCATACTCCTTGACTAAGCCAAAAAGCAAAGAAAGAAGAAGAGTAGAAAAGTCAACAAAACTTGCTATTGGTTATAACTTGGAAGTTGACCAACAAGTAACATTTCAAGAGAGGAATTAGTCAACAACTTTTCTTCCTCTTTCATCTAAGAAGGACGGTCAAGCTAAGGGGAGAGAAGAAAGAGTGAAGATTGAATTAACTATACCAACTTTGGTTAATTAACTAGCTACTTTTTGCAAGACAACACAAGATTATGACACATCATCTTTCCTTGTTTTCTTGGGATCATTTTCATCCAAGTTTTAAATGGGATGAGGATTGAATATTAAGCCATACACTCTATCTTACATTCATTAAAAAATTCGTCCAACACATACAAGGAAAGAGAAATGAAGAGTTGGAGAAGACAAGAACAATGTGAGACCTTCTATCTTGATTTTGACCTTGTAGATCACTTATATGGCTCAAATACTCTTCATAAACATTATTTACCTTGATGAGAGCTTCATTTATATGGTTTTAGATTTTCAAGAGGAGGTGTTTTGAGTCTTCTTACAAGAACCAAAGTTGGAGAATCAAGAAAAGATCTCAAGAAAGAGCAAGAGGTGAGCTTAGGCTTTTAATTTGGGCCATATATTGTGTTGTTTGGTTGAGTTTTATGGAATCCTCCTTGATGCCCTAATTTTATTTGTATAAGGATATTTAGGGTTTCATCATGCTTTAGTCATATACATATGGTTATATGAGGTTTGGGAAGCATATGAATAAATTATGAATTTGTAAGTTGTGACCATGTGACCTAATTTTCGGCCAGAACAGGGCATGAAGAAGGAATGGAAATTTTTCAAATTTGAGGTTTCCAATGGATTCCTTGGGAAAAATTTTGTGGGGTTAATGTGTGGTTGTGATTTTAGAAGGGTTGGATTGAAACCCAAAAACTAAAGCTAAATAAACAATGTTGCCAGATTTCTTTTTTTGGGGGCAGGTTTCTTTTGTCATATTTTTGAGTAGCTAAATGTTATCCAATGACCTTGAAACTTTCCAAAATGAAATTAGACATCCTAAGCTTTAATTTTATATATAATATATGCCATTTGGGTTAGTATATTATGAGTTATGAATTTTTGAAGTTAGGCATTGATTCTGGAATCAATTCTGTGGTAGTAAGGCTTAATTGAGAATTATGGAATTCTGGGAGTGTAATTGGTGACTGAATTATTTTTCCCTTAAATTATACTTAAATAGGGTCAAACAAAACTCTGAACCACTCAATTTGGAATTTTTTTGGATTTAGTTATGATTTTTGGAATTCAGCCAAGAAGCGGAAGAATTCTTGGTTGCTGCCAAAAGGAGGTTAGTAACTTTTTGGCACGGCCAAGCCCCCAAATTCCAGCATTTCATGTTTATTTTAAAAAAAATTGACCCATTTAGCCTTTCCTAACTTCTTAGGCCTTAATATACACTTCCAATGACTTGTAATCATGGCTCTAATGATGTGATTGGGTATCTAGGGCCATGGAGAAGTCAAGAGAAAGAATGGAAGATGCTTCAAGTAACATTAACAGTGGGAAGAAGAGGAAAGAAAGAATGAACATTGGTCTACAAGGTGGTAAACTTTCTTAACTTGCATAACTTGATATGTGTGCTTGTATATTGACATGTTGCTTGCTTTGATGAATTGTATGAAGCATATGTGAATGAGTGAAGCTCTGTTTTGTTTATACTATGGCTGTTAGTGTAACATGTTAAATATTGAACATGTATATATGTCATTATATTGGTATAAATTTATGTAGGCAAGCATGTCATGCACAAAGCATTTCTTGTATGCATTTGTTAGCATTGCTTACTACTGAGATTCTCTCGAATCTCACTCTTCCTCACCCAACCATATAGGTATGTTGAGTACTGGTGAAGAATGCATGGAGATATGCAAAAGGGGAAATACGAAGGAGAATTGAAGATTGAAGTGCAATGCACTGATTTGTATTTGATTTAGACACTTTGGTAGCCTTATGTGACTACATATTTTATGTATGTAAATGAACGAATTAAGTTTAAGCAGAGAATAGTCCTAGTTGAATTAAAGGAAAAAGACAAGAATTGATGAGTAGTAACAAAGTTGCGAACCACTAGAGTACGCTTCTGCAAAGGTTTTAAATTTTCAGAAAAACCCACTTAACTACAGGTTCGAACCATGTTTTAAGGTTGGGATTTGAAAAAGTGTTATAAAAGAATAACGCTTAGTGGTTTGAAAAATCTGCATACAACTCATCAGAATGATTACGGAACTAGGGTATTGCACGACCCGTGATTTCAAGACTTATGTTCAGGTCAGGAGGATATCTAAGATCCAAGGTACTTTCGCAAGATATGGTCAAATAGGGTTGAGCAATATCCAATGAGTTTCTGTGAAATCTGATCGAAGAAATTTATTCTACAAATTGATTCTGGTTCCTTGACGTATTAAATCGTCAAATTGATTCTACAACAGCGTTGTTTCTGAAATTAAAGTCGATGTCTTGGTTTCTTATGTCTTGAATCATCGAATTGATAAGGATCTATGACAATATTGATTCTACAAGTTTCGATTAAACGTATATTCACAGTGATGCTTTTACAAGTTTTGATCGGTTTGTCAGGATTCTCAAATTTTTTCTGGTTTCTCTAGTTTCATTGAACACCTTCATTTTTTATTAGAAGGATGTTAATCATAGACTTAAATGTATCAATCTTGGATTTTCTCCATGAATCATTTTCTAGCAAAGGATTAATGGAATAATAGGAAGAACACACTAGGGTATCGACTGGTTTCGTATCTAAAAGAAGGCAACCCAAAAAAGGTGAATCAAGCATCCAAGAACCAACGATTGAGACTGCTAAATCGAGTGAGTTTCTACAGACTATAAGTGAGAACGTTGACTTGATCACATAAGTTACCTCTTAGGAAGAACAACCAACAAGCTTCATACTGTGTATGACAATAGCAGATGGTAAGAAGACTAATGAATCGTCTACAAGTGAGATAATTGGATTCGCACACCCCTTATACCTACATCCCTCTGATACACAAGGGATCACTATAATTTCTCAGACTCTTACTAGTAAGAACTACAATGTGTGGAGCAAGACAATGATGATGGCCCTTCTTGGAAAAATGAAGCTTGGGTTTATCAATAGAACGTGTATAAAGGAATCATATGAAAAAATTTACACAAGCAATGGGAAATATGTAATGCAATGGTTTTGTCTTAGATGTTGAATTCTCTATTAAAAGAATTGACAAATGGGGTGGTTTACTTTTAAGATACCTATGTCGTATAGATTAATCTAAAGGAAAGATTCGATAAAGTAACAGGTTCTTATATCTACTCTTTACATGACGAAATTAGCTCATTGCAGTAGGGTGATCTTTTTGTATCTGCTTACAACTCACGATTAAAGGAATTATGGGAAGAACAATCTGCACTAAGCCCAATAGGACCACAATGCCAATATTACACATATGGAGCTTCGAAGGTGCAATCTGACATTGTTCAACAGTAAAAGTTACTCTAATTTTTATGGAATTAAATTATTCCTTTAACATTGCTAGTAGCCAAATTCTCTTAATGCAACCGTTACCTAGTGTGAATCAAGCATATGCAATGGTGGCTGAAGATGAAGCTCAAAGGGCAATTATGAGTAATACGAGAAGTGTCCTAATGGAAGGAATAGCCATGTCTGCATGAGAAAGAGGACGCGGCCAAGGGAGAGGAAGATGGAATCCCTTTCTCACCTGCACTCATTGTGGTAAGAAGGGTCACAACAAGGATAGTTGTTACCAACTAACTCATTAGTTATCCTTCAGATTTTAAGAGACCAAGAGACAAACATGTGCTCCTTAGTGAATATGAAGCTTTGAAGTTTCGAGTCTATCTTACCAAAATTTGAGCTTCTCTATCTCTCCAATGGTGACAAACGACAGAGGTAAGTGATGGTGATGGAATAAGGGAGAGTGACAATGAAAGGAGATCGAACGTAGTGCTGGTCCAAGCTCGTTGGTTCTCCAGTACGACTCTGACCTTCTCTGAATTGATCTTTGTGGCTGTCCTTCTCTCTTTGATCTAGTTTGAAGCTCACCACCGACAAAAATGTATGGCGATAGTGAAGTTAAAGTCTCTAGTGAGGAAAGAGGAAATGGTAAAAGTCGAGTTGGTGGAGGATGAAGGAAGAAGAAGCTATCGTGTTCGCGGCCTTATGTAAAATCCTTTCCTTAAAACAATAATTAATTAAGGATTTAATAAAACCATTTGTCAAAACATTATCATGCTCACAACTAGGCTTTAGACATCACAAGGCTCAAAATAACTATTCACTATCGAGTCCAAAATCTTTAATTGAATAATATCTTCTTATATATTAAAATATTCATATCATACCAAATTGTAGATCCACAAGTTCAAAACACGTCATAAGGCCTCTAGGCCATCAAGCATCATCAAGAGTAATTAAAATATATAGTTAATATATCAAATCTCTAAAATAGATCAGAGCATACAAAATGAACCCTAACGTGACAATATACAATAATCCAATATATATTAAAAAGATAAAAGTACTACTTTTAACAAAAGTAGCTTAAGCTTCAGGAGTCTTCCCTGATAGACCAGTACAACAACTATCACTTGGAAAAATGTTAAATCAACGGAGTGAGACAAAGGCCTCAGCAACCAGCAATCCATCTCATCAGGCATACTAGTAAGTGCCCGTAAGGTGTTTAAGTGTGACAGTTATAAAAGCATAGCATTATTAAAATATCACATGTCCATATGTATATATACATAATAATTCACAATATCATAATCTCATTCTCATATATGTATCACATAAGTGTACAAGAATCAATACACAAGAATTTATTTTTTGTCCTCCCTTATTTCCTCTAACTGAACCCATGGGTTAGTACTCACCCATATGACTGGTAGTTTAACTCAACAAGCTCACCGATCAAGTGATATGGACTGGCCAAAATCCACAGTACACAAGACCGGACCATGGGTTCCCTCTCTAAATACATTAGTGGGGTATCAAGGCCCTATTAAACATAAATGGGCGAAACGACTAACCAGTGTACATCTGGAAGTCCACCACTTTATTTCCTCTTTTTCTACAAGAATTCACCCCCTTATCTCCTCTTTAAGTAACCTCCTATCAAATCTACATCCACCATCCCCTCTTATATCAATATTGTATGATTATAACATGTCATTATCAATTCACAATTATCAAAAGGATCTTTCCAATCTCATAAATAAATACTAATTCATATGATATAATATTACTAGTCATTTTCTCAATGAAAATAAGTCCCACAAAACAATTTCATTAACAACATAGTTTTAAAGTCCACATCACATATCAATAGCCAAATTTATAATTCTATATAGTTAAAAATCACTCACAAATATCATACAAGCATGCAAAAGTGGTTACCTCTTGCCAAAGCAAACTATAACCATAAGGGTCCTAATCCAAGAGCTCAAATACACACCAAAAATCAATCTAGAATAATCAATTTGTTATATATTAATAACTCTTTGAGTTATTAGAAAAATTAATTTAACTTAATTTTTTAAATTTCAAATTTTTTAAATTAATTACTTCCAAAAATTCCAATTTCACACTAAAAATCCTAATTATTAATTTAAATATTTTTCTTAACTCAAATAACCTATTTAAGTCATTGATTATTATCAATTTCATTTCTTTATATAAAATCTCCAAATTTTAAAAATAGCTAAATTATAAATCTTCACTTTAATAAAAGATCTAAATCGATTAAAACTATAATAATACTTCCTGTAATCCAAATAAATAATTTATCCCAAATTTAATCTGTTAAAAAGTCTAATATAGAATTATTTATAGGTTCTTTATATAGAAAATTCATTATAAAATCAAATATAAAATAAATAACAAAAATTAACTGATTAAAATTAACTATTAATCATTCTCTACATTCTCATAGTTATATATTGACAAAACTCAAACTTATCTAAAATTCTAATCCTAAAATATTCTCTAATCAACACAAAATTATTATCATAAGAAAGAGAAAATTTTTTAGAAAACTTCTCATGAAGGAAGTTTTGTGATTAAAACTGATTTTGAGTACTTTATTGATCTCCAAAGATCTGAAAATGCTCCTACCAGTATCTCGCCATCTACCCTTCAGCACAACACTTCATCCAAATCACTTGCGTGAAGTGAGTATGAAGAGGGGGTATTACACCTTAATTAATTAATTTCAATTTTTTTATATTCGGTGCCACTACCTCTTTACCCTTTAGTTGGTGGCGCTGATTGCATTTTTTTATAATTAAATTTTTTAAAACATATTTTAATCATATCTCCCTTTTTTTTATTTCAAAAATTATCTACTAAATTCATTTTTTAATAAATAATTATTTTCAAACTATAATTATATCCTAAAAATAAAAATAAGGATGTTACACCCTCCATGGTTTGTAATATGTCGAGAAGTTCCTATGAATTAGACCTAATTTCCACTATCAAAACACTGTAGTTATGGCGTGGACCAAAGTATCATTTTGCAAATTCATAGGACTAAACTGTCATTTCTAAAATTTGAGCCACAAACTGTCATTTTTAGTTTTAATCCAATTTTTCAAGTACCTACAGATAAACCAACATCAAATATTCTCAGAAAATTCAATGATTAAGAGTAATTACAATTTTTTTTGTATAATTTTTCCCTTTTTAGTCAAAATTTAATGTATTTATTTTTAATCTTAATTTATCTCAAGAAAAGCATTTTAAGCTCAATAATTATGACAAAATCTCCAATTAAAGTATAAAAATATAAAATAAAAATAGGGATTTGTCAATAGAAAATGAAAATTTAAGAATAACAATTAGTAAATTGGGTATACACATTAACATTTGGAGAGGTCAAGTTAACAATCTTTACACCCAAGTTGATAATTGCACTACAAAAAACCTACTTACAACGACGACAAAATGTTGCCGCCGAAAGTTATGCTTTCAACGGCGACAATAAGGGTTGTTGTTAAAACTATACATTTCAACGACAACTCTAAAAGTCATCGCTGAAGGTGTAACTATCAATGGCGACATTTATTGTTATTGCCAAAATGTGCAGTCTTTAGCGGCGACAATTGTTGTCGCCACCGAAAAGTGAAGTCTTCAGTGGCAACTCTTATTTGTCGCCGTATAAAGTCTATTTTCAGCGGTGACCACAATGTTGCATCTGAAAGTATGACATTCAGTGGCGACTATTTGATGTCGCTACCAAAAGTCATTTATATTATTTTTTTATCTTTTGAAGTTTAAAAGCTATTATTCAGTATAATGATTCAATAAATATGTCATATTAAAAATTTTTCCAAAATAATAAATAATGTTAAATAGAATATTAGTTGTGAATGTTTACCTAATATATTTTTGGGAAAAAGATAGAAAAAGAACTGTGAAATTGCAGAATCCTAAATCAAGTTTGTTACCGAAAGTTGATAAGGGAATGACGAAACTAGATAAGCAATTCATAACTTATTTTTTGGGAAATACCTTATTTTAAATTGATTTTTCTATCTTTTTTCCTATATTTTTTATTAGATTAAGTATTATATAGTTTTCCCCCTCTAAAATACTATGTAAATAGGTATTTCGTAACTTTATTCTTATAGGATTTTCTTATTTAATTGATTATTTGAGATGTGCAAGTAAATTTTTATCACTTTAACTAAATAATGACTTCAATATTATTATTTATTTAACTTTGATATATATAATATAGGGAGAATCCTAATTAAATCTAGTTGAAACACTAAAATCCAAATTTAGGCCTATACTTTCAACAAATTCCTAATCAGGACAAGATGCCTAATTAGAGATTTATGAGTGTTGGCCTAAATTTGGATTTTAGTATTTTAACTAGATTTAAATAGGATTTTTCATATAATATATTGATAGATATGGGATAATGGTTAATTTGCTCTTAATTTAGATATCCAAATTATCCATTAGATTACTAAGTAAGAATATTCATACATTAGAATTTGGGTTTATTTATTTATCTTTTAATATTTGAAATATCTCAATAAAATAAAATATCTAGCTAGATGGTCCGATAATTTTCTTCGTTATTTTAGGATTAAAATTTAAAATTGAATTTAAATTATTGTTATTTTATTATTTTATAGCCTTAAAATAGAGATATGGTTCTCAAATGTGCTGAGTTTTGATTTAATTGAACAAAAATATTCTTATTTTCCCAATTTTCCTGCATTCTCTACTCTCTTTCTCTCTCTTCCTTATTTCTCTTCTCTTTGATTTGATTAATGCAATGGGATATATCTCTCTCTTCCTTTTTGAAATATCTATACAGTTTAACTTTTGGATCCTATCTTGTATTATTATGGCTATATGAATAATGAATGAAAAATTTAATATTATTGAGATAGCTATATGAATCAATAAGAGTTAGGTTTAGGGTAAATATCTTATAATGTAGTTCTTATGGAGAGCTATATGCCTATATTTAGTATCTAACACCAAGAGGAAAATATTTGTAGCTAACAAAAGAATAAATTTTGAACTTGATAATTGAACTTTTGTTTTAATAAATAGTAATCCCGTTATAATATTCCAGTGATACATGAATCCTAATTAGTTTGATAAGAAAATCCTAATTGTTAGATTGAGTTTCACCTAAGAGGGGGTAAATTGAGTGAAGCTTTAAAAAAATTTAAGTAACAGACTGAAATAATAAGAGATAAGGTAGAAGAAGATAACATCGATGAATACTGGTTCGGTCCAACTATGACCTACTTCCAGTTCTCTCATAGCGTCTCTGAGTTTCCACTATGCTTCCAAGAGTTATCAGGTTCTTGGAAAACCAATTACAATCATATCAAGCAGCGGGTGATCCTAACCTGGACTCACTCCCCCTTACATGATGTAATTCCACACCCACACTCAAGGTCCCACTATCTTGAGATATTTATAAATTGAGAATGAATAATGGAGTCTCTCACAAAGCTAATTAATTATCACTGAAGTACAAGAGATTATCAGACACAGAGAATTGAGTAATGAATGATGTTGTTGTGCAGAATAGCTTCGTTATTTTATTCGAATTGAATGCTGGAGTATTTGTAGGTGAAGCTCTTTAATGACCATTGAGAGAGTTTGAAATAGCCTTTGGAATTATCTATCTAGTCGTTGGAGAATATCTGCATTAGGTTGTATCTGCTTTATGTATCAATAGATTCTTCAGACCTCTTTCGGTGATTGCTTCCTTCTGTCTCTCTCCTGTTATGGTTGAGCATTTAATGCATTTCTGACATCCAACGGGAATTTGAATTTTCCATAATAAATGATATCTTTATTCTTCTGAAACTCATATATATATCATTAGTAATATTGAAACAATGTAAAATACTTTAAGTAAGTGAAAATCAGTTGATATATAAAGAACCATAAAGTGAAAAGATTGATTTACTGATAATCGTTAAGACTTCACTTGGGTGATTGTATTTAACTCTGGTGAAGTTGCTGATATAACTCTCCCAACTGATACAGGTGACTTGCTTAATCTGAGAGTGAGAGCATTTCACTCAAATGATAAACATGTCACTCGAGTGAGACTTCTTCATAACCTTTGAGAAAACTAACGAGTGACTTTTGACTATGGCGAGTGGTCATAGTCACTTGAGTGATTACTCATTCACTCGAGTGGCTCCTCAACTCAACTCTCAAAAATTCCACGAACGACTTGACACAGGTTGCAAGTGATCTTATGTCACTCGAGTGAAGCCTTGGTCACCCGAGTGGCTCCTTGTCTCACCTTCAGACATGTCAGCGAGTGACTTTTGGGTAAGTGCAAGTGATCTCTTTGTCACTCGAGTGAATACTTTATCACTTGAGTGGAGACTTGTCTCACCTTCTGTAGAACTCACGAGTGACTTGCAAACTAATGCAAGTGAAACATGGTCACTCGAGTTGTCACTTATCCACTCGAGTAAAGTCATTCCAACTTTCAGAGTTCTGGCGAGTGACTTGCTGATTTAACGCAAGTGAAACCATATCACTCGAGTGGCCACTTATCCACTCGAGTGATCTCTTCATAACTTTTTGAAATTTTAGCAAGTGACTCTCAGAATCCTTGAAAGTTGAGATCCTTCACTCAAGTGACTTCTCTATCACTCGAGTGATATTTTGTGATTACAGTAAGATGAATGCCTTTTAATCCAAGTTTTCACCCTCACTTCTTCAAACAATTTTAATCACTCAAATCCTCTCTGAATTTACTTGAATCATAAGATATTAATTAATTAATCAAGATTTGGTATCATCAAAACATATTTGAGAACCAACACTAATCACTATGTTTCATAATTTCTTCAACTCATTGAACTACAAAATATCATATTAATTTATATTATACTTAGAAATTAAAAGTGATAATATTCGTTCATGTCATAAAAGTGATAATATTTGAACGAACATATCGTGATACATTGATTTGAAATTAATATTAATCCCAATCTTCAAATTAAATAGTTTAAAGATTTCACTATAGTCTAGTAAAAAATAAATTAAAGGGAAAATCCTATATAAAGCTGCTTAAAATAGTAAAATTCTAAATCAGGTTGGTAAATTGAAATATTTCTCAATTGAGTCATTAACCTAATTTGAGATTTTAAAATATGGGTAAAATGACTTTAATGCCCTCTCCTCTTTAAAGAATTTCATTTACTTTGTAACTTAGATTTTTCAATATATATCAATGTTAATATTTAATATAATAAAATATAATTTGCCTATATAGTTTAACTTTAAATATATTAACTAGAGTCGTAAGGGAAAAAACATACAACAAGGAGTTAATTTTATTCAATTGAATTTTTTTCAAAACTTTTATAATATATATCAATATATAAAATATTTTTAATAATATATTATGTCTAAATTTTACTATATTTGTTTCATATATAAAGTTTTCTTAAAGTTCTATATTCCAATATGTAAAGCATTTTATGAAATTTTAAGTGAACTTCACCTAAAAAAAGAAATATTAAGTATATTTAATATCTTTTTAACTAACATATTAACATTGGAAAATATTGTTTTACAAAAAAAAAATCACATTTATTGTTAGGGGAAATTATTCAGAATTTGTTTAGATTAAATGTGGCAAAAGTAACATTTATTTCAATTTATTTTTGCAAACGGAAGTCTTAAAAAAGAAACAAAAACTCACGCATATTTTTTTCTTGTTTTGTATCATTAATATCAATTAGTTGATTTTTCAACTAAATCATTCAATCATTTAATTAATATCAATGATTCGCATATTCTATCCATTAGAAAGGTGAAACTTATTCTCCCACAAAAAATTTTGCAACTTTCCTCCATTTAACCCATTTCACATTTTCTTCCCCTCCATTTAATTTAACCTTTGGCAGAAAGGGAAAAAACCCATTTGGCATGAACCTTTGAACCTTAGAACTTCAAAGTATCGCCATCTTCTTTTACTTCTCTTCTCTACTTGTTTGAGCTCCTTTGCCTTTACTATTGCAATCCAATCCATCCTCTTTATCACCTTCTTATTCTACTTCATTTCTTTGAGCACGCAATCCTGTTTGAGACTCGATGTCGCATAATGCAATGTTCAAGAATGGATGATTGAAGAACATTTTCAGGTTAGATTCCCAATTACTTTTAGGTTAGATAGCCTTTCTTTCTTCTAAACTTGAAAACTGAACTCATACTACTTGACAATGTCATATTATATATTATTTTTGGTTTGTGGGGAGTATTTATGAGGCCCATAGTGCTGAGATATGCTGCAGAGATAACAGAATTGTTAAGAGACTCACTAGATTCTAAGAGAAAGAACACCAATTCTGGTTCTTTCTTCCCCTCATCTTTACTAATCACTTCTATCATCCCCTACAAGCTTAATTAGCTCTTTCCCATGTTCTGCTCATACATATATATGACTGCTTTAGAAAATGAACAAGGTGCTCATGTAGTTAGACATTTGTGTGTAATTAGACATTTCCTCTGTTTGGTCTCTCGGTGAAGACCAACCAATATGAGGCTTTCTGGATCAATATGTTTGATAACATTTTATACAATCTGCTTTGTTTTTAAAGTATAAACAAATAGGGAAGCCTAAGTTCTTTATAGTTCCAAGATATCACAACAAACTTCAAACTGGGTCACCCTGATTGCTTAGAGTTTAGGATTTACACTACAAAAAAACAGGTAATTTCTGATAGATTTTCCGACGAAATTTACGATGGAACGAAGGCTTTTTGCAAAGGAATTTCGTCGCAAATCATTTTGTGACGAAATTTTTGATAGAAAAAATTATGTCAAAAATAGTACCGTCACAAATTGATTTGAGACAGAATATGACTTTCCATTATATGACTTTCCATCTCAAATTGTGACGGATTTTCTGACAGAAATTCCCTCGTAATTTGAGATTGAATTTGACATCGCAACTTGCGAGGGACTCTGTGAAGGAACAAATTCCATCTCAAATTGCAAGGGAATTTTCCACAGAACAAATTCCATCTCAAATTGCGAGGTAATTTGCCACGGAAAGTTTCGTCACAAATTACGAGGGAATTTTTCATGGCAAATTTGCCTACGCCATTTTTCAATGGAAACCTCCGACCGGCAGCCACTACATATACCCACCGCTGACCACCGCCACCTCACCTCCGACCGCCTATGTCTTAGTCAATTGCCGTGCGTCTCGGTCAAACGGCCACGTGTCAATAGCAAAAATTGGTTGTATTTTGTGACTAAGTTGGGATTTGAAGCCATGACCTCTCACACATGTGCCAGTGCCTTTGCCAGTTGAGCTAGGAAGAACCTATGTGATTTAAATACAAAATCATATATATACATATATATTATTAAACATTACAATTTTGGTTTCCTTATTTTTTATGTAAATATTATATCTAAATTTTTATTATTAATATCTTTTTTTATTCAATTTATTTTTATTGTATTTATAAAATTTGTATTTTTATTTGTATATAATATATTATCATATATATATATATATATATTAATTTCAATAATAAATATGAATTAATAAGTTTTTTACTTATAATATAATTTAATAATAATTTAAATTTTAAATTATAATATAATTAATATATAATAATTAGATTAATCATTAATTAAATAAATCATAATAAAAAAATTAATAAATACATATTTGTGGTGAAATTTCCCACAAAAAAGTACGTCGCAAATTTCGTCAGAAATTCCGATTTGCATTTCCGACGAACTTGTTCTGTGGGAAATTTCATTGCAAATTCCGTCAAAAATTCTGATTGTGACGGAATTTCAGACGAACTTGTTCTATGGGAAATTTCATCATAAATTCCATTGAAAATTCTTATTTGTGACAGAATTTCCGACAGACTTTTCCGTGGGAAATTTTGTCAGAAATTTATTGACGGAATTTCCCACAGAATTTGGATGACTTTTGAGACGGAATTTTTTTCGTCTCAAATTTCGTCAGAAATGGAAGGTTTTTTATAGTGTTATAAAGCCCATTTACAATTATGTTTCAGGGTATTCTATTTTTTTTTCATACAGGATTTCATGGTATTCTTCACCAGCCAAAAATGATTTTAGGTGATCAAATACAAGACTTTAACATAATAAAGTTTCATTAAAAAGAAGTGCAAATTTCCCTATTTCATATGGTCTTTAATAAATAATTTTGAATGGGCAGATGGCTATGGCCCAAATATTTGGGTCTTATGATGTTGATAGACGTACACTTAAATTAAATATGCATCCCCAATATAGTTTGCAAGTTTCCTTAATAAAACCGGTACCCTTGTCAATTTCAAATTGTATATACCCACATTTACAATGATTGTTTGCATCCTTGTCTCTTAATTTGAATTTAAGTGCATGACTGACCTATTGTAGCTTTGTTATTTTTGGGTTGCAGGAAAATTTGAGGTGGATATCAATAACACACAAGCTTCTTGAAGGAGAGAGCAAGTCGGAATAATCCTTGAGAACGGCATAATTGTATGTCCTTAATATTTCTTTACTAAGATTTCCTTAAAAGATCTATGTTTTTTATAGTGATTTTCCTGCTAGTGATGATTTTGTTCCATAAATTGTTTGTTTTGGTTGTTCTATAGTCTCTTATTGAGTACTTCGGAGTTGTCTTTAATGATCTAGAATTCTATAGATCATTCCAGAGCCTTACTGGAGCACCCTACAAACTCCTAACTTTCGTGGGTTATAACATTCCAGAGCCTTACTGGAGCCTTACTGACGCCCTCATCACTAATGCATCTTTGTAGTGGTAGAGTTGGTTTTCAAACTGCCAAAGATCTTCTTGAGCTTCCCATGTCACTTCACTTTGTGGCAATCCCTTCCACTTGATCAAGTATTGGGTACTTAAGGGTACCCCTCTTCTTCGCACAACCCTGTGATTAAGTATATCTTCAATTTGATGATCATAAGACTTCGTCATCATAAGGGGTACTCGTGACGATATCCCTCGAGTAGGATCATCCTGGTCCTCGTGATATGGCTTCAGCATGCTAATGTGAAAGACAGGATGAACCTTTAAATTGGCAGGAAGTTCCAGCTTGTATGAAACTTTCCTACCCTCTTCATCACCTTATAAGGGCCTTCATATTTTTGAATGAGACCTTATGTACCTTCTTGAAGGCTTTGAATTGTTGGGGAAGAAGCTTTACCATTACTAAGTCCCTTTCTTGAAATTCAACTGTACGCCTTCGTTTATCTACAAACTTCTTCATTCTCTTGGCAGCTTTAGTAAGAAACGACCTCGTTTCATCTGCTCGCTCCTGCCAAGATTTTACCAAATGAAAGGCACCAAGGCTTTACCTTTATAAGTAGTTGCAAGGGCATGAGGAGTGATTGGTTGTTCCCTATCACTATCTCAATTAGACTTTTTCCTGTAGCCTCACTCCTTTGGAAATTGTAAGAGAACTAGGCTACATCAAGCAGCTTTACCTAGTCCTTCTAATTAGCACTCACAAAATGGCTTAGATAGCATTCCAACAAAGTGTTCACCCGTTCAGTTTGCCCATCGGTCTGAGGGTGGAAGCTTGTTGAGAAGTGTAGCTATGTCCCTATTAACTTGAATAAATATGTCCATAACTTCCCTGTGAAGCAGGGATCACGATCACTAATGATAGTTCTCGGAAGGCCCTAATACTTCACCACATTCTTGAAGAACATCCAAGCTATACCTCCTCTGTTGTGCAGTCGGTTGGGGTTGGTATGAAGGTAGCATACTTGGAGAATCAATCCACTACCACCATGACGGAACTAAAACCTTTTGACTTGGGCAATGCAAATATGAAATCCATAGATATACTTTCCCAAGGTTAGCTTGGTATAGGAAAAGGTTCCAATAGTTCCCCTGGTAGTTGGTTATCGACCTTGTCTTGTTAACACACAAGGCAAGTCTTCACATAGAGTTCCAAATCTTCTCTTATGTGGGGCCAATAATAGGCTACTTCAAGCAAATCCAAAGTTTGCTTTTGTCCTGGGCGTCCGACTCACTTAGAGTCATAACACTCCTTAATTAGTTCCTTCCTTAGGCTTGGGAATAAAGATTCTCCTTCCCATGGTGTAGAGAATCCCATTGTTAACCTAGAACCTCTTGGCATTCCCTTTTCTTGCAAGTTCTACAAGTTGTTAAGCCAAAGGATATTGGGTCATACCCTCCTTGATTTTGTCTAATAAGTCTCCATTAACTTGACTCAGGGCTGCTAACTCAGCCTTCCAACTTAAAGTATTAGCAACAACATTCGCAGATCTGGGCTTGTACTCTAACACATAGTTAAACTCAGCTAAGAAGTCGTTCCATCTTGGTTGCTTCGGTGTTAACTTCTTCTGAGTTTGAAAGTAGCTAGTTGCCACGTTATCTGTCTTGATAACAAACTATGCCCCAAGTAGATAATGCCTCCAAGTGCGCAAGTAATGAACTACGGCCATCATCTCCTTCTCTTAGATTGTATACTGCCTTTCAGTCTCATTCAACTTGCGAATTTCAAAGGTAATGAGATGCCTTTCCTGCATTAAGACTCCTTCAATAGCAAAATCAGAAGCATTAGTGTGTACCTCGAATGGTTTGGAGAAGTCAGGGAGAGCCAACACTGGCTCCTCCATAACTGCTACCTTCAAATCTTCAAAGGCTTCTTGGCATGCCTCCGTCCAAGCCCAACATTTGTTCTTCTTTAATAACTTTTTGAGAGGGGCGGCTCTAGTAGAGTTGCTCTTGATGAACCGCCTATAATAGTTCACCAAGCCCAAAATGGATCTTAGCTCAGCCACTCGAGTAGGAGGCTCCCCTTCCTTGATAGCTTGTACCTTCTTTTCATCCATCTTGAAGATCCCATAGGAGATGACATACCCGAGGAAATGAACTTCCTCCATGACAAAGGAACACTTCTCCTTCTTTACATAGAGCTCATTTTTGCATAGTGTCTTAAACACAACGCGAAGATGATTAACATGTTCCTCCAAAGAGTTACTATAAATGACAATGTCATCCAAATACACCACCACAAATCGATCAAGGTAGGGATGAAAGATCTTGTTTATCAGAGTATATAATATGGCTTAGTTAGCTTGAACGGTATAACTAACCACTCAAAGGACCTATAACGTGTCACATATGTGGTCTTGGGCTCATCTCCTACCATAATCCAAACTTGATGATATCCCGACCTCAAATCCAACTTAGAAATACTTGGCTTTACCCAGCTTGTCAAATAAATTAGCTATCAAAGGAATAGGATATTTGTTTTTTATAGTTACCTTGTTAAGAGCCCGATAGTCGATGCACAAGAACAAGGATCTATCTTGCTTCCTCTGAAATAGCATCGGTGCACCAAAAGGTGCTTTTGAAAGTCGAATGTATCCTGTATCGATCAACTCCTTCAATTGCTTCCTGAGTTCCTCTTACTCAGGTGGTACAATACGGTATGGTCCCATGGCTGGTAGCCTTGCTTCTGCTTCCAGCTCGATCTTATGATCCGCCTCCCTTCGAGGTAGGAGCTTCCTGGGTAACTTGGGTGGCATCATGTCTTAATTTTCATCCAAGACCCTTCTAATAATTGGAGGAACTTCATCTTTAACCTTGTCCTATAATTCAACCTCTTCCAGGGTTGCCAAGTATGTTACTTAACCTTTCCTCAATCCCTTCTTTAATTGTAGGGCTGATAAGTGTTGACCACTGCCTATCCTCTTGGAAAGTATCAAGTAAGCAGCATCCTTGAAAAGGATGCAAAGTAAATTGTAGTAAGGTATGGGATAAACGTTTACCTGTCTGAAGAACTTCAATCCCAATACCATCTTGAAATTATCTATTGGAGCCACAGAGAAATCTACTTTACCACTCTAGTTGCCTAGGCATAGCTCAACCCCTTGTGCCATGCCACAAAGCTGCTTAAGAGGTTAGTTGATTGCCTTCAGACTCCCTCCTTCTGGCGTTACCTTGAGACTTATCCTCTTAGCCTTCTTAGGAGTGATGAAATTATGTGTGGTTTTAGTGTTACACATTATAGTGACAGGTTCCCTTTTTATCTTCCCATCTACATATATTAAACCCTCACACTTAATATTCTTAGGTAAGTGCTTCCCCTTCATAACATTGAGAAGCCTAAGAGACCCCATCTTTGCACTGGCTTTCTCCTCAGTTCTCTCCACCATAGCAGCTAAAGTACCCATCTTAGGGAAATCCTTCATTCGATAAGGACCTTTGCACACAAAGCACTTGAGTTGTTCATTAAAAATATTTCTTAATCCCTCATGTTGGTTCCTCTGTAAGAACTTATTATCACCTTCTTTGTTTACCACCTTGCCTTTGTCTCCCCTACCTTTTCCATGATTAGGTTTGGAGGACTTAGGCTTTGAGGTTTTACCTTTCTCCTTATATTTAGTTAAACTCTTAGCTACAGTAATAGCTTCATTAACGCCTTCACACCTCAGTGTTACAACTCATGCTTAGCTTATTTTTTAAGGCCGTCAATGAAGTTAAAGAGAAGCTCCTCACCGTTCAAGATGGGAACCTGAAGTATCAAAGAGGTGAAATCTCGTACATAGTCAGATATGGTGGTCTTATGTTTTAACTCCCTTAGCTTCTTACGGGTTCATAGACCACGTTCTCTGGATAGAACTGTCTCTTCAGCTCTTTCTTGAATTCCTCACAGGTGCTTATAGTGCAAAGCCATCTTCCCATATCTGCATGCTTTTTCACCACCAAAGCATAACCTTATCGGTAAGGAAGTAAGCAGCAGTACGTACTTTGGTCTTATCATCACTCAACCCCAAAGTCTCTACATAGCGTTCCATTTGCCATAAGAAGTTCTCAACTTCCTTGGCGTCTCGGAAGCCCTTGAATTATTTTGGTTTAGGAAGATCCACCTTTTTACTTCCCTTGATCCATTACCTATAGCTGCTAGTGGATTCCTTCCCTGGCCCTCCAAGAAAGTCTTAAGAGTATTGAGTTGATTTTGCATTGCTGTGATGACATCCATCACCTTTGTCTCCAAGGATCTCATACCTTCCTCACGTTGATCCTCAAAGTTTTGTAGAGTGTCCATACTCATTTTCAACTCTCCTAGTTCATTAAGAGTGTAACTTTCTAGCATTCCCATGTCACCCTCAATCTTCTCAACCTTACCGATTATCTCTTCCATGACTTTCTCTAAGGCATCAATTTTAACTGACAAAATAGCAAAGTCGTCAGAACGTACCATACTAGTGCTTTTTGCCTTCTTGCTACCTTAGTGTAGAGGTTGAGATTCCATTCCTCTCTTCTTGACATATACAGTAGCCTCATTAGTGATACCTAAAGTTACACCTGACATCCTTGCCTATGAATATGACCTTGAACAATGGCTCCTGCGAACCAGTCTTTGATACCACGTTGTCACAGTCTCAGAACTCCCCTTCCTTGTACTGTGCCAGCCTTAGCGTGATCAACCTTTTGATCTTAGCTAAGTCAGTCAAACCCTCAAGTTGTAGGTAAAGAAGTTAAAACACAAGAGCACAAGTGAGAGAACTTGACAAATTTACTACTTTATTCAGTGATTACAAATGAGGGGGTGAGGGGGTATTTATAGGCCTCCCCATTGTTCCAAAACTTTCCCACCTCCTTAATGGACGGTGGAGATCAATTCAATCCAAAAGTTCGTATTCATTCTCCAAAATATTCTATAAGAATATCTACAAATAATATCTAGACATTTACAAGGAGAAATCTAGAATATACAAGGGAGAGATATCCCTAGAATATTCTAAAATTATCTAGCATTCCCCATACTATTCTAGAGATATCCAGTATGCTCTAGTCTCTTCTTGAGTACTCCGAAGTTGTCTTGAATGCTTTAGAATTCTTTAGATCGTTCCGGAGCCTTATAGGAGCATCCCATAAACTCCTAACCTTCGTGAGTTGTAACATATAACATAGTATTCTCATCCATAGACAGGGTTTATATTATTCATATAAAATCATATAGTTTGTAGCTATTATTTTTCTCTTTCCAAAACACATTGACCACTGATGAGTATACTTATTAATTTTACAAACATGCAAGGTGGCCTGGGGCTTCTGTTCTATTATCATTTATATTTATGCTTTCATTATAAATTTGAAGGTAATAATATCAATAGCAATAAACTTCATCTCTCTAATTAAATATTCTATTATTTTTCCCATTTTATTTTATTAAATTAAAAAAGTTTAGGAAACTTCAATTCTTTGTATATATATGTTTGTTCAAATTTTTCATGATCTAGCCAACTGCACCCTTGTTTCAATAATATCACAATCCTCTATAAAAGCATCCAACTTCAAGAAAAGAATAACAAAAAAATATAAACTTATGGAGTATGTGGGTTTTGTGTCAAAGAGGTACTAAGTACAAGTTGCCAAGTTGATATTTTTCTATTTGTTTCTTAAATTGGTTATCTCAAATAGGCTTGAGGACACGAGAAGGTTCAGGTCACTAAGTGATCATGAAATGACATATAGAGGAGAGAAGGTAATTGTTATAACTAACCTTTTATCTATATGATACCATATGAATCATGTATTCACTCAAATGGAACATCTTAATATGGATATGAGGGATAGCTCCTAGTAGTAAGGAACTCTTAATAGTAAGGTCAAGCCTCTTTTTATTGGAACAAACATATGGCTTTGCAAGAAAGAATAATATTACATCTTGAGATACAGGTTCTAAAGAAATAATTTAAAGGGCATTGGTAGTTAATCATAATAACGATAGGCGGATAAAGATTTCGACTACTCTTATGATTATTTAAAGGGCGAAGGTGCAATTCTAACTATATATTTACTGGAAGAGCTACAGGCACAATAAATATTTCTTAGGGGTAAAAGTAACCATAAACATTAAAAAATATTCCAACAATGCCATTTCCGTTAAGTGGGGGACATTGACCTTGAAAATGTAACATTTGACCAGATAAACAAACATGTATGGTGAGCTGGCAAATAGGGTTTGAAAAATTTGAACCAAGTCATGCTTATGTGTATATTTAAAATTGAAAGGGTCTTTGACAAACAAATAAAAAGAAATAGAATGCCTAATGTACCTTGTTCCCTCCAAACTCTCCCTTTTCCCTAAAAATATCACCCTCCTCCTAGAACCACCACACCTAACAAGGAAATTCTTAAAAACTGCTTTTGATTATGATATTGATAAGCCCTTTACTAAAAAATGAAATCTTTCTAGAAAATGGCGTCTGTGACATTGGACACCGTTGAGAATGCCTTAATTTCTCACAAGCGCTAGCATCCACTTCCCAAAACCACTAACCCAACAGTCTAAATCGCTAGAAACTTCGCTTCAATGCCGGTCTAGCACTCTCTTCCTATCACCAGGAAGATCCCCAAATGCATTCAGGGGTTATACATCTGAAACCAAGCAAACCATTGTATGAGCCTGTACAATTATGTTAGTTGCCGCTAACTTCACCTTACATTTCTTCATACCAGTTCAAGAATAATCGCGGATTTACCCACTTTACCGAAACTCTCTCGACGACAACTTCACGATCTAAGAATAATCGTGACTTTGCTTCTTCTTTCTCTCATTTCCCTTCCTTCTCTCTCCAAGATATCTCTCTCTGATCTACAAACTTTAGCTCTAATTTTGTAAAACATACGTCTCATTTGCTACCCACAGCTTCCTTGATTTTTCTTTCTTTGATATTTCCAAGCTTGAAATCTGATATTTTAAACATAGGTCTTTAGTTTTGTAAATAAGCTCGATCGAATTTTGCATTTAAGAAGAACCATGATTTTTGCTTTTGCATTTGGCTAAAGCTTGATCAAATAATCATGCTTTTTGCTCCTGCTCTTGCATAAGATTTACTGGCCTTTGATTCTGGTAGGGGAGGTACACTTTTCTGATTTTGTTTTGTTTTTGTCAAAGACCCTTTAAATTTTCAATGTACACGTCAACATGACTTGGGTCAAATTGTTCAAACCCTATTTGCTAGCTCACCATAAATGTCAACATATTTGATCAAATGTTACATTTTTATGGTCAATATCCCCCCACTTAACGAAAATGGCATTGTTAGACTACTTTTTAATGTTCATGGGAATTTTTGCCCCCAAAAATTGTTTACCGTGCTTGTAGCTCTTCTGATAAATGTTTATAGGTAGAATTGCACCTTCGTCTATTATTTAAATTCAATACTTTAAATTCATGAGTATTCATTTTAATTCTTCAACTTTAAGTTGAAAACTTTTTCTCCTACAAAGTACTTAAAAGAAAAATGCTCACACAAAATTACTTTAACTTACTTATTTATAACAAATTTTACTACCTAATTATAAATCAATTTTACTTATTTCTCTCCTCTATCCTTTTTATAAGCAACTTTTATCTTTATTGTGCAAAACGAACTGGCGGTTAAAATTAGTTAAAAACAATAACTCTGTTAAAAATGTCATATTTCTTCCAAATATGCCCCTATTTATGAAAAGAGCATATGAGAGAGAATGAGTAACAAATATGAGAGAGTATGAGTATAAAATATGAAAGAGAATGTGTAATAAATGAGTAGATGAAAGAGAATTAGTGATGAGTGGGGATAATAAATGTGAAAATGTGTATTTAATAGGGGTATAAAAGGAAAAAGTAGTTTGACTTTTATGATAAGAGGAAAAAAGTTGCTTATAAAAAGGATCAACCTAAAGAGTGAGAAAGTTTTTTATGAAAAAGACCGGAGGGAGTATTTATAACATTTGTTGGACATCCTTTGATGAAACATGATATTAATGTGATTTGACCTTTGTGCTAGGCTAGCTATGAGTAGTAAGTATAGTGTGGCGTTTAGACAAGTAGGAAAGTTGGAAGTAAAGAAAATGTGAAGAGAGAAAAAAATAAAATGGAGAGATAATATCCCTAGGTTAGTCAAACAAAAGCCAAGATTATGCTTTAAAATCAGTGGCTAAGATTTCATCTTATAACAAAATGAGACCCTTTAATCTAAACGGATATGCAACGGAGACATCCCGCAATGGAGACATTCCTTGCCACTCTATTATATTTGAAGCAAGGTTATAAAACCTGGACCAAAAACCGAACCAGTCAGGGTACTGACTCAAGAGTTAGTGGGTCAGATCGAAGTCAAACCGGAGCTAAACCGAGGCCAAACCGGTGATAAATTGAAACTTTTAGGCTTATTAATATGAAATTTAAAGAAAAATAAAAAAAATTGATTTTTAAAAAAAAATACCAGACCGTACTAGTTTTGGGTCCGGACCGGACTATTCTATAACATTGATTTGAAAGAGTAGAGAAAATGACGGTAAATTAAATAAAATATATAAATGACACAATGGCAATAACATCTTTAAATCTTGATTTGTTATATTTCAAGTTTATAACAAAACCATGGTATGTAAAATTGGACCGGCCAGTTCAGACCAAAAATCGGTGAACCGGTTAGCGGTCCGGTTTGGATGAGGGGAGAAAACCGGTAGGAACCAAACCGGTTGACCCAGGGTAACTTCGTTGACCTGGTGGTAACCTGGCATGACATCAGGTTGCTCGGGTCTTTTTTTTATTAAAGTGCCACAAATCGAAACGATGTCGTTTTGGCCAAAAATTTTCTTTTTTAAACACTGTATTTATCAATTTCTGCCTTCCCTCACTCCCACATCACACGATGCCAGTTACTTCTTGTAGACGCTTCTCACTCTTCAAACTCATAGTTCTCTTTTCCCTTATGCATCTTCCACTGAAACTCTAGAAGTGAGAAGTTGAAAATCGCCATTTCATTTCCCCTTCCTTCTTACCCCAAAAACCAGAAAGGTGTCGTATTTTCCATTCATTATCATTGTTCGCTGTGACACCATCGTCGGGAGTGTCATTCACAGAAAAGTTTGACAGTAATCACTCAAAATTTCTAATTCGTAGCAGAGACACCGTCAATGTGATTCTCTCATTTCTCTGAGATCGCTGTGACGCCATGAATCACCATTACCGTCAAATTTATGCACTGGATCACCTTCACCTTCATTGATTGTCAGTTTGCTCTATCACTTGAAATGTTCCGTCTTTGATCGACCTCTTAAAGTAAATTGTAATGTAATGTGTGTCCTTTTCAGAATCCTTATCCTCTTCTTCACATTTTCTTTAGATTATGGGTTTTGGTCTTTTGAATTTATCTTGAGTACTTATTCAGCAAACTAACCAAAGACATTGAGTTTCAGAGTCCAGAAAGTTAGCCTTTTTTCTGTTGGTTTTGACATTTTGATTATAATGTGAAAGGCTAATAGATGCTACAATTAGTTGGTATTTTCTTTTTGGGGAAAAATAAATTCTACAATAAATATTTTTCTTAACTAAGTGAGTTAAGGGCACCAAGATTGACGATCTCTAATTTAAATATAGGATCAACAGAATTTTTATACTAACCTAAAATTCTTACTTTATGATATGAAAAGTGATCAAATGAATGAACCCCTATCAATATGGCTATTGTTGGTGATAAATTTTGTAGCTATAATGTGAAATGCTAATAAAACGTTGTTGTAGTCTATGGCATTTTTAGCACTTGTTCGATCTTAGCACTTCCTCTGTCTTCCATTTGTAGCATTTGTTTGAGTAACCACTTGTTTGGTTTACTAAATCTGTTTTTATTGTTAATTTATGATGATAATCTGTAGCTCTTGTTGGAAACTTGGAATATTTTATTTGTGCTCTGTTCTGAGAATTTTTGTCATGGATAATACAAATGTTGCTGAGATTTAGACCCTCACTAGTAATGAGAATGCAACTACTAATGTTGCTGGTCCTACAACTAATAAATCTGAGTTTCCCTCATCAGCTCATGGACCTAGAAAAATGACCTAGCATGGGCATATTTTGCCCTTAAAAAGATGGGAATGTAAATATATATACATGTCTTTATTGTGCATGAAGTTATAGAGGAGGCGGAATAAATAGGATGAAGCAGCACCTTGATGGTGTCACTGGCCAAGTAGCTTCTTATAAAAAGGTTCCTTATAATATACATAATAAGATGCAAGAATCTTTAAAATAAAGTGCAAAGAAAAAGACTTATAAAAATCTTCAGGAGGACATTGAAGATATAGAAAGTAACAATGAACCAACTGCTTCAACTTCAATTATGACAGTCCCTGAGAGTAGTGCCGACAAGAGGAGAGTTCCTGAGAGTGTTAAGAATTATTTTGCTCCTAGGACAACTCCTGGTTCACAACCAAGCATCAAAAGTGTATTGTCAAATAAAGAAGCTCAATACAAAGCCAACATGTCTATCGCTGAATAGGCTATCACTAATTGTGTTCCATTTAATTCTTTTAATTTCCCTTTATTTCAAAGAGCTCTTGATGTTATTGCTTCGATTAAGCCTGGATTTAAAGGCCCTAATGCATATGATTTTAGAGTTAACTTGTTGAGAGGTTGAAAAAAGGAATGCAAACTACTCATCAACAGTCATCGAGCTAAATGGAGCGAAAAGGGTTATACACTTGTGGCGGATGGTTGGACTGATGTTAGCAACCAAACTTTGATAAATTTATTAGTCTATTATACTTATGGCATGGTGTTTGTGAAATCAATGGATGCTTCATATTTAGTCAAGGATGCAAAAAAATTATTCTCTTTATTTTGTGAGGTGATTGAGTGGGTTGGTCCTAAGACTATTGTTCACGTGGTGATTAACAATGCATCCAACTTTGTAGCGTGTGGCAAGTTGATCAAACAAAGGTATAAAACAATTTATTGGTCATCGTATGCTGGCTAATGTTTAAATCTTTTGTTGAAAGATATTGCAAACATGCCTCATGTATGAGATCTTGCGACAAAGGCATCTAAGATAACCATATTTGCTTATAATCATATGGTTTTCTTTTCATGGCTAAGAAAAAGAGAGGGTTGTAAAGAAGTTGTGTGTCCAAAAGCAACAAGGTTTGCTACTACTTTCATTACTTTGCATAGCATTTATATGCATAAGCATGACTTGTGGGCTTTAGATGTTGACAAACATTTTGTTGAGCACAAATTAGCAAGTAAAGCTAGGAAATTGTTTAGCGCTATCATATTGGATAGTCAGCTGTGGAATGATTGCTTCCATGTTGTGAAGATTGTGTCTCCTCTCATAAAATTATTGAAAATTATTGATTATAATGAAAAGCCTTTATTGCCTTATATTTATGAAGTCATTCAAAGGGCCAAAAGTGCAATCAAGGAGATGTTTAATAAGAGTAAGGAACAATATATGTCGTACATAGATATTATTCAAGCTCAATGGGATAAGCATTTAAAGTGTCACCTGCATGCATCCACATATTTTTTGAACCCTGCATTCTTGTATAGTCATGTGTTTGTTCATAAGCATAGGGTAGTACAGGGTCTAGTTGATGTGTTTGAGTCCTACTCTGGTCCAATTAATGACTATCTTATGATGATGCAACAGTTAGCTGTTTATTGTGATCGTAAAGATTCATTTAATAAAGTGTCATATGAAAAAGTAGCCTAGAAACTAGACCCATGTAAGTAACAAAGTATATAAATTTCATTTTAATTGCACTTTTAATTACTATAACATGTAATTATCACTTATAACTAAATATTGCAGGTGGGTGGTGGATATTCTATGGGGTTCTGTTCCAGAATTGCAAAAGATTGTTGTACACATCCTTAGCCAAACTGCTTCATCTTCTGGCTGTGAGAGAAATTGGAGTTTGTTTGAGCGTATCCACACCAAAAGAAGAAAAATATTACAACATGAAAGACCAAAATGATTTGGTTTATACGAACTATAATCTACGATTGAAGAATAGGTTAGTTTATAGATGTTTAAATTGAATATAAACTTTGATTAAGTTTAGGCTTTTTGCAAATTATATTTGATTACTTTGATATTCTTTGCTATTGGCTTATTGCATGAGTATATTCAAGAAGAAGAAAACTGATTATGATCCAATTGACTTTGAATCAATTGACAAAGTAGACTTTTGGGTAGTTGAAGAAGATACAACTCCCGACTTTGATGATGCAGATATAGCAAATCTTGAAAGTACTGCTACTGCTAGTAATGAAGAAATCGAACAAACTTCAACTTTTGCTGGGGGTTCTGAAGGTTTGTATCTCCTATTATGATTTATGATTATATTCTTGTATAATTAAATACTTACTTATTCATTATCACTTATATTAATTCTTGTAATATAGGTGATGAAGACATGGATATTCCTAAGCCTCCATCTTTGAATGATGATCATAATGCTAGTGTTTTTTGTTTTCCTCTTACAGCTTCGCCTCCTAATTCTATAGATTCGAATGCAGTCCAACATAATTTTGAGGGCATTGACTAATAGTTCTAGTGCCTATGGATTTGAATAGATTATGTTACTAGTCTTTGTTTTGGTTTTTGTTTTATAGATAGGATTGGGCGATGCTGTTTGTTTTGATTTTTGATTGGCAAGGAGCTTTTAAAGGATTATGTAATACTTTTGTTGTTTTGCATTGGTTGGAGAAAAATCCTTATATACTTAATGATACACTTATAGCTATTAGGTTTAGGAGGTTATATTAGACTATTGGTTGGAAAAAAAACTCTTATATAGCTTTTTGAATGGTATTCATAAACATTTAAATTATATAAATATATATTTTTAATTGACCTTGGTCTGACCCCTGGGTTGACCCCGATTTAAACCACTGACCTTTGACCTAGTGCATCGGCCGATTCAGTATCTGGTCTAGTTTTCAATACCTTAAACAAAACTATATAAAACTAAACATTATAAATATTTTTAAATAAAACTACTTGAAAAATATACATTTTCACATTTGTATATTTTAAAATTAAATAACTTTGTATGTTTAAAATATATTTTAAAATAAACTAATAAATTGAAAGATTAAACAAATCAAATGATATATGTGTAAAATACATTTCCATATATGTATATGTTTAAAAATAAATTTGAAATAAATAGATCTCTCATATTTGTGAGGATGAGTACTCCATGGAGTTAGCTGGGGTAAGAAGGGGCCATAATAAAGAGCATCAATAGAAGAACTTTCTTCCCAAAATCTCTCTATATTTGGAAAGAAAAGTTCAATTTCCTTCATATTTTTCTTTCCTCTACTCACTTTTCTTTCCTCACACCCAAATAAAGAAAAACTCCAATCCACCCTTATTTTCTTTTCTTTTAACTTATTATCCCATTCAAACATGGGGTTAGGGTCCCATTTAGTCATGACTCATTGTTTAAACTTAATCAAATTATTTGGGGAAGTGAATATGTATGTTTCTAGCTAGTTTCACGTGGCTCTCTACTCCAACTAAGTTCATTTTCAATATGTTAAGTTTGTGATTTGTTTATCATAAAAATAGTTTTGGTTTCATATATAGAATGGTGTAGAAACTGTTTGATCACCACATTTATGTTTGAAACGATAGAAATGAATGGTCAACTTGAATATTAGGGAAAAGAAAGATATTCTATATCAGTTAACCCAAAAATCAATGTAGTTCTAACCAACTAATTCTTTTTTTTAGAATGATGTAGTAGTACTTAAGTTGTATGTTGATTGATAAGTTGATTGACTTACTATGTCGCTCACGCACTTTCAGGGCCTGTTCGTTATAAGGAGAGGGGAGGAAAAAATTTGAGTTCGATTTAATAACATAAAATAAGAAAAATAGGTAAAAATTTTTAAATTTTTTTTTGTACTTTTTTATTTTACATCTTCTTTTTATTAAAATTTTGTAACCCTACTCTTTCAATTTTTTTATATCCAACTCATAAAAAATTTTCCTCCTCTCTAATTCCCTCTACCAAAAAACCCATTAGAATAATTACAAAATTACTATAATCTTTTTTCTTTGTAGTATATTTTTATAGTAGGGTAATTTGATTAAAAAATAGGGTTGAGGTCTAATTTTTCCCCGGAATTTTTTTTAGTGCAATGTCGCCCTAGAATTGTTAAAAGTGGAGCAATGTTGCCTTTCATATTAACCATAGTTAACTTTGACCATTAAATTATCTATTTGACTCATTTATGTATATGTGGCAACCACATGTGCTCTCACCTCTCCACCTCATCATCTTCTCTCCTCTCTCTCTCTCTCCCCCTCCTCCCTCCTCTTTACTCTCACTGTGCACACAATTCGTCTCCTCTCTCCCTTTCTTGCTTCTTCATCTTCTTCAATCTTCCTTAGCTTATTTGAATTTGAATCAATGATGAATCATACCTAATGTGTAGACAGTGAGATGGATGGCGATAAGACTCTAAACCACCGATGCAAGTACTGCTGATGAAAACGATGGGGGCATAATTAAGGAGGAGGCGTAGGGTGATTTCTGGCTAGTTGGGATATCTCATGTGATTTAAGGGTCTTTGTAACTCTTCCTCTCTATCACTCTTACTACCTATTAAAGTTTAATTTCACCGTCGAAGGTCTAAGATTTTTCTCATATTCATCTTTCCATTTTTGTTCATTTTGTAGCGTTGGTGAAAACAATTAGAGAGGAAGAAAAGATGTTGAAAGGCTTTTTGCAAGTGTTCTTACCTTCTTTTGGGTCAATAGTTCTTGATCTCTGTTATGGATCTCAAATGCATTTTAGCCAACAAACTCAGAAGATGACCATGGCACTACCAATTCTACTGTAGTTGTGCCGCTACCACCATTGTCATAGTAGCAACAGTTATTGTAGCCCCATCGAGCTTCAATCACCTATTCCACTATTTTTTTCTTCTTTTCCTTGAAAGATGGATATTGAAGATTAAAGCTTAGTTTTGTAGTTATGGTCTATTTCATACCCAAAGAAGTATAAAGAAAATATAAAGTAAGAAGAAAGGTGTTTATCTTGTATCTTACGTTTTTTTTATTTGGTTTCATTTAATCAGTGGTGGGTTGTAATGATCTCTTATCTTCTCTATCACTTTAGCCAAGAAACTTAGAAGATGGCTATGGAAGATTGAATCTATGAAGAGGAGATGGTGAGGAGAATGATGAGGTGGATGGTGAGTATGTGGTTCATATTATTCAAACTAATAGTTAAAATTAACTCCCTAAAATTAACTCCCTGATGGTTGGGGCAACGTTACTCCACTTTTAAAACTTCATAAGTGACATTACACTAAAAACAAACTTTTAGGGCAAAATTGAGATTTTCTGACGACCTTCAGAGTAAAATTAGATCTTAACCGTGAAAAAATAAGCACCTAAACAGTCTCTAAGTCTTTTATACCTTGTATTTTTTTCTTCTCTCTTTTTTAACTCAAATCTTGATATAAAAATATATTTGGTAGGGGTACTTTTGTCATTTTCCCTTAGTTTGTTATTTCTGCATGTTAGGCTTACAATATAAGCCAAAGTTGTATTCAGTAGACATTATGCATTTGAGTGATATATGAATCTCTTCCCCTCATCTTCCTCTTTTTTTCTATCGATATTCTCTCTTTCTCCTTCTTTTCAAGTCTGATCTATATCATTTGGTATCAAAGCAACCATTGATCCTGATGGCTGACAATACGCGATCACAAGTAGCTATGTGAGAAATAGAGGAACACCTGCGTGCTGAAATTGAATGAAATTTTGAACAAATCAAAGCTTAATTCATAGATGTGAATGAGATGAAAGGGCAGCTAAATGGTTCACAAGATCATATGCAAAGAATGTCGTTACAGCTCGCCAATCTACAGAATCAAGGAGGATATGGATAAGGCAAGAACAGAGACGAAGATTATTACGTGCCTACCAGGTATACGAAACTCAAATTTCCAGTATTTAGTTCTTCTAATATCGATGCTTGGTTGGAAAAGTTTGAACGCTACTTTCTGCTTGATGGCACTCCTAATGGAAGAAAAACTATGCTATCAAGTATAGCACAGGTTGCAAAAGTGTACAAGTAGTTCCAGTACTTCAAAAGCAGTCAGAATGGGGTGGTTCCCTGGCTAATGTTTGTAGAAGCAATCAGGGTGCGTTTTGGTCCATATATGAATATCCGATAGAGGACTTGATGTGATTGAGACAACAGGGAAGCTTATTGGAATATCAGCGAGAATTTGATAATCTTATGTGTAAGGTAGACTTACCAGAGCAAAAATGTCTCAACTGCTTCCTAGGAGGACTCAAACCAAAACTAGCTTCAGGGGTCAAGTTATTAAGGCTACAGACACTCCTCTAAGCTACTAAGTTGGCTCAGCTTCAAGAGTCAAATTTAGACTCTATTAATCGTTATACTCAAAGTCATGCGACGGGGAAATCTATTGCATACTCATCAAAAGGGTTACTACCAACACCTTTGAAAACGTGGAATTCAGATCTAAAAAGGTTAGCTATAAGTACTTTAACAAATTCGAACACGAAGGGTATCTTGGGACGTCCTAATGTTATGTTCAAGCAAAAACTTACTCTAAAAGAGTTGGAAGAGTGTCACGTAAAGAATCTTTGTTACTATTGCCGAGAGAAATACATACCTATCCATGATTGTGTAGCCATGAAGAAAACCCATATTTCATGATGGAGATTACTCATGACACACCTGAGGTGAGAAATGACCATGTGATAATAGAAGGGTTGGCTCTAAAAATAGTAGAGACAATCAATTGGAACAGCCTATAATATCATTAAATGCTATGTATGTACTTTCTGATGATTATAAGACTTTACAAGTAATGGGTCAGATTGGAAAAAAGAAAATCCATATTTTAGTAGATACAAGTTGTACACATAATTTTCTGGATGTAGCTATGGGGTAGGAATTAGGATTTTAAACTTAGATAACTTAACCACTATTGGTTTCGATTGCTGGAGGTGGAAGAATGTTAGCAAATGAGAGCTTACTAATATGAGATGGATGGCAGGAGGGGTTCAATTTGAGACTATTGTGTTATTATTACCTCTTGGAGGGTGTGATATGGTAGTAGGAATGTAGTGGCTGAAGCAGTTAGGCATTATTAAATTAGATTGTAAAAATCTAATCATGGAGTTTTAATGGAAAGGTAAGCCAGCTAAGTTACAGGGATGTGAAAGTGGTAAGAATCGAATTATTGCATAAGCAAAAATGATGTAATTCTTACATGCCAAGAAGGAACACATGGCATATCAAATTATTCTTATGAGTTGCCAGACCATTTCAATATTATCAGCTGAGGAATCACATGAAGAATTGAATAAATTGTTGATTGATATGACCACTTGGTCCATGAACCTGTATCCTTGCCTCCCTCCCGTGGGGACCATGATCACAAGATTTTATTAAAAGAAGGTACAACACCAATTAAACTACAACCCTACCGGTACCCTACAGCACAGAAAGATGTCATTGAAACTATGATTGAGGATATGCTAGACCAAGGGATTATACAACATAGTACATCTCCATTTGCAACTCCCATTGTCTTAGTTAAGAAAAAGGATGGAAGTTGGCGAATATGTGTGGATTATAGAGCCCTTAACAAAATTACCATCCGATATAGCTTCCATATTCCTTTGATTGAGGATTTACTTAATGAATTATCGCTAAGGTGTTCTCAAAGCTTGACTTGCATTCCAGATATCATCAAATACATATGCAAAAGGAAGATATATACAAGACAGCTTTTCAAATTCATGCTGGCCATTATGAATACCTTGTGATGCCATTCGGTTTGACAAATGCTCCTTCTACCTTTCAAGCTATTATGAATAAGATATTCAATGGATTACTATGTAAATTTGTGCTTGTCTTCTTTGATGATATATTGGTTTATAGTTCTGACCTAACCTCTCACTTGTACCACCTGAGAACTGTCTTTGATGTTTTACAGAAAAATATTTTTTTAGTAAAGAAGACTAAATGTACTTTTTCTATAAGTATAGAATACTTGGGTCATGTGATCTCGAATGGTCATGTGTCAGCTGACCCTGCTAAGTTGAAAGCTATGGAAGAGTGGCCAAAGCCTCAAACTTTGAAAGATGTTCGGGCATTTTTGGGACTATCGGGATACTACCGATGATTTATAAAATCATATAGTTTGTTGGCTCAACCTTTAATGGAGTTGTTAAAGAAAAATGGCTTTATATGGTATGTACAAGTTGTACAAGCATTTCTGAATCTTAAATAGGCCCTAATCAATGCACTGATCCTTGCCTTACCTGATATGTCTCGGCCGTTTACCTTGGAAACTGATGCATCAAAGATTGGCATTAGTGTAGTCCTAACTCAAAAGGGTCACTCGATTACATTTGTCAACAAGGTACTTTCACCTCGCAATCAACTATTATCAGTGTATGACAAAGAACTATTGGCCATCATATACATGGTTTTGAAGTAGCATCAATACTTATCAGTTTAGCCTTTTGTTCTTCTTATAGACTAGAGGAGCTTAAAATTCTTATTAAACCAATGTTATCCACCTCTTCTCAATACACATGGATAACTAAATTGATAAGCCTTCAATATGAAATAAATATTGCAAAGGTTCTAATAATGGAGCAGTCAATACATTATCTCGAGAAATACATATGGAACTACTTCATTTGGCAGTTGCTACATTCTTTACTGAGCTATAGACCCAAATTTGGCGCCAATGGCAATAAGATGTTGATATGTAAAATATCATTACAGCTCTCCAAAATGACCAACCTCAGTTGCATGATGGAATGTTACTCAGGAAGAAAAGGTTGGTGATTGGACCATCTCAACATGATTTGAAACAATTAATCATGCAATGTGTTAAATATGATTAGTTTTGATGATGACAAATATAGATGTCAAATATTAAGTATAAGAAGCTTGCATAGTATAATTTTCTAATACATTGACTAACTATTTGATGTTGCATATATTGTAGATTAGTCAAGCAATGGAAGAAAGAAATTGAGGAATAAGGAACTTGCAAGAATTAATGAAAAATATGAAGATTCAAGTTTTTATGGGTACTGTAGCAATACGGTTACTGTAGCAATTGGCACTGTTTGGCACTGTTTGGAACTGTAGCAGAGTGATTTTTAACAAATCACTAGAATGATTTGATGAATCACTCGAGTGATTCAGCAAAAATAAAAATCACTCGAGTGATTCAGCAAATCACTCGAGTGATGTTCAGCATTTCAGAGTCTGTTCTTCGTCCAGCTGAGCGAGGTCTGGGTATTTGATCATATCTCTCGTAATACAACTCCAAATGAGACAAAACGAATTGAATATGAAACTAGACTCTCAATGCGTCATTTGGACACCAGAACCAACATCAAAGAAGCTCATATGACGGAGATATAAGTGTTCTAATTTGACCTTCATGTCAGCGTCACTTTCTGGAACAGTCTTAGTATTTTAGCTATAACTCTCAAACCACTGATCCTATTGAGCTGTAACCAGTGCCATATGAAAGTATACTTCCAGGGCTTTCGATTGATATATAATACAGAATTTTTGGAGTCATATTCGAAGAGTTATGGCATCTGAAAGTTGACCTCTATTTACTGAAGAACTGGAAACGGATCACTCGAGTGATTTCAGCATTCACTCGAGTGATATGGCATTTCACTGGAAGTGATCGAAAAATCACTGCAAGAAAAATTCACTGTTTCAGATTTCACTTCCAGTGATCTCCAAATCACTCGAGTGATATCTCAAATTTTCCAAATCACTTTCAGTGATATCTCAATTTTTCCATTTCACTTCCAGTGATCTCCAAATCACTCGAGTGATATTTCAACTTTGCCAAATCACTTCCAGTGATCTCCAAATCACTTCCAGTGATATCTCAGATTTTCCATTTCACTTCCAGTGATCTCCAAATCACTCGAGTGATATCTCAACTTTGCCAAATCACTTCCAGTGCGCCTGAAATCACCGGAAGAAAAATACACTGTTTTGAAAATCACTTCCAGTGAATGCCAAATCACTCGAGTGATGCGCCAAGTTTTCCAAATCACTTCCAGTGATCTTGAATCACTCGAGTGATACCTGAAAGTTTCCAAATCACTTCCAGTGAATCAAAAATCACTGCAAGAATATTTCACTGTTTGCCAAATCACTTCCAGTGGTTGCTGAATCACTTCCGGTGAATATTAAAATTCCTCAGATCACCTCCAGTGCACTAACTGATCATTTCCAGAGAATACCAACATGCACCAGATCACTTCCAATGAACTGATATGCCAGTTTCTCAGTTTCACTTCCAGCCTCAAATCACTACCAGTAAGATATTATATAATTGAGTGATATGATGATTTTTAACAGAAGAAGCTTGAACGCACTGCCAGTGAATCCCAACTGAATCAGTATTGCTTCCGTGCATTAAAATGCACTCAAAAGATATACTTACTCTTACAGTGAAATACTGATCACCTCCAGTGAAGTGACACCACTCTCAAGTGAATTGATATCACTGCAAGTAAATTTACTGATACTTAGAGTGATTCACTATTCTTTACAGAATCATGGAAATTACTCAAGGGATCATTATTATCGAGTCAATGATATGCTTATTCTTAGAAAGCTACTGCAAGTGGAATGCTTATGTAAATCACTTCCAGAAGTATGACAGAAACAAGGAAAATGATTTCATGGTACACTCGAGGGATGCTGATAATTACCAGTGGAATATTATCTTATGAAAATCACCTCCAGTGAAATCAAGTCCACTTCCAGTGATTCTCTAGTTTTCTGAAATCACTCACAGTGAAGTTTGTGATCACCCGAGTGATATTTTCTAACGACTATTTCTCTGAGTGGTTTTACAGGTGTTATACACTACCGATCACATGGCTTACACAGATCAATATTAAATGACAACTATTCGTGGGCGGCAGCAAATTTCATAAGTAACGGAAGACAAATACTATTGCATCTGTCAAACCAATGGGCAAATTGTAAGAAACGCTGAAGCATGTGTCAGAGCACGATCAACGGGAAAATATTTAAATACACTCAACAACCGTGCAAAGCAATGGGACTCCAACAAAAAATGAAGTAGTGACTGTCTAAACATCAGATGGGATTATAACAGAAAAATATCCGAATGGGCTCAACGGTCAAATGAATCAACAGACTCTAACGGATATCTTCCACAACTCAACTATAAATAGGAGAGGATTCAAACACAGAAAAGAGATGATACGACAGTAACCAAACACATGAGCAATGAGAACCCAACTGCCAACATGCTGATATCATAAGTCGTCCGCCTCATATACTCTCTTTTCTTATCTGTTTATATATCATGTACATTTGAGAGTGAATATTTGTATTGTACTTCAATGAGTATCCTATCTACTCTGTAAGAGAGTTTGTAAATCCTTACAAATATATTTCTGTATTGAACTCAAGGTAGAGGGACCTTGAGAGGGTTGATTACCTTACGGGAAGGTTGTAGAGAGAATTGCTAGTAGTACTTTCTGCTCACAAGACTTACAAGGTGCAAGCAGTAGAGAACGTTGCTGCTCGTAAGACTTACAGTGGTGTAAGCAGGAGAGAACGTTGCTGCTCATAAGACTTGCACAGGTAAGCAAGAGAGAAAGGACTTTGGGATTGCTTTGCTCAACTTACCGTAAGAGGGTGTAAACCTTACAGTGTGTAAGGGGGAGTAACTTCATAAGAGATTTGTAGAGGCTTTTCTTATGCCCGATTAAACAAGAAGATAGTGGATTGAAAATCTCAGGAGGAGCCTGGGGACTGGACGTAGGTCATCGTGGATTGGACTGAACCAAGATAAATCACAGTTTGCATAATCTCTTCCCTAAGCTTTTACATTTCCAGCATATATGATTTACATATCAACTTATGTTTCTATCCTTCCGCATGTATTGATTTAATAAGTTGCGAAAAGATTTTAAAAGACTATACTTTCTTATCACACACCCAATTCACCCCCCTCTTGGGTGTCAGCGAGTTCTAACACAATGGTTACATTCGGGACCATAAGGTAGGCATTCAGGGATCCAAGCAACCCATCAAAGGATTAAGTCATTGTTTTATTGGAAGGGAATGCTTAGAGACATCAAGGCTTTTATCAAAGTATGTGAAACTTGTCTTCACTGCAACTATGACACTAGTGGATACCCCAATTTACTTGAATCTTTGCCAATTCCAGGGGGTGTTTGGCAGAGTATATCAATGGACTTTATCGAGAAATTACCAAAGTCACAGGGTAAGGATACAATTTAGGTCATTATTGATAGATTTAGTAAATATGGCCACTTCATTACTTTGTCTTATCCTTTCACAGCTACAACTTTGGCTTAGTCTTCATTGACAATGTTTATATGTTACATGGGGCTCCAGTGAATATTGTAGTGATAAAGATCCTCTGTTCACTAGCCAATTTTAGCGGAAATTTCTTCTTCGAATTGGTGTTGAACAAAGATTATTCACAGCATATCATCCACAAACGGATGGCCAAAGTGAAGTAGTTAATCGTTGTTTGAAACATTACCTTTTGTGCTTTACATAGCATCAACCACGAGAATGGGTTCATTGGCTACCACTAGCAAAATGGTGGTATAACACCACCTATCACACATCTACCTCTGCTGCTCCTTTTGAAGTCATGTATGGGAAACCCCCACCTCTACAAATTCCTTAAATTCCTTAAGAATCTGCTGTAGATTTGATAAACCGATCATTTTCTACTCACGAAACTCTACTTGTCCAATTGAAAGAAACATTGGTTACTGCAATTAATAATATGAAGCAGTCTACATATAAACATCGTAGTGAGCGTCAATTTGCAGTTGGAGATTGGGTCTTTTTAAAACTTCCAGCGTATCGTCAAGCTTTTGTGCCACATCGATCCTCTTAGAAACTCGCTCTATGCTACTATGGTCCTTTTCAGGTTTCTCATTGCATTGGTGAGGTGTCCTATACTCTAGAACTACCTCCTTCTTCAAAGGTTCATTCCACCTTCCACGTGTCATTACTCAAATAATGCCCTAATCCTTACATTCCAGTTATGCCTTTGCCTGATGATATTGATGTTACTTCTCAGCACCCATGTAAACATTTCACCATTTTGGATCGTTGGGTTATACCATGTAATAACAGGGAGCTTACTCAAATTTTAATTTACTAGGCTAATGAACTACTAAAGGACACTACTAGGGAGTCATGGACGGACATGGTTCAACGCTTCCCTGTGTTTATAGGTCACGCCCATCCTTGAGGACAAGGATGTTTTTAAGGGGAGGATAATGATATGAAAATATATTCTGGCAGGGGTACTTTTGTCATTTTCCCTTAGTTTGTTATTTTCGTATGCTAGGCTCACGATATAAGCCAAAGTTGTATTCAGTAGACGTTATGCATTTGAGTGATATCTGAATCTCTTCCCCTCATCTTCCTCTTCTTTTCTATTGATATTTTCTCTTTCTACTTCTTTTCAGGTCTGATCTATATCAAATCTATTACAAACACTGTATTGTTTATTCAACAATTTCTTACTCTCACTTTACCACTACATTAGGGACTTGGTCTCCAATTAAATGAAATTAACACAACTTATATTAAATCAAAAGGAAAGATCGGATCTTGTATATTCCAAAACAAACAAACACAAAATAAAAAGGAGCAATTAATTTGATATGTCTCCATCCAATTTCATGTGAGAAAAATTATTAATTCAAGTTAGTAACTCTTGCATTTGAAAAATTCATTATGAAAGTGAAATTGCAAATTGAATTTCATGAAAAAATGTATCATTATAATTTAAAGTCTTAAATCTCTAGTACATACTTATCCAAACATCTTGGCCCCTAACTACTGTAATTATATGTTGATATTCGGGGAGAAGGGGAGCTCATCTCTCTTACATGAAACCCTAACCCTTCATCAATGAATTCTCATCAACAATTAAATTGAATCTGATTCTGATAGTCATTACTGCCAAGTTGAATCTCTTATTGTCATAGACTGATCCACAGTTTCAATTCAACCCCCATTACCTAGCTAATGCAGATCGCCTACTGGTACGAGTTCTTGCAACTTCTGAGTAATCATAGAGGACAATCGGATAGTTCGTCCTTCTCTTATTAAAAATTGATCTATACGCAGTTAGGCTCTAATTAGAGAGTTCATCTCTCTCTTATTCGTTTAATTAAATTGGAAATCTAGGAGAAGATCTTTAGAATTTCTCTTTAGCTCTAATCATTATGTTAGGATTGGTAGGCACACAGTGGAAGAATTAAAATTTAAAATTGCAAAAGTTTACTGATCGCAATTGCGAATCTATCAAAGGCATTTCAATTGAGTTAGAAAGATTCGTACATTATTCATGTTTGTTTGAATGCCCACAATCATCAACATATTGCAAGTTCTCAAATCTTCATGCTTAGTTGCTCCTGAAATAATTTCCCCGGCATCTACATATCCGCTAATTCTTCTTAAAAGAGCATTAAACTCTATGAGTGTTAGATTAACCATCCCCGACATCAACATGTTGGCTAGTTCTTCTTTGAAGTTTTTCCTTTTGGATCTTAAGGAGCTAACTACTAAGATCAAGTCCCTCTACTAGTATCCACACGAACAGGACCCAACACCGGCAGCATGCTAGCGCCTCCCATGTGTTAGAACTGGCTGACACCCAAGAGGGGGGGTGAATTGGGTGTATAATAAGAAAGTCTGATATTTAAAAATCTTTTTGCAGACTGTAAACTTAGTATATATGGAAGCAGTAATTATGTAAAGCGTATATGCTGGAAATATAAAAGCTTAGGGAAGAGAATGTGCAAACTGTGATTTATCCTGGTTCGGTCCAATCCACGATGACCTACGTCCAGTCCCCAGGCTCCTCCTGAGATTTCCAATCCACTATCTTCTTGTTTAATCAGGCACAAGAAAAGCCTTTACAAATTCACAAGAGTTACTCCCCCTTGCACACTGTAAGGTTTACTCCTTCTTACAGCAAGTCGAGCAAAGCAATCCTAAAGTCCTTTCTCTCTTGCTTACCCGTGCAAGTCTTATGAGCAGCAACGTTCTCTCCTGCTTACACCACTGTAAGTCTTACGAGCAGCAACATTCTCTACTGCTTACACCTTGTAAGTCTTACAAGCAGAAAGTACTACTAGCAATTCTATCTACAACTTTCCTGTAAGGTAATCAACCCTTTCAAGGTCCCTCTACCTTGAGTTCAATACAGAAATATATTTGTAAGGATTTACAAACTCTCTTACAGAGTAGATAGGATACTCACTAAAGTAGAGCACAAATATTCACTCTCTCAAATATACATAATATAGAAGATGAAGTAGAGCAAAGAGTGGTCGGAGGTAGAAGACTTAGAATATCAGCTTGTTCATGTTCTCATTGCGTTGCTTACCTTTCTGTGTTTGAATCCTCTCCTATTTATAGCTGAGTTGTGGAAGATGACCGTTGTAAACATCCATCCGTTAGAGTCTGTTGATTCATTTGACCGTTGAGCCCATTCAGATATTTTTCTGTTGTAATCCCATCTGATGCTTAGACAGACACTCCTTCATTTTCGGTTGGAGTCCCATTGCTTTGTATGGTCATTGAGTGTATTTAAATATTTTCCCGTTGATCGTGCTCTGACATATGCTTCAGCGTTTCTTACAGTTTGCCTATTGGTCTGACAGATGCAATAGTATTTATCTTCCGTTACTTATGAATTTTGCTGCCGCCCATGAATAGTTGTCGTTTGAATAGAGAGTTCAGTTACTTGTCATGTGCGTGATGGTGGAGTACAGCTGTAACACACTTATGAATATAATCGTTAGGAAATATTTGTATCTCAACAGACTAATAAGAATCACTGGAAGTGTTTTCTGAAAAACAGTAATAAGACCATCGGGAGTGATCTTGTTTTCACAACTGAGTAGTAAAATGATATACCATATGATTTTGATAGCAATTTGGAGAAATCAGTAATAATAGAATTTCACTAGCAAAATCAGTTGTTCTTTATGGAAGTAATTGCAAATGAATCATAGTGTATGTAGGAAAGTGTTTACTGGAACAATAAATCATTATTGGAGAAAATACAATATCACTGAAAGTGAATATGATATCACTGGGAGTGAATTTAAAATCGTTGAAAGCTTCTGACAGTGATTACTGGTTCACTGGAAGTGATCTTGAAATTTCCATGTTTCACTCGAGTGAATTTGGAATCACTGGAAGTGATTTTGTAAATAGTGATTTCTTCTTGGAATGATTTCCAATTCACTGGAAGTGATTTGCAATTTTTTCAAATATCACTCGAGTGATTTGAGATCACTAGAAGTGATTTGGGAAACAGTGAAATATTCTTGCAGTGATTTTGAATCCACTGGAAGTGATTTGCAACTTTTCAATCTTCACTCGAGTGATTCAAGATCACTGGAAGTGATTTGGCAAACAGTGAAATATTCTTGCAGTGATTTTGAATTCGCTAGGAGTGATTTGGTGAAAATGCAACATCACTCGAGTGATTCAGGATCACTGGAAGTGATTTGGAACTCTTGGCACAGCACTCGAGTGATCTGGCATTCACTGGAAGTGATTTTCAAAACAGTGTATTTTTCTTCCGGTGATTTCAGGCGCACTGGAAGTGATTTGGCAAAGTTGAGATATCACTCGAGTGATTTGAAGATCACTGGAAGTGAAATGGCAAAGCTGAGATATCACTGGAAGTGATTTGGAGATCACTGGAAGTGATTTGGCAAAGTTGAGATATCACTGGAAGTGATTTGGAGATCACTGGAAGTGATTTGGAAAATTTGAGATATCACTCGAGTGATTTGGAGATCACTGGAAGTGAAATCTGAAACAGTGAATTTTTCTTGCAGTGATTTTTCGATCACTGGAAGTGAAATGCCATATCACTCGAGTGATTTGCCAAATCACTCGAGTGATCCGTTTCCAGATCTTCAGTAAATAGAGGTCAACTTCCAGATGCCATAACTCTTCGAATATGACTCCAAAATTTCTGTATTATATATCAATGGAAAGCCCTGGAAGTATACTTTCATATGGCACCGGTTTCAGCTCAATAAGATCAGAGGTTTGAGAGTTATAGCCAAAATACCAAGACTGTTCCAGAAAGTGACGTTGTCATGAAGGTCAAATTAGAACACTTATATCTCCGTCATATGAGCTTCTTTGATGTTGGTTCTGGTGTCCAAATGACGCATTGAGAGTCTAGTTTCATATTCAATTCGTTTTGTCTCATTTGGAGTTGTATTACGAGAGATATGATCAAATACCCAGACCTCGCTCAGCTGGACGAAGAACAGACTCTGAAATGCTGAACATCACTCGAGTGATTTGCTGAATCACTCGAGTGATTTTTATTTTTGCTGAATCACTCGAGTGATTCATCAAATCATTCTAGTGATTTGTTAAAAATCACTCTGCTACAGTTCCAAATAGTGCCAAACAGTGCCAATTGCTACAGTAACCGTATTGCTACAGTACCCACTGCTACAGTACCCATAAAAACTTGAATCTTCATATTTTTCATTAATTCTTGCAAGTTCCTTATTCCTCAATTTCTTTCTTCCATTGCTTGACTAATCTACAATATATGCAACATCAAATAGTTAGTCAATGTATTAGAAAAGTATACTATGCAAGCTTCTTATGCTTAATATTTGACATCTATATTTGTCATCATCAAAACTAATCATATCTAACATTCTCCCCCTTTTTGATGATGGCAAATCCTTCAAGAAAAATATGCATGAATGTGAATAGACAAATTGAGTGCAACATATTTTTCCATTTCTCTCCCCCTATTTGACATTAGCAAAAAGTTTGAAGTATAAAGAAGAAGGTTGCTTGGAGAAGTATTTATGAAAGTACATTTGAAATATCATTTTCTCCATTAATCAAAATAAACAGTTTACTCTCCCCTTTTTGAAAGTAATGATATTTGAATGTGATGCAAATGAAAAATGTTTTCAATAAATCTCTCATAATGAAAGATATGCAAGGCATGTATAGAGCATAAAGAGAGAGAGGAGGGTTTAGAAATGCTCATTTGAGTTTGGTAGGTTGATTGTAGACCCATGAAGTCCAGCTTATGCCACATTCTCAGTGCAACTCTGATGTGTCTTCATATTGTCTCTAGGATGCTCTTGAGCTTCTATTCCATATTTTTATCACATATGGCTAATGTTCCTTTGTATTGGCATAGGGCTTTCAATGTTGTAGCCAATATATTTCTCTTGATTGATTATCACAGTATATGTCCTCAAGATTGATATATTCTTCTCGTAGCATGCTGAGGAATGATCTTCTCATAGAGCAAATTCTCCTGTCATAAGTTAAAAATATTCTTGCAAGGAGAAAGGTTAGTGCAATCAAGTATTAACAATTTCCTTTCTATAAAATATATGCAAATTAGGATGAAGAAAAGAAAAGGTATAAGTATCTCATCATCAAAACTAATCAATTGAAGGTGAATACAGATGGTATGGTATAATGATTTTCTAAATCAAGGAGATAAGCTTTTAAGATATGAAACACATGTGAATGTGAAGCTCCCCCTTAATGAGTGCATGGCTTTAAGAAATATGACGAATTCAATTAAGAACTCTCATGGATTTGAACAACCATTGAGGAAATTGTGTAGAGACATAAAGCATGAAATTTTAAAGTTTTAGTCCCATTTTGAAAATGATGCATGAGTAATTGGGAAGTGTTTGAAATTATTTATGAGGAAATGAAGTTGATAGTTTGCATAAGAAGGAACACTGAGTTTAAGAGAATTCCAGAGATTTTCATCGAAAGGAAGATGATGATAATTTTGAAATTGAAAGTTTGCAGAAAGAACAACTGATATGATTTGTGATTTTACCATTCACTCCAAGTTCCTTTACCTCACTCGAGTGCTTGACTGAAATCACTCAAGTCTCCTACCTGTAGCCTCATTATCACTCGAGTGGTATCACTAATCACTCGAGTAACCTTCTATGTCACAGTACTTCTCTTTGTTCACTCGAGTGAACTTGTACCCATCACTCGAGTATTCTCTATTTACCTCTATTGCTCGAAGAGAGAACAAAACATCTACAAAACAAATTTCCTCATACCTTGATGCTTCGGTTAGTATAGTAATCATCAAACATATGAACATATACAACATATATAGAAACATTATCAGTAACAAAATATTCTTTTAACTTATTGGGATTAACCATTCCCAGTTGATCTTTCGCAAGGAGTTGTGAAAATGTCTGCTGCTATTTGAAGATGAAGATGAAGATGGATCAAAATGAATAATACTTTGACATCTTTCTTTTTGAACATGATTCTCTGATTAAGTGGTGTCTCAGATTGCTTCTTTCTTTGATGTCAATATCAAGCAATGTAATTGACTTCATAGATGTGGCTGCTTCGTTTGCTTGATCCACTCGTATTTCTTCAAGAGCACTCCTTAGATGCTTTGGTACCCAACTCCTTTTTGTTTCATAGAACAACTCTGCTCTTATACAATTAACTCATGATATTCGAGCAGGGAATATAACCAATAAATTCAAGCTATTGAATCATAAAACATATCAAACGAATGATACCACGATGATGATTTTCAAGGTTCAATGACAATTATAAAAGATATCATTGATAAGGTTTTCATGCAAAGAGAATAGAGAATCACCAACTTCTATGGAATAATAAATCATGAATGAAATGGAGTTTTTCCATAGATCATATGCAAATTGTTTCAAAATCTCAAATTTCTTTCAAATTGCGAAAATGCATTATGAAATTAAGATTTTGAATGCATGAAAACTCATTTATAAAATTTGTTAAATATCAATGCTCATGCTAAAAATGGTGGAAGTCAATAGATATAAACTTTGTGTCATAAAGCTTCACTTTAGAATTCAACTAAGATAACATGTTGCTCCTCAGAATAAACATGTTGGAGAATTTTTTTAAGAGCAAAAGTCATATGGAAAATGAATTAGCAAAAAGGGGCTTAACTAGATACACATATATAAGCATAATGACTTTGTTACTGATCAAGTGATAATCTTGCCTATTAGAATTGTGTCAAGAAATATATGGCAAGAATTTGAATTCAAGGTTCTAGTTACTCGAAAAATAGATGAAGACAAATGTTGATGTAATTGAGTAATAAGATGAGTATAATGGATTTATAGAAGACAAAGCACGTACTTATTAGTCCAAATGACTAAAGTTCCAAAACATCATCCTAATATGTTATTCCACTATAATGGTTAATGCATTAGTATTCATTCAATGCATTAATGAACATTTATAATGCTTGGAATAACTCAACCAATAAGGATTTATGCATTAGGAACAATAATTTAACATATTGAATTCATCTTTGAGGAAATATACTTGAAACTCATATAGATAAAATTTAACTCATTGAAAATAAGGATTGAGGAGTTCAAGCCTAGGATATATTGAAGATCAATGATTAATATGTCAATGATGAGGAAATACTCTAGATGTATTTGAAGCATTTCTGACACTTAGTACACATAAACATTAACTTCCAATTTTTGAAAATGATTTGAAGTTTTCAAATTATGTGTATGCACTTTTATAAACCAGATGAATTGAAATCAAGACACATTTTTAGATTTTACATTTCAAACTCAAATGCATACAGATATTATGCATAATTTTATTTCCAGTTCATTTAGCAATCTAAAATATTTTAAAAACCATAAATGATTATTGCTAATGATATGCAGTATTTAGCACACAAATTGAGTTCGGAAGATATGTGCAACGATTAAGCTGAAATAAACTCACATACTAACTCGGCGTACCTGGCTTGAGTGTGACTCGAAGACACCCAAGTTAATTTCCATCGCATAGTATCCTTTTACTCAATTCCTCCAGGATCACTTGAGTAAATCATGCTTTTCTACAGTGTTCTCCTCAAGGCTCATGTATGCTCTATTCATCTTTGTTTTAGTGATCAACATCAGAGCATTCTTTACTTCTTCCCTCAAGACTATATAATCATTTTTCTCCCTTCGGTATCCAATTTTGCTTGGATCCACTCATGGTTAGTTTGTAGGAATCATAATTCAAATGCTCAAGCAATATAGTCAATTAGCAGAAATTGAGCAAGGATGAATTAAACATGACTTTATACATAATAATATTTTCTCTTAAAGTATGCCTATATGCATAAAGTGTTAAGCTATTAAACATTGCAATCCCTGCATGAAATTATCAAGTGGATTTTCTAATGGATGTGAAAAACATAATTTTAAAATAGTTTGCAATGCTCATTACTAAGGTAGCATGATATAAACCTCAATAGATATTATAGACAATAACATAGGAGGTTTTGTCAATGTGTACCTTCACTTTAAGTACTTGGAGGATTGGCTTTGCTTACCCACTGCCTCTTTGTGTTATGTTGATTCTTCATGTGTGTTCCCAAGGATGTATGCAAAGCTCTCTCAATTGATGTAGACTTCAAGTGTATTTTTGTATGAGAGACCCTCCTTTTCTTGTTTCCCTCAATATAGTTGAATGGTAAGCTATGGTAGTCCTTTGTTAAGGTGAAACATATACCTTTTCTCCATTGCTTCTTTTGGTGGTTATGTTCTGTAGCTCCAGCAATGGATGCTCCGAGAGTTCTCTTTTTCGATTGTATGGACCTCTTTGTTGGTACATGAGAAACTCTTGGCTTCTTTTTCATCTTATCTATACCTTTATGTCCATTTCCTTTTGGATCATCCTGCATACGTAAAGTACTAGATGGACATTTTGGTACCCACATATACTTGGGTCCTTGATTGTTAGTATTTGACTTTATATGTCCTTTCAGAACCCAAACATATTTATTTCTCACATTAGGATTTCTTCTAACATGGCATGTGTGAGAAATATGACCCGCCTTACCACAATAATTGCAAATTGTATAAATATATGCATTTTGAAGTATTATGCAAGTATTTTGTTGATTGAGGGAAGAAGTCTTTAATTGTTTAGTTTGCTTAAATTCCTTCTTCACACATAAATTTCCAGCATGTTTGAAAACACTTTTGCTTTTCTCAACAGAATCAATAATTGGTTGGAAGACTATTTTATGCAGACTTAGAAATTCAGTTTTATGAAAATCACAAGGAGAATTGGAACTTTCTACCTGAAGTTCGTCTTGAGTTCCAGAGAGTGATTTTTCATGGTCGTCTGTAATGAGCTCCATTTGGGAATCCTCTTCTTCCTTTTCTTCTGTGTTGACTGCATCATTGAAGTGCTTTATAATTCCTCTTCTTCCGTTACTTATGAATTTTGCTGCCGCCCATGAATAGTTGTCGTTTGAATAGAGAGTTCAGTTACTTGTCATGTGCGTGATGGTGGAGTACAGCTGTAACACACTTATGAATATAATCGTTAGGAAATATTTGTATCTCAACAGACTAATAAGAATCACTGGAAGTGTTTTCTGAAAAATAGTAATAAGACCATCGGGAGTGATCTTGTTTTCACAACTGAGTAGTAAAATGATATACCATATGATTTTGATAGCAATTTGGAGAAATCAGTAATAATAGAATTTCACTAGCAAAATCAGTTGTTCTTTATGGAAGTAATTGCAAATGAATCATAGTGTATGTAGGAAAGTGTTTACTGGAACAATAAATCATTATTGGAGAAAATACAATATCACTAAAAGTGAATATGATATCACTGGGAGTGAATTTAAAATCGTTGAAAGCTTCTGACAGTGATTACTGGTTCACTGGAAGTGATCTTGAAATTTCCATGTTTCACTCGAGTGAATTTGGAATCACTGGAAGTGATTTTGTAAATAGTGATTTCTTCTTGGAGTGATTTCCAATTCACTGGAAGTGATTTGCAATTTTTTCAAATATCACTCGAGTGATTTGAGATCACTAGAAGTGATTTGGGAAACAGTGAAATATTCTTGCAGTGATTTTGAATCCACTGGAAGTGATTTGCAACTTTTCAATCTTCACTCGAGTGATTCAAGATCACTGGAAGTGATTTGGCAAACAGTGAAATATTCTTGCAGTGATTTTGAATTCGCTAGGAGTGATTTGGCGAAAATGCAACATCACTCGAGTGATTCAGGATCACTGGAAGTGATTTGGAACTCTTGGCACAGCACTCGAGTGATCTGGCATTCACTGGAAGTGATTTTCAAAACAGTGTATTTTTCTTCCGGTGATTTCAGGCGCACTGGAAGTGATTTGGCAAAGTTGAGATATCACTCGAGTGATTTGAAGATCACTGGAAGTGAAATGGCAAAGCTGAGATATCACTGGAAGTGATTTGGAGATCACTGGAAGTGATTTGGCAAAGTTGAGATATCACTGGAAGTGATTTGGAGATCACTGGAAGTGATTTGGAAAATTTGAGATATCACTCGAGTGATTTGGAGATCACTGGAAGTGAAATCTGAAACAGTGAATTTTTCTTGCAGTGATTTTTCGATCACTGGAAGTGAAATGCCATATCACTCGAGTGATTTGCCAAATCACTCGAGTGATCCGTTTCCAGATCTTCAGTAAATAGAGGTCAACTTCCAGATGCCATAACTCTTCGAATATGACTCCAAAATTTCTGTATTATATATCAATGGAAAGCCCTGGAAGTATACTTTCATATGGCACCGGTTTCAGCTCAATAAGATCAGAGGTTTGAGAGTTATAGCCAAAATACCAAGACTGTTCCAGAAAGTGACGTTGTCATGAAGGTCAAATTAGAACACTTATATCTCCGTCATATGAGCTTCTTTGATGTTGGTTCTGGTGTCCAAATGACGCATTGAGAGTCTAGTTTCATATTCAATTCGTTTTGTCTCATTTGGAGTTGTATTACGAGAGATATGATCAAATACCCAGACCTCGCTCAGCTGGACGAAGAACAGACTCTGAAATGCTGAACATCACTCGAGTGATTTGCTGAATCACTCGAGTGATTTTTATTTTTGCTGAATCACTCCAGTGATTCATCAAATCACTCTAGTGATTTGTTAAAAATCACTCTGCTACAGTTCCAAATAGTGCCAAACAGTGCCAATTGCTACAGTAACCGTATTGCTACAGTACCCACTGCTACAGTACCCATAAAAACTTGAATCTTCATATTTTTCATTAATTATTGCAAGTTCCTTATTCCTCAATTTCTTTCTTCCATTGCTTGACTAATCTACAATATATGCAACATCAAATAGTTAGTCAATGTATTAGAAAAGTATACTATGCAAGCTTCTTATGCTTAATATTTGACATCTATATTTGTCATCATCAAAACTAATCATATCTAACACCATGTCCTTCTAGGGTTTTCTTGCGGCTCTCTATTTTTTCATCATCTATAGAAAACCCTAGCTCTCACCTTTTATAACTAGTCAGGTTTATCTATTTTATGATGGATATTGGATTCTTAAAATTAATCTTAATTAATTTCAAAGTCCTTATTATATCAATTAACACTTAATTGTTTTGATAAGCTAATTAAATAAATCTGATTTAATTAAATCTGTCCAACAGTTTTAATTTAACGTATTTATTTAATTAGAATAAAGAGTCAATTGAATTAGATTTAATTTATCTTTATAAATTAAATATGAGATATTATCATATAATATCTTTATATATATACATAATGTAATAATATTATCTTATAATATAATATTATCATATATTTAATAGATATTATCAAATAATATTATATATATATATATATATATATATATATTTAATATATATTATCATATATATAATATATATTATATATGTATGTATGTATTTCAAAAATACATGTGTATATATAATATTATTAATTTTATTTTACAAATATATATATATATATATATATATATACACACACACATATAAATATTTATCAAATAAATATTCATACAACATGTGTATAATGTGTGTGTGTGTGTGTGTGTGTATAAATATATATATAATTCGTCCACCTTAAATCAAACATTGTATTCATTGAATCTTAGATGCATCTTAGATTCAATGAATCTGGACATTATAGCTCGTGTTGGGCTATTCTTTTGTGCGACCATGTAGGCCCATATGAAGTTGGCAGTGGGCCAATGACTATACTAACCCACAAGTCTTAAGCGGCCTCTAGAGAGACATTACGACTACCCAATTCATATGAGGATCAACAATACGTTACAACCTTTCGTATAACCATACCACATCCCTTTTGTCACACAATATTTCGGTCAAGGATGAGACATGGAGAGTGTTATCCTTCTATTTCTTACCATTACTTTCTCGATCCCTGAGTAGTCTGACTATAGAAATGGAAACTCATTTATATCGTAGTATGGCCATACATTTCTCAGACTCACTCATCGAGGGGCCCAGTAATATCTCTCTACTAATGTGAAGAACAAATTTCATCTTGACCATTCACATTCCTCTGCATGAAAACCACTAATCTCGATTGTAGCCTTTATCATCACCCGGTTAAAGGTGACTTTTGACTAAGTCAAAAATTAGTGACTCATATAGTAATCAATGATGATCTCAAGTCAAAGGGCATCGTGACGTGGTTATATATGAGATAAGCTTATGACTTGATCCATGCAGCTTTCTCGTAGCAGGTCGGTCCAGCATCTTATATTCCTACAAGTGCTTAAGACTTTGATTTGTATCCCTATACCTTATCAAAGTCATATTGGTCTTATTTCATTTTTGCTCCCACATAGATGATCGACTAGGGACATTTAGGACAATCATTATGATTTATCCAAGGATACAGTTATCACAGTGAACATGTGAATAATGTGATAACTAAATGGAGAAATTCATTGAATAATAATGTTCAAAGTACAATGATTGGCCTCTAGGGCAAAATTTCTAACATCCTCCCACTTGCACTAGGTACAATCATTAGTTTACCTAATTCACGTTGTCCTAACATAACACTCATGCTTTGCCTGTGCAAGCGGCTTAGAAAGAGGACAAGCAACATTGTCTTCTCCTGCTACTTTGCATATTTTATATTTTTATATCACCTCTATCATTGATTTCTCTGATAAGATGAAATTGGCTTAGTATATGTTTGGTCCTCAATAGCTTCGCTATTGTCATAGAACAAGTCTATTGGATTTGGGATGGTAGGCACCACCTTTAGTTCAATAACGAACTTTCTTATCTAAACGATTTCTTTAGCTGTATCTGATGCTGCTATATACTCAGCTTCTATTGTAGAATCTGCTACAATACTCTACTTATAGCTCTTCCAGCTTACTGCACTACTATTCAAAAGAAATATATATCCAGATTGCAATCTAAGATCATCTGGGTCAGTTTGGAAACTTGTATCTGTATAACCAGTTACACAGAGCTCATCATCCAATCCACCATATATCAAGAATAAGTCCTCATTCATTCTAAGATACTTTAAGATATTCTTGACAGCAGTCCAACGACCCTCACTACTCTGACTTAGGCCTATTAGCCTTTTGGATCTATCTCATAGATCCTAATCCCTATGATATAAGTAGCTTCGTCTGAGTCTTTCATCGAGAAAGACTTCCATAACCAAGACTTGATACTCTGCAAGGTAGGAATTTCATTCCCAATGAGTAGGATGTCATTTGTATAAAGCACTAGAAATACAACTATGCTCCCATTAACCTTCTTGTAAACACAAGGTTTATCGATATTTTGAATGAATCCAAACTCTTTGATTACTTCATCAAAACAATGATTCCAACTCAAAGATGCATGCTTTAATCCATAAATGGATCTTTGAAGCTTGCATACCTTACCAAAATCCTTTGGATGCATGAAACCTTCATGTTGTGTCATGTACACATCCTCAAGGAGCTTTCCATTAAGAAAGGCCGTTTTGACGTCCATATGCCATATTTCATAACCATAATATGCTACAATGGCAAGAATGATTCTAATTGATTTGGCCATTGTAACTAGGGAAAAGGTTTTATCACAGTCTACAACATGAGTTTGAATGAATCCTTTTGCAACTAGTCGTACCTTGAAGACATTTATTTTGCTATCCTTGTCGGTTTTCTCCTTAAAAACCCACTTGCACCCAATGATTTTTACACCTTCAGGTGGATCGACAACAAAGGTCCATACCTAATTGTCGTACATGGATTGCATTTCAAACTTCATGGCGTTTAGCCATTTCTTAGAGTTTAGTCCCATTATGGCTTCTGGATAGGCGGTTGGCTCATTCTTCTCAATAAGCAACACATTATGACTTCCAGTAATCAGAAATCCATATCTCTGAAACTGATGTCTGTGGTTCTGTGGTATCTTGTAACTCTCGAACTTCTTCGAGATGTACCTTACTCCCAGAGGTTCTTTTGGAAATAAACTCTCTTTCTAGAAAGATACCGTTCTAGATTACAAACACTTTTTTATCAGTGGGATTATATTCACGGTATCCCTTCGTTTCCTTTGGATACCCCATAAAAATGTACTTTAAGGATTTGGGTACTAATTTATCAAAGGCTTGTCACTTAACATAAACCTCACATTCCCAAATTTTGAGAAAAGATAAATTAGGTTTCTTCCTAATCCATATCTCATATGGTGTCTTTTCAATTGCCTTAGATGGAACACGATTTAGTGTGAACGCAGCTGTGTCTAGGGTATGGCCCCAAAAGGACGGTGGAAGATCTGTTTAACTCATCATATATCAAACCATATTTAATTGTGTTTGATTCCTCTACTTAGAAACATCATTCCATTATGGTGTTTCTAGAGGAGTTAATTGTGAGACTATCACACAACTCTTAAGATGATCAATAAACTCTTGGCTCAAATATTCACCAACTCGATCAGATTGAAGTGCTTTAATTATTTTGGCAAGTTGGTTTTTGTACTTTATTTTGGAATATTTTAAACATTTCAAAAGATTCAGATTTATGTTTCATTAGATAGATATATCCATATCTACTAAAGTCATCCATAAATGAAATAAAGTACATATAACTCCTTTGACAGCTGTATTCAGTGGTCCACATACATCTATATGAGGCCCAATAAATCAGTGGCCCTCTCACTATACCCAGTAAAAGGTGCCTCTGTCATCTTTCCTAATAAGCAAGATTCATATATATCATATGATTCAAAGTCAAATGATTTAAAAAATATATTTTGATGGAGTTTAGAAATGTGTTTCTCATTTATATAGCCTGGACGACAATGCCATAGGTAGGTCAGATTCAAATCGATTGACTTGATCCTTTTGGTTTTTCTTTTCAGATCTTCAAGGCAGAGTTTACAATTCCTCTTCCAATGAATGGGTTCATTGTAGAAGAAGCATACTCCTTCCTTTAGAGGCTTTACCTTCTTAGTTGTAGGCTCAGTTTCGAGCTTGTTTGACTCTTAGATCTTACCATCTGAGACATTACCATTTCCCTTGCCCTTTCCTTTCTTTTTAATACCCTTTCATTTCTAAACCATCAAAACAGTTATGGGCTTTTCTTAATGTTATGCTCAACAACTTTGAGTATCTCATGCAGTTCAGAAATTGATTTCTCCATGTTGTTCATGTTGTAGTTCATGACAAATTGGTCATAACTTTCGAGAATGAGTTCAAGATCAAATATGTAGCTAACTCCTGACTCATGGAAAATCCAAGCCTCTCAAGGTCATCAATATGGCCTTTCATCTTTAACACATGAGTACTAAATGATGCACTTTCAGCCATCTTATAGGGATGTAAGGCCTTTGTGATATCATACCTCTCTTGCCTTGCTTGTTGCTGGAACATTTCCTTGAGATGCACAATTATCTCATGAGCCTCCATAAGTTCTAGATCTCTTTGGAGGTCTGGAACCATAGTGGCAAGCATTAGGTAACCTCAATCTATAAAGTCATCCTTATGCTTCGTGTAAGAATCTTTTTAAGCTCCGGGAGCATTAGTTGCAGGCTCTTTAGGAATGGGTTGATCTAGGACATATGCCTTTCTTTCCTGCTTGAGAACAATTCTCAAGTTTATGAACCAGTCAATAAAGTTTGTCCCATTGAGTTTGTGCTTCTCAAGGACTGATCGCAGTGATAGTGTAGCAGTATTACTAGTCAACATGATTCTACAATTAAAATATGCAAAGTTATTTAGTAATCTCCCACTAAATTAACAACCCTCAATGTTATAATTAGTAGGCTAAGATCCATATTTCGCTTAAATTAAAGTCTGCTTTGGCAGGACGCTTAAATTCAAGTTATTTAGGTAGGTAACCTCTTTACCAATTACATCATATGTAACTCTTAGATCTTTACGGGATTCGATCATCATATAATCCAGCATGTTTAATCTCATCTAATGCCTTGAGACCTAAAACCATTTTGCTAATCTCAATTAAGTCAAAAAAAAATAACGAATCATTATGAGTAGCACCATTACTCACACTTGTTTCACCAAGATAACTCAACTGCATCCACTTTGGTGGAACCACAATTGAGCGATCTAGGTTTTAACAAGTATTCATTAATTGATGGCATTATGCCTTAGGATTTTATTTAGAGGGCTTAATCATTTACTTTTGTTTATATGAATGCAATCGTGGTTGTATCTCATACAAATAAATACATATAAACACAAAAGTATGCATGCAATTATCTAATCAAGAGCATAATTCAAACGTGACATAACATGACTCGTTTAACCTAAAATCCTCTCAAGCCAATGAGAAGACTTCTCTAAATAAAAAAAAGAAATACATTGAAAGAAACCTCGTTTAAACATACGAGGGGAGTGAGATGAGAAGAGAATGTACATCGAAACTATTTAGAGGAAGGCACGACATGCAGGCCGTATTTAAATATCACAACCCTTGTAAAAACTAAAGCTATCTTGTTCACCATACCCGAACAATTTTGAGAAGTAAACCACAACAATTAACAATTCATACAATATGAAAAGCAATAAATGTCATGATTAGGTTATATCGAGCTACGAATAGTTAGCTACAACAGTTCTGCTAGACTTCCAGATTTTTCACCTTAATTTGAAAAATCATAATTAAATATAGAAAAATAAAATAGCAGTGGTTCAAAGTTCTATAAGACCCTCATTAGGTCTATTTTGGACTTAAAATATAGATTTCAAAAAATTATAGGTACAATTTTCCTGAAACTAAAATTAATCATCGCTGCCACAGAAAACATTCCAGATTTAAAGCCCAACTTCAAAAATTGATATCTCCTAATGTACTGATCCAAATCACACATATTATATATCAAATTAAATCTTAGGATGTCTCTTTTTATTATGGAAATTTTTAGGATTATTGGACAAGATTTGTTAATTCAAAAATTCACCACAATCACAATGCCTCCAAAAAAATGAAAATCTAGCAGCACTACTATTATAACTTCAATCTTTAGGTTTTCAATCCAACCCTTTTAAAATCATGTTCAACTTATATATCATATATATAAGCACACAATAAGCACTAAAACTTAATTTAAATGCACAATTGACCTGGCTCTGATGTCACTGTTGGGATTGGTAGGCACACAGCAAAAGAATTAAAATTTAAAATTGCAAAAGTTTATCAATCCCAATTGCGGATCTGTCAAAGACATTTAAATCGAGTTAGAAAGAGTCCTACATTATTTATGTTTGTTTGAATGCCCACAATCATCAACGTATGGAAATTTCTCAAATCTCCATGCTTAGTTGCTCCTGAAGTAATTTCCCCGGCATCTACATGTCCGCTAATTCTTCTTAAAAGAGCATCAAACTCTATGAGTGTTAGATTAACCATCCCCAACATCAAACTCCCTGTACTAGTATCTACATGAACAGGACCCAACACCGGCAGCATGCTAGCGCCTCCAACGTCCTTCTAGGGTTTTTTTGCGGCTCTCTATTTTTTCATCATTTGTAGAAAAGTCTAACTCTCACCTTTTATAACTAGTCAGGGTTATCTATTTTATGATGGATATTGGATTCTTCAAAATTAATCTTAATTAATTTCAGAGTCCTTATTATACCAGTTAACACTTAATTGTTTTGATAAGCTAATTAAATAAATCTGATTTAATTAAATCTGTCTAACAGTTTTAATTTAACCTATTTATTTAATTAGAATAAAGAGTCAATCGAATTAGATTTAATTTATCTTTATAAATTAAATATGAGATATTATCATGTAATATCTTTATATATATATACAATGTAATAATATTATCTTATAATATAATATTATCATATATTTAATATATATTATCAAATAATATTATATATATATAATATATATATATATATATGATATTATCATATATATAATATATATTATGTATGTATGTATTTCAAAAATACATATATGTATATATAATATTATTAATTTTCTTTTCCAAATATAAATATATATACACACACATATTTATCAAATAAATATTCACACAACATGTGTATATAATAAATATATATATATATATATATATATATATATATATATATATATATATATAATTCGTTCACCCTAAATCAAACATTGTATTCATTGAATCTTAGACGCATCTTAAATTCAATGAATCTGGACATTATAGCTCGTGTTGGGCTATTCTTGTGTGCGACCCTATAGGCTCATACGAAGTTGGCAGTGAGCTAATGACTATACTAACCCACAAGTCATAAGCAGCCTCTAGTAAGACATTACAACTACCCAATTCATATGAGGATCGACAATATGTTACAACCTATTGTATAACCATACCACATCCCTTTTGTCACACGATATTTTGGTCAAGGATGAGGCATTGAGAGTGTCATCCTTCTATTCCTTACCATTACTTTCTCGATCCCTGAGTAGGCTAACTATAGAAATGGAAACTCCTTTCTATCGTAGTATGGCCATACATTTCTCAGACTTACTCATTGAGGGGCCCAGTAATATCTCTCTACTAATGTGAAGGACAAATTCCATCTTGACCATTCACATTCCTCTGCATGAAAACCACTAAGCTCGATTATAGCCTTTATCATCACCCAGTTAAAGGTGACTTTTGACTAAGTTAAAGCTTAGTGACTCTCATGTAGGAATCCATGATGATCTCAGGTCAAAGGGCATTGTGACATTGTTATATATGAGATAAGCTTATGACTTGATTCATGCAACTTTCTCGTAGCGGGTCAGTCCAGCATCTTGTACTCCTACAAGTGCCTAAGACTTTGATTCGTATCCACATACCTTATCAAAGTCATACTGGTCTTATTTCATTTTTGCTCCTATATAGATGATCAACCAAGGACATTTAGGATAATCATTATGATTTATCCAAGGATACAGTTATCACAGTAAACATGCGAATAATGTGATAACTAAATGGAGAAATTCATTGAATAACAATGTTCAAAGTACAATGATTGGCCCCTAGGGCACAATTTCCAACATATTGTTCATTGGAGAATATGGGTCCTTTTCTGTACTCGTCGCAAATAAAAGATGTTCATAGCATCACACCTCTAATTTAACTTTTTCAATCGCACATCATCACAACTTAAATCACAGCTTCATTCCTCTACTTGCATTTTTATGTTCACAGCATCAATCACATCCTTCATCAGCGTCCATCTTCTTTGCTTCTGGTTTGGAAGTTTATCCAACTCTGAACTTTGCTAATGACTCTGTTGTGGTTGTTCTTCTTGGAATTCTATTTATTGAGTCTATGAATTTTTTCTGCTAAATAATCAGGAGAGTCTATATTTCTTATCTCTCTTGCTTTACTTTTATTAATTGTTGGTGTTTATGGTTCTGATTGGTCTCTTGGTTGCTGGGCTGATTTATCAAAAATTAGGGGATTCCTGCTGGTTAATTTGAAGAGCTCGTTTATGTTACTACTAGAGTTATTATGCATTTATATTTTGCTATCACCATTTAGAGCTTTCTCACTGTTTGGACTTTGTTCTTGTTATATGTGATCGCAGAATAGTCCATTTATGTGGATTTCATAACCTTTCTTTTAATATGGATTACTTCGCTTTTGCCATAACAATGGATGATCGTAAGATTCATGCTTCAAAAGTATAATCATTGATTAGGATTCACTAGCTAGAAGCTGCAAGGGTAAATAGTAGTCGTTCAACAATTCAACAACTCTTTTTTACTTTATTTTCAATGCGAGTAGGATTTACATTATATGTTGTCACAAGGTTTATGGGTGTTGCAAGGTTACTTCATTACTATAATCCCATGGAAGTTGAATGTGATGAGAACTAGAGATAAATACACACTAAACACATTGAATAAGGCAGATTTATATTAATAACCAATGAATCTTCCAACTCAGTAGGAGTTGGAATATCATTAAGAACAAAATACTCACAATGCAAACCTAGCAATTCGAGAGGATAGCATCTCCTCACTACTCACTTTAATCAAAACATTACATGCTTCCCTCCTCACTCCTAATGGCTAAATAGCCAAAAAAAAAAGGGAACAAAATAGCCAGTATAGGACCCAACATCAGCAAGTCACAAAATACAAGCCTACAATTGATTAAGTAGGTGGGTCTACCAATTTTACCAAAATAGCAATAAACTAAAGGTCAATTATCTGGTCAGCAAAAGCATCTTTGCCTTATGCATGTTTCTGCTTGATTATCTTCTTGAAACGTATTTGACCTAGTTGGCTCCATTATTACCCGCCCTTAAGAGATTCACCTTGTCCTCAAAGTGAAAATACAGAAACTGATGAGTAATTGTAATCGCATCCTCCCAGGTATTTTCAAACTCAGGGAGGTCTTTCCATTGCACCAATACTTCAATCTGACCATTCAGTAGTTTTCTCACATTGCTAATATCTTGAGGTTAAACCTGTAATTCTAGTTGTTCAGTTAAGGCCATGGGAATCGAGGAGGTCACCCTTTCTCTTTGGACAAATTTTTTTTAGGTTGGAGACATGGAAAACTGGGTGTGTCCTCGATGTATGTGGGAAGCTCAAGTCGATAAGCCACTACTCCTACCTTCTCCAAGATCTTTAAAGGCCAATAGAATTGAGGACTTAGCTTCTTATTGATCTATTTGGCTAATGTTCACAACCGATAAGGTCTGATCTTGACATACACCATCTCTCCCACTTCAAATTTTGCATGTTGCTTACTCTTGTTTGCCCTGTTCTTCATCTGTTCTTGCACCTTGGTCAGATTTGCCTTCAATGATCAATTACCACATTGCAATCATGAATCTAGGTGTTAACCTATAGCAAAACACTCCTCTTGCAACTTAAGAAATATAGGCGGATCACTTCCATATATTGCTTTCAAAGGTGTCATTGTTGCAGCACTCTGTGTAAGACCTTATTTCCAATAGCCTCATATGAGTACAAAAGAGTAGTGAAATCCATTATGGAACCAAGATTTGAACCCAGACTACCCAACTTTTAAAATATTTCACAAATTCTCACTCTCAACTCAAGATTTGAGCCTAGGGTTAAGAGGGTTTTTCAGAGGGTAGAAAAATTTTACAATCATTTCCATAAGTTTCACTACGTCCTCAATGCCTCATCGGCTCTTAAATTCATTATACCAAAGTATATATGAACATTTTTCTTTTAATTAAACTAGAACTATTCTCCACTCAAACGTCACTCATTCATTTATATATATCAAATGTAAAGCCACATAAGGCTACCATATGCTTAAGTTAAATACAAAATAGTGCATTGCACTACAATCTTCAAATCTTCTTCATAATTCCTCTTGCATTTCCCCATGCATTCTCCACCTATACTCAACACCTATATGGTTGGGTGAGGAAGAGTGAGATTCAGAGAATCTCAGTAGCAAACATTACCACTATGTATGCAAGATATATATATAATTAATGCATGACATGCTTTCTTTTGATACCTCATGCCAACATAATGACCTATCTACATACTCCATGTTATGATATACATATGGCCATTACATAATATAACAGAGCTTCAATCAATCAACTATGCTCAACACAAATAGGCAAAGCAATCACATAAATCAATGCAAAAACATACATATCAAATACATGCAGGCTAGGTAAGTTCACTACCTTATGGACCACTATCCTTTCTTTATTTCCTCTTCTTCCAACTATTGGAGTTTCTTGTAAATTCTTCATACCTCTTTCTTCTTGACTTCTCTATAGCCCTAAATACCCAATTACATTATGAGAGCCATGATTATGAGTCATTAGAAGTATATATTAAGGCCCAAGAAGCTACGAAGGGCTAAATAGGTCAATTTCTCTCAAAAACATGAAATGCTGGAATTGGGAGTCTTGGCCGTGGCAAAAAATAAGTCAGTAACTTTTTGGCTGCGGCCAAAAATTCCCTGTTCATTAACCAAACTTCAAAATATCACAACTAAATCTATAAAACTCCAATGAGGTAATTCCAAGTTCTACGTGACCCTTGTTATGTCTACTTTTAGGAAAAAATATAGCCATAAGATAGAAGCACTCACATAAGTACATAATTCCATTTTATTATACTCTGTTCCAAATATTTCCAGTTTTTCATGCCCAAGGTTTAAAAACTCATATCTCCCAATGTACTCGTCCAAAAATTACAAACTACCTATCAAATTAAAGTTCTATGTCTCTACTTTAATTCTGGAAATTTTTAGGATTTTTGGATAAGGTTTGTCCCTTGAAACACCACGCATAATCACACTATTCCAGATAGGGGAGATTTACAACATGCATACACATACTTCATAAATTCCCAAATTGATATACAAGTATCCAAAAAGCATGAACAATTGCATACCTACACAATTTTGCCTTATAAAGCCAATAGAATCATAAAAATTACCAAATTCTTACATCTTCATCACATCACAGTATAGAACAGAATTGAAGATTCTTAAGTGAAAGTTGTTGTTTTCTTGTTTTCTCTTACTTAATCACTTCCTTTCTACTTCTAATCACATGATTAGCTATTTACACACTTAATGAACATGATTTAGAGGGAATTTGGGCAGCATTTCCCTTAGGTTTTGCTTCAGCCCATAATTGCAAAACAAGAGAAAATAATCCAATATCCACCAACAATGACCAAAGCAACAACATATGGCACAAGAGGATCAAGTTTATGAGATTACCTTTTGATTTCTCCATTTTATCTCTCTAAAATGCCATTGTTCACTCTCTCCTCTCTCTTTATTTTGTCTTGAAAACCATGGATTTTACAGAGGGGAAGAGGTTAGAAGTGGTTATAGTATGATTAGGAGGCAAAAATGATAAGATTACAAGCCTCTTACCTTGGATTTTGGTAAAGCCTAGCTCTTCTTTGCTTCTTGCTCTTCACCATTCTCAGCAGATCTCTCTCTTCCTCTTCATTTAGTTCAGGCACAAGAATGAGAATGAGAAAAGATGAAGAAACCATGACTTAATGAATTGGTCAAGTTTGCTTTCCAAGTGCCCACACCCTATTGGTCCAAATATTATGTTTTTATATAATATTTCACAAAATAACTTCATTTGCCTTTCTATTCTATTTTCTACCAAAATTAAATGAGAAATGAGAGTATATATTACTCTTACATTATCCCATTATGCCATCTTGCAAGTTGTTGACTAAAGCCTTTAACTTTTTGACTATTTGACTTTTCTTGATAATAATTCGCCAACATAGGTTTATTAATTACCAAGTAGCTATTTCCCTCATTTTAATTCTCATTTAACTGAAATTATTGGGAATATTAGGGAAAAATAATTATTCCTTGATTTATTGGTCAAATGACCATTTTGCCCTTACATTTTCTTCCATTTTCGCACTTAATGCAAAACTGGGCAGAATTTTCATCAAACTTTGAAAATTCATATCTAATTGTGTAGACGTCCAATTAAGGTGTTTCCAAAGGCTATGAGACTCTTATTAAATCTAGATTTAAGGAAAAATATAACATTTGGCTAATTGGAATCCTATCATTCCTATAATTCTCATTTTTGGAAGCTGTCACTGAAAATTCCCAGTTTTACTAGGCTAATTTCAAAAATACATAACTCCTTGTGTACAACTCCAAATAACTCATATGAATTATAAATTTAAAGCTTGATAAGTCTACTTTCATCTGAAAAGTTTCATAATTTTTGAACATCATTTGGCTCTCAAAAGATGTCACACGAGCACAAATACCAACCGGGAAATTCACCGGTATCAACACTACTTTGTGTGTGCCTTCTAATTGCATAGTTTTGTCATTCCCCAAGCTCTTTAACTCACCATAATATTCCCTTTAATACCCAAGGTATAAAAGAATTTTTAGGGAATACCACTATGCCTTACTAAGACATTTACTAAACTGGGGTTTAGTAGTCCAATTAATCCAGGCTTAATCTCAAGTCTCTTATCCTAAAATTTGGAACATTATACTCTGATATGAAGTATTATACCAATACTCAGCCCAAGGTAGCTAGTAGGCCCACATACTTGGTTTTCCACTAGTAAATCACCTAAATTTGTTTCTAATCCCTTGTTCAAAACCTCAGTCTGACTATTTGACTCCAAATAGTAGGCAAAACTAAGACATAATCGATTACATGTATGTTTGAAAATCTCTTTACAAAAATGGCTCACAAATACCCTATCACGGTCGGATACAATAGGTTTTAGGAAGCCATGCAACTTGACAATCTCCCGAACAAACAGGTCAGCCACATCTTTAGCATTAGAGGGTTGGGTGAAGGGAATAGAATGTGCACATTTTTGTAAGCATGTTAACCATTACAAGAATCTTGTCATACCGCTTTTATTTTGGCAGTTTGGTGATGAAATCCATACTAATATCTTCCCAGACTCCTTGGGGAATTGGTAAGGGCTGTAAAAGGTCTGCCGGTAAAAGTGCTTGATATTTGTTCCTTTGACATACTCCACATTCGGCAACATACTGCTGAGTATCCCGCTTCATTCCTTCCAAATATACCACATTGGCGAGTCTCTTGTAGGTTTAGAGGTAACCTAAGTGTCCCACAATCAAAGAATCATAATACTCATAAAGTAATAATATGATTCCAGTAGAATTCTTAGGCAGAACCAATCATCCCTTGTAATGTAAACATCCCTTTAGCAAGCTATACCATTCTACTCCCTCCTAGTTGGTGATTAGCTAGTGCAAAATATCACTTAATTTAGGATCAGCCTGAATTTCCTTCTCCCATTCCTCCAACTTAGCACATTTCTATAAGGAAAACCGTTTACTTCCAATTATTCTTCTTATCTAGATAGAGCATTAGTAGCCCTATTTTCCTTGCCCAGCTTGTACACAATCTTAAAGTTAAATCCCAGTAACTTGGACATCCATTTTTTTATTTTCCTCCACAACTCGCTGTTCCAGCCGATATTTTAGGGCCTTCTAATCTATTCAAATAACAAATCTATACCCCCACAGGTAGTGTCTCCATTTTTTGACAAGCACAGTTGAGCTCCTTATGACAATTTTTGGCTATAAAAGGCAATTGATCTGCCATGTTACATCAGAGCTGCTCTAATTCCAATCCCAGAAGTATCCATCTCTAATTTAAAAGGTGCTAAAAATTCAAGCAATGCAAGGACGGGAAGCTGAGTCATGGCCTTCTTGAGCTATTCAAAAGCATTGGTAGCTTCTTAAGACCACTTGAAGGCATCCTTCTTAAGCAGGTCTGTTAATGGACGAGCTATCTTCCCATAATTCTTCATGAACCTTCAATAATATTTGGTCAGCCTTAGGAAACCTCTCAAGGATTTAACATTCTTAGGCTTTGGCCACTTCACCATGCTTTCAATCTTGGTTGGGTCAGCTTGAACTTCTTCCTTGGATATGATGTGGCCAAGATACTAGATTCGTAGTTGAATAAAACTACATTTTTTAAGGTTAATCACTAGCTGGTTTTCCTTCAAAATAGAGAACACTATTTCTATGTGCTTAAGTGAGTATAAATATCACTACTATAAATAAGAATATCATCAAAAAACTACTAGCACAAATTTTCTAAAATGCTCTCTAAATATCTCATTCATTAGGGACTAAAAAGTAGAAGCTGCATTAGTAAGATCGAATGGCATCACATGAACTCGTAATGGCCCTCATGCTTTTTGAAAGATGTCTTATGCTCATCTCTATCTTTGATGCGAATTTGGTGATACCCAGACTTTAAATCCAACTTGGAATATGTTGTGGAACCCTTTAGCTTATCAATGGCTAGGATAGGAAACTTGTCTACCACCGTAATCTTATTCAAGGCCCGTTAATCGACATAGAATCGCTAGTTGTCATCCTTCTTTTTAATTAGTAGAACCAGGCTCAAATATAGATTGTTGCTAAGTTGTATGATCCCCACCTGAAGCATGTCTCACCATAGCTTCTATTTCATTCTTTTAGGATTAAGGATACTAGTATGGGTGAATGTTCTGGGGCTGTTCACCAGTTTTAATGGTAATAGCATGATCCTTAGGGTGATTCAGAGGCCAACGTCTGGAATTTTGGCGAACTTCTAAATATCTTGCTAGCAATGCTCACACTTCAGCCAGTAGTAATTTTTTGCCTTCTTTCTCATGCTCAATGCCCCTAAATTCAATGAAAAATGCCTCTCCTTACTCTGATAGACCGTAATAGCAACTTTAATGATGCCTGTTTATGTGTTAAAACTGGTTCCCCTTGCAAATAGACCTTATTTCCCCGTTTTCCTATATTCATGGTCATACGTCCCAAATTAACCTTGACTTCTCCGAGTGATTTTGGCCACTCAATCCCCAATACTATGTCGACCCCACTCAAAGGAAAAAGGGTAAAATGTTTGCCTTACTTCAAGTTCTTGTAGCTGCATATTTACTTTATTTCAATGACGGCAGTATCGGGTGGAGTGCCTATCGTCCACAGTGACCGAGTACTCGATGATTACTTTTGTCTTCAAAGGCATCCTTTTAAGAAATTCATCAGAGATGAAGTTATGGGTAGCCCCACTATCAATCTACACCACAATCTCTTCTCCGCTTAATCTACCTCTAACCTTCATTGTGTGATTACTCCCAAATACGACCATTGAGTGTAGTGAGAGCTTTATCCAACTTGAGGTACCTTCGTTGGTTATTCATTCCTCAACTTCAGTCTCTTCACTTTCAGCACTGTCAAGGTCCATTTCTAATACAACTAGGTAAAGGTTTTTATTTTTACATGTATAGCATGGACCGTATTTGTTTCCACACTTAAAGCATAATCCCAATTCCTTTCTTCTTGCAATCTGAGAGTCAGAGAGTCATCGAGATCCTCTACTTCTCGTACTAATAAGAACCCAGTAAAATTGCTAGCTGCTCTCGACTCTTCCCCCTTCACTTCTATTTTCCTCAGGTTTTTCACACTCACGAGTGTAGTCACGGTTGCAAGTCCCTTGACGAGTTTGGGTTCACAGATGACTAGAGAAAAATTGGTTTGGGTTGACTTAGTTGATGGCCCACTACTTATATGTTGGGTTTAATTGACTCTACTCCTTTTTATTTGTCCAAGATTTTGTTTTTCTTGTTAGTATAGAGTGTTTTTTCTATAACTTCTTCGATCGTCTTCACTTTTTTCATCTTCAGTTCTGCTTAAACTTCTAGTTTCAGTCCATTAACGAATGTTCCAATCAAACATGCTTCTAAGGGGTCTTGCAATGGATTCAAAAGTTTTTCAAAATGTTTGACATACTCCAGGACTAAATATTCATGTTTTGATGCAAAGAGAACCCAATATCCCCCTCCAAGTGGAGAGGAGTAGAATCGTTTAAGCATCTCTTGCTTGAACTCGCCCAATTGCTCATGTTTACCCTCTTTTCCTTCCATTGATACCAATTCAGAGCTTGGCCTTCCAAACACAAGACCCAACACCCAACTTCTCTGACTTGGTAATGAAGCTTACTTGGAAGAACGTTTGATACAGAAAATCCACCCCAACAGATCTTCCCCATTGAACGTCGACAACTCCAGCTTCTTATACTTCCATATATCCTTTTCTCGATCTCCCATGCTGGATATATTATCCTTTACTTTCTCTTTGTCTGCTCCTAGGTCCTTAGACTCAGCTTTAGGTTTCTTACTCTGGTTGGTTTCTCCTCACAACATTATTTCTTTCATAATATTCACCATAGCAGTGAGCTCATCGACCAGTTTTTTCAACCCAGTCATCGACTCCTTCATCTCCTACATATCGTCTTCCATTTGTCCTACCCTTTTCTCTTGGAATCTCACTGCTTTGATACCAAAATGATAGGAACCAGAGATAATTACACACTAAACACACTGAATATCATGAATTTATATTAATAATTAATTATCCTTTCAACTCAGTGGGAGTTAGAAGTTTCACTGAGAACAAAACACTCACAATGCAAACCTAGCAATTTAAAATGCTAGTACTATCCTCACCACTCACTTTACTTAAAACATGACATGCTTCCCTCCTTACTCCTAATGACTAAATAGCCAAACAAAAGGAACAAAATGGCCAGTACAAGGCCTGATATAAGCAAGCCACAAAAGACAAGCCTACAATTGATTAAAGTAACTAAATCTACCAATATCACCAAAATAACAATAAACTGAAGATAAACTATCTGGTCATCAAAAGCATCTTTGTCTTATGCATGTTTCTACCAAATCTCTTCTTGTAAACATATTTTACCAGGTTGGCTCCATCAGAATGTCACTTTGTCTAATCTATATACCTATATATTTCCAATCTGGATTTAAATTTATGGCTTGCCTATACAATTTTATAATATAGAGACAGCACGGTATCTTAGTGAGCAGTTGAGAACTTTATTAGATATGATGCTAAGAGCCATTTAAACTACTATGGCTTACGTTTTCAAGTTCTTGTCTCCAAATTTGGCCTCAAATCTATCAATCTTAGTCATTTTCAACTGCTTGCTAGTTTGAATGTGAAGATGTCACTTTTTTTAGGACAAGTAGGAAGATTGTGTTATTCTTACATGAATATTGGACATACTGCTAGGAACTGCATGTATGCCTCCAATTTTCAGTCCCAACCAAGGTAATTAAACCTGCACCAGTCACTAAACTGGCCGGGATACTAGGTCAAGAGTCAGTGGGTCAGACCGGAGTCAACCCAAAGCCCAGACCGGTGAGGAGTAAAAAATTAAAAAATAATGTAATTTCTTATCACACCACCCAAATTATGAATACTATATATCTAAATTCAAAATGCTAACAAAATACTGTAAATATCAAAATAATCACATATTATCAAATTTTTTTTACAATTTTCTTGACAAATTGACATCAGTATATCATATATATGCCTAGAGCCGGGAAAATGGGCCGAGCCCATTGGGCCTGCACTTTTAGGCCCTGAATTTACAAGGGCCGGGGATAAGATTTTAGTCTCAAAACTGAAAGCGGGCCTAAAAGGGCCGGCCTTTTAGGCCCTTATATATTTTTTAATTTTTTAAAATTATTTATATAATATTATTATTATTGATTTTTTATGTTTTTTTGATGATGTTGTAAATATTTAGTTATTATCTTTTTTAGAATTAAATTTCATAAGAATATCTTGTATTAAAAATCCTAAAAATTAAAAATTTATAAAAGATATTTCTTATTTTATAAGAAAAATACATTAGATATTTCTTATTTACTCCAAAGTTTTACATATGATGGTAATTTACTAATTTATTTGTATTTTATATTTGTTATAGAGTTATTTATCATTTTGGTTTATTATTTGTTATAAATAAAGATTATGGATGTATTCATGATGAAGAAGAATAAATTATTAATATTTTTACCCCTTAAGCAAACCCTACTACTCAAAGTGAAGCACAATTGAATTTTCTTGAAATTGATGATAGTGGCGAAGAAGATGAAAATGATAGTCATCATACTCATATTGCTTAGAGTGTTTAGCTTCTTGTCATTTTATACTTTGTACTAGACTGTGAGTTATTTCTAGACATTATTTTTTACCTTTGATTATGAATTAGTAACTATATTTGTTTTATTGCATGAGGCGTATACATATGTAGTTAAATCTTGTGAAAATAGCTTTTGGCCCTGCGAGCCGGCCCTGGCCCTTATGCTCTCGGATCGAGCTTTAAAAAAGAGCAATTTTTCTTACTTCGAGCCTTGTAGGGCCAGCCCTTTTAGGCCCTGGCCCTTCAAGGGTCGGCCCTATAGGGCCGGGCCAGCCCTGATTCCCAGCTCTATATGCCACCTAATAACACCTGTTGTAACCTATAATCCCAAAATATTCATCATAACAAAATATCAAAACATGTTTATGATAACAAAATATTTCCACCTTCAATCACTAAACTAGTAAACTAATAATTATCATCATTAAAATAAGCATCAACTACATCATTCAACTCTCTAGGTACCGAGACATTAGGAGGTAGAGCTGTAGGAGGAAAAGTAGAGGTACTAAGAGCAACAAAGTCAACATTTAAAGATGGAGCCCCAGCAATATCGTCATCACCTATATATCAAATGAATAAAATTAGTAATAGTTATGCTAAAAACATGGCTATATTCTTTTGTGTAAGAAATAAGAATACAATCTAAGATTATAGAAGAGATAGTTAGAAACCTCCATAATCCTTCGCCATTTGTTCAAATTGAAGATTTGTCGCTTCTACATTATCAAATTTAGGAGTTGGATCTTCTTCAAGCACCCAAAAGTCTAGTCTATCAATTGATTCATAATCAATGGGATCATAATTATCTTTCTTCTTCTTCAATTGATTTTTATAATGCCAACATGATAGAAGATCAATATTTAATAAAACTATATAACAATAATTCAAAAGTCATGACTTTTAAGATTACCTAAACTTCAACTTCAAATTGTAGTTTGTGAAAACCAAATCATTAAGCCTTTGATACTCCAATCTATTTTTTATTTTAGTATAGATACGCTCAAATAAGCTCCAATTTCTTTTAAAGCCAGAAGAAGAAGTTTGACTAAGAACACGTATAGCAATTTGTTGCAATTCTGGTACTAAACCCCCATAATACAACCACCACTCATCTTCAAAATAAAATAAAATACATTTAGTATGTATTAATAAATAATAATCATAATATGTGCTTTCAAATATAAAACTGAATATACTTATGAGGGACTAGTTTTTGGGCTGTTTTTTCACATGAAATCTTATTAAATGATTGCTTATGTTCATGATAGACACTGATTTGTTGCATCATTGTAACAAAATGATCATCATTGTCAGGTGAGTATGCCTCAAATAAATTGACTACAGCATCCATTAGTCTATGCTTTTGAACAAAGTCAGAACTATATAAGAATGTAGGATTCAACAAATATGTCGCCACATGTAGTTCATTTTTCAAATGCTTATCCCAACGACTCTGAATAATATCTGTCTATGGCTTGTATAGTTCCTTATTCCTCTTAAACATGTCCTTGGTTACATTTTTAGCTCTCTACTTTCCTTCACAAACATAAGGCATTGAAGGTTTCTCATCGGAATCCACAATCCTCAACAATCTTATCAACGAAGACATAAGTCTCACAACTTCAAAGCAATCATCCCAAAACTAATTATTTAGAATGATTGCATTGAAAGTCTTCCTAGGTTCAGTGCTTGCTAATTTGTGCTGCACAAAATGCTAATTAACAACCAAAGCTTGTAAATAATGTTTGTGCGAATATATGCTATGAAGGGTGATGAGTGTGGTAGCGAATATTGTTGCACCAGGACCTAAAATTTCCTTCCAACCTGGTCTATTCTCTAACCATGACAAGAAGACCATATGATTATATGCAAATACAGTGATTTTAGATGCATTCTTTACAAGTCTAATACATGAGGTATGGATGAAATATCTTTCAAAACAAGATTCAAATAGTGAGCTGTATAAGGTGACCAATAAACAGTTTTATATTTTTTTTAATCAATCTACCACATGCTACATAATTAGCAGTATTGTCAGTCACCACATGGACTATATTTTTAGGACCAACCCACTCAATAACTTCTGTGAACAATGAGAATAAAGTGTTGGCATTTTTAACTAAATTCGAAGCATCAGCTGATTTCACAAATACCATGCCATGTAATGAATAAACTAAGAAATTAATCAAAGTTCTCTGTCTAACATCTGTCCAATCATCAGTCATGAGGGTGCAACCATTTTCTTTCCATTTAGCTTAATGGCTATCAATAAGTAGTTGAAGTTTTTTTTTTTTGCAATCTCTCAACATGCTAACTCTATACTCATGAAAAATAAGGACCTTAAACATAGGCCCAATTGCAGTAGCAACATCAACAGCTTTCTAAAATAAGGGACAAGTCATTGCAGTAAATGGAACACAATTCACATAAGCCCAATGAGCAAAAGTCATTTTTGCATTATATTATGTTTCTTGACTTGCTCATGCACTCTTTATATTTGATTAGGCACAATGAGTTGTCCTAGGTGCAAAATAAGTGTCAAACTTCCCAGCTATAGGAGCTTTCCTCTTTGAAGCAATTGGTTCCTCAACCTTTATAGCTTCAATGTCATCTTCTACTTTATCATTGTGAACAATTTTTTTCTTTGAACCTTCTAATAAAGATTCTTTCATTCTAGCTCTAACATTATAAGAAACCTTCTTGCATGAACTCATTTAACCACTCACACTAGCTAAATGTTGTTTCATCCTATTAATCTCACCTCCCCTATAACTTGAACCACATTAAAAATATTTACTTTTCCCTCTTTTCTAACTGAAACATATTTCCAAGCTGGGTTTTTTTTTCACACTCCCTGATGATGACTGTAGTGTGGGCATACTACTGATAGGATCAGGAGGATTGGTAGAATTAATATTCTATATGGTTTCTTTCTCAACTCCTTCATTATGTCCTTCCATTAACTAATCAAATTGACACAAGTACACAACTAGACATCCAGACCCTTTCAATCTTTAATTTTACACAAAGAATGAGATGATATTAAATAAAAGCCTATAACATTATAAATCATATATAAAATACACATATTTTAGTGGAAAATTTAGGGTTAGACATAACATACCAAATACAGGAAATAGAACAAAACATAGTTCACATTAGAAGAAAACTTGATTTAAATTAGATGTCCAAACAAGGATCACATGAGCATATGGATACATTTCAAAAGAATCTATATTTTCAAGAATTATGGACACATTTAAAAGCATATGGATTGTGGATTAATTTATGTAAACTTAATTGACTTGAAATCCCATTTAATTTACCATACTAATTAATGTGAGAGGAAAAAAGTATATAAAGAAGTTGTTGAAATCCTATTTAACTTACCATACTAATTGACTTGATAAGAATGCCTATTTTATAATGTTAGTTGTTGCTTTTAAAAGTATATACAGAAGTTGTAATATAAATATTTGTATCACATCTTATTACCCAATATCATAAGGTTTCTAACTTTCTATTGCCTTTGCCTCACGTTTATGTTTGCCTTACAGAACAGCAGGAATTTGCAAGGGTAAAGAGTTAAGCATTTTATATGAAACACATGTGTCCTTTAAAAAAATTTGGTAGTTTAGTATTCAAAAAAGCCAATAACACCAGCAAGTCAGCAACACAAATGAAATAAGTCAAATAACACCAACCAAAAAACAGAGCATCAGCCATGGAGTTTGACAATCAATTTTGAAGAAAAAGAACATAATGAAAAATTCATAAATGTAGGAAATAGAAATAGAGGGCAAAGAACATAGAAAGAAAACCGTAAAGCTCGGACCTTGCAACTGACCATGGCTCATTGTGTCGAGTGTTGACGCTAAACCCTTCTTAGCTGAAGAATGCTTAATCAGATGAAGAACACTGAACTTGGCTGACAAACATTGAAAGAGTGAAGTCGATGCCTTTGTGACCCCAAATCTCAGACCTTGCAACCAGCCATGGCGTTTGACAATGACACCGACAATTAGAAGAGCAACACCAGCGAATGACGGTGGCTCAAGTGATGGAGAAGATAAATAGTGAAGGCGAACTCCAGTGAGGCAAACGATAACCCAATACCGACAGAATACAACTCAAGCTCCGATAGAGACTCCCATGGTATTCGACAACTTGAGAGCAGAGTTCAAAGTAAGAAGAATAAGAAGGCCTGATCACGGTCGGATGTCAGAACTGATTGAAATCAAATAAGTGAAATAACTGAATTGACTTAATAATTTTAAAAAATAAAAAAATAAAAATGATGAAACAACGTCATTTCGTCCTTTTCAGAGTTAAAAAATTATTGACTTGGGTGACTCGTCTAACTCATCGGGTCACCCGAGTTAATATCGAGTCACACCAGGTCAGTTCGAGTTGACCAAGTCAATGTGACCCCGGTTCAATAGGTCACCCAAACCAGTTTTTTGGCTGGTTCGTCGGTTTTCTATCTGAACCGGCCGATTTGGTCCGAGTTTAATCATCATAGTCCCAACACTATATTTCTGCTATGGGTCTAGATTAGTGAGCATCAAATATGATTTTTTTTGCTAGCCTTTACATTTCTTCTGCTAGAATGTTAGGGATTCAAAGTTTAACACATTGTCATCCTCAATTGGTTAAAGAGGTTGTTAGAAGCCATAATTTGATATAAATGGTCATACCTTTAAAAAGGTTAAGTTTCAAACTTCTGCTGATAGCTATCCTATGGCAAAACATACTTATAACACTGACAAAGGGAAGCAAACTATCCTAAGGAAGTCTCCATCAGGCACAATTACAAAGCGCAAATATGATGAAGCATCAACTTCAACTATCCTAAATTTTAAAAGGGTGAAAGCCTACCCTCATAATGCTCATTATTCAAAAGTTGCAAGGCCTCCCATTAAGATTCATACAATCTTTGCAACACCATCTCAAATGACTGATGAAAGTAACAGGGCATTGAATTTTGCTGAAGCTGCTCATAATGGACCTTTACTCAATGAAAGTCATAATTATCCTCAATATCTGAAGTAGGAATTTCATAATGAAGGAAGTTTAGACCAGTATATATAGTCTTCAAAGAAATGATCGCGGGATTTTTTTTATCGTTCTCTTGACAATCCTGATTTTTCTGGAGCAACCCATTCTGCTACTGAAAGAATAAGGAAGGATCATTCTCAAGTGGTATATTTGTTTCTCTTTAAGGTTTAGAAGCTTAGACGAACAAAAATTACGATAAGCAAGAGAAAGAGAACTACTTGTGAGAATGTTATTGATATTTTTCCCCCCTCTAAGAAGATGTGTCTATCATCTTTCCACTTGGTTCAAAGTGCATTGGAATCTCTTATCCTCTCTAGCAACCAGGTCTTTTATGAAACTGATGATTCTGTCAAAAGTGGCTAGAGAAGCGGCCCATCTAAAGCTTCCCTTAGTGCCATGAAAATATTAAGCTGGAACTGTCGTGGGTTTCAGAAAACCACATCAGTTCAACGTTGCAAGCAGCTAGTTGCTAAACATAGGCCTAACTTTGTCTACTTATTAGAAACCAAAATCTCTTTTGCTGCTCCTTGTGATACCCTTATCAGGTTATACTTCCAATCTTTCTCTTGTACTGATGCTGTTAATCGTGGGGGTGGTACACTTGTAGCTTGGAGGGGTGCCATTAAGGTGGATATTTTAGATCAATCCCCCTATTTTTAACACTATTTTATATCTAGTAATGAAAATTCTGCTGCATATTATATTTCTTTCATTTATGGTCCTCCTCAGTCCAATCTTAGATACGTGTCATGGGAGTAGATTAAAAGTATTAGCAAATCTATTGACTGTCCTTGGCTATTGATTGGAGATTTTAATCAAATTCTTAATTGGGATGATAAGTCTGGGAAGAAGGGATCCTCTTCTACCATGAATGACTTCTTGAAATGCTTGAATGAAGCTCATCTTATCCAGATTACACAATAAGGACCAGCTTTCACCTAGAAAAATAACATATCTAGATATCATAATGTTATGTAAAAACTTGACATGGCTTTCTTTAATTTAGAATGGCTTCATACTGTTCCTTCATCTTTTGGTAATACTCTTCCATTAGATGCCTCCGATCAGTCACCTATTTTGCTTTCTACTGAGTGTATTGTCTTAAAGAAAAAGCTGCACAAATTTGAGAATTATTGGCTCAAGTACAAAGAATGTTCTGAAATTGTTCAAGATTGTTGGAGGCAAGAATCTCAGGGTTCTCCTGCTTTTTTAGTTCGTAAAAAGCTTTGTATGACTCTTTCAACTCTGATTAGCTGGAGAAAAATGAACATTGGTAACCTTGCTTACAAAGTCTCTTAAGTTGAGCGAAAGCTATGGACATTTCCTTGAAAATGGACTTAACTCAGCACCCTTCTGATTCTGAAATTTTAGAATTTTTAAACTCTAAGCATGAAGTGGAGTTTTTGTGTGATTTTGCGGAATCATATTGGTCTCAACGAGCCAAGCTCAAATCGAGTGTTGAAGGGGAAAGAAATACATCATATTTTCATGCCCTTGTCAACAAGAGAGTTGCATCTAATTATATTCACAGTTTGCAAACATTAAAGGGTGAATGGACTTCGAATTTAGTGGAGCTTTCTGAAATGGCACTTTCATATTTTTGACTTTATCAAGATCACCATCAAACTCTATGAGGACATTCTTACAGGCTTAGAACATGTCCCCTTACGTAGCATCAATGAAGCTAATCATTCATCTCTCATGAGGCCAATATCTATTAAAGTTAGGGATGCAGATTTGGGTCTTCTAAAGGATAATACGCCGGGACAAGAAGGATTTAATGCCCATTTTTATCAACAATACTGGGAGACCATTAAAGATTATGTCTGCAACATGGTTTTGCATTTTTGGCATTCTGAACATCTTCAAAGTAACAAGACCATGATCATCATTATTCCCAAGACTGATAGGCCTTAATCTTTCAAAGACTTAGGCCTATTAGTTTATGCAATGTGGCCTATAAGATAATTTCAAAGGCCCTTAGTAATAGGCTTAAACAGGTCTGGATAAACTCATTGCACCAAATCAGTATGCTTATCTAAAAGACAGGTTGATATCATTAAATAATATACTATTTACGGCTGATCTCATATCTCAAACTCATAATGCTAGAGAAGAATGGAAAAAAATAGTACCCTTGAAAGTAGATTTTTCTAAAGCCTTAGACAAATTATCTTGGAATTTTATCGCTGCTATTGTGACCTGGATGAACTTCCCAAGTAAATGGAATAATTTGATAATGCAATGCCTTTATACAATCTTCCTAATAACGGCATTCGTCAAGATGATCCCCTCTCTTCACACCTGTATATACTCTCTGCTAATGTTCTATCTTGCATGATTCATAAACTTCAATTATCTGGACATTAGAAAGGGATTAAGATCTATCAGAGAGCTTAACCAATCATACATCTGCTATATGTAGATGATTCTCTATTCTTTTTTGAGACTATAGTTTAAAAAAAAAATTCCATCAAGTTGTTGTAAGGCATGTATAGCTTATGGTCTAGGAAAATCAGTAATAGATCTAAATCATTCATAGTTTTTAGCCCTAATGTTCCTCATTGTGACAAGGTTAGATTGTCAAAACTCTTGGGCTTCCACTTCCCTTCGAGACTTGGCAAATATTTGGGAACCTGGGTTGATCTTGGTCGAAGTAAAAGTATTGTATATCAACAAGTAATTGATTATGTGACTTATAGAATAAATGCATGGCAATCAAAGATGTTATCACAAGCCTCTTGGTTGACACTGATTAAATATGTCTTATCATCAGTGAACATTCATATTTTGTCATGCATCCAGTTACCTCAATATGTGTGTGATCGTATTGATGCTAATTGTGCTAATTTCTTTTGGGGATCTACAAATTCTAAGAGGAAAATGCACCTTTTAAGAAGAGATGCCTTGTTTGGGCCTGTTGAGAAAGGAGGATTGGGTTTAAGACCCACCAAGATAGTTAATCAAGCTTTATTAGCTAAGCAAGTTTGGAGAATCATATCTTCTGAGCCACCTTTACTGCTAGCATCCACTCTAAAAGTTAAATACATAGATCTCTCAAAACCATCAATCATCAAAAAACCATACAAATCCTCTTGGGTATGGAAAGGGTTATTTGAGAATGTAGGTATCATTGTGGGGAAGCTAAAATGGAGGGTTTGAAATGGAGCCTTGATTCCAATTGATAACCACCTCTGGTGGCCCATGCAGTGGGATCAAGCTTCCTTTTTCAATATTGGACAAGTGGCTAGTCTATTATTGCATGCTCCTTTCTCTTGGAATTCTCAATTGGTTTGCAGCTTGTATTCACCCACATAGTATAGGCTATCCTTAACACCCCTGTTTCCATTTTAAACTCCTTAGATAAACTCATATGGACTGGTACATCATTTGGTACTTATACTTTAAGAGATGGGGTATCTCAGTTAATGGCAGATACAACACTCAATGGCATTCTTGACGATCACTTTTGGAAGATCTTGTGGAGGCTTCGCTTACCCTATAAACAACTCCTTTTCATTTATAATAATCACAGAGATTTAGCAATCAATCAATTTTCAAGATTTGACACTTTCTAGTTATTCTAACCAAGGAAATGCTACTAGGACAAATTTTCCTATTGCTTCTTGTTTGTCTTTACAGAGTGACGGATGGGACAATATTCTTCACAAATACAAGAAGTCGGGAAAACACTTCTGTCATGGATTTATTTGTCATAATGGTTCTCCCATCAAAGAATTCTTGTGGGTATATTAGGCAACACCAGGAAACATCTTTCCCTCTAAATTTTACCGTGCTGCACTCTTCTGAATTTGTAGCACAGGCCTGATGCATCCTGGCACTTCGTCTTCTTTGACAACACACTGTGTGGATAAAATGTTTCATTAAGCCTCTGTCATTTCCTTCATCAAATCTTAATATTAGCTGGCAGGAAATTTTGGCCCTTCTTTTTTATTTTTCTATTGCTAATCTTAGGGTTGTTCCAAAGTCTGTATTTTATAATTTCCTAAGGTCTAGGTTCTGCATTTTATCAATATGTAACTTGTAAACCTTGGTTGCCTTAATATCTTTTTTTTCCTTTTATCAAAAAAAAAAAAAACAAAGAAAGAAAAGAAAAGAAAACTACAGCAGTTATAAGTTTGAAATCTCTCATCATCCATTAATTAGCTTACTCAACTATCAAACTATAATCATCACTATAGACAATAATTAATTTTACTTGCCAATGTCGCTACAAAGTTTAAATGAATATGATGGTCCGTATAGTATCTTTAAGAATGTTTTAAATTTGTTATTGTTAACATCTAAAGTATTGTGCTGGCAAAAAAAAACATCTAAAGTATTTTATTATATATTGTACTGTAATGTAAAATTTAACAACCACAATTATAAACTTTAATTAACCATTATCAAGCGTATTATAGCATCTGGTTAGAGTCCCAGTTTTCTGGGAAGAATATATATATATATATATATATATATATAATTAAGAACCGCCTGCTCTTTTAAAATTGCAACAATGAGATTAACCAAGCAAGAAAAATGTACATAACATGCATATGTCAAGTGTACGTACACATCATAATGTGGCAAAATATAACAAGACCCACAAAAACGTTTTGGAGAATTAAAGGATCGCGAATTTGATTGTTTTGGAATAATCTATCTGATTCTTTATCTTCCTTCTTGCTTCTTTAAATAACCTTGATTGTTTGGGAATGTCCGCTATATCTGTTTCAATGTTCTCCTTCTTAAGTTGAAGCTCTTCTAACTCGTTTGTTATTTTCTCTCTCTTGATCATTTAATACTTGTTTATAATAGTAATTGGAGCCTTCAAAAACAGATTTTCAATTGTGATTTACAATATGCGGGTAAGTACGTAAGAGGAGTTTTATCTCAATTTACGTAAATAAGCACTTTTAAAAATCTCAAACATGATCCCAATGCCTTATTTCAAAATTGAGCTTTTGCTTTCTCGGCATTTTCATCTGACAATAACAATATCACCAAACAACAATATTGAATTGTATAATTCAATAATATATACGAAGAAGAAGAATAAGTAAACAGACTCGCAGTCATAATTGACTACATATAAAATGTTCTTCTATCTTTTTTTACCATAGAAATATATATATATATATAATGATTGGCAATTACCTTGATACCTTCCAATCTCATTTGTTATTCTTCTTTTTCATGTTCTCTTATTTTTTAATCAAGATCGAACAAAACTTCAGAAAAATAGAAGTTACTGATATATATATATCAGTAACTTCTATTTTTCTGAAGTTTTGTTCGATCTTGATTAAAAAATAAGAGAACATGAAAAAGAAGAATAACAAATGAGATTGGAAGGTATCAAGGTAATTGCCAATCATTCTTTTAATTTCCTATAATTGGAACACTATATCTAACTTGTCTACTGATGTGAGTAGCATGTCCGCCGTCAAATTCAATTCTTTGATTCCTCTTTCAATTTTTTGACCCTATATCTTATCCCAACTTTTTTTTTTAATACTCGTATCTTATTCCAACTTTTCAGTTCCTTAAGATTGGCCAAAAGTCAACCATGTATTTCTTTATATGGGAGAGAATAAAATGTATTAATTTGTTAATTACTTCCTATGCTTGGATGGGGAAAAAACCTGGGGGACGAGAAAATAGAGGGGGAGAAAAGTGGGTAGAGAATATTATCCTTCCTTGTGTTGGGATAGGAGGGGGAATGAGAAGAAGAGACAATGCATGATATTTATAATGTCAATAATGCCCCTGTTTAATTTTAACCCTTTTTTCAATTAATGCCGTAAAAAATTCAAATAAAAAATTAACACCAATTTAAAAATTAAAGTCTGTTATAAAAATGTTGATAATAAGAGAGTAGAAGAGAGAAATTCTAGAGAGATAAATTAGAGAAATATTCTCATTCACTTGTACATCTGAATACAGCAGCCAGGGTCCCTATTTTAGAAAAAATTTGACGCTACAGTACCCATGCTACAGTAAAATCTGTGCTGCTACAGTAACTGCCCTCGTGTGCTACAGTGAATCCCGTGAAGCTACAGTGATGAACAGTACCGTACAGTATTTTGCTGCAGTGATACACAATATTTTTCATCTTATAGATCATGCTGATTGGGAGAGTAAATTATCCTGGATATGAACTAATGGACATCCACATAATTGATATTCATAACACTTCCCCTTGGATGTCCATTTTGAATGTGCCTCGTTAAAAACTTTAACTAGGAAAAACCCAGTGGGACAAAACCTAGATAAGGGAAAAAGAGTACAGCGTGTATCGACTCCCCCTCTTGACAACATCAGTTGATATCTCTTAATCTCCGAAGGCCAATGTCATAGATAAGTTTTTCAAATATTGTACCTGGAAGTGACTTTATGAATAAATCTGCTAGATTTTCACTTGAACAAATTTGCTGGACATCTATTTCACCATCCTTTTGAAGGTCACGAGTAAAGAAGAATTTTGGTGAAATATGCTTCGTTCTGTCTCCTTGATATAGCCTTCTTTAAGTTGAGTAATGCATGCATTATTATCTTCATATAGAACTGTTGGCGCCATTTTGCCTAAAGATAAATAACAATTTGTTCGTATATGATGTATTACTGATCTCAACCACACACATTCTCGACTTGCTTCATGTATTGCTAGAATTTCTGCATGGTTTGATGATGTGGCTGATATAGTCTGTTTCATTGATTGCCATGAAATAGTTGTACCTCCACATGTGAACAAATAGCCTGTTTGTGATTTACCATCATGTGGATCAGATAAAAATCCAGCATCTGCATAACCTACCAGTTCATGCTTAGATACGTTTGAGTAGTATAACCCCATATCCATAGTGCCTCTTAGATAACAAAAAATATGTTTTACTCTATTCCAATGTCTTCGTGTTTGTGAAGAACTATATATTGCTAATAAATTAACAGCAAATGATATATCAGGACATGTATGATTAGCAAGATACATTAGTGCTCCAATGGCACTAAGGTATGGTACTTCTGGACCAATTAGTTCTTCATCACCTTCTTCACTCATTATCCGAGGTCGAAATGGATCTTTATCTGGCTCCAAAGACCTTACAATCATTGGGGTACATAATGGGTGAGATTTATCCATATAAAACCTCTTTAGGACCTGTCTTGTATAAGTTTCTTGATATACAAAGATCTCATTTTTAAGATACTCAATTTGTCATCCAAGATAGAATTTTGTTCTTCCCAAATCCTTCATCTCAAATTCTTTCTTCAAACAATGAATTGCCTTTTGGAGCTCTTCAGGAGTTCCAATAATGTTGATATCAACATAAACAGCAATTATAGCAAATTCACTATTAGATATTTTTATAAAAATGCATGGGTATATTGGATCATTTTTGAATCCTTCTTTGAACAGATATTTATTAAGACGATTATACCACATGCGCCTTGATTGCTTCAGGCCATACAGGGACTTATTTAACTTAATTGAATATTGTTCTCGAAAACTTGAATTAGATACTTCTGGCACCTTAAGTCCTTCAGGGACTTTCATATAAATATCATTATCAAGTGACCTATATAAATAGGCAGTCACGACATCCATTAGATGCAAATCAAGCCCTTCTTTTACTGCTAGGCTAATTAAATAACGAAAAGTAGTCGCATCTACTACAGGTGAATACGTTTCTTCAAGATCAATGCCAGGTCTTTGTGTAAAGCCTTGGGCTACAAGACGTTCCTTATATCTTGTTATTTTGCCCTTTTTATTTCTTTTTCGTACAAAGACCCATTTGCATCCAACTGATTTTACATCTTCAGGTGTAAGGACTATAGGTCCTAATACTTTTCATTTTCCAATGATTTTAATTCTACATTAATGGCATCTTTCCATAGGAGCTAATCTTTTCTTTGTTGGCACTCGCTAATGGATTTTGGCTCGTGATCCTCATTATTATTCATTACATCATTTGCTACATGATAAGCAAATGTGTCGTCAACGTTGACATTATTTCGATCCCATCGGATTCCATTCACAACATAATTTATTGAGATCTCATTATTTTCACATATATTAGGTACCTGGGTCTCTCCTGGGACTACAACATTCTCTTCTAGAGATATCTCTACTGGAGATAATAACTCTTCAGGAGATGGCTCTTCTGGAGCTATTAACTTTTCTTGATTATCCTTAATTTGACCATCTATATTCTTTGCTCCTTTTCTTTTTCGAGGATTTCTATCTTTGGAACCGATGGGTCTGTCACGCTTCAGGCGTGCTTTAGATTCATTCATAGTAGATTGTCCTTCAGGGACATCAATTTTAACAGGAGCATTAGCAGCTGGTATATGTGACTTTGTCACTTTCTTTAGGTCAGTAAATGCTTCTGGCATTTGATCAGCTAAATTTTGTAAATGAATTATCTTTTGAACTTCCAGTTCACACTGATTTGTACGAAGATCAAAATGAGTCAATGATAATTCATTCCAACTAATTTCTTTATCCAACTGCTTGTTTTCTCCCCCTAATGTTGGGAAAAGTGATTCATCAAAATGACAATCGGCAAATCGTGTCGTAAATAAATCTCTCGTATATGGTTCTAAATATTTTATGATTGAAGGAGATTCATACCCAACATATATTTCCATCCTTCTTTGAGGACCCATTTTAGTGCGTTGTGGTGGTGCTACTAGCATATATACCGCACACCCAAAAGTCCTTATATGAGAAATATTAGGTTCTTGACCAAAAACCATTTGTAAGGGGGAAACATTTAAGTAACTTGTTGGCCTGATGCGAATTAACATTGATGCATGCAAAATGGCATGGCCCCAAGTAGAAATTGGGAGATTAGATTTCATAAGTAAAGGTCTTGCAATTAGTTGCAACCTTTTAATCAATGATTCTGCAAGTCCATTTTGTGTATGAACATGAGCTACAGGATGTTCAACATCAATTCCAAGGGACATACAATATTCATTAAAAGCTTTTGAAGTAAATTCACTAGCATTATCAAGACGTATTTTCTTGATAGGATAATCAGGGTAATGTGTTCTTAATCTAATCAATTGAGCAAGTAATCTCACAAACACCAGGTTGCGAGAAGATAATAAACACACATGTGACCATTTAGTTGATGCATCAATTAAAACCATATAATATCTAAATTGTCCACATGATGGGGTGTATTGGCCCACAAATATCTCCATGTATCCGTTTTAGAAATGTGAGAGACTCACTTTCTATTTTGCTTGGTGAGGGGAGAATAATTAATTTTCCCTTGGAACATGCAACACATGAAAAATCATGGGATTGTGGTATTTGTTTACACTTCAAGGTATGTCCATATGAATTCTCAATTATTTGTCACATCATAATTGAACCGGGATGGCCTAACCGATCATGCCAAACATTAAATTCATTTGTAAACTTTTGGTTTACATTAGTAGACTTCTGATCTGTATTAGTGAACTTCTAGTTCTCAATAACATATGTTTCAATTCTATTTATAAATGTATAATACAAACCAGAAGAAAAAGTAGGAAAATTTTCTAATATGCATTTTCTACCATCAACAATTTTTGTCATAATAAGATATTCCTGATTATTTTTAGTTATTGTTTCTATATGATATCCATTTCTGCGGATATCTTTGAAACTTAACAAGTTTCTTCCAGACTTGGTAGAATAAATTGCATTATCAATACATAATTTTGTTCCTTCAGGTAACAAAATATTAGCTCTTCCGGAGCCTTCGATCAAATTTATACTACCAGATATAGTATGAACATTAGCTTTTTACATCACCAAGGAAGAAAAATATTTATCATTTCTGAGTATGGTGTTGGTTGTTGCGCTATCAACAAGACATAAATCTTCAGGATTAATGCCAGTAAGATTCATTATTCATTAAAAGAAATATAAAAACATAATTAAGATAAATACATTCGATAAAAGTAACATAAAATTTCAAATAGATAAATAATTATGCTAAGAAATCAGCAACATCCAAATAAGTAAAATCTATTTCTCCATGCTCAGAATTCTCAGCTGATCCACATGATTTACTTCAGATGTTGATCCTTTACCATTATTTTTTATTGATTCTTGGTAAAGTTCAACTAGGTATCTTGATGTACGATAGATACGAGACCAATGACCCTTACCACCACAACGATAACATAGATTTTCAGTATTTTTATTTTACCCACTATTTTTTCTTTTGTGGTTCTTATTGTTATTTCCCCACTTCTGGTAGGAATTTGAACCACCACGACCTCGACCACGGCCACGACCACGGATGTAACCGCGTCCACGTCCATGTCCACGTCCACGGCCACGGCCACAAACAGATTCATTGGTTACTACATTCGCTTCTGGGAATGGAGTTGAGCCAGTTGGACGTGATTCATGGTTTTTTAATAAAAGTTCATTATTCTGTTCAGCCACAAGGAGGCAAGAAATTAATTCTGTATATTTCTTGAATCCTTTTTCTCGGTATTGCTGCTGCATAAGCAAATTTGATGCATGAAATGTGGAGAATGTTTTTTCAAGCATATCATTATCAGTAACATTTTCTCCACATAATTTTAATTGAGAAGTTATTTTGAACATGGCTGAGTTATACTCACTTACAGATTTAAAATCTTGCAACCTCAAATGTATCCAGTCATAACGAGCTTTTGGGAGGATAACCATCTTCAGGTGGTCATACCTATCTTTCAGATTATTCTAAAGAACAAGTGGGTCTTTCACTGTTAAATATTCAATTTTTAAACTCTCATGTAAATGGTGGCGTAGAAAAATTATAGATTTGGCCTTTTCCTGATTGGATGCCTGATTCCCTTCTTTAATTGTGTCTTCTAGACCATGAGCATTTAGGTGGATTTCCGCATCCAGCATCTAAGATAAATAATTTTTTCCAGTAATATCCAAAGCCACAAATTCCAGTTTTGCAAGGTTTGACATAGTTCAGACTAATTAAAGAAATAAATAAGAATAATTAAAAATATGAAATATATAAAAAAAAACAATATAATATCATGAACTAAAATAACAGTAAATATGTAAAAATAAGAAATAAATTAATAAGGCAAGATAAGAAAATTAAAACTTTTATGGCTTCAGGCCATTTATTTCTCATGGCTTCAGGCCAATTAATCTCATGATAAGGAATTAAATATATACGGCATCTTTCTATTTATCTTCAGGATAAATAAAAGTTGAATATGGTTTCCGGCCATACAATAAATTAAAAGATAAAAAGGTATATATATGGCTTCTAGCCTTATAATAAGAAATCATATAGATATGGCTTCTGGCCATATAATAGGAGATCATAGAGATATAGCTTCTGGTCATATTATAAAAATCTAAATAATATGACTTCTGGTCATAAAATTATAGGAATTGGATGTGTATGGCTTCTGGCCATAATAATAATAATAATAATAATAATAATAATAATGTAAATGAACTTGTGAATGATATATATATATAATATATAAAACCAATAGCGATCTCTAATCTTAGCCATGAAACCCGATGTTTATAACAATCGGTAAAGATATATTCCTTAATTCTATATAATGGTTTAGATTATCCCAGATCTATGAAATAAAGATACTATAAAACAAGGTATTGAGATTGTCAAATAAACTATGAGAAGATCATACCTTCGGCAGAGCTTCGTGCTGATAACGTGTTATAAAAATGTTGATAATAAGAGAGTAGAAGAGAGAAATTCTAGAGAGATAAATTAGACAGATATTCTCATTCACTTGTACATCTGAATACAGCACCCAGGGTCCCTATTTATAGAAAAATTTCGACGCTACAGTACCCATGCTACAGTAAAATCCGTGCTGCTACAGTAACTGCCCTCGTGTGCTACAGTGAATCTCGTGAAGCTACAGTGATGAACAGTACCGTGCAATATTTTGCTACAGTGATACACAACTTTTTCATCTTATAGATCATACTGATTGGGAGAGTAAATTATCTTGGATATGAACTAATGGACATCCACATAATTGATATTCATAACAAAGTCAAATTAAAATTAAATTATTTTTTATTTTAAAATAAAAATATTAAGACAAATATATTTTTTTTTCACAAACAAAAATAATCAAAATAAAATCAAAATAAAAATAAACATGCCTGGATGAATATGATATCTTTATATCGCAGTTTATTAATATCAAAATAAAAATTTATAAGAATTCTATTTATATATTTATTTAATTTATATAATTATACCATTATAATTTTATATATTAATATTATTTATAATTATATTTAATTAAAATTTATAAAAATCTTAAAAAAAATAATTTTTTGACTTTTTTTTTTCTTTTTGTTCAGAGGAGGGAATGATCCTACCATATCTCAAACCCGTAACCCTTAAAACAACTTAAATAAAATAAGGTTAATGGTCAATATAAAAAATTCCTCCTAACAAAATTAAATAAGATAATATTAAAATTCATTTCCTCTTCTTTAAACAAAGTATTATTAAAATTCATCTCTATATCCCAACCATTAAGATCTCTTCCCTTTCATCTATTAAACCAAACAGACCTTAATGGGCTATTTGGGGACAATGAAATCAAAGTGGTTTTAGGGCCTACAAAATCCAAGTGCGTACTCCTTTTATTAAGGGATGAGCCCAGCCTTGGCCCATGGCCCAATTTATGTGACCCACGGATTCTTCTGAAATATTACAGTTTTTAAAGTATTTTATCATTGTACTTTCTTTTGGAATTAGACGAGAAGCACCGAGCAAACGCAGCAGTTCCAATTTTTGGGATAACGAATACAAAAGGGCCACCTGAGGGTACACATAATATTAAAAATTAATCAATTTTTGAAATAAGGGAAAACAACCAAGACACACACACACACAACGAAAACAGAGAGAAAGCACAGTAACCTTTGCAAGTTGCAACCGCCGTATTTTGTAGAGGCCCAACGGAGGTGGCTTCACATCAAATAGTGGAGAGAACTATACCCTCCGATTTGCGTTGCTATATTTGATTCAATGATTTAGATTTAACAGTGGTTATGACAATGTCCTTGTAAGAACCTTATTCAAAATTTGATCCAATTTTATGGCCAGATTAGTTTTCTACAGAAAATAAATATTATGATAAAATTAATCCTTTAGTCTTTCAACTATTAACTCACTTATATTCTATTATCTCGAGTATGACTCAATGCAACTCAAAGGTTTCTAATGCTATATTGACGTCCACGCTCTCTCTGGTTCTCCTGTTTCCTCTGAGCATTTCCAAATGGAACCACGAAAGGCGAGACGCTCGTTTGGGATTGTTGATTCAAATGTATTCCCATTATTTTCCTCATGTGTGATAAGTCCTCATTTCATGACCCAAAAAAAAAAAAAAAAAGAGAAGTCCTCATTTATTCTATCAACGGGTCCACACCATGGTTCGCAAACTCGCTCAGATCAATGAGCAACTTATTTAGATCTTCCTACATGACATGGATTGCTAAGCCATGATTTTTTACCAGCTAGGATGACAAAATGACGACTAGATATGAGTGATTGATGGTAAAGGATAAAAATATAGAACATGTTCAGAGACTAACTCCCACCAAGTCATATTTGTAGAATTGAATGATAAATGTTAATTTTGTCAAATATTATTAGCATCAAGTCAAATTTAAACTATCATTTCTCAATAATGGCGCTTAAAAATTATTTCATCCCAAATTATTCCATCCCATATAATGAGGTAATTGTGTCTATTTGAATTAACTTTTGAATAATAACTTTTATAATTTACGAAGTACGTATGTGAAATGAGTTTTATCTCAACTTGCGAAAAGAGATTTTTGAAACCATGATTCTAGTGTTTGTCAAACACTCACATCTCAGGTGTGGGCCTAATTTGAATGAATTTGAATGTGTGATGTGGCATGGGGAATTTTCAAGGGAAGCCTGCAATTGTGTCACCATCGACATCTTGTTGGAAAACAATAAGGGCTTCATGTTTTTAAATGTCTTGGGCTATGACAATATGGACTTCCGTGGCCCAAAATAATGTTAAGCAATTGAAGAATGGGCCAAACCATAGCCCAGGATGGGACTTCCAAGTTCCAATCCTTGTCTCTCCGCCCCTCCTGCTCAAATTTTCATTATTTGTTTCTTAGGGTTAAATTAATTCTTCTGTTCTAAAAATTATTCACCTTAATATTCTCAATAATGTATTGTGTCCATTTTGATTTACTATTGCATAGTAGGAGTCTTCACATATTGCTTTTGGACCTTCCGACATACACATAAATACATGACACGTCTGCATCTATTCGCTTAGGATATTTTTTACTCTCTTTATACATTTCAAGAAGCATGTCTGCCCTTATTTTGTTACCCATTTTCCATTAGTTAAATGAGTTATATATATTTACACATACAATAACAATGTTTGTAGTTAGAGAGGTATCCGAGTACAAGGAAAAAGTACTCAAGTTCTCCCTACGCGTGGGAGTGAGAGTTCACTTCGTGTAGACACATGAGTGTAGTTGAGCGTAATGGCTTTTTGGCAGGAAAGGAGGTTGTAGGCGGTGGTGATGGTAGAGGTAGATCTTATCGGTGATTATGGGAGAGGAAAGAGGGAGTGCTGATAAGCATATGATTGATATGCCTCTAGTGTGGAATGAAGATGAGTCGAAGAATATGCTGATTGGAAAGATTGTATCAGAAAAAGAATTCAATAAAGCTACAGTTGAAGAGGTGATGGTTGCGAAGAATGTGTACTTCTTCAGATTCTCTGAGGAAGAAGAGTATAATCATATTATGAGGGGTCGATCTTGGACAGTTAATGGAAGTCTTCTGAATCTAATGGAATGGTAGAAATTTATGGTGATTGAGGATTGTGATTTTAGTCAATGTCCGGTTTGAATCCAGCTTCACAATATTCCTCTAGAAGCAATGAATCTACATAATGCTATTAGCATTGGAGGTTGAATTGGAGAAGTAGTTATGGTAGAGGATCCTAAATACAACAATCGTATGCTGCGCAGCTATCTTCATGCGAATCATTCTGAATCTGCAGAAACCATTGGTGGCAAGATTCTGGATTCCAAAACCTAATGGTGAGAAGAATTGGGCTACTATTAAGGATGAAAAGCTCTCTGACTTTTGTTATCGATGTGGTAGTGTAGGCCATGATTTTTGTAGTTGTGGTATCCGTAGGTTAATGTCTGTATGAGACAGTAGTTTGCCTCGTTTTAGCCCTTGCACTGTAACTAAACAGGTGAAAACATGGGAAGATGCCTTGGTTATTGTTCGGGAGGGGTAGGATGAAGTTAATATCAAATGGAGACGATTGAAAGAAGAGAGGCAAAAAGCTAAAAATGATTATTGTGCTCATAATGTGGATATTTTTACAATTAATCCTAATATTGGAAATGAGAAATTAAGGACAACTTCTTGTTCTAAATCGGAAGTTATGATAGAGAAAGATACAGGCAACAGTGTGGATATCAGTAGTAAAGATGTTGTGTTTTTGAGTAGCAGTATGAAAGATAGCTTGAATTCATGGAAGTATATTAAAAAGGGAGCTGATTTGAACGGAAGTAAGAAGAAGGTGAATTGTGAGACTGATAGTGATAAACATAAGTTGTCTAATGAGGAAGGACATGAGTACAAGGTTGAAGAGCCTTCTGAGGATACTACAAATGAAAAAGCTATTGTATTGTATGTGGAAAGAACAGTACATTCAGTTACAGAAGATCTTGGGAAGTTAATACTGAAGCGAAAAGTAGGGGAGGAATTGGAGATTAAGCTAAAGAAAAAAAAAGAAGGTTGAAAAGAAAGATGATATAAAACCCTCTGTTGTCTCTAGCTTTCTTGGTAACTTGAGGAAAACTAAAGCTAAGATGAGAAGGCCGTCCTAAGGAAAGAGGAAGGGTTGAATAGTCAAAGATAAAAATAGTATGGGAATGAGCAAGGAGGAGAGTGGTAGAGGAGTGTAGAAGTTAAAGGTATGGGTGGCTGGCCTCAAACAACCCCCATAGAGCAATGAAAATTCTTTCTTAGAACTGTCAAGGTTTGGGGGTTTCCTTGACAGTTAAGAGTCTTAAGGACTGCAATAGGAAGTTTAAACCCTCTATTGTATACTTAATAGAAACAAGGAGAGCAGTAGGAAGCTGGAAAGAATAAGGAGATCTTGTAGCTTAGAAAATAAGCTCTATGTTAAACCTTGTGGGAGCTCTGGAGGATTGGCACTTTGGTGGTGTGAAGGGATTGATCTGGAAGTTTTATACCAGTCAAAGAATTTAATCCATGTGAAAGTGAAAGCTTCTGTATTGCAAATGCCAGAATTTATCACTTTTGTATATAGTGCCCCAAAGGAAGAAGATAAAGCTCTTGTCTGGAGGAGACTAAGATCATTGGCTAGAGGAGTTAGAGGGTCATGATTGTGTATTGGAGACTTCAATAAAGTAGGGTCTCAGGATGAAAATGAGGGGGGATGGCCAATTAATGTTAGAAGATTAATAAGCTTTCAATCTATGATGGATGATTATAGGCTTATTGATCACGGGTTTAAGGGAGCAAAATTTTCTTGGAGCAATAAGAGGCTTGGGTAGGCAAATATATGAGAAAGGATTGATAAGGTATATGGAAATATCACTTTCAGGGAGAAGTTTGAAAGAGCGCAAGTTTCTCATATTGAACCAATAGGTTCTGACCATCATTTGTCAATAGTGGATTGCTGTTTTAAGGAGGAAAAAGTTTCTAAAATGTTCAAGTTCAATGTAGTATAGGTGGAACATGAACAATTCCAAGACACTATGAGGTGGGGCTTGAAAGTTGGTGAAAGAATGATGGCAAGTAGGATTGATAACTTTGTGTGGAGGTTGAACAAATGTAGGAAGATATTAATTGAGTGGAGTAAGAGGGAGTTTCCAAACAATAGGAAACTAATTGATGAATTGAAAGGTCAATTAGAGGAATGTTATAAGGAGTATGGACGAAAGAGAAGGCTCTTGAGGTAGAGGAATTACTTAAAAGAATTGAAGAAGCATAGAGCTTAGAGGAAGTGTTTTGGTGGCAAAAGTTTAGGCTAAGTTGGATAAATTATGGTGGTTTGAATACAAAATTCTTTGACAATACTGTAATTCATGGAAGAGTGAGGAATAAAGTGGTGAGATTGAGAAGTGAGGAAGGAATATGGTTAGAAGAAACTAAAGATATAAATAAGATGTTTGAGAAATATTATAATGACATATTTGCTGCTAGAAAAGCTGAGCAAATAAAGGAATCCTTGATGTATGTGAACAGTGTGGTAACTAAGGATGAGAATTGTAAATTGATCGAACCAGTTTCAGATGAAGAGATTGAGAGAGCTGTCTTTGATTTGGAATCTACAAAAGCCCCAGGTCCAGATGGATTTACAGCCCTATTTTACCAAAGAGCATAGAGTAAAGTTAGAGGAGAAATCTATAGTATGGTTAAAGAATTCCTTGAGGGCAAGTCAAATCTTAAGAAGGTTAATCTAACTCACATTGTATTGGTGTCGAAAGGTGATAAGCCTGAAATAGTCACCCAATTTCGGCCAATTGCTCTTTGTAATGTATCTTACAAAATCATTACAAAAATCATGACTATAAGAATGAGAAGCTTAATGAGCAAGTACATATCTGAGCAACAAAGAGCTTTTGTGGTAGGAAGGTTGATTCAAGACAATGTTATCATAGCTCATGAGGCTTTTCAATACTTAGAGCGAAGATAGGAAGGTGTGAGAAGTGAGTTAGCTTTGAAGATTGACTTGAGTAAAGCCTATCACCATGTAGATTGGGGGTTTTTTGATGGAGGTTATGCTTAAAATGGGGTTTTGTGCTAAATGGATAAGGTGGGTGATGGAGTGTGTAACCTCCATTAAGTTTGAGCCACTGGTTTCACGGAAGAAAGTTGCGAAGATTAATCCTAAGAGAGGGGTGAGACAAGGAGATCCTTTATCTCCCTATCTCTTCCTTATTGTGGTAGATGTCTTGTCTCTAATAGTGCAATACCATGTGTGTGCTGGGGAGTTAAAAGGAATTAGGTTGTCAAAAGGAGGTCCAGTGTTGTCTCACTATTTTTTGCTGATAATGTGCTATTTTTTCTTAGAGCTGAAAAGGAGAATTGCATGGCACTGAAACTAATATTAAGCATGCTTAGTGCTACTTCAAGGCAAGAAATGAATTTAGATAAGTCATGCATTTTCTTCTCCACAAATACAACACCTGAAGTTAGGAGGGAAGTGGAAGAAGTATTATGTGTTAAAGCTTCAAGTGAGCCTGGTAAATACTTGGGGTTTCCTTTAGCATGTGGAAGACCAAGGAATGCAGCACTAGGATTTGTAAAGTAGAAAATAAAGAAGAAGCTACAGGGATGGCGGCAAAAAATGTTGACATTTGCTAGGAATGAAGTACTAATCAAAGCAGTTGCAAACTCAATCCTAATATATCTGATGTCTAGCTTCTTATTTCCTTTACAGTGTTGTAAAGAAATTGACAGTATGAAGGAGGAGCATGGGTTTTCGTAGTTTTCAAGCTTTTAATAAAGCACTATTAGCAAAGACAGCTTGGAGGTTGTATCAAAATCCTAATGAGTTGTGGTGTAGGATTTTGAAAGGAATCTATTTCCTAAAGATTGGATTCATGAATGCAGAGAAAGGTGGCAAATCTATATGGTGTTAGAGATGGTAGAGATGTTAAGGTGTAGGGTGATAGGTGGATACCTGGTTTAAAAAATGAGAAACTAACTAAAGAGGAGCTAAGTGTAAGCGATAAGAAATTGAAGGTGGCTAATCTTATTAAGGATGGCAGATGGGATCTTAGCTATGTTACTAGAAAATTATCTAATGTTGAAAAGGATAAGATCCTGCAGCTAGAGGTGCCAAGGGTAGGAAGGAAGGATGAAGCAATATGGAGGGCATGTTAGGATGGGAAGTATAGTGTGAAATATGGATACTGTGTAGTGTTACGAGTGTAGGATGGTGTATTTAGAAGTGCAAGTGTATACTGTCGTAATCAAGTAATATAAAAGTGAGTAGAGTATCGTTCCCACGAGGATTAATCACTAAGTACCAAAATTGGTAATTTTAATTCTATTTAGTCGGTCGATTAGTTGTGATTGAGATTGCAAGATAAAAATGATTAAATAAAAATGTAATTGTTATAAAGACAAATATGAGAAAAAGGCCCTAGGGATTATATTTCACTTAGCAAACTCCGGATTGAATCACTTATCTATTCTAATCCAATTTATTCCATATGATTGATAGTCGAGTTTCCCTATTTTAATTACTAGCCTCTTCCAAGGTCAAGTAATTCTATAATTAATTGCTAGCCCAATATATTCCTATATAAATTTAAGCAATCAATCATGCATTAAGATTTATGGAACTCAATTAAGACTACACAACCCATATGAATATATTCCCATTTCATATGCAAATTATGGTTTTAATTATAGGATCCACACACATGTATCTCCTTCCGGTCTCAACATGCATATTGAAATCATCTAAAAGGTGGCCAATCAATTTTAAGCATTAAGAGCAATAATTAAAACTCAATAATGAAGGAAAAATTAAAACTAGATTTAATAAGTTAAGATTCAATCCATCATTAGTAAGCTACGTCATCACCCTAGGAAAAGAAAAATTTAGCTCATGATAAAATTAAAAACAAAACCAAAATAAATTACAAACATCATCAATATTGCATAAAAATTAATTACAAAAACATAAAAATATAACTATAAGATGCATGAAAATGGAAAATCTAGCCTACCATATAGGAAGTAAAATCATACATGTAGGTGGCAACATATATCATCCATAAAGGAGGACTACCTAGGCCTTCCATATAGGAGGTAAAACCATCCATGTAGGAGGCATGCAAGAAGTAAAAAAAATGCAAGAAATAAATTCTAAAAATAACAACTCTCTCTCTAAAATAGAAACTCTCTCTCTCTTCCTTCCTCTCCATTTTAGGGTGCCAAGAAGCTCTATTTATAGGCTTCATTTTCGGACTGCTACAGTATTTTTTACAGTGATTTTGCTACAGTGCATCGCACTGCTACAGTGAACCGACCACCCACTTGCTATAGTGAACCGATTGCTACAGGAACCGCCCCACGTCCACACACACCGACCACTATAGTACAATGAAATAGTCCGCTACAGTCCTCTCTGCTACAGTATGCTACAGTGATTTCAAACAGTACCAGACATGAACAGTGCACAGTGAATAGTACCACATGAATAATACTTCCCCTTAAATGCCTTCTTTAATTCTTCTTAATGCGGTACTGTCCATGGCTACGAGCAAATCATTATTTATTTATTAAGTACACCTAAATTGATTTCATTCAGCTCAAATATAGTCCACAAAATCATCATATAAGGGAAAATAAATATGCAAATATTTTACTTATCATGTAGCAAAAGGGTTTGTCAAGGAAACTAGGATTCTCAGGGCTAATAGCTTTGTACTAGTGACTATACAACTTTGGAGTTGTATTTGGAAGATGTATGTCCCTTCGAAAATTTGGCAATTATTGTGGCAAATGTTGAATGATGCTTTAGCCATAAGGGTAGCTTTAAGTTAAAAAAATGCAGCCAAACTGATTTGTGTTCTATTTGTGGTGAAGAACTTGAGACCATAGAACATGTTACGAATTTAGGATGGTGTATTTAGAAGTGCAAGTGTACACTGTCGTAATCAAGTAATAAAGAAGTGAGTAGAGTATCGTTCCCACGAGGATTGATCACTAAGTACCAAAATTGGTAATTTTAATTCTATTTAGTCGGTTGATTAGTTGTGATTGAGATTTCAAGATAGAAATGATGAAATATGAATACAAGTTATATAAAGACAAATATGAGTAAAAGCCCTAGGGATTAGATTTCACTTAATAAATTCCGGATTGAATCACTTATCTATTCTAGTCCAATTTATTCCACATGATTGATAGTCGAGTTTCCCTATTTTAATTACTAGCCTCTTCCAAGGTCAAGCAATTCTATAATTAATTGCTAACCCAATATATTCCTATATGAATTTAAGCAATCAATCATGCATTAAGATTTATGGAACTCAATTAAGACTACATAACCCATATGAATATATTCCTATTTCATATGCAAATTATGGTTTTAATTATAGGATTCACACACATGTATCTCCTTCCGGTCTCAACATGCATATTAAAATCATCCAAAAGGTGGCCAATCAATTGTAAGCATTAAGAGCAATAATTAAAACTCAATCATGAAGGAAAAATTAAAACTAGATTTAATAAGTTAAGATTCAATCCGTCATTAGTAAGCTACGTCATCACCCTAGGAAAAGGAAAATTTAGCTCATGATAAAATTAAAAACAAAACCAAAATATATTGCAAACATCATAAATATTGCATAAAAATTAATTACAAAAACATAAAAATACAACTACAAGATGCATGAAAATGGAAAATCTAGCCTACCATATAGGAGGTAAAACCATCCATGTAGGTGGCAACCTATACCATCCATAAAGGAGGACTACCTAGGCCTTCCATATAGGAGGTAAAACCATCCATGTAGGAGGCATGCAAGAAGTAAAAAAAATGCAAGAAATAAATTCTAAAAATAACAACTCTCTCTCTCTAACATAGAGACTCTCTCTCTCCTCCTTCCTCCTTCTTTCCCTTCATTTTAGGGTGCCAAGAAGCTCTATTTATAGGCTTCATTTTCGGACTGCTACAGTGATTTTTGCTACAGTGAATTGCTACAGTGAATTGCTACAGTGCACCGACCACACCTACCGCACTGCTACAGTAACCGACCACACCTACCGCACTGCTACAGTACCCGACCACACCGTCCGCTACAGTAAACCGCAACCGTCCGCTACAGTAAACCGCTACAGTGAACAGTGAACCGCATGAACAGTGCACAGTGAATAGTACCGCGTGAATAGTACCTTTCCCTTAAATGCCTTCTTTAATTCTTTTTAATCCGGTACTATCCATGGCTGCAAGAAAATCATTATTTATTTATTAATTACACCCAAATTGATTACATTCAACTCAAATTTAGTCCACAAAATCATCATATAAGGGAAAATAAATATGCAAATATTTTACTTATCAAATTCCCCCACACTTAGCTCTTGGACGTCCTCGGACAAGAAAGAGTAACTAATAAGTGCTTCCAACAAAATCAGAAGTGTCAAGTAATAAACAAGGACACAATTAAAGAATAAAGAGATCATAGTATTCTTGAATCAACAAAAGTATAAACTGGTAACTTCATTTGAAAATAAATGAACTGAATTCATAATTGTGGCTCATTCTCTCAATCTCTCAAGTGTTTTAGGGTAAGTGTTTCGCTCAAATTCACCTGAAAAAATTGCACTACCATAAGCTTGCCAAAAATCTCAATCTCTACTACCTAATTCACATGCATAATTCAAATCAAAAGGACTTATTAAAGGTTGTAATGAGGTTAAGGTAAAAGGAATGTAAAAACTGATATGAAGGGCTATTTTTACTAAGTAAATAGAGCAGTTGAAAAATGGGCCTTCTTAAACCTGGCCTATCTCATCCCAACAACCCATAATTTACATTTTTTTTTTCTTTTCTTTTTTTCTTCTTTTTTTTTTTTTTTTATATTACAACTTCTGCACTTTTGTGGTTGATGATATATAGACCCCCACACTTGTCAAAAGCCCATTTCACAAAAATTTCAAATGCTCTGTTAATCTTTCGAATTCAGTAAAAGCACTTGATAAATCATTAAAACACATATCAATGGGTTGAGAATAAAGACATAATCAATTAGGCTCAAAGGGGCTTATCAATGGTATAATTGTAAGGTTGGCTATTTGGCTCTGGCTAAACAAAATGAATGCCTTTATCATTTTTGAATGTGCATGTGACATGTAATTTCAACTAGATTTAAGGCAAGTTCTAGAGTGACAACTTAATAGGTGAATATCACACACAAGAAAGATAATCACTATTGATCATATAGGCTCAAAAGCTCACGGTTAGGGACTTTCAAATTCAGCTCATTCAATCTCAAAATTCATCACCAAATTCAACAATCAGTTATTCAATCATGCTATAAAATCTCTAAACTCAATTGATCCATGCTTCAAACTTATATACTTCTTAAAATCATTGAAAAACACTTCAATAGAATTTTTTTTTTTTTTTTAAAGATGAAATAACAAAAAAAAAAAATTACAACTAATAAGATGCGTCTCAAGAGTTAAGAATAACTCTTTACTCTGCCATCTATGCATACCCCATGCATCTAATGGTTTTACTAACTAACTATCTAATGGAGAAACTATGCTTTTTTTTTTATAATCCTCCCCCAACCTAAATCAGACATTGTCCTCAATGTCTTCTAAAGATTAAAGAAAGTTTTTTTTTTTTTTTTTTTTTTTTTCAAACAACCTAAACACCCAATAAATTAAACCAAAATGCTGAGAGTAAAACCATAAGATAAAAGAAAGTTACAACCGGAGAGTGGTATCTGGATTCTGCTTCTGACTGCTACCTGAAGATTGCCCACCTTTTTCTTTTACTAATAGATCTGGTTGAGGTTCATAGGTTTGCAGTTTATCTAGTAGTTGATCAGCAGTTGGTGCAGAAATGATGGAATGACGAGTCGCTTGGGGTATGAATCCTGTTTCCACAGCATGATCAAGAAAAGACAACAGGTTATCGTAAAAACCATTAACATTTAACAATCCTAATGGTTTTTTATGAAAGTTCAGTTTAGCCCAATAAGCAATGCTAGAGATCCCATCCAACGTTTCAAAACCACCGGGTAGAGCGATAAAAGCATCAGCACGGTAAAACATATGTCCCATTCGTTCAGGCAGACTTGAAACCCCTAACTCTTGCCCTAAGGAGAAGATGTGATTTTCTAACTCCTTCACCCTTACGTTCAAACCTTTACTACCATTCATGGTTGCAACAATAGCCACACTTCCCCTCAGGCCTTGAATACCTCCCCCGTAGACAAAATTGATCTTTCTTGCAGCTAATGCACGTCCCAATTCGTTGGCTGCAGGTATAAACTCTCTATCCTTTCCCAAGTCAGTTTCACCAAAAATGCATATAGATTTAAAACTGCATTTTAGAGTGATACCACTCCTCTCTTTTTCTCTCTCAGACATTTTGTGTTTTTTTACAAATGGAAGATTGCATATTTATATTACAAAAACAGCGACAACAAAATCATGCAAATCACACAGTTTTCAAAAAAATTTGAAAAAAATTTCTGACACGAATGACCAGTGGGCCACTGTGCCAAGAAAGTAAATAAAGTGAGTAAAGAAAGTCAAAAGTTACTGAAAAAGATAAGACAGATTGACAAAAGTAAGATTATGTACAGTAGTTGTGATTGTGGCTCACATCTTCCTCTGGTTTTACGTCCAGTAACGGCTTAAACGCTTTCTATGAATCGAGGATTTGCTTCCCATCCAGTTTTCTTATAAACTGGCAAACAGGGTCTTTTAACGTCAGATTCCCAAGACGGTAGCGCTCTTTTTCTTTGTTGAATATGTCTAATAAATCAAGAAGAACATGATGAACATCGCCACTAGGATGCGTCTCAAGAGTCTGAATGATATCATCCAATGACTCCTTACTCAGTCCATCCTTTATAAATTGGATTTTATCTTCTCGATTTATAGAAACCATACCTTTGCTCCTACAGCGCTGATCACAATTCCACCTTGCACATTTAGGACAAACCTTCATTCTTTTAGCTCTTCTCTTTTTGGAATAAGAGCTTTTTCCCATACCTGGCATAGGTTTAATAAATGAATCATGAATCTCACCTATTAAACGTACCTGAGCTTCAATGATCCAGCGGACATCCTCAGGAAGGCCCAAGCGTTTGAATGTCTTCATTCTTTCAAGTCGACAGCTATAGATCTTCCTAAGCATATCTTTGGGAAGAGTAGGGAACCTGTTCTTAAGCTTTACAATAATTTCCTCCATGATGAGACTAAAATTTAAAGATGCAGTTTTGTGTGCTTCAGTAAGTAAGAAAGAAAAATGAAAGATTAAGGAAAAGAAGTTTTGGGTTGCCTCCCAAATAGCCGCCCTTCTTTAACGTCTTTAGCTAGACAAAGACCCAAGCAATAAATTTTTTTTTTTTTTTTATTTTTATTTTTTTTTTTTTATTATTTTTTTTTTTATATTTTTTTTTTTTTAAAAAAAAAATTTAGGACTTACCTGTTGTTTCCTCCAAAGTGATGACAGTTTTCAAAGTGTTGAGTGCACCGTCATTATACTCTTTCAGCCTTTGCTCGTTTACTTTGAATTTTCGATCACCATCTTGAATCTCCACTGCTCCATATGGCCATGTTTGAACCACAGTAAAAGGTCCTGACCACCTTGATCTCAACTTTCTCGGAAAGAGCTTTAACCTTGAATTGCATATCAGAACTTTTTGTCCCGGCGTGAACTCTCTCCTCAAAATTCTTTTATCCTGCCACATTTTTGTCTTCTCCTTGTATAACTTTGCATTCTTATGAACTTGTTGTCTAAATTTTTCAAGCTCATTGAGTTGGAGAAGTCTCTTCTTACCAGCTGCCTTTAAGTCAGAATTTAAGGCTTTTATTCCCCAATATTCTTTGTGCACTTTAGGATTAGTAGATTTTGATACATCTACTGTTCCTATTGCAAGTGGTTGATCCATGCAGCTTTTGTTCACCACGTCTTTTGTGCAGCTGGTCAATGTATCTACTCTGTAACAGGTGTCACCTTCATTTGGACATGACCAAGCCTTAAAAATGTTAAAAGATACTTGGTCATCTTGAGCTCGTAAAGTCAACTTTCCCTGTTGCACATCTATTAAAGTTCTCCCAGTTGCTAGGAATGGCCTCCCAAGAATGATAGGAACTTCTTGGTCTTCTTCCATATCAAGTATGATGAAATCAGCTGGAAATATGAGTTTGTCCACCTTTACCAGAACATCTTCTAAGACACCCCTTGGATGTTTAATTGATCGATCAGCAAGAAGTAGTGAAACTGTGGTAGGCTTCACCTCTCCAAGACCAAGTTTTCTGTAGACAGATAAGGGCATGAGATTTACACTTGCTCCCAGGTCACAAAGTGCTTTTTCAAAGTTACATTGACCTATGGTGCAAGGTATGCAAAAGCTTCCTGGATCTTTCAGCTTTGGTGGTAGTTTCTTTTGCAGAATGGCACTGCACTCCTCAGTAAGTGCAACTGTCTCAAATTCCTCCAGCTTACGCTTATTTGAGAGAATGTCCTTCATGAATTTTGCATAACTGGGCATTTGGGCAAGAGCGTCTGCAAAAGGGATGTTGATATGTAACTTTTTGAAAACCTCCAGAAACTTTTTAAACTGCTTGTCTAGCTTTGCCTTCACAAGTCTCTGAGGGTATGGAACTGGTGGTACATATGGAGGAGGGTTATCTGGAAAGCTGATTCTTCCTGGTACTACATCATCTTCTTGAGGTTTCTGTGCTTCCTCCTTCTTTTCTGGTTCACTTTCTTTTTTTTCTCCGTCATTCTTATGTAGAATTACAGGATCTTTCAATTCTTTCCCACTCCTTAATGCAATAGCCTTCACATGCTCTCTTGGGTTTTTTTCAGTATCACTTGGAAGAGTACCTGGTTGTCTGGAATTCAGCATATTTGCAATTTGGCCCATTTGGACCTCCAAGTTCTTTATCGAGGCTTCCTGGCTTTTAAGTGTTGCATCAGTCCTAGCCATGAATTGAGATGTATTCATGGTTAGTTGTGCCAGTGCATCTTCCACATTCACTTTTTGCTGTGGTGGATTTGGTGGTTGAAGAGCTTGTTGCTGGTAGTTCCCTTGCGGCTTGAACATATTTTGATTATTCCTCCAGCCAAAGTTTGGATGATTCCGCCAACCTGGATTATAAGTGTTTGAGAATGGGTCATTTCTTTGATTTCCGATATAATGAGCTTGCTCCGACTGAGAAGGTATGGATGACTGTCCATCTTGACTTTGTGTACTCATATGAGGTCCTCCATATCGGTCACAAGTTTCATGAGGAGTATTGATTGCATTTGCTTGACTAGTCAATAAGCTCACTTGCTTGGATATAGATGCAACTTGAGAAGATAAAGTTGTAAGGATATCCAGCTCATGCACTCCAAGTACCTTCTTTGAATTATGACGTTCAGAAGGCCATTGATATGCATTTGCTGCCATCTCCTCAAGTAAATTATAGGCATCATCAAGATTTTTTCCCATTAAAGATCCTCCAGCTGCAGCATCTACAAGAATTCTGGTGGTATGTGTCATCCCATTGTAGAATGTTTGCAGTGTCCACCAATCTGGTAACCCATGATGAGGACATCTCCTTAGCAACTCCTTGTATCTTTCCCAGGCTTCATAAAGGCTTTCTAGTTCATGCTGGGAAAATGAGGTAATTTCATTCCTCAGTTTTGCAGTTTTTCCTGATGGAAAGTATTTCGCCAAAAATTTCTGTGCCAAGGCATCCCATGTAGTTATGCTTCCCACTGGTAGAGAATGTAACCAGCTCTTAGCCTTATCCCTGAGTGAGAAAGGGAAAAGTCTAAGTCTAATGGCATCATCAGTAACACCATTATGCTTGAATGTGTCACATATTTCTAGGAAGCTGGCTATATGTGTGTTAGGATCTTCTGTTGATAAACCACCAAACTGATTGGCTTGCACCATCTGGATAATTGCAGGCTTGATTTCAAAATTGTTGGCTGCTACTGGTGGTTTTCTGATTCCAGAAGTTGTCTCCATGACTGTTGGTGTTGCATAATCACGAAGAGTTTTGGTATCTGCTGCTTCTCCTTCCGGATTTGCCATTGAATTGATAGAAGTAGACTGCTTTCGAACTCTCCGATTTCTTCGACAAGTTCTCTCGATCTCAGAATCACAAGGTTGTAATTCAGTCTTCTTCGATCTGGTCATATACTAAGCAAAAACCTGAAAAGAAAGAAAAGAAACACACAAAAAAAAATGTAATATGAAGACCAAATTAGTATTAAAATTACTTGGTATTGATATTAATGACAATCCCCGGCAACGGCGCCAAAAACTTGTTACGAATTTAGGATGGTGTATTTAGAAGTGCAAGTGTACACTGTCGTAATCAAGTAATAAAGAAGTGAGTAGAGTATCGTTCCCACGAGGATTGATCACTAAGTACCAAAATTGGTAATTTTAATTCTATTTAGTCGGTTGATTAGTTGTGATTGAGATTTCAAGATAGAAATGATGAAATATGAATACAAGTTATATAAAGACAAATATGAGTAAAAGCCCTAGGGATTAGATTTCACTTAATAAATTCCGGATTGAATCACTTATCTATTCTAGTCCAATTTATTCCACATGATTGATAGTCGAGTTTCCCTATTTTAATTACTAGCCTCTTCCAAGGTCAAGCAATTCTATAATTAATTGCTAACCCAATATATTCCTATATGAATTTAAGCAATCAATCATGCATTAAGATTTATGGAACTCAATTAAGACTACATAACCCATATGAATATATTCCTATTTCATATGCAAATTATGGTTTTAATTATAGGATCCACACACATGTATCTCCTTCCGGTCTCAACATGCATATTAAAATCATCCAAAAGGTGGCCAATCAATTGTAAGCATTAAGAGCAATAATTAAAACTCAATCATGAAGGAAAAATTAAAACTAGATTTAATAAGTTAAGATTCAATCCGTCATTAGTAAGCTACGTCATCACCCTAGGAAAAGGAAAATTTAGCTCATGATAAAATTAAAAACAAAACCAAAATATATTGCAAACATCATAAATATTGCATAAAAATTAATTACAAAAACATAAAAATACAACTACAAGATGCATGAAAATGGAAAATCTAGCCTACCATATAGGAGGTAAAACCATCCATGTAGGTGGCAACCTATACCATCCATAAAGGAGGACTACCTAGGCCTTCCATATAGGAGGTAAAACCATCCATGTAGGAGGCATGCAAGAAGTAAAAAAAATGCAAGAAATAAATTCTAAAAATAACAACTCTCTCTCTCTAACATAGAGACTCTCTCTCTCCTCCTTCCTCTTTCTTTTCTCTTCATTTTAGGGTGCCAAGAAGCTCTATTTATAGGCTTCATTTTCGGACTGCTACAGTGATTTTGCTACAGTGAATTTGCTACAGTGCACCGACCACACCTACCGCACTGCTACAGTAACCGACCACACCTACCGCACTGCTACAGTACCCGACCACACCGTCCGCTACAGTAAACCGCAACCGTCCGCTACAGTAAACCGCTACAGTGAACAGTGAACCGCATGAACAGTGCACAGTGAATAGTACCGCGTGAATAGTACCTTTCCCTTAAATGCCTTCTTTAATTCTTTTTAATCCGGTACTATCCATGGCTGCAAGAAAATCATTATTTATTTATTAATTACACCCAAATTGATTACATTCAACTCAAATTTAGTCCACAAAATCATCATATAAGGGAAAATAAATATGCAAATATTTTACTTATCAGAACACATTATCTTACTTTATCCTTGAGCAAGTAAATGCTGGTTTGGAAGTCCTCCATCATTAAGAATTAATAAGCAACAGATAACCAGTATTAAAAAAATGGTGTGAAATGATGTTGACAGGAAATAGGATTGATGAAGGAAGCAAGGCATCAATGGCTGCAATATGTTGGGGCATATGGAAAGCTAGGTGTAACAATGTGTTTAATGGAACAAAGGTAGATGCAAAAGGTGTACTAAATGTTGCATCTATGTTGGTGAGTGAAGTTTGGATGGTGAAGCAAGACACTAATGCTAGTATATGCAGAAGAAAGAATTTGAGGTTAGAAAGGAAAGATCACTGGGAAACTCCTGTGGAAGGAAGGATAAAAATTAACACAGGTGGGGCTTTTCTAAGGTAGAGTGGGAAGGTTGGCATTAGCATGGTGTGTAGAAACAGTATAGGGGAATACCTGGGTGGTTTGGGGAAGACGATGGCTGTTTCTACTATACTAAAGGCTGAATGTGTGGCTATGAAGGAGGCATTGTTGATTGGTAATAGGTTTGGTAATCAACAAATATGTTTTGAATCAGATTGTGAGGTGCTGATAAAACATGTTATAGAGAAATCTGTGAAAGGAGTAGAGTGGCAATGTGTACCTATATTGAATAAGATTCTAGCAATCACCGAGAAGAGGCCAAGTATTGAGTTTTCCTTGATTGCTCGCTAAGGTAATCTAGCTGCAGATTTTCTTGCAGCTATGAGTAGCAGAGAGTTAGAGCAGCAGAAAGTTAGAGCCCAATGGGTAGCTAGCAATAGCACCACCTCTCTTGGTTGAGATTTTACTGGCTAACTCGATGGATTGTTGGAAGACTGTTCATACTACTACTCCTAATAACTCAGTAAGGGAAGGAATTGACTAAGAAATTGATAGTAGTCTAATATGTGCTAGGTATTCTATTTGTTTTTTGTGAGATATGTGGTAGATTGTATGTAGGTTTTTTTAAAGTATTTATTGGCTACGGTTATTAGTGATTGTAATTGATTTTTTTGTGACTAATAAAATTGAATCTTTTTGTAAAAAAAGAAATGAGCTATATATTTAGCAATAGTACAATAGGATGAAACTGAATTTGCCAGAGTTAAGGCTCAAACAACAGTGAACGAGATCATTCAGAATTAAGAGGAACTTAAAGTACTTGTTTACTCCTTAATTTAAGATATATTTAAATAATTTGATTAGATTAAAAATATTAGTTAACTTATTTAATACCATATGTTTTTTTCCTAAGAACCTTAATTATCTTCTTTAATTTACTCTCAATTAGATCTTATATTAAGCTTAAGGGGTATAAGTAATAAGCCATATGCCTTTTGTTGTATATGAAGGTGTACATGTGATATGTGTGTGTGTGTGTGTGTGTGTGTTTAAGAACACAAAAAGGAGTATAACAATGCTTAGTATGAATACCATTATATGATTGTAATATTATTATTGATTAAAGAAACTTGGTAGAATATGCTAAAAACAGTGGCTTTGTAATCCCCGCATGCAATTTGGATGTGTCACATTATTCACATAAAGAGTTTATATTATTATTTAAACAAAATAGTATTGTTGTGGCTTCTATGTTTCTCTTAACCATTAACACAACACTAATGAGTCTTCTAATGTGTATATTGTCTATATGGAAAGGAAAACAAGAACCTGACTAATGTATTAACTATATTGGAATCATACTAGGTATTATTTTTATAAATATGGAAGGTGGGCTTAGGGCTTACATTTTGTTATCATTTATGTTTATGCTTTCATTATATATCTGAAGGTAGGATATTGATATCAATCAATGCCACCTCTCTTATAAAATATTTTATTATTTTTTTTCTCATTCTATTTTAAATTACAAAAGTTTAGGAAACTTAAATTCTTTGTACATATATATTTGTTCAAATCATTTAATTTATTTGTGAAATGCCAAAAAAATAATTTTTAAAAAGTACGACATATGGAATCTTCTTTAACAAGAAAAGTAAAAAAAAAGTGTTTCCTTCTCAACACCCGGCCATTTCATGCGCTGGTGGAGCTCATCTCATTACACATCACAACTTTTGCAGTTTAAAGTACTCTATAATCTTCGCTTTTGATTTTTAATTTCTTGAACGTCACACATTTTATATTACCTTTGGAGCTTGCCTCTAATTATCTTCCTCTCACATAAGGTTGATATTTTATTTTTTAAAACTTTAAATCTATTGTTAGATTGTTGGCTTGTGAGATTGCGATAAAGAGAGAATGTCAATGTCATGACCAACTTGCTACAAATAAGGAGTGACATGATACATAAATTAATTCGGTTATCAAATTTAAAAATAGATACTATGAATACGTGTCTTAATAGCAAGAACTTTTTGCATGCATCTTGAGACAGAAGTTCTAATAAAAAAGTTCAGGAAACTACAAAAGGAAGAAAAGACGAGTTTAAGAGAACTGAATATCATTTTTGTCATAACATATTTATAATACAATTTACTACCTAATTATAAATAAATTTTACTTATTTACAATACTTGATGGATATCCTTTAGATGGATCATGCTTTTGATGCAATTTTCCACTAGATTAGTGTGTCACTTGGATGTAGACAAAAGTTGTAAGTAAAGGAAATGAGGAGAGAAAATAAAGAGAGAGAAAATGTAGAGATTAGCTCTCTTATTTGGATGGAGCAGGAAAAATATAAAGGAAATTAAGGAAAATGGACAAATGTCATAATGACAATAACATCTTGTTTTAGATTAATTTCATTTATTGTCACATTTCAACCATGTCTAACAATGCCATAACATGATATATCTCATCACATGGCATTAAGATTATGGAAAATAATGTAATATAGTAATTATGTGTTGTGTAAGTACTCAAGTACTCAGTGTGTATGTTGTGTAAGTACTCAAGTACTCGGTGTGGGTCTTAATACTCTTTAAGGCCTATCAGAGTTGTTGCTGTATAAGGAGAGGTCCAGAGTCAAGATAAAAACAGTTGGATAAACCATTATTTGTTATCAAATAAAATTAGATTTCTTAGGTCATTCGGTTCTGTTAATATGGCATCAGAGCACTGGGTTATCGGAGCTTCAAGAACTATATCCAACTTTAGCTGAGCTTGGGTCATTTTCCAAGACCCAGCTGTTCCCCATCAGCCAAGATCAATAGCGTGATAAGATTCCCAAATCCCGTGAGAGACGATGATGATGGCAGAATCTAAAAACGACACAGCCTCGCCGATGGTTCATCAAGATCCGGTGGCTTAAGGCTAGATTCCATGGTTAAGGCTCCACTCTCAATTACATTGGCTTCCGTAAATCAAAATTGGTGAATCAGAATTACCGACTTAATCTGATAAGTGACCCAGTAGAAGCAGACGACCATAGCAAATCCAAGAACCAAAGGAGCCACGTCGGTGACCACCATCGACTTCACTCACCCTATGTATCTTCATCCGTCGGACATACATAGGACAATGATTATACCCCTCACTCTTACTAGAAGCGACAACTACTCTATTTGGCCAAGGCTATGAAAATCACCCTTCGAGGTAAGTATAAACTCGGTTTTATGGATGGGTCTTGCAAAAGGGAAGCATACGGTAAGGACTTGGAAGACCAATGGGAACGCTACAATGCCATGGTTCTATCATGGATTTTGAATTTGTTGTCTCAAGAGTTAGCAAATGGAATGGTATACCTGAGTGACATACACATGGTATGGAATAACCTAAAGGAAAGGTTTGATAAGGTCACAGGGTCTCATATTTTTGCCATCCATCGGGAAATTAATTCGCTTCAGCAAGGGGAATATTCAATCACTGCATATTATTCAAAATTGAAAAAATTATAGGAAGAACAGTCTTCCCTTGTGGTAGTAGGGCCTGCTTGTAATTATTGCATATGCGAGGCATCTAAGGTTCAAGGTGACTTGGTGCAACAATAGAAATTATTTCAATTCTTGATGGGCTTGAATGAAACCTACCATATTGCAAGGAGTCAGATCTTAATGATGTCTCCCCTTCCCACTGTGAATCAGGCTTTTGCGATTGTTGTAGAGGATAAGGGGCAGAGGGCTCTTATAGGGCCAAGTCGAATAACTCCTACTGAAGGGATAGCCATAGCAGCCGGGGGAGAGGAAGAGGAAGAGGAAGAGGTAATTCCTCTCTGAATTGTTCTCACTTTAAGAAGAATGAACATACTAGAGAAACTTGCTACCAGCTTATAGGGTACCCTCTTGACTTTAAAGGAATGAAAGGAAGATAGGCACAAGAAATTAATTAGAAAGGAGCCGAGAGCATGAAAGATATTGAAAAGGCCATGCAGTCCTTAAGCATGATCTTGCCATCTCTCACAAAGGAGAAATATGACAAACTAATGGATCTCTTGAAGAAGGATCCAGAAGAAAATGTCCATGCACTGACGGGTACAGGTTAGAATAATCCTACTTCCCATAAAATGATATATGTAACATGGGTTATTGATTCTGGAGCAACCACACACCTCGTTATTGACTTATCATTGTTAGGTAACTATAGAACCTATTCAAGACCAGTAAGGATTGTTAAAATCCCTAATAGAGATAGGGTCCACATAACTCATATAGGAACTATTAAGTTTTCTAATGGGATAACATTATGTGGTGTTCTATGTGCTCCAACGCTTAGGTTTAATTTAATTTTTGTGTCAAAATTAACTGAGGAACAGAGATGTGTGGTAGCTTTCTTTCCTAATGTTTTCTTGATACATGGTCTTCAGAGTGACAAGTTAAAGGGGACTGGTAAGTTGATTCAAGGACTATATGTTTTACAATGTAACCAAGCTGATATGGTGAATAAGGTTACTGTTTGCTCCCAAGAAAAACATGTTGATGTATCTTTGTTACATAATAGACTTGAACATGCCCCTATTTCTGTACTATAGCATTTGGATTTGATAAATGATAAAACTATTAGCCTTGATAAAATTTATGATGTTTGTTTTCAATCTAAGCAAACAAAGCTTCCTTTCACATCTAGTTGTATTAAGTCCAAAAGGATATTTGATCTATTACATATGGATCTATAGGGACCAAATCAGACTCCTACACATTCTGGATGTCGATATTTCCTCACAATAGTTGATGACTTCTCTCGTCCAACTTGGGTATTCATGAGGAAACAAAAATATGAAACGGTAGGACATATTCAAAACTTTATTGCATATGTTAAAAATCAATTTAATGTATATGTTAAAAGGATCCGTAGTGACAATGGTTCAGAATTTGTCAACCATACTCTTGGAAACTTCCTTTTTAAGGAAAGGGATTCATCATAAAATATCATGTGCATATACGCCATAACAAAATGGTATAGTTGAGAGGAAACACATGACACTAATGCAAGTTTTCCGTGGTCTAATAATTCAATCACAAGTGCCAATTAGATATTTGGATGAGTATGTAAAAACTACAGCTCATAAAATTAATAGGATTCCCTCAATAATTCTGGGATTTAAAACACCATTTGAAATTGTTCATGCAACCATGGCTGATTGCTCACATCTTAAAGTTTTTGGTTGTCTTGCATATGCAACAAACCTAACTAATAATTATAAATTGCAACCAAAATATGCTACTTGTGTATTCTTAGGTTACCCATCTAATCAAAAGGGCTTTATATTGTGTAACATTAAAAACAAAGAGATTTTTGTTAGTAGACATGTGAGGTTCTTTGAGAACAGGTTCCCTTTCATGGAAGAAAAGGATTCTCGGCCAGGGGGAGCAAATCAAGATGTTGCAGGTGATTTGTTCCGGTTTGATGGTGAATAATAGCATCATCAAGCTGAACACCTCAATGGAGATACAACACATGAAAACACACCAAAAAATCAAGGTAATGATCATGATGAATCTGATGGTGGGCCCCAACCAGAAGTGAACTCAGCAAGGCCAGTAAGAGACAGAAGGCCGCCTATTTGGTCTCAAGACTATGTATGCAATTTGATCTCACATGGTAATGTAGGTAAATCTGAGTTACAATTGAACAAACAACATAAAGGTAGTTGTAAGTATCCCATTTCAAATTATATGTCTTATGAAGTTGTGTCATCATCTCATTTATGCTTTTTATGTTCAATAGATTCTAGCATTGGACCTACCTCCTATTATGAGGCTATTAAAGACAATAAGTGGATTTAAGGCTATGAAATTAGAAATAGATGCATTAGAAGCTAATGATACATGGGATATTGTACCTCTTCCCAAGGGAAAGAGACCAATAGTTTGCAAATGGGTACATAAGATTAAATACAACTCAGATAGGTCCATAAACAAGTATAAGGCTAGACTTAGGGCTAAGGGCTACAACTAACAAGAGGGTATATACTTTTATGAAACATTTTCCCCTATAACTAAGATGATTACGGTTAGAATTTTCTTAAAGATGGCTACTGTATTTAGATAGAATTTTTATCAAATGGATGTCTATAATGCTTTCTTGCAGGGAGATTTAGATAAGGAAGTATACATGTGTGTACCACAAGGTTTTAAAAAGGTAGAAAAAGGAATAGTGTGTAAGGTTAAGAAATCCTTATATGGGCTTAAACAAGCTTCACATCAACAGAATTATAAATTAACTGCAGCTTTATTGAGTGGTGGTTTTAGGCAAAGTAAACATGAATACTACTTGGTCATTAAGGAATATGATGATAGTTGTGTTTTGATTCTTGTCTATGTAGATTATTTAATTATTATAGGTAGTTCAGAAGGTAAAATTGCTGAAGTGAAAGAATTTCTTTACAAGCAATTCAAAATTAAAGACCTAGATGAGATGAAGTATTTTTTAGGAATAGAAGTAGCCAGATCTCACAAAGGAATCATTCTTTCACAACGGAAGTATGTTTTGGATCTACTTTCAGATATGGGGATGAGTAGATGTAAACCCTTATCCATACCAATGAAGGAAAACTTGAAGTTGTTAGCCAATGAAGTGGGTCGAGATCAAAAAGAAGACATATTGAGCAATCCTGAATGTTACAAAAGGTTGGTTGGGAGATTAATTTACCTAACTAACACTCGTCCTGACATCTCATTTCCTATACAGGTTGTAAGTCAATTCATGCAGAACCCTACTAAGATGCATATGGCAGCAGCTCGAGATATTGTTAGATATCTCAAACAGAGTGTTGGTGTTGGAGTACTATTGAGTTCAGAACATGATCTTACCTTGTAATGCTTCATAGATGCAGATTGGGGAGGTTGCCAAACTACCAAGAGATCTATCACAAGTTACTTGCTCAAGTTGGGAGATTCTATTATCAAGTGGAAAAGTAAGAAACAGGAGACCGTGTCACGATCATCGACTGAAGCATAATACAGGGCTTTAGGGTCAGGAGTCGCAAAGTGGTTTGGACCACTGGAGAACTTAAAGATTTGGCAATTCCAGCTAAGGGCCCAGTTAGTTTTTACTGCGCTAGTAAGGCAGCAATGCATATTGCCACCAAATCCGGTATTTCATGAAAAAATGAAACATATTGAAATTTATCTTCATTTTTTAAGAGAGAAGATTCAGAATGGGCTAGTCAGGTTGAAGCATATTCGTTCACACAATCAAGAGGCGGACATATTTACTTAACCTTGGGAAAAGATGCACACAGTGGGTTGCTTAGCAAATTAGGTACAGTCAATGTATTTCCTACCCCTAATTTTAGGGGGAGTGTGGAACATAATGTAATATAGTAATTTTCTGTTGTGTAAGTACTTGAGTATGTTGTGTAAGTACTCAAGTACTCGGTGTGTTTGTTGTGTAAGTACTGAAGTACTCGGTGTGGGTCAGCAAGTATTCGGTGTGGGTTTTAATACTCTTTAAAGCCTATTAAAATTGCTGCTATATAAGGAGAGGTCTAGAGTTCAGATAAAAAAAAATTATATAAACCATTATTTGTTATCCAATAAAATTAGATTTCTTGGGCCATCCGGTTCTGTTGATAAAGAACAATACATATCTATATAAAAAAATCTGAATATTTCGGTAATTGTCACCACCTAAAATAGATTTATTATAGTAATAATGCAAAACGAACATTTTTTTATGTTATTATAATTTAATCTATCTATATATTCAGCTTACATTTTTATTATCATCGAATAATAATTTGAGGCAAAAGTTAACTACAGGAGTAAACAGCATCCAACGTGCCAAGTCATTCACGTAACGCATTAACCATGTCTTGGAACAAGTCATTCGCCACTGAAACTTTTGTAACGTCTTAATCCTTATTATGATCAACATTTTTCCATGTTCAAATTTAGAACTAAGTTAAGTATTCCATAGCACATTAACACTTTGCCTCTAATGCGTTTATTACAACAACAACAAAAATAGTGAATTATTGACTGAGTTTAGAGATAAAATTTTGAAATTCCATCACAAATTCTATTATTGCTAAATTGATTAGTGACAGAAATTTCGATACTAAATTTTATCATTAATTCACTGTATTTTTTTTAGTAGTTGTATATGCTTTACATATGAAAGTCTTCCTTTTGAGCTTCACACTTTAATTACTTAACATGTTAACTTCCAGAATTAACATAAGCATGAGGCGTTAACTAGTCTAAAAGCATGCCTTAAACTGCATTTTACGTGTTAGTCACTAGACTAACGTGTTAATTGATTTTCTTATAAGCATCAAATGAGATTGGCTTTCACATCTCTCCATTTTCTCTTTTCCCTAACCTCCTATGCCTTTTGATCTCCTTTTTTTTTCCCCGGAATTACCCTAATCTCTCCTATGTGCATTTCTCCTTGCTGTTCAATAACAAATAAAAAGTCATTAATGACTCGGAAAAATAACCATGATGAGCCACAGAGTTAGACATAAATGAGAGAAATAAAGCTTGGGGTTTTAATAGTGATAAACATTATCCTTGTCTGAGTAATATCTACAACCTTAATCAATCTACCGAATTCTCTAGCTTTTCTTCTCTCCCATTTTAATCATCATTCATTTGACATCTTGGTTAATCTATATATTTTCTTTAATGGCTCTTAATATATGGCTATCTCAACAAATTGATATAATATATATCTTGTGAACTCAATTATGAAATTTAATTTGGAATAAACTTGATATCTCTCTTACTTCTTAGAGTGCAAAAATCAAACAACTCAAAGTTTAAAGTACAGTGGTTAAAAATTGTATCTATAGTGGCGAAGTTCATTTATTTCCCTTCTGTGAAATAATGAAAGTCATTTTGTAGATGTATCATTCAGTTGATCGTTTTGGGCAATTTAGATATGTTAAGATGTTAACTCTTAAATATTACTACTTTCGGTCCTTAATATAAAACTTAATTGGGGATAGAATTATTTGGTTCTAAATATAAGACTTCAATCCACTTTGACTCCCAAATTTATAATTTTTCTTTGAAGTATCCCTATTATGGTATACATTAAGTAATTGTTATACAAAAGTAGTCATGAAAAAATATGGTATTTTAGGAAAATGACTTTTTTTTTACAAATAAATAAATAAATAATTTCTTTAATCTACCCAAATTTGTCAACCAGCTCTAATATTAAGGATCGGAGGTAATATTTTATATGTTTAGTATGCTAACCTGAGAATTTGAGGGTCTAATAGACTATTTAGAAAAGTAATATTTCCTCCTATCCTTAATATATGGGAGCTATATATAACTAATTTTTAGAGGTTAAGAAAATTAATTAAGTTAGTTATTTATAAAAAATGTGTATTAATTTTTTTCAAAAAACACTTTAGTTATTATTTGTATCGAAACCAAAGGCGGGCCTTAGCGCAACTGGTGGGTGCGATGGCTTTCCGCCCCCAAGTCTAAGGTTCGAGCCCTGTAAACAGCCTCTTGACAATATGTCAGGGTAAGGCTGCATACATAAAGGGTCTCCTTCCCTGAGCCCGCATTGTGCGGGAGCCGCTTGGCACTGGGGTCCGCTTTTATTTGTATTGAAACCACCCCTATATGGAAACCCCTTAGTACTCGTGCACTCAACAGATTGTTTGATATGCCTTTTGGCTGTAAAAAAAACAGATTGTTTGAGGGAAAGTTATAAATTTGGAGTGTATGAAGATATTATATTTATGACGGAAGTAACTTATATGTAGGATCAAATCAGGGAGTATTAGCAATAGTAGGATAATTAATGTGCATAGCTAGGTTTAAATCGGAATATAAATGTTTGTATATATGCAGTAAATGACATACTCATGTTTAAAACCAAAGTTACATTCCATTTTTAAGGCTATCTTATATGCATAATCCGCACTAATTTATAAACTATATATGGACAGTAGTATGAATAGTATGACGCATCTAAAATCTCTTGTGATTTCATCCCAGCCAGCATATTCTTACTACATTCATATGAAAATTTAATCAAGTGACTTATACTCTTTGCCTTATATATAGATAACATACCAATGAGAAATTAAATAGTTTTCTTCAATATTTGAGTGGCATGCTAATTGGTTGAGAGGAACAGTTTCCTCATCACATGCTCACTGATTCGAACGATATTGACAGTTGAGAGAGAGCTAAGAAATTAAATAGTTTTTCAGTTCTCTTGCTGTGTGGCTACACACACATTTTATCTGAACCAGGGACTTGAACAAATTATTAAAGTCGCTTTAATTTTATTTTGAACTTTGACTCCATAGCGAACTTCACTACTGTGAAGTTTGAAAATTCATTCAGGTATATGCGAGGACATGTTGGTTACATTGGACATTAAATGTATAAAACAAAAATAAAACTGACATTCAAACATATAGTTTTCGTCGTACAAATAGGGACCACTATGAATAAATAAATAATAACGATAGCAAACAGTGGTGGTCCTAGAGCTCGCAGATAGTGGAACGTAATAGGAATCCAAACCATTGGCCTAATAATATTGTAACAGTTGGCGTCACATTTGGGATTGGATGTACCTGTTTTTTTAGATAAATACAAAGGGAAATGATAATATTGAATTCTTAATTGCATATATATATATATATATAGAGAGAGAGAGGGGGGGGTTGTATTTGAGCTTTTTTCGTAGATATATATATATATATATATATATATATATATATATATATATATATATCATCTCAAATTTCCTACAATAATCTCAAAAATAATATATATGATACATTCCAAAAGTGAGAAATTGAGAGAATATATGTATAAGCATAATGATTAGATGCGACATTTCATATAAAAATGTATGAATGCTAAAGTAGATAATATAATTTAAAATGTTAAATGAATGAATTCGTGTTTAAAATCAAGTTTTTTTTTTTAAAAGATAGATCATTGAACTCATTAGTCAACTATATGTTCAGTCAGTTAATACTACTACTCTAATCCTTAATTAATTTTTATTCTAAATTACCCTTATTGATAATCCCTTATAAGGGTGAGAGTGGAAATTAAAGAATATTGTTTTAGAAAAAATATATCATATTTATTATAATAAACTAACTTACATAATATCTTTAATCTAATCAAATTAGTTAAATAAATATTACATTAAGGACAAAAAAATATAAAATATTAAATCCTAAGTCACACTATTAACAAGTCATGAATATTAAAGCCAATTCTTCTATGAGAGAGTTAACCTTAACATTTATGCAAAAAAATTATAAAAGTAAGAAAAAAAATTCAATATCATGATATAGATGTTTGAATCATTTTATTAGTTTTGGAAGAATTCTGGTTTTTAAAAAAAGAAATTAGAGGACCAGACATTAAAAAACCGAAATTACAAGTAAAATCAAACACACAACAACCTCCCGGCACAAGACTATCGGCATTTTGAAGGCATCCTAAATTCCAAACAAAACTCAAATCGGCAATCCATCCACCCAACCAGCAGGTCTGACTCAGTTTTGAAGACACTATTTAAAATAGATTTAGGTCAATGGGTTGAATATATTTCTTTACTAGTCAATGGTTTCATATGTGTGTTCAGTATGATGATCAACACTATTCATTGTCAGGCGAGACATATCCATATTCAGTAGGTATGTCATTACTATTCACTCTCAAGATTGATGTTATGTTTCCTTTTACTACTATCTGATTGTTTATACTCTTTCTAACAATATGATAAACGTTATTCTCCTCGAGTACATTTTTGTACCAAGAAACTTGATTAGGAACCTTTGTTGTAGAAGTATTCCCATAAAAGTAGATTTGATAGTTGGGTGGACTGCTAAAACTTCATCAGATGGGTCTTGCCCTTTTAATTGAGTATGACCTTCAACCCACTTGCAGGTCATTTTGGCCTCTAGTGTGAAAGTTGTACTAGTTTTATTCTTGTGTTCCTACTGTATTGATTAACTTTTAAACTCGTCTTTTATTTTGTTTGGTATCTTTATAAGCATTTAATTTTCTGTTTTACTTGTGTTGGTTGTATTTATTTCTACCTATAAGATTTTGTAGCTTGTTGATTTTAATATCATTAGTTCCTTTGTTGAGGGGGGGGGATATCTAAATTAAAGTAATCTATATAGAAACTCTCCCATACGTCTTTTTCAATTTAAAGCAGAAGCCTAATATTAGAGATATCAAAACATTGGTGTCTGGTGCTGTATAACAAACCAATCATAAATTTTGTAGGATAATTATATATTAACTCTAGTATTTAATATATGATCCAATTAATTTTTATAAATAAATTATTTTAAAATATTTATATTTATCATTTTTATATTAAACTGATTTGTCTAAATGATAAACTGGTATATTATTAAATGATATATAATATATGTTATAATTAATTAACTTATTTAACTTGTTTAATCTCCTATAAAAATCAATTAAATCTTATTTTAAAAAAAAGTACATAAGAATCTGTGGAAATAGTAATAAAGAGATACAGCTGTAATGCATTTTGAAAGCAATAACAAGGAAGGGGCAGAAGGATTGATGGTAACCTAACAGAGGAAGGAAAAGCAACCTGGCAAATCTGGTGGCTGCACCAAAATGCAACGTGGGAGAGAAATAGAGAAGGGAAGAGGGGGGCCCTTAAACTTGGAGAATCAAGAGCATGCAATGAGATAATTTCGTACAACTTAACATGTTGGCAGTCACATATATATAGGCCCCCAAGCTTGTTCAATCAATTTATCCGTATCTTCTCTCTTTTCAATAATGCATGCACGCTTAGTAGCTAAACAAGCATTGAGGTTGCTTCATAGAATTGTCCCCCACACCCTCATGGGCCCTCCTTAGCTTCCTTCTCTTCCTCCTCGTCGTGAAAAGGACTATCATCTATTAAATGCGAGAGAGAGAGAGAGAATGAGAGGTAGGGTCCACTTTCTTTCTTTAAAAAAACTGAGGATAAACTTTGCTTTTAAAGTAAGTTACTCCATCGCTCCTAAATATTTTGATGTTAAATAAGGTATTTAATTATATTATATATTATTAAATTATATATTAATTTATAAATTAAATAAAATAATTTTAAAAATGATAAATATAAATATTTTAAAATAATTTAATTAATTTTTTTAATATTTTTTAAAAAATAAATTTTATCTTATATTTAAAATAAAAAAAATATTTTACTTTATTTCATGATTATAGGCTAACCCATTATAGTAAGTCATTAACCAATGTGATCAAAAATTTTGAAGGGGTCAACTGGGTTGGATTTTATATTTTTTTTTTCACCATTTGTTTTGTCAGGTGTGTTTGGTTCGAGGGATGGAGGGAAGGGGAGAGGAGGGGTTGGATTGAAATTTTGAATGGGAGGAAAACTAAAATTTTGACTTTTATTTCTTTTTCTCTCTTTACTTTTGACTCTCATTACAAAAAATCTCTTTTCATCTCTCTAAGAAACTAAATAAGTTAACATATCCCCCTCCCCTCCCCTCACCTCAAACCAAACATAACAAAAATGGCATTACTTTGAGGTAAAAAATTAGCAGTCCCATAGATTTGTGTTTTACTTCTAGTAACTATCTTTTATTGGATTATGTATGTGTATGTGATTGCAATGTTGGTTGCAACGTTGGTTGGAGGCAGGTTAGATTGATTTGGAAGGTAAATTAGGAGATAAACCTTCCACAAGTGACGAGATCAATTATATATACATAAGAATGGTGAAATTAATGGAAACATTTCACATAAAATACAAGTTGGGTGATTTAAGTAGATAAAGGAGACTGGAGTTATTTATGACAAAAAAGTATCTAATAAGCTTAAATGAAAGATTTGTAGAACTGCAATAAGGCTAGTAATATTATGTGGTAGTGAATATTAAACCTTAAAGAAACAACAAGAGTATGAAGTTGGGATAAAAATATAAGGATATTAAAATTGATGTGTGCTCATAAAAAATGATAAGATTCCAAATGCTAATATCAAAGGAAGAGAAGGAGTAGCGTATGCATATTGAAAAAAAAAAGTAGAAAATCATTTGACATGTAGTTTGAACAAGTATAAAGAAGACTATTTGAGGTGTTAGTGAGGTGTGTAGATCAAACTATATAGAGTTTTCTAAAAAAGGGTAGAAAAAGGCCAAAGAGAATGTTGAATGAAGTTATTTAATGAGACATTTTGATTAATAATATATCTAAAAATTTGATTATTGACAAAGTACAATAGAGTAATGCAATCAATATAGCGGGTTTGTTGTTATTGTTGTTGAATGATTGATTTACTTGTGGGTGAATTTTTTTTATTTAAATATTACTCTCCTAGAGTTATTTGTGAATACTTTTGTATAAGGTTAGTTTCATCTAACAGTCAAATATGTTTTTTAATATGACTCAGGATCATAAAGTAAACTTTTTTGGCAACTTTACTCTTAAAATATTTTCTCAATTACAATGAACACCCTAAATTTAGAATGTTATGTATAACTAAAAAATATTTTAGGATATTAAATGTATAAAAAAATTACTTTAGAATACTAAGAGCTATCAAAAAACTATTTTAGGATACTGGATGCATAAATATTACTTTAGCTAGGATATTGAATAAGGTGTTGTATGCAATTTAATCCTTTTTGTATATTCTAAATAAATTATATTAACTTAATCCTTTTCTTTGTATATTCTAATTAAATTATATTATTTTAATCAGTGAGTTACCCCGTTTTAATCACAGTTGAACTATTTACTATCAAACCACTATTTCAACAGGTGCAATGAACAAACCAGATATCAATATCCCCCCCCCCACCCACACACACACACTAATTATTCTGCTTTGTGACTATGACAGAAATCCTTTTTAGTTTTCTATGGCAGGAGATGTATTTTCCTTGATGATGGTATCTTAGTGGATTTGATTTTTTGTCATTGAGATCTTTGTCTTAAACATTATTCAACTAGGGAATCACATATATAATTTGTATGGCAAGAGATATTTGATTCAATCACAGTCGAACTAATGAAACTTGAATTAATGACTTATAATAAATTTTATATTTTATATTCTTATTAAAATTGATATTACTTTTTTAATTTTTTATTTTCATCTTCAAAACAAGATATAGAAATATCACAATACTTTTTTAGCCGCATGCAGTTGAAACAACGGAAAATACAGATTTTACTGTGTGTTTTACCATAAATTTAATAGTTCTCTCTTACGTTTTTTACAGTCAACAATATTGACAACAAGCAATGAATATCGAAATCAAGTGATTGAGTTTAAAATTATCACTCATAATTACAGATTGCAAATAAGATATTAATGACACATATGTCATGATTGAAAATGTGGTTAATAACTGTCTGTATGGTTTTTTTCCTTGATTACAATGGTAATATATAGCAATGAGGGGAAATTAATTAAATTATCCATCAAAACCTATTAAACAATATCCTATTGCTCTCAGGTAAGGGGGAAAAAAAAAGACTATTGCTCAATTATTTTTTCAAGTCTTCAACTTGATTTTAGACACTGAACCCTTGTTCTCTGTTTTTTCTTTTAATAATAATATAATTGATAGTACAAGCCGCCTTGAAAAAAAATAAAAGCCATATAAAGAGTGGTGTGGATGGTCGAGGGCCACTAATTAAATTAGCTATTAATTAATAATATTATTATTATTTAATTAAATGGAATCAGTGTTGAATGATCCACTCACAAGGAGCTATCATTGTCTTTAATGAAAATCTTGTGTCTAGAGAAAAGTCCAAAAGTGATTGAAGAAAGGGTTATATATAGTTATACTTTAATTTATGGTCTTTGCTAGGTCTTCTTGTCCTGTACAGACCTATTATTCTCTTTTATATCTTTGCAACTTGCAATCTCCATTACCTTACTGTTGGCAACCAAGAAATGTAGAGCATGTGGTCCTCACACCTACATTTTTTAGCCACATTCACCCTATAATATATTATTATGAGAAACTAGTATAGATGGAAATTTGAAAAATTAGTCGTATTATTTATTATTCACGAATGAATAGTGTGCCAAGTTCTCTCAATAAGTATTTAACATTGTAGTATATTTAGGGTTTAAACTTAAGCAAGTTAGTATAACCCCTTATCAATTGAGTAGTGTGAATTTAAATAGTTTAATTTTAAACTTAATTATTGTTGAAATATTTTTAGTGAATATTTTATTTTTATCTATACTTTTATGACCTTTTTTTTTGTTTTAGATACATATATATTTAAGGGTAATAAGATGATACATAGTTATTATGTCCCCAAAAAAAATCTAATTATAGTCAGAAAATTTTGATAGCAGGTGCTAAGTCGAAATTTTTTATTATATTGTATTTCAGTATTTGACTTAAAGAAAAAAAAATTACCTTTAACAATCTTAAAGTAGAGATCTTTATATACTTCAAATTTAAGTTTTGATTATTCCAAAAATTATATAACTAAAATATTTTAACCTCAAATTCTAATTTAAAAATTTTAATCTAAATATTTTGTAATACTTTCAAAAAATGAATATCTGTTAGGTGCAATTTTCCTCGTTTTCCCTATTTATATCAGCCTATCGTCTTCTCACCTTGACTTCTCTTCTTCTTCTTCTTCTTCTCTCTCTCCCCCGCATTCTTCTCCTGGTTTTCTTGATCTAGTTCTCTCTCTCTTGCTTCCTTGAGCTTATGGAAACTGAGGGAAAGAGGAGCTCGACGCACAAGAAAGAGGAAGACGAAGATGAAGAGGAAGAAGTAGAAGAAGATGACGGCGATGAAGAAGAGACAGAGAGTGAAGTTGGCTCTGGAGAAGAACATGGCAGAAAGAGAAGGGTCATATCAAATACAAACAACAGGAGAGGCCCCAAACACGGAAGCTCCTCGGCGGCGCCACCGTGTTGTCAGGCCGATAATTGCCGGACTGATCTGAGCGGCGCCAAACAGTATCACCGGCGGCACAAGGTCTGTGAGTACCATGCTAAAGCACCGGTCGTACTCATTTCAGGGAATGAACAACGATTTTGCCAGCAATGTAGCAGGTAAAAAAAAACCCTAATCTTCGTATACGTACTTGTTGCTTTCTTTATTTTGGTCTTCAAGGCATATTGTGGGTTGAAAGATCCAAGAGGTTTTATTCATAGGGTTTTAAATTACTTCTCTCTGGTTCAATAATAATAGTCGTGTTTCCTAAATCATAAGATCTGAATTTGAATCTCAATCGGAATCTAAACAAACCAAAATTTAAAGGGGGTAATGGAACTTACTGCAATTTATTGTGATTGAAACTTGAGGGACAAACTGAGATAAGTTTTTGGTGGGTAAGATTAATATGTATAGAGTTTAAACTCTTATAATATAACTAAAAAATACAATTTGGGAGGACAGTTTTAATTTGTTGATGGGGTAGTAGTGGCTCACTTTGGTTTCACCCTCTTTTGAGAATGAACTTCAACAAGTCTCATTATTGAAGAACGATTTGTGCAAGTTTGAATAAGTAAACAATTTGACTGTTTGGTGTTAGCCCATTTTGACTTTCAATTTTTGTGAAAAGAAGGCCATTCTAAGGGAAAAACACTTCAATTTGAACATATCTTGTTACATGGATAGTTTTGCAGTGTCCAAATCCTCTGCATTTTACATTCTGTTGTGTCACTCATTCTTTGAATATGTCATGATCCAATTTATAGCTCCGCAATGGAAAAATCTTGGGATTCTTGTCTTGAGCATGGAAATTATTAATTAGATCTTCAATCAATGAATATTTGCTTGTATTATACATGTTATCCAAAATATCAGTATTTCATTCCATCTAATTCTTAATATAAGTCACTTTTAACTATTTTACATGATGAAAAAAATTATTAGTTACTAATTAAATTATCTAGATTTTTCTTTTTTTGGTTTCCATATTTGCATTCAATAAATACCATATAAAAAATTAAAAACCGTATACTCCCTTATCCCTTCATTGTGAATTGACAAGAAGGGTATTTTTGAAATAAAACAATTATGCTATACTAATTCTTTTAAACTGACTTAATTTAGGATAAAAAACTGTTCTAGAGGGTGGCCTAGATGAAGGATTAGAGGGAGTAACATTATATGCTTTATATACTTCTTTACTTGTAAATTCAAGATGAGTCATCTTGTACATTGTACAAGAAGGCCCCGCAAGAAGTTTCCCTAATTAATGATCACATAAATAGATTTGGGGTTCTAGTTTTGGTCAATTGAGTTATAAAATACAAAATGTCATGATCATGAGTTAATTATTCAAGGAGGATATTCAATCGAGATATGGCATGTATATTAATATAGAGTATTTGAAGGAAAAATATTCTGTATCTATAATATAATTTCTCAAATTGTGAGTAACTTTGAGTAATTAGAGACTCGTTGGCAAAAAAAAAAATAATAATAATAATTAGAGACTCAAGTAGTTATATAAACTAAGTTTCTAATTATGGAATGCGTTGCATAAATAATTCTTGAATTCAAGCTATGTAATTATCAACAAATTTCTTGTTTTCTTACAGTACTACATATACATCTGTCAACATAAACATATTCTTTTTTATTTTATAAAAACCTATGATGCTCATAATCACTGGCACAATGTTTCACTTTACTGTATGTTGTGGATTATTGAAACGACATCATAACTAGAATACGACAGTTATATTTGTGTGTGAAACTCCACTACTGTCCATTCTGTTCTATTTTCATCATCCAAAAGTTTGTGGGTCGTCATATGCATATCTCCCCTACTCCTCTTTCTTCCATAATAGATAAGTTTTTGCTTTGACTTGTCAAACTTAAGGCTGTGTTTATTTCTCTTCTTATAACACTTTGCTACTGTAGTAGATAGAAGTATCGTTACACAGGTTAATTCATTTGGACCTGTTAAATAGGCCAAAAAAAAAAAGAATCATGTCAAAAAAATCAATCAACATTTAAAGTTTTAGTTTTATAGTCTTCTATGAATTATAATTAAATATAAATAAATATTATATACACTACATAGATAAGTTGCTATATAATTATGGAATTAATCATCTTTTGAACTTGTCCTTGGATATTAATTTCTCTTAGTGGGTTGTAACTTTAATTTGCAGGTTTCATGAGCTTTCAGAGTTTGACAACTCAAAACGGAGTTGTAGAAGACGTTTGGCAGGGCATAATGAGAGAAGGCGAAAGGTTCCTTCTGATTATCATGGAGAAGGTTATCATTAATTAATTATTAATTAGTTAATTGAAATCTCAGTATATATTTATATTGAGACAAGCTCATCCATGAGCCGCCTTATTGAAAGTTACCTTATTGTTCTCCTTGGATGCTCTCTCTCTTCTGTCAATCTTCCAACAAGTAGAGCTTTGCAAGGAACAATATTACTATTATATTTATTTATATGCATGCATTAGTATATTTTTATTTAAAGTTAATGTGAGATGTTTGATTATTATTTTTCCTTTGTGGTGCTGTTTGATTTAGAATAACCTATGATTAGTGTATATATGTGGACTTCAAGCCAAAACTAGCTAGATGTCCGTCCAATGCATTATTGCACAAAATCTAAAAAGGTCATGATATTCATGGAAGTGGCTCAAAGTTTCTACTTGCAAATATGAACGTTAGATCTAATTTGATGATTTAAGCTTGAATGTTTTAAAAAGTTAAGATTAATTTGTTCCATTTATGTGAACCATACCAAATTCATTTCTTTTGGTATGAAAGACAACAAACCATTCACGGTTCATAGAGACTGTGAATCGCATCATTCGTAGCTTATAAATAATATATATTACAAGTTTTATATTTTATATCATTTTATTGTTAACATTAATTTGTACCATTTATGTGAACCATACCAAGTTCATTTCTTTTGGTATGAAAGACAACAAACCATTCACGGTTCATAGAGACTGTGAATCGCATCATTCATAGCTTATAAATAATATATATTACGAGTTTTATATTTTATATCATTTTATTGTTTGGCTAGGATAACTATCTAATAAATAGTATTTTTTGCTATAACCACTAACATAATTTCTTTTCAATTAGTGGGTATACCTGGAATCTGATTGATTTACTGAAATACTTATATGAAATCGGAGCACCAATAAAGCACCAATGATGCGGACCTCAATTACGTTATACAAAAATACACTAAAGAAAGGAAGAAAAGAAAGCATTATGGGAATTGTGTTTTTCCATCAATCCTACATATAACATATGAATGGTTACATAGGAATAAAAGTATTTTTTTTTTCTTGCTAAGTATATATATCATTCTATTGAAGATAATTTTGTTCAAGGCACTACTGGGCACTAAATATATGTACTTTTTTTCCCATGGGGAATAAATGTAACTTTTGAGTATATGGTTACATAAGAATAGATACCATAAAAGATATATTTCTTTTTATGAACCCATGTCTTTCTATAATAATCTTTCTTGAAACGGGTTTGAGTCCGACTAAGGTGGACTTATATATTCCAACTCCAGTAATATTTAAGATAAGAATTTTTGGAAATGCTTTTTTTTTCATCTAAAACCTTCTTTGACATTATTGAGCTTTCTAAAAGTAACCATAAAAAGGAAAAATAAAGGCATCAAGGACATTAATTGACAGAAAAATTTACGTATGGACTTTGTATATGCATACAAGTGACTGTATGCTTAGGTTTCCAACTGTCAAATATAATAATAATTTCATGATTTTGATTTTGGAAAGTTACTCCTCTTTAACGTTGCATGGGTTCTAGAAAGGTGAAGCACTTTGATTTAGTGCCTCCAATAATTTTCGTGACCAAAATAATTTATTACACACACACTGAGTGTGTGTAATAGACAAGCTCATTTCCCATAAAAGGCTAGTTTGCACGTCATGTATCATAAGAAAAGTCTAATTAAATTGTTGTTTTACTTGATTTCTTGAACCCCATATAGTCAAAGGTGAAATTATTTTGTTTGAGAAAAACTGATACCTAGCTAACTAGACACAAAACCATAATATCAATCATCTGAAATATTAAGAAAATTGAGCCTTTAATTTGCATTTTTCCGTATACCGCAAATTAACCTTCAAATATATATGCAATTTAAAAGGGTATATTAATCCCATCCTCTATAGTTTTATTTAATTTTAAATTAGGTTGTGGCAGTTTTTTTTATCAAATTCTTATAATTTTTTCTATTATAGAATAAAAAGCAATACAACATGAATAGCAGAAGTAGATTTAAGAAGCAAATTATTTTTTAGGAAAAAGACAAAAAAATACCACTTAAACTTCAAAATCTTAAATTAGTTTTATTAATTATAAGAGTAATGGGATTAACAAAAATAATATAGTAATTAACAATTCAGTTTTTTAAAAAATCACTTAAAATTTTGAAGTTTAAATGATATTTTTTTTATCTTTATTTTTTTAAGGCTCCACGGTTAATAGTTAACAAAAGCAGCCATTAGCCCCTTATGACAACGATAAATCGAGTTTATTTCTTTTTTGAATATCTATGTCAAAATTTTAATCTGAGTAATCAATGCCTACTTAGAAAATTATAAAATCTTGATAAAAATAAAATATTATGAGGAATTGATTTGACATTAGGTGAAACTATAACTAAGGGGTGCGGGATTAATTTTCCCATGAAATAAATAAAAAAGTTAGTCGGTTGGATTTCACATCTGTAAAATGTCCCGCGCTTTAGAGAATGAGTAATTTTTACCCTGACTACAAAATTAAAGTAATAAAAATGTTATGCACTTATGAATGATTATTATGTGTTTCCTCATTATGATTTCTAATCAAGCAACTAAGCGATTATTTTCTCATAGACCGCTAGTCCAAGTACTTTAATTTTAGATGTTCTGGAATAGCATATCATATATTTAGGAAGCAAAAGCAGCACATAAAAAGGAAGGTGACTAGGCGGTTTACTTCATTATTTATTTGTTTCATAAATATATATCATATGATAATTTAATTATTTTTTTCCTAAAAAAATATGACAATTTATACTTGTTTTGGATTTTAATTGTTTGCTAAATTTGTTGATATTTAAACTTAAATTTTCATTACTACATAATATATAAAAAATTATAATTTCCCACAATTGTTATGGCAGCCATAAATTCATTAATTTATTCATCTATGTATTTAATAATACAAAATAAAACTCTAATAAACTGTACTATTTATAAATCATAAATATATTATAACATATTAAATATACAAAATAAAAACTCTAATAAACTATACTATTTATAGATCATAAATATATTATAACATATTTTTTAAAGTTGTACTTCAAAGATTATGACCAGTGGCATAAAACTTCATGCATTTATAGCACATGCTTAAATAAATTAAGTACTACAGTACATAAATCTACGGAGGCCTATTAATAAAATCATTATGTAAGATTTATTTATTTATTGCAAAGAGTGAATAAAATTATCTTGTCTGTTGTAACGTCCAGCTGTAAGTACCTCTGTATCCATTTATATACACACACTGTTTTTCGTTATAAGCGATAGTTTCTACAAAGTTATACAACTTTATTTTTTAATAGTAAAAAGCTTTTAAATTATATAAAGTCAAAATATTAAAGAATAAAAATAAAGTTACAACTTACAAAGAATCAATTAAATGTTCGGTGAAAATTAGCACAGCAAAAATAAAATAATTTTTTTAAAAAAAAATTGACTTGTAAATAATGTAAGGCTCTATCAAGGTTCTGAAATCCGGATCGGGTATTAAATTGGTTGGGGTATTGGGTCAATGGTCAATGGGTCAGATTGAAGTCAAATTGGAGCTAAACTGAAGCCAAACTGGTGAGAAATTAAAGATTTTAAGTTTATTAATATAAAATTTTAAAGAAAAATAAAAAAAATTAATTTTTTTAAAAAAATAAAAAAATAATGAACTAAACCGATTGTTAGGTTTCCGGTTTGGACTGGCCTATCTGATCGGATTTAAAAGCCCTAGGCTTTATAGATTTTATATTTTATTTTGACATTGACATTCAACCTGCCCTCCATTATGATTATATATATATTTAAGAGTAAGACAAGTTTAAACGTTGATTTACTTTCCGATTAACCCTTATGTTAGAAAATATAGTATTAACATCAAATCAAATTTAAAAGTATTATTTCTCAATAATGGTGCCTAAATTCAATCCCATATTCTTCTCGTTATTATTACTTTTTCTTTACTTTAGGTTGATTATTATTGACGCTAGGGAACACAAAGTACAATTGGCAGCCAAACCCAGAAGCAGAAAAGATGCATACATCCCCCTTTGAACATTTTAGGTCTCAAGCTTATGTCAAACAGTACAAACTATTGTTATCTTTTTCTTTTCTTTTCTCCAAAAATCATATCTTGTTCTTTTACTATTACAGGGTAAAAGTCTTATTAGAGAGTGAAGTGGGACACAGTTTGCATCTATAATTGACATAATTGTTATTTAGACAACTATCCACTTGCCAGATTTAACAGGCGCGCGCGCCCATATATATATATATATATATATATATATATATATATATATATATAACAATTACTTTTATTGAGTGTTCAGATCTTAGATCTCATGAATGCAAATCATAAAAATATGCAAGGCATGCACGGTGGCGGAGATCATATGCATGATACAAAATCTAATTTAGGATGGACTCATCAATTTAAAGAGTAGAATATTAACATTCTTTTTTGTTTTATATTCACTATTGCAATGAGCATTTTCAAAGTGGGCCTTTTGCACTAGTCATTGTGGAAACAATGTAGAAAATGTGGCTGAGAACAATAAAATATTTATATTTAAACAGATTTTTTTTATTTTTAAAATTGATTTTATAAAACTGTTTCTAGGGGAAAAAACAGAAAATAGAATAAAAAAACCCTAATATTCTTGAAAACTTATCCATTAAAATTCTAACAAAAGCAAAATGTAGACCCTATTTGATTATGTTCTTTTTTTTTCTCTCAAACTTGTTTTATAAAACTGTTTTTGAAAACAAAACAAAAAACTTGTTTGGATAAATTTTTTAAAAACAAGTTTAGGGGAAATAACTTGTTTAGATAATTGCTTTGGAAAACAAGTTTAAAAAAAAAAGAAAAAATTGTTTAGATAATTGTTTCTAAAAAAAATTTGGGAAAAAATATGCTTGGATCTTTTCTATAATTGATATTATTTTTTTTTAATAAAAACTTAATATATTATTATATTAATAAACTAGTGTAGTTGAAAACATTTTGACCATTTACAAAATAAAAAAGACATTCACTATAATACATGTATTACAAGGCACATGAATGAATTTACTGGAGAACTAAGTGAAATGAAAAGAACATCATTTAAAGACAAAAAAAGAGCTTCCACAATAATACATTATTATAAGGGCGAAAGTGAGGTCCAAGTGACTTTCCTTAACGCCATATCTTACAATTCTAAAATCTGATATAACTTTCCCTTCCAACGTCTTAGCAAACCTTCTCAGGCTATTATTACATATGTAAAATAACAGACGTCCATATGTTTGAAATACTTTGATGAGAGCAGAAAAACAACTGCATCAGCAAAACAAGTGGGCTGTGCAAAACCACTTGTTGAATGCATTGTACAAGAAACCAGTATATAATGAACCAGAAAAGAAAACGAACCCACCACAATAGAATCGATAGTTTAAAGTTCTGAATTAGTTAAACTTGTGGATTCTCAAAAAAAAAATTTGTTATAAAATTTGAACTTTGAAAGTGCCATTATTATATTGCCAACCTAATTTTTTTCCTAGTGGTTTTGGCTTTGAATGTAACAGTAAAGATGAGGAATATGTATAATGGAGGGCACAAGGGCGAGAAGAGATGTGTTTAGTGGAAGAAACAAGGTACTTTTGAAGGACACAGAAAGAGGAGATTATGTTAAAAATATGAAAGAAGAAGGCAAAAGAGAAGCAGAGAGGGTGTGGAAGGCTCGGTTTCCCACAGATTTTAAAGAGCTAAATAGATGACTCAGGATTCTTCAGCCCTTTTGTTGTCTTGCTACTTTCAACTCCTGTATATATTCCTGTCAAGCAGGGTACAGAGGCAGAATCAGTTCATAGTAATAGAAAAGGCATTAAGTCCAAAGATAATACCAGTAGGATTCATATGCAAAGGCATCAGACACAAGGCCAAATTAAGAAGCATTCAATTTGCCAAAAATTCTCTTGTGTTCTGATAATATTATTCCCTCCTTTTGTCCATGATCTCACTCTCACACTAATGCTTGTTTCCATACCATTTAATTTGCCAAAAATTACTCAGATTAAGAGAGTGCATACATACCTCTAAGTCAGAGAACAGTGATTAGCATCTGGATGTCAAGAGCTCTTGAAACCCAAACCTATTCCTTGAATAAACTCAAATCAATTGTGGGCTTTTGGGTATCTTGATTGAGATGTTGGACACAGTGAGATGCGTTGTTGGATAATAGTTATGTTCTAAGTGGGATAATAATATGCCTTATACGTTGAATAAATTAATTAAATCCAAAAATGTAGAGGAAAAAAAATTAAACACCATCATCACCATTTGGAACGAATAAAGCAGCACATAATCTTGCTCACCATAAAGATAGAAATGTAAGCAATGCAGAGGTTGTAAATTTACTTTGTTACTTCAAAAATAATCATCCGTACATCACAAACAAAAAGCCAGAACCACAGCAAGATAAAGCAAAAATTTCTACCGTAGATTGATACAATGGAAGATCGATACCAAAAATAAATTTAAATAAAAAAGTAAAAAAGAGGCCCAACGAATCTGAGAAGCGGAATAAGGAAAATCAATTAATCAAGCAAACAAAAACCAGAAACTGAACAGCTTTAGAGAACAGAGAATGCACAGACGAAGATGACAAGTTGAGAACTAAAATGGGAATCAGTCAGAAGAAAGGATATTAACTACTTAGCGATCAACCATGGATCTGTTTCACTTGAAGGGCGAGATTGAAAGGGACACAACACAACAGTTGAGCACAAAGGGAAAAGTAATCAGAAAAGGAAAGAGTGAAGGTTCAGTACTCACCGATTGAGGGCGAGCAAGCAGAGAAGACCATGAGCAAGAGGGTGAAGCTTAGGCGACTAGTCAAGCTCTTCCATGGCCGTGGACTGTCGAGCAAGGCGAGAAGGAAAAAGTCAGGTCGCGATTTTCCAGAATAACAAAAGAGAAAAACAAAAACATGTAAAAATTGTTTTCTGTTTCAAAACAGGTTTTATTGTTCTTTTAAGAAAAAAACAGTTTTAAAGAATAGAATCAAACGGCCCGTGGATTCTTTAAAACAATTTTAATGTGTTAAGTTTAAAATTATTGTGTGAAGGTTTACACATGAGAGAGAAAAAAAGTATTCAAAATAAAATTAACACGTTATAAATGAGAAAAACATGTCAAGTTTTTGACAAATAGTGAAAGCAAGTGGTTCAAAACGAGATTGACATGTTAACATCAATATTAAGAATATAGAGACAATAAAAACTCTGATTTTTACGGGTTGACATTAAGAATTAATCCATTTGTCTTTGTTATAAGTCACTTTTAACTAGTTAACATATCTTAATAAAAATAATTAAAAACGTTAAATTTATCATAAAATTTATGTTATTTCTAAAATTACTCTTATTATATTAAACTTGTCCATCATATTAATTTACATTATTTTACTACATTATTTCACTATCCTTATTAAATAAATATGGGTATATGTTAAAAAAATTAATATTGCTTGAGGTAACCAATGCCTAATAAAAATGACGAAGAACACCTTACACAATGTACATTATATACTGGAGTGAGTAGTCAAAACAAGAATCTCAAGTGTTAAGCTCAATATAAAAGGATTTGGCTTCTCTCATGTACCCATTCCTATCATTTTCCCTCTTTTTTCCTTTTTTTACTATTGGATTAAAATCTGAACGATCTAAATTTAACATATTATAAAAATATTATTATAATTTTACCTAAAAGATATAAAAATAATTTTTTTTATACAAGACACAAAATAAATTTGAACTATTAAAATTATTTTTGTATTTTTTAGGTAAAATTATAAGGGAGAATGCCAAAAAAATACCATTTAAACTTCAAAATCCCGTTAACAAGTTCAGTAATGGGATTAACAAGAATGATAATGCAATTAACAAATCATTTTATTGTTAAATCACCTATTTGAGATTTTGAAATTTAAATGGTATTTTTTTGGAATTCTCCCAAATTATAATAATATTTTCATAATATGATAAATGAGGACCGTTGAGATCTTAATCTAATGGTAAAAAAGTAAATACTCCCTCCAATTTTTAATGTACGAACTTGTTGACTTTTTTGAAGATATTAAGGATAATAAATAAATTACATTAAAGTATTTATATATATCTATTGTTTTTCTTTAAATTAATTTTTCTTACTTATAAATTGATATATAATCTAATAATACCCTTCATATGCTATAATTTAATAATTTATTTAGTTTTTTAATATTTAAAAAAAATAACTGACTATTATACTAAAGACTGGAGATACAATATAATAAAGGGTATTTTTTTCTAACATTTGTAAAAATTGAGATGTGTTAACCTCTTTCTAAAATAATTTTGAAACCAAGCTTCAAAGTTTTGATTCAAAGCCGCCTTAGCTTCTTTACTAAATTTACCTGAGATGCTAAGAAAAACTATATTTTAGTTCTCTAAAGCTTCAATGCTCCTTTCTTCCCCCGTATATTCAATTTGGATGTTTGAAGTAAGATGCAGCTTGCTATAGTAAGAAAACAGTGAAAACCTGAATATATATAAAGTCTGGAATCAAGGAAGATGTTAAATGGTATGGAACAAATAGTTTATTATCAACCGCCTAGGAAAGTTATTTCTGATAACTACCTAAGCATTACTAGGTCTGATGCTTTGAAGGCATAGAATACAAAAGGCTTTTATCTTTTTATATAAATATGTTTTTTGGGATTCAAACTCAGCTTGTTAGAGTTTGTTGGAGTATTATATATATGAAATAAAAATATAATAAATTCATTTTTGTTTAAATATTAGAATAATCAAATCAAATAGACAATTTTAATTCACTCTACATATAAATGTAATTGTCTCTTGATATATTATTCTCATCTATTCTCATATTTGTTAAAATCAAATCAAATATTTTTATATCTATGCATCATCTTTCATAAATGACTTATCAAACAAATTCATATAATTATCATTATATTACATTTCCTTTGATTCAATAAATCAAACAAATCAGTAGTTTTTTTTTCTTAATATACCCCATTATAGTTGCTAAATGTTATAGGATTAATCTCTATACTATCTTCTGTTTAAAATTTAACCTCCGGTATTACAAACGAGGCACAGCTCCATATTAGATAAGGCCCGATGTGACAAACACCCAACTGGTGTCAGAAATTGAGGAAAGTAGGAAAATAAAGTAAACATGGTGAAGAAAGCATGAGGCGTGAATATAAATCAAGAAACTTGACTATAAGGGCAATATATCATGTGATAAACTCAGTTAATCACGGAATTCCTACAAATTCTGTAAGCATTTTTTAAAATCTTATTATGCTACATACCATATATTCTATGTGTAGCAGTATAGGTAATCGTTAATAACTTGAAAATTAATTCCACAACAGATCATATAATCAGAAAATGAATTAGCCCATAACCATGGGATTCCAACAACTGATAATTAATATATGATATCATTATACATATACTACTTTTATATAGAAAATATGTTGTAATCATTATCTTATATATAAGATTATTATACATTAGGACGTTGATAAAATAATTAAATTATGAAATTCAACCCATTCCTAAATATGTTGCCTTTCATGTATTCTTATTTTAGCTTAATCTTTTAAAATTAAAATTGAATGATCTAAAAAATTTTAATTCTAATATTTTATTTTTAAATATCAAAATATAAAAATTTTAAGAGTTCATTTTTTACTATATTTTTAGTCATTTAAATTTAGATAATTTGGATTACATTTAAGATTAGCCCTTTAAATTTATAAAATATATTTTTCGTCTTTTATTCTTAAAGTCATTCACTTTCACTTACGGAAAGTGATCACTCCATGCTGATAAAGTAAGTTTAAATTTTAATTATTTAATATAATTATTTTTATATTTAAAAATTAAAATAAATAGAAAAAAATGTATCTTCTCCTCTGGGATCGACAATTACCTCTACGTCTCCTCTCCATCTGACCTCCTGAAGCTGAAAGAACAGACTTTCATATGCAATTTAAGCAAATAAATAAATAAATAAAATCAATGTGTCCCCTTCTCTTCATGTTTTTTTTTTTAAAACGCGAAATCAGCTTCCTGATAACTTCTTCTTCTTCTTCTTCTTCTTTTGTCAATTGCATACGCAAGTTTGTTCTTTCAACTTCAATTCTAGAGGTCAGATGGAGGAGGCACAGACGCTATTGTCGATCCCAGAGGAGAAGACACATTTTTTTATTTTATTTAATTTTTAAATATAAAAATCATGATATTAAATAATTAAAATTTAAACATACTTTGTCAAAGTCATTGTTTTCTGTCAGCGAAAATTATCGGCATCAAGAATACAGGACTAAAGATAAACTTCATAAAATTAAGGGGCTAATATGCAACTAGTGCAAATTTAAAGGACCAAAACTATAATTTAATCATTATTTTTTTCTAAAAACATAATTTTTTAAATTTATTAACACACAAAAGGAGTTTTCATCGTTCATGCAAAATGGATTTTCAAATGAAGTTGAAAACATTTTTCACATGAGTCACAATGAAAAAAAAGCTCATAAAATTCTCTTTTTTTTTTTTCATGAACATTAAATTCTCATGGAATCCTCTTATTTTTATCCAAGTAAATTATAAGCAACAGAAAATTATAACAGGCTATATATATCACTAAAAGATCAAATTCTTCTTTGTAATTTCATGTAAATATCAACACTTCCTTGCATCCAAGTGTAACACAGCTCTATTTTTTTGTTGCTACCCAATTCCTCCATCTTCCTTGATTGATGGAATACCAGCATAAAATAATTTGATCAATATATATATATAAGTATTAAGTTTTGAAAATCTTAAAAAAATTAAATTTTACCTAATAAAAGTATACATATATAAGCAATAATTTTTTGATGAATCAGTAACCTATATTGTTCTTTATCTGCAATAATTTAAATACTTAATTCTACCATCAGAACTCTCCTAAGATTTAAGAGTTTTTGCTTATGTGACCTGAATAAGTGCTTGTTTGGATATCGGTGGCAAAAGTGACTTTTTTTCAATATGAATTTTACAAACTTAAAATAAGATAAAAATGAAATTGTAAATGTGATTTATATTTGAATTGAAGGTGGTAGAAGTGATTTTTTTTTCCGAACTGAAACTTGTTTAGGTGATTATTTGAAAAGTAAGTTTAGATGAAAAATGACTGAAAATGGCATGAAGTTTATTAAATAATACATACATATATGTATGTATGCATGCATTCATACATATTATGTATATATTGTGATAATTGAAGAGAAAAAGTGAAATTAAAATTAGATAAAACACAAATAGTTAATTTATTTTTAACTAAATAATATTATATTACTAAAATTAGAAATAAAATTTTTACCAACATTTCTTGGCAAGAAATATTTTTTTTACTAACCTAAAATTTAACATTATATATTTCATGTAAAAAAAATTATATGTCTCTTGTTTTTTCTTTGAGTAAATGTATGTCTCTAGCTTTATTTTTTAACATCAATCAGACTCATGACTCTAAATAAGACAAAAGGTAATGCGGGCATGATGTGATGATATGACAGCATAATGTGTGATCCATAGCCATTTTTAACTTCACTGCGATGCACCCACCATAAAAGCCATAAATTTGAGCTTCAAAGTTAACGTAGCTTTTAGAGAAAAGGTAAGATGCTTAGAGAAAAGGTAAGATGCCACTCACGCTTTCTCAAACATCACTGATAAGCCAAAAGTAGTTTTTTCACTTAAAATGTGCGTTTGAGGTTGGGAAACATGATCCTAAATAAGCCCCAAGTCCGCACCGATAGCTGACGTCAAAATGAGCAAGAGAGAGTACATGATAGACTGATTCTTAACTTTGGTAAGAAACTTTCACTCAAGTGCTAAAAAGAGAAGCTTTTATAATAGATATTAGAAAGTTAAATGTGTTGCTCATTTAATTAACTCATCTAGTGAGATGGGTTTCAATTTTCATCCCACCAAACTAAACTTAGTTAAATCAGATAGATCATGTAACTTGTAATTCCTAGAGGTTGACTGACTAATTATCTCATACAACTTGTATTAAAACTCTACAATTTGATTAAAAAATTATCATATAGATAAAAAGACACACCATATTAAAAACGAGACTAGACCCTATGATTTTTTAATAGGTGTGAATAGCTATTACAATAAAATCATTTTACTTCGTTTTTAAGAATTAAATATTTATCAAAATTTTTAAAAATATATTTACTAAACTTTACTCACTTTATTTTTATTATTTGTATGATTCTCTTTGAGATGATTATAAATATATTTGTATTGTACATTTTTGTCTCTTATTTAAAATGAATAGTATTGAATAAAAATATATTAATTTAAGCATATCTGATCTAATTATACCCTAATCATTAAATTGTAAATTAATGCATCGTTTACCTCAATAGCTGGTCCAAATTCTAACGCCTTAGAAAAAGTAGTGCACTTTCAATAAAATTGGAAGAATTTCATTTATTTGACTCAGTTGACCCGACCTAAATCTTGCCATTTCCACAACTATTTTCTCCAACACACAACTTTTTGAGTTTTATAAATTCCTATTATCAAGTTTCTTACCACCTTCCTTCAAACATGATTTTTCCTGGACAACCCAGGCGTTCTAAAGCTGTCGCCCAGACTTTCTGAAAATACAATGAATTTTTCATTCATGATAAAATTAAAATCATTTGGACCTTGTGGTCCTCCATGGCATGTTTTAGAAAATCAGTTCTTCAATGCAATTATCCCAAATGCACACTATTATACATATTTTGTTTTTGTCAATGACAAGAATTTAATTTACCATGAGAAGTATGTAATTCTTAAGCTACTTGTAGTTTTTTTTTTCATTTTTAATTTGGTACCTGTATACATTTTTTCTTCTTAAATTGTTTAATTTTACTCTTTTAGCACCATTAAGGCCTCTGGATGTGCTCTGTTACCATTGTTAACTCCAATACAAAAACTAATTGTGCTAATAGAGTAAAACTGAAAGATTTAATAAGGAGAAAAAACACAACAGTATCAAATTAAAAATTGAAAAAAATTATAGTAACCTCAAGAATGGTTTTTCTGACACCATAAAATAGATGTTTTATGTATTTGTTTTACTTGAACTTGTGCCCTGTCTACATACTCAAATAAATACATACTCAAATAAAACACGTTACAGTTAAAAATGTAAATGGGAAAAAACTCATTGCTAATAACAAAATCCAAATCATACAATTTCATGCAATTATTAACTGTTTATAGGTTTTCAAGAATCAACTTCGTTTTCATTAAGATACAAATCATCTTATGATCATGTCACCAATAATCAACTTCACCTGCAACTTTATAGTAACCCATTTCCTATGAGTGAACATTCATCTTACCTTATCCAAATGGAGGGACTAGATTTTCTTATTATTCCAAGACAAGTAGTTTTTTCAAATGGATGACTTTGTTTAATCAGTGAGTATTTGGGAAACCACAAAATTGTGGTTTTAGAAGTATTTTTCTACAAGCTTAGACAAAACTCATCTCATATATTTATTTCATAAGTTGTAAAAGTCATTCTTCACAAACAAATCCAAACATGCACTTAATGTCCCTGATGAAGCTAACAAGATTACCCCGCAGTCCAAGCTGTGAATATCTGTTATAGATAAATCTTTATTAGAAATTGTATACTTTTGGTTCATGATTGTCTTATAATGATTAGTACTTTGTCAGGCATTCCATCTAGACTTTTATATGTAATGGGAAAATCAAATTTAAAGGTAAGTTTTTTTTTTAGTTCTAATTAATTGATATATGCAGCAACCTGCTAATTTCTTCTGCTGGGCACCGGTGCACCCGCTGCAGTGTTTACTGCCTTTACCAAAGGTATGTATTCATATGTCATACTGCTTCTAAAAATTGGTATTTACATAAGAATCAAACTGATGATCTTACAGAATTTCTACAGGGAAGATGAATTTAGAATACCTAATCATTTTTTCTCATCATGCAAAATATCTAATAAAAAAATTGTCTAATAAATTGTGGAGAAAGAATGCAAGGGGACAAAAAGATGTCATATAATTATTAAAAGGAATAGATCAAAATGCCATAGTTTATAAATAAAACCTCAGCTCGGGGAAGGATTTTAGATAGTTGATTAGGAGAAAAATATAAATATTATTAGTTTAATAATATAGAAAGATAGGGCATGTGCGTTGAAAAGATTAAAATTAGAATGGTTGATTTATTTTAAAAAAATGGTGGGCATATTGATGTCACTTTGACTTAGTAGTAAACATAACATGACTTTCCATTTATCAAGAGTTGGTGATCTGGATCTCTAATTACCGCCACGAAGTTCTAAAATTAAATTATGCTGTATGTAATATGAAATTTTAATTTTAAAAATGGTTATGAAACGAACTCACTAGAATCAGAATGAGATGCATAGGGGATTTAGAACATTGTTTTATTACCTGTGCATTTTATTGGTATTTAATTTTAAATTATAAGGTAATGACACAAAGCCAGCATAAGGGAAAGTTATAATTACTTTCTTACAAAAAAATACTATTAAATCATGCAAACTAAAACCTGCACAATGTTTTTTAGCCGGGTCGCGAAAGAAGATTTAAATAAAACTGTAGTTTCATTAAAAAAATAAAGAATTAAAATCCTTTTTAGTATTTATACAGATACCTCTATCGATCGTGATGTAAATCTAATATTTTAAGAGGGAGGGAGAAATGGTTCGGGAGATAAACGGAGATCGAGTCTCAGAATAATGGCGGCAGCTGCTAGCGCTCGCACGAAGAAAAGAGGGCGCTCGTCCTTGTCAGAGTCATCACCGCTGCCTCAGGTTAGGAGGGGCTGCTCCTCGACCTGAGCAATCGGCGGCGTGGTCACCACAGTCTTCCACGCCGTATTCCGAACCGATCGGCAACTGAGTATCTATATACTTTTCTTTAAAATCTTTTGTCCTTTATTTCTATTTTATCAAAACAGACGCCCGATACTCGGTATTGACGGAAAGAGAAGACTGAATTTACGTTGATTATTAGCCTCTTTCAGTCTTTAGGATTCTTTCATCGTGTTTTTCGATAAATGTTGATAAATGTATCTTTCCCTTCGAAAGATGTTTGATAAATGTTGGGCGTCTTTCTTTCAGGAGTTTTCTTCGTCGACCCAGGGAAACTCCCCCACCACCATGCTTCGGTTGCTATGCCTGACTCAACGCCCTCAGGTTTCTTTCTTTATTCTGATTCTCTTGCCTCTGCGATTTGATATTCAAACCTGAATTAGTCCCGTATGTTATGGTTAGTGACAAAAACCGCTTAAAATGAAATGTTCGTTATTAGTTCTATTAATACGTTAGACTTGCCCAATCATATGAAATCCCTCAGGGCCGAGAACTTGTAGATAATATTTCAGACTTCAACAAGGTCTAATGACTGATAAATTTAGGCCTTTTGCTTTTACGTTTTTATTTAATTTTGCTTTATTATATTCTTAGCTTTTTAGAGCCTGTTTGGTTGACATTGAAAAAACATGTTTATGGAGTTTTGACAAAACTCCTCTCATATACTTACCACGTACATGTAAATCACATCAGAAAAACAGCTTTTACCACTAATTCAAAGAGGTACTTACTCGAATTTGTCAATAAGGCGGATAAGCTAACTATTTAATTGATTTCTTTTAATATTTAGCATGAGACGGCTGGCATCAATTAGACAGTTGATTATTTTAGAGGGATAGGATTGTTTTTTAGCTTCAGTAACCAGACCTGGCTAATGTAAGATGACAGTGTTATTTGTCTGCAGTTTCTTTACATTTTTCTTTCAAAAGTTTTAGACCTGCCAAATCACTGAGATATACTATTAACCATATCATATGAATCAGATATACCATAAGAAAAAAAGATATAGTTGAAAGGAACACAAGTCCACATGTTAGTTGCATTCATGTTCTTATATTTCATTGCCTAAAATTCTAGTGTGGAGTAATTGCTCTATTTTGTGTTGGATCTGTGTTTAATATGGTGAGACAAAGTATGATACTTAATGCATCTAAACACTGCATTTCATGATCAAATGGAGCATGTAAAACATGTTTTCATTTATTTAATGTCACTGTATATCAAACACTACTTTTTCTATCCACCTAATCTTACCTGAATCATGAAACCTGACTGAAAAACTCAGTTTGACTTACCAAATACCAACTTAGCAAAGTTAAGTTTTTACCTTATGCAGGTATGCAGTGCATTTATAATAAGCACAGAGCAACTTAGATCCTTTTAAATAACATATAGTATGAAATATAAAATTAAGAGAATCCAAAATACAAAAAATAGATGTACTAGCTAATAGATAGAATCCATGATATTTGCCTATATCCTTTGTATAATATATTGTTTTTTTGGTTCTAATTAATTATATGCAGTAATCTGCGCCCTTATTCTGGCCGCTGGTGCCAGAGATTCAACATTTTCTGCCTATACAAGAGGGGAGAGGAAAATATGAAGTTGAAGAATTACGTTGATCATGATATTTTAATTTCTCAGAATAAGCAAAAAGTGGTAAAAAAAACTTAATGAAAGTTCAGCCAAATTTGTCGGCTCTCACTTTGAGAATGGAGAGTACGCTGTATATGGAGGGATGGCTGGAAAAGATTATTGGTTTTAAGACAAAAATTTGGGATCTCATGGAAGAGGAGAGGCAGCTATTAGAAGATCTGAATATTATAGTTCAAGCACAACATATCAACTTTAGAGAGAACTTTTATAAATATTCATAGATTTGAGTGCTTCCTTTAGTTTCTTTCTTTTTTTTTTTTTTTTGTCAATTGACTTGTGCTTGTTAGAGTTGTTTGCGTACATGTAATGTCGCTGGTGGCATCAATGAGATCAATGGTTGGAATATGCACAGTAATAAATGATTTGAGCATAGGATTATAGTTCAAGCACAACACACCAAGGTCAGAGAGAACTTTTATAAATATTCATAGATTTGAGTGCTTCCTTTTGTTTTTTTTATCAATTGACTTGTGCTTGTTAGAGTTGCGTCTGCATACATTTAATGTCGCTGGTGGCATCAATAAGATCAATGGTCGGAATATGCACAGTAATAAATGATTTGAGCACAAGATTATAGTTCAAGCACAACACACCAAATTAAGAGAGAACTTTTATAAATATTCATAGATTTGAGTGCTTCCTTTTGTATTTTTGTCAATTGACTTATGCTTGTTAGAGTTGTCTGCGTATAGTAATAAATGATTTGAGCACAGGATTATACCTCAAGCACAACACACCAAGGTCAGAGACAACTTTTATAAATATTCATATATTTGAGTGCTTCCTTTTGTTTTTTTGTCAATTGACTTGTGCTTGCTAGAGTTGTTTGCATACCTGTAATTTCGCTGGTGTCATCAATGAGATGAATAGTCGAAATATGCATAGTAATAAATGATTTGAGCACAGGATTATAGTTCAAGCACAACACACCAAGTTCAAAGAGAACTTTTATAAATATTGATAGATTTGAGTGCTTCCTTTTGTTTTTTGTCAATTGACTTGTGCTTGTTAGATTTGTTTGCGCACCTGTAATGTCGGTGGTGGTATCAATGAGATCAATGGTCAGAATATGCACAATAATAAATGATTTGAGCACAGGATTATAGTTCAAGCACAACACACCAGGTTCAAAGAGAACTTTTATAAATATTCATAGATTTGAGTGCTTCCCTTTTTTATTTTTTTGTCAATTGACTTGTGCTTGTTAGAGTTCTTTGCGTACTAGTAATTTCGCTGGTGGCATCAATGAGATCAATGGTCGGAATATGCACAGTAATAATTGATTTGAGCATAGGATTATAGTTTAAGCACAATACACCAAGTTCAGAGGGAACTTTTATAAATATTCATAGATTTGAGGGCTTCCTTTTGTTTTTTTGTCCATTGACTAGTGCTTGTTAGAGTTGTTTGCGTACGTGTAATGTCATTATGGTGGCATCAATGAGATCATTGGTCGGAATATGCATAGTAATAAATGATTTGAGCACAGGATTATAGTTTAACCACAACATACCAAGTTCAGAGGGAACTTTTAAAAATATTCATAGATTTGAGTGCTTCCTTTTGTTTTTTGGTTAATTGTCTTGTGATTGTTAGAGTTGTTTGCGTACTTGTATTGTCATTGGTGGCATCAATGTGATTAATGGTCAGAATATGCACAGTAATAATTGATTTGAGCACAACACACCAAGTTCAGAGAGATCATTTATAAATATTCATATATTTGAGTGCTTCCTTTTGTTTTTTTAATCAATTGACTTGTGCTTGGTATGGTGTTTGCGTACCTGTAGTATCGTTGGTGGCATTAATGAGATTAATGGTCAGAATATGTACAGTAATAAATAATTTAAGCACTGGATTATAGTTTAATAACAAAGGCTTCTTATTTTGATTTCTCACGTATATGAAAATATACGTGAATATATGCACGGTTTTCCCCCTTTATTTACTGTTAAAAGCATATTCACTTATTGTCAAAAAAAAAAAAAAAAACAGCATATTCACTTATATTTTTACTTATGTTGGTTTTATTTATTTCGATATTTTCTCACTAATTTTTATGTGCTAAATCGATACTTCACTAAATAAATTACAATTTAATCAAGACGTAACTAGATTATAATATTAGGTAAAAAAGTTAAAATCCCAGAAAAATATTGTCAAAATTGGTAAAACCCCTGAAAGTTTTTCGGGGTGCAATTTTGTCTGTTTCAAAAAGGGAGTAATTGTTTACTTATCATTATCTTAGTTAATTTTGATTGTTTGTTGACTAAATATACTAAGCAGATAGTTCACATGTCAACTGAATCATTTTTTTTAAGATGCAAATTATTTTATTTCAAACTTTTATCTACTTCTATTGTTCTTTTCGCTTTTTCAAAAGTCTTTGCCTCTTTGGTGAAGATGATTCTGCTCTTTTTCAAATCCATTTTGCATTTCATTGTTGTGCTATATTTTTTCACCTGTGTCTTCCTCATTAATGATATGGGAATTATGGCTTAGCGTAGGATTAATGCTGTGATGTGATTATTTTCTATTCTTTGCCTCTTATTTATCGCTTTTCTACTGTTTTGCATTCTGAATCTTACCCCCATTGAACAAAATGCCCCTCTAATCACTAATCGATCTTATTCCAGCCCACATATAAGTATATGATGTAACTTTTGCCTTTTCTTTTTGCTAATGTACGTTGTTGTTCCTTATCCAATTGATTATTAATCTTATGGTTTCCGTATATACTTCACTGATGCAGTTGCAAGGCTTCTGCAAACTCCGCTTAGCCATTGCTTTATTAGGCCATTAATAGTTTATTTAATTCCATTTTCCAGCTTGAAATATGTCATTGGTCAAAACACATCATTATTTTCCTTTCTTTCTCTCACTCTTGCTTCATTGTGATTTTTGAATCTTCAAATTTTTAGTTATGATTTGACTGTAAATATCTCTTGGGGGAGTACATTCTACTATTTATTCCTCTTTCCCTAAGTTCTATGTTGATACCAATCTTTCTGAATGATTATTCACAGTGCACTGTTCGTATGTGCAGAGACATGATAATAAAGAAAAGAATTGTTGGCAAATTGGCAATGATAATGTGGTATATAGAAACCAAGAGACGGAATCGATTTCTGGATTTTTACACATTTTCCTCTCCATTTTTGAATTTTTATACTGCATTTTATTATTTTTTTTAATATTGGTTGAGGTTCTTTATATTATGCAAGTAAGAATTCTGAAACCTTTATCGGAAAAAAAGAGAAAAAAAAAAGAATTCTGAAATCTTGTAAATTTATTAGTCAGTTATACGAGGTATATTTTTTAAATATATTTTTTCTTTTCAAAAGATAAATATGGAAACAAAAAAGTCTTAGGGTGTCAGATGAAATGTTACACCATCATATGCCCACCGTTTCTTAAGCATCTTTTGCAACTTTAATTTAATGACCAATGTTAGTTTATTTTTCTCTAATCCCGTCTTCTCACCTGATCAACTGATGTAATTGTGTCTAGGATTAAAAATATGTATCAATTAGCGATAAGCTATTGGTTGATGTGATAAAGAGTTCACTTCAGGAGAATATAAGTTTAAATCTCAAGAAGCACACTTATTGAGAAATGTAAGAATCTTTTTTTTAAACCTTAAATGAGAAACCGTTGATCTAATAAAAAAAATGTTCCCTTTTCAATTCTTCACATCACGTATAGGTATAGCTTTTGTGCAACTGCGGGGTAATCTATCAACTCACTAAACCACCTTTGATCTAATAAAAAAAAATGTACAAATTAAAAAAAAAAATCTAATGTGCCTTATCAATTCTTCACATCACGTATCAGTACAGCTTTTGTGCAATCCACGGGGTAATCTATCAAAGGACTAAACCAATATTTTTTCACGTTTAAGCGCACAATTAATGTTAATTTCTTGAATTATTTTGTAGGAGTCATTAAGAAGAAATTACTTTGAAGTTTTAGAGTATTGCTGCAACCTTAGATTAATTCCTAGGATTGTTTATATTACTATTATAAACAAATGCTGTATTTATTTTCTACCTTATGCGCAACTGTCATAATATCTGTTCTTATGGATGAAGTTGCAAATTATGTCAGACTTTCAAGATATTGATAAATCATCATGATAATGTTAAATTGTTTCTTCATGAGAAAATGATCTCAAAACATTTTTAGAGGCATTTAAAATTGTTTCTTCATGTGTGAATATGTCTAAGATAAATTATGTATGGATTAAGAAAATCTAACATCTCATTTGAGTTATTCATATCATGTCTAGAAGCATGCATGGCTTCCATTCACTCCACATTTTCACATATTTCACTTAATTCTTTTTCAGCTTTTTCCTTTTAGATATTGAACTAAAATTTAGGAATAAATCTTTAAACATGGTTTTAAAACCATTAACTTGCTGTGGTTATTTTTGTAATAATCCATTCATGTCTTAAATTCGTTATTCACTAACATGGTTATGATTGGCTCAATTTAGTACATGTATCTTAGGTACACATGTCTTAGATTATAATAATTCCTAGAACAATCACTTAATTATAAACCAAAAGTTAAGGAAAGGAAAAAAAAACTAATTATGCATATATATATTTTTAAAATTTTCCAAACATCTTTTTTATACTGCTACACGACTTTAAGAACAAGAACAACGTACAATCCATTTACAATACTAACAATCTCATTTATTTCCATTTTCAATATGTACTACACATGCTCATAAATAAGGCACTTGGATTTTATTAACTTGTACCATGTAACATACCAAAATTTATTCAAAGGCTAAGAATTAATTTATGGGAGTTAGATAGTAAGCCAAATTATGAAACCTATGAAATATAAGGAATCTTAAATTAGACAAAGGGAAAATAAAGACCTAGTGTGTGTAATTAATAGGATAAAAATATACCTATATATATTATATTAAAACAAAACACACATACACATTTTTAATTACTAAAAAAAACACTCTTTCCATGCTTCTCCCAAGTCTCACGTATACACACACACATCCATTAAAAAAATGCCACCCTTAACCACATGGCACACACTTCACATATCTTTATTCCATTTAGTCCCACTCACTTTTCTCTTTCATTCACACACTTCTTCTGCATTCTAAGCTTTGCCAAGACGCATGGAAGAATTTGTGAAACAGAAAAATAGAGAAAAGAGTGAGTGAGTGAAAGAGAGAGACATAAGAGTGATAGATGTCATTGGAGGAAGGAAGAAGAGACTACAAATTCCACATACAATTCCATATCATAATATAGGTGAGTTCCCTTTGCATATTCTTAACTTTTTGTAGTTAATTTGAGGCTATTCTTGGGTAATTTGGGAAGCATAAGAACCTAGTATAATGAATTGTTGTCTTGTGAGGTTTTGTTTTGGGAAAAATAGTGCATGAAGAAGGAATGAGAATTTGTAAAATTTGAGGTTTCCAATCAATTCTACACGAAAAATTATGTGGGAATACATGTGGTTTTGAATTTTGGATGATTATATATAAGTCTAGAATTTTTAGAAAATAAGAGGAGTTGCTGTTCGGTTAGTTTCTCTGAAATCATATTGGTTGTAAAATAAATTTAGGTAACCAAACCTAGTACGAAAATTATGAAAGTTTCCAGAAGGAAAGTAGACATCTTAAGATTTAATTTGATATATAATATGTATCATTTGGGTTTATAAATAGTGAGATATGAATTTTTAAAGTTAGATGATGAATCTGGAACATTTTATGGTACAGACGAGGTTTGACGAAATTATGGAAATTTTGTGGCTATAATTTATAAATGGTAATATTTTTCCCTAAAAATGTACTTAAATAGGATCATATAAGATTTTGAACCATCCCATTTGGAGTTCTATATATTTAGTTATGAAATTTAGAATTTAAGCTATTGAAACTGGAAAGATTTTCTGGCAGTGCGAGACAAATTTAAAACTGGGAATTATTCATGAATAGGTGGTAGTTAAACGTATTTTTATATTAAAATAGACTTTATAAGTGACACATAGAATTTGGAACCACCTTAGTTGGGTATTTCTAGGCCAAGATATGAATTTTCAAAGCTTATTGAAAATTCTGTCAGAATTGAGTAATAGTGCAAAAATAAAAAGTAAGGGTATTTTTGAAATAATTGGGACTCTAAGGGTCAAATTAAATACTTAGAGTTGGTATGAGTCCATTAAATGCCTATTGGATTTAAGGTATTAGCTATAATGATAACCTACCAAAGTGTCTTAAATTATTTTGGAATAAGTAATAATTCGTCCGTCCGTAAATTATAAATTATAGGATTTGACATTTGCTCAGGACGCCTAAAAGACTGAGAACATGAACCAAATTTGGAAAGACTGTCAGGTAGTACCTTATCTCTTATATCATATGTGATGCCATGTATGTGTACCATATCATCTGTATATGTGTGGGACAGATAGTCCATAGGCGGTAAGACCCGTAAGTACAAGTTACACCGGGAGTTACCCGGGGGCGTCTTAAGCCAGGTAGGTTTGAGGCAGAAAGCCCGTGACTGTACCTTATATGGGGCAGAGGCCCTGGGCAGCCAGATTGTGAATCTCAAGCGCTGTGAGTATGAGATAAGGGACCGGTTAGGCCCTTTTATGTGCTGCATTTCTGTAAGTTGTGCTGTTTGATGATTTGTTTTACATGCTTAGTATTTGCATATTATATGAGTGATCTGTGTACTACTGAGATTCTTTTGAATCTCACCCCTTTTTCAACAAATGATATACAGCAAAGGCATCCAGCTCTAAGGGCAAGAAGGTAATATAAACGGACGAAGAAGAGGCAAATAAATTATGGACTGTTTGGTTATCATTTTATTTTGGATGACTGTAAAATATTTATAAGTAGTTGTAGTAGCGATAGTAGTACTAGTACTCACAATGCAGACTGTATACGTTGTAATCCGTACGCTAGACTTTCGATAACGTATTAGTATCCAGAAACCAATAAGTTAACCATCACGACGCGAACTATAGATAGAAAATGCCCTGTATTTTACATAAAAGATTTTTAAACTGATAAAGATAATGAATTTACAAACTAAAATTTAGACCATACATATTTATTTTAAAAAGTTTTTGAAAATCCTATACAAATATAAGATTAAACTTTGTCTTAAATTGGGAATTTAAATTGTTTTGGTCTCAGGTTTGAAACCATTATATATTTAAATTAATCTAAAGGCTTTAGAAATTAAGGTGTTACATACCACATATATATCCTTTATTATCATATTTAATTTCATCCTTTTGTAATCACTGAGTACGAATAATTTCTAAATTTAGAAATCATTTTCATCCCCATTTTTAATGAGTAGAAATGGTCCTTGCATCACGCGGGGTAATTTATCTTGTTATTTTGTGAAGGTTTGGAAAAAGGTTTTATAAGCTCAAATAATTATTGTGAAAAATAAGAATTGGACCATTTTATGATATTTTGCCTTGGCCTGAAAAATATAAGGATAAATATCTTTAAAAGAATCAAAATTTAAAATTAGGCCAGTATGTTTTATCAGGATAGTAAAATTTTATAAGTTTGGCCCTCTAGAACAGCGAATGAAGTAAATCATGGTGACTTAACCGAAGTCAAGATATTGTGAGATAATAGAAAAAAGGGTTGAGTGGCAAGTATACCAATGAACTTTTCTCGTAAGTGTATTTATATGGTGCAAAAATACTAGAAGGGGGGGGTAAAATTATGTCTTGAGAAGTTACATAGTCAGGATCCTTGACTCAAATAGACGCGTCCCGGGTTCCATTATAGAATAATATTATATTTATTAAATTATTAAACAATAAACAATATTCTATTTATAGATTATAGAATTTATATAATTCTATGATTAGAATTTTAAATGAAGCAAAAATGCCACTTTCATAAACTCTCATCAATATCGTTGCTTTTTAACTTGTGGCCTCATCAAGTCTCACTGTGGCATTTGTGGGGCTCCCATGGAAAAAAAGTAAGAAGTGATATTTTTGTTCCCTTTTGGAAAAGTTTTGCATCCAATAAAAATTTATGGTATTGAATATGCTTGTGGGAAAAAGTTGGGATCTGGCTTCCCTCTTTTTTTTTTTTTTTCCTCGTCCATTTCTATCATTTACCCTAAAACTAGCTAATTTTGGGATAAATAAGGGAAACATTTTTTTAAAAAAAAACATTCAACATCTTAAATTAATATTTAGCATACTTGGCAACTAAAATATTTTTTTTAACTAACACACCCATATCTATTGGAAAATACATTAGAGTGCTAGGTGGTAGATAATGTGAGCCACTAAAAAATATTCTAGGGTGCTAAGTGTATTAAAAATTAATTTAGGATCTACAGAAAAATAATTTAGGGTGACGAATGTTCTTTTTTTCCCCTAAAAAAGTGCTACCAACTACATAGTTTTGAGGTAAATGATGAAGATGAAGCAAGTCCAAAAAGTTGATAGGTATATTTTCCCTTTAACCCTCAAAATAATGGGAGATAATGTGAATACTGGAGAAATACGTACGTTGACACCGATATTATATTCATAAGGAGATTTTATCCAATTCTGATTGTCTCCGGCAAGTGGGTTAGCTGGGAGATCAATTGGACTAAAACTTTTCCCCCCTAAACGTAAGTCTATTTCTATTTGCCGCATTCTTGCCTGCTTTGAAAGTCTTGATCAATTCCATTCACATTTCCCCCAGTCTTTCTTTTGGAAATGTCAATCATGCCTTTCTTGACTCTCAATGGTCAGCACTCCGAAACAAGATTCAGACTTCCATTGAAACGCGTGACAAATTCCTTTCGCAATTCCTAGATTGAGGATCCTCGGAGGAGGAGCGTGTTTATGAAAAAATGATTTGGGAGAGAAAAATGAATTGTATTATTCACATCACTGTGCAGTATTTATATACAAGATAAGAATCTAAATATGTACATTTCATCTGTAACTAACTAAGTTATATAACAAATAGTTTGTTACAATTCTAACTAATATGATACAATACTTAACACCCTCGCAAGCGTGAGCATGGATGTTCTTCATGCCAAGCTTGGATATTAAATCATGAAACCGTGTAGGATGTAGGGGTTCTGTAAACACATATGCTATTTGATCACAAGAACGGATTGGCATGAGATGGATAACTTTTGCTTGAACTTTCTCTCTTACTAGATGGCAATCCAACTTAATGTGTTTAGTTCTTTCACGAAAAATAGGATTTGCTGCAATTTGTATAGCTGATTGATTATCAGAGTACAAAAAAGCAGGATCAATATGACTAATATCAAAATCTGTGAGTAATTAAATGATCCATTGCAATTCACAAGTGGTGGAAGCAAGAGCACGGTATTTGGCTTCATAAGAGGACTTTGAAACCGTTGCTTGCTTCTTAGCCTTCCATGAAACTAAGAAGAACCTAGGAAAACAACAAAACCAGTGACAGAGCGCCTAGTATCCACACAACCAGCCCAATCAGAATCACTAAAAACCCTTAATTTCAAATCAAAATCAGAAGCTAGAAACAAACCAGCACCAGGAGAGATTTTATACAACGAAGAACACGGTGTGCAGCTTGAAGATGAACATCATGAGGTTGGGACATGAACTGACTGAGTTGTTGGGTTGCAAAACTCAGATCTGGCCGTGTGGTTGTTAAGTGCTGCAAGCGGCCAATTGATTTTTGGTAGGGTTGAGGATCTGCAAGTGGAAGCTGGTTTACAAGCTAGATAGCCAATATCTTCAAAAAACTCTAGAGAAAATTTCCTTTGAGAAAGATGCCATCTTTGGAACGTGCTGATTCCAAGCCAATAAAATATCACAGTTCTCTAATATCTTTTATAGTGAAAGCAGCATGCAACTTTTTTTTAAGAGAGGAAATTTCAGACAAATCATTTCCATCTAAAACCACGTCATCAACATAGACTAATATAGTTGCAAAAGAAGTATAATTGGCCTTGTAAACCAAAGAATGATTAGAGGCTGATTAAACATAACCATAAGAAATCAAGGCAGTTGATAATTTGGAATACCATTGGCGGCTAGCTTATTTAAGGCCATAAAGAGATTTCTTCAACTTGCAAACAAGGTTTGGTTGAGAGGCCAAGAACCCTTGAGGAAGATCCATGTAGACCTCTTTATGAAGATTACCATGGAGAAATGTATTATTTACATCCAATTGATGTAGATGCCAATGCTTCGCTGTTGCAATAGAGAGTAAGAGACGTAAGGTAGTCATCTTAGCTATTGGAGAGATAGTGTCAAAATAATCTACACCCTTAGTTTGGGTATATCTTTTGGCCACAAGACGTTCTTTGTGCCGTTCAATGTCACCATTTACCTTGAACTTGGTTTTAAAAACCCATTTGCAACCAATTGTGTGCTTCCCAGGGGGTAATTCAGTAAGTTCTCAAGTATGATTCTTCTCATGAGCCTATATTTCCGCATGCATTGCCTCTTTCCAGATAGAGTGTTTCACGACTTGTGTTTCAGGTAGTATGTCTCTTCTGTGTGGTAAGGTTTTTTGCAATAAGTACAGAGTTTCCCATTCTTGGAACTAGAAGCAATGGAGCCAGAAGCAGAAGAATAAGGACGAGAACCTTTAGTCAGGAGAATTGTAGGCTTAGAAGGAATATGGAGTTCGTGTTCTTGTTGAAGAACCATAGAAAAGACCCTGGACATCGGTGGAAGAGGATCGAGTAACATAATTTGGGATTTGACAGAAGCATATTGATCATTTAATCCCTTTAAAAACTGAATTACATGATCCTCTTCCTGATAAGTAAGAGAACTGGAAATTGAACAACACATACAAGGCTTCATAGGTCAAATAGCAGACAACTCATCCTACAAAATTTTCAGACGAGTGTAAAATTCACCAACAGAAAGGCTACCTTGCTTCATACCATAAATTTCCTCTAGTAGATTAGCCATCCTGAGTGTATCTGACTGAGAATAGTGAGATTTTAGATCAGACCATATCTCTGAGGCTATATCGAACCACAGCGTGCTTTGAGCAATAGTTGGAGAGAGGGATTTGGTGAGCCATCCTTGAACTAAGTTGTTGCAACGTTCCCAGATCATAAATAAAGGATTAGAGATTGACGGTGGAGAAAGTGATCCATCGACAAACCTGAATTTGATCTTGGAGACAAGTGCCGAAGACATAGCACGAGACCAGCTGTGATAGTTCGATCCGTCAAGAGGAGGAGCAACTAGAACAAGAGTAGGATTCTCATTAGGTTGGATATAAAATGGACTATTCTGACCGGTAATGGAATCAAAGGAAGCCATTGACGTTGTAATGAAGAAAGAAGAAGCGGACAAGCCGAGGAAGAAGAAAGAAAGAAAGAAGAAGCGGACAAACCGAGAAAGAAGAAAGAAAAGAAGCGGAGAACCCGAGGAGTGGAGAGCCAGAGGAAAAATTAGAGAAAAGAAAGCTTTGCTACCATGTGACAAAATGATTTGGGAGAGATAAATGAATTGCATTATTCACATCATTGTGCGGTATTTATATACAAGATAAGAATCTAAGTATGTACATTTCATCTGTAACTAACTAACTAAGTTACATAACAAATAGTTTATTACAATTCTAACTAAGATGATACAATTCTTAACAGTGTTATTTTCAATCATGGGTTTACCAGAAGCTGTTGCTTTTGCACGAAATTTCGCAGCTATGGTTAGAGTTCGTGGTCCAGTAAGTGTCCTTCACTTCACCTTTGTTAACAAATTCAGTTCTTCATACCATACCCTCACAATTTCTGGCTTCTACTGATTTTCAGGATCCAAAAGATTTGAAGATGAGAAGACACGCTTTTCAGCAATATCGGTCATCTCCAAGAGGCAGTCCTAACTTAATTTTATACAATTCCTATTTTGCTGCATTCGTTTATTAATTTTTCCCCCTTCTGGATATTTATAGCTCGGGAGAAACAACGCTTTCAGCTTCCGGAATGCTTATACCTGCTAACGTTTATGACACTGAAGCAGCTAGGCATCTTTATGGTGACCTTTGTGAGGGGTATGTGTTTGGTTGTGACAGTGGATTCAATTGTTGAGCCTTTTCTATTACCACAGCAGAGAGAGAATATAATGTTTCTCATGTTGGTGCTAATGTGATTTGCATTATAATTGATTGGCCTTTTCTCCTTTTTATATTTATTGAGTTTTTATTTTTTGTTATATTTAGTTTCAGGGTTGGCCTGAGTTGATTTCTGCTGATATTCGAATTGATGTTATGACTGAGAAAATCAGTGAAAAAACAGATAAAGGAATCACTTGGCCTAAGGCGCAGCTTTTGTCATTGGTATACATTTTACCTTCTCATCTCTGGTTTGATTTGGCACTTCGAATTTCTTTTCTTCTTTAAATGCATGCTTCTTGAGACATTCTGCTATTTAAATTTAACTAACTGGTCCGGCTTTTAAACTTTCATCTGTCACCATTTTGAATGTGGCCTTAAATTAAGGTGACTTATAGATGTCAGAGTACAATGTTTTGGCTATTGGTCTAATGTCGCTAATTTCTTGGTCACTTTCTGGTGGTTTGACATGGTTATTCCTTACTGAGGAGAAATTAATCACCTCTGGCTTTAAGTAACTTATGTTTCCTGATATGACTTCAATACGAGTACTCATGTTATGATTAAAATATGTTAACTAAATGTTATGACCATTGTACAGTCTGTGACATTATTTGAAAAATGATGATATTAATTGTAGATGCCAGTCGCAGGCACGATGTTTGTCTGAATAAAATAGGAGATCTCTTATATTCAATCGTAGGACGTTTACATTGGCTGGTTAAAGGACTAAACAGGTCAATCGAAGCACCTGCAAGTTTGACTCTTTGGTTTTGCAAGCCTGAGAGCACCATAATCTGAATCATTATTCTATGGCCTGAGATCAAAGAATGATAATCCTTTTAAGACTTCGGGTATGACTTTGCTGAAATTCATTGGAGTTTTTTTTGTTTAACAGGGACCGCTAAATTAGCATGGGAAAGATTTTAAAAACAGTTGCAATATCTCTTGAGGTGAATGGTGAAAGCTATTTTACTTGTTTTAGCATGCTCAACTTTTTAGCTTGTAGCCTTGTAGAATAGTAGGCTGCAAACATCATCCTATTGAAGAAGCTTTATTTGGTTTATTATTATTATTACTATTATTTGGTAATTTATTGATGATGAGAGAAGCAACACAATTATTGGACAAGAATCTGTATGAAAATTAAAAAGAAAAAGAAAAACTAGAGTTACTAGCTCATAACTAATAAGTGCTCATATATATTAAAGGTGAGAATTGGTTTTGCACTTTCAAAGAGAAAAATAAGAGTAGTTTTGTATCATAAAAGGTAAAATTAATTAGTAACAAAAAAAAAGATAAAAATAATTATTTTCCCCACCCTACAAAATGGGGCTCATAATCCAATATCAAAACTAAGTTTTGATGATTTTAAACTCAATTTAATTTTCAGGAGAACTAGTCGAAGGTAGAAACACCTTTATAAGCCCTCCTGCAGTAACTTGTTCCCACGTATAGGGCAATACTTCTCCCACAAAATGGTTTTGTACATATTGGACAATTATATACAGGCTCCTCTGGAGGTCCTCGTGACTTCATATTTTTCCCTGCAAATGATAACAATGTAAAAAGGGAATGATTTTCATTCCTCATATTAAGCACCCCCATAGAATATGATAAGTAAAATATTTACATATTTATTTTTTCTTATATGATGATTTTACGGACGATATTTGAGTTTAATGTAATTAATTTAGATGTAATTAATAAATAAATAATAATTTTCTTACAACTACGGACAATAGTGCATTAAGAAGAATTAAAGAAGGCATTTAAGGGGAAGTACTATTTATGTGGTTACTATTCACCATACTGTTCACTATTCATGGGTACTATTCACAGATTCACTGTATCCAAATACGAACGGTGGAATACAGTGTACAGATTCACTGTATCAAAAATATGGACGGTGAAGTGGGTTAGGTGGAATGACATTGTAGCAACGACGTTAGTACTGTAGCTGATGGTTTGCACTATGCAAAGGTATTGTAGCTGACGGTTTTGCATTGTTTAGGGTACTGTAGTTGACGGATTTTACTGTAGCAGTCCAAAAATAAAGTCTATAAATAGAGCTTCTTGGCACCCTAAAATGAGGAGGAAGGAGAAGGAAGGAAGAGAGAGAGAGAGAGAGCTTCTATTTTAGAGAGAGAGAGTTGTTATTTTAGAATTTATTTCTTGCATTTTTTTTACTTCTTACATGTCTCCTACATGAATGGTTTTATCTCTTATATGGAAGGCCTAGGTAGTCCTCCTTTATGGATGGTATAGGTTGACACCTACATGGAAGGTTTTACTTCGTATATGGTAGGCTAGATTTTCCATTTTCATACATCTTATAGTTGTATTTTTATGTTTTTGTAATTAATTTTTATGCAATATTTATGATGTTTGTGATTTATTTTGTTTTTTTTTTAATTTTATCATGAGCTAAATTTTCCTTTTCCTAGGGTGATGACGTAACTTATTAATGATGGATTGAATCTTAACTTATAAAATCTAGTTTTAATTTTTCCTTCATGATTGAGTTTTAATTATTGTTCTTACTGCTTTCAATTGATTGGCCACCTTTTGGATGATTTTAATATGCATGTTGAGACCGGAAGGAGATGTATGTGTGTGGATCCTATAATTAAAACCATAATTTGCATATGAAATAGGAATATATTAATATGGGTTGTGTAGTCTTAATGAGTTCCATAAATTTTAATGCATGATTAATTGCTTAAATTCATATAGGAATATATTGGGTTAGCAATTAATTATAGAATTTTTTGACCTTGGAAGAGGCTAGTAATTAAATTAGGGAAACTTGACTATCAATCATGTGTAAATAAATTGGACTAGAATAGATAAGTGATTCAATTCAGAATTTGTTAAGTGAAATCTAATCCCTAAGGCTTTTTCTTATATTTGTCTTCATATCACTTGTATTCATATTTCATCATTTTTATCTTACAATCTCAATCACAACTAATCGAATGGCTAAATAGTATTAAAATTATCAATTTTGGTACTTAGTGATCAATCCTCGTGGGAATGATACTCTACTCACTTCTATATTACTTGTTTATGATAGTGTACACTTGCACTTTCTAAATACACCATCCTAATCTCGTAACAAGTTTTTGGCGCCGTTGCCGAGGATTGTTGTCATTAATATCAATACCAAGTAATTTTAATACTAATTTGGTCTTCATATTACATTTGTTTTCTTTTTGGTGTCTTTCGTTTCTTTTCAGGTTTTTACTTAGTACATGACCAGATCGAAGAAGACTAAATTACAACCTTGTGATTCTAAGATCGAGAGAACTTGTCGAAGAAATCAGAGAGTTCGAAAGCAATCTACTTCAATCAATTTAATGGCAAATCTGGAAGGAGAAGCAGCAGATACCAAAACACTCCGTGACTATGCAACACCAATAGTCATAAAGACAACTTCTAGAATCATAAATCCACCAGTAGCAGCCAACAATTTTGAAATCAAGCATGCAATTATCCAGATGGTGCAAGCAAATTAGTTTGGTGGTTTATCAACAGAAGATCCCAACACACATATAGCCAGCTTCTTAGAAATCTGTGACATATTCAAGCATAATGGTGTTACTGATGATGCCATTATACTTAGACTTTTCCCTTTCTCACTCAGGGATAAGGCTAAGAGCTGGTTACACTCTCTACCAGTGGGAAGCATAACTACATAGGATGCTTTAGCACATAAATTTTTGGTGAAATACTTTCCGTAAAGAAAAACTGCTAAATTGAGGAATGAAATTATCTCATTTTCCCAGCATGAACTAGAAATCCTCTATGAAGCCTGGGAAAGATACAAGGAGTTGTTAAGGAGATGTCATCATCATGGGTTACCAGATTGGTGGTAGTTGCAAACATTTTATAATGGGATGACACATACCACCAGAATTATTGTAGATGCTGCAGCTGGAGGATCCTTAATGGGAAAAAGTCTAGATGATGCCTACAATTTACTTGAGGAGATGGCGGCTAATGCATACCAATGGCCTTCTGAAAGTCACAATTCAAATAGGGTATTTGGAGTACACAAGCTGGATATCCTTACAACTTTATCTTCTCAAGTTGCATCTATATCCAAGCAAGTGAGCTCATTGACAAGCCAATCAAATGCAATCAGTACTCCTCATGAAACTTGTGATAGATATGGAGGACCTCATATGAGCACGCAAAGTCAAGATGGACACTCATCTATGCCTTCTCAGTCGGAGCAAGCTCATTACATTGGAAATCAAAGAAATGACCCATTCTCAAATACTTATAATCCAGGTTGGCGGAATCATCCAAACTTTGGCTGGAGGAATAATCAAAATGTGTTCAAGCCGCAAGGGAACTACCAGCAACAAGCTTTTCAACCACCAAATCCACCACAGCAGAAAGTAAATGTAGAAGAAGCATTAGCTCAACTTACCATGAATACATCTTTATTCATGGCTAGGACTGATGCAACACTCAGAAGCCATGAAGCCTCAATAAAGAACTTGGAGATCCTAATGGGCCAAATTGAAAATATGATGAATTCCAGACAACCAAGTACTCTTCCAAGTGACACTGAAAGAAACCCAATAGAGCATGTGAAGGCTATTTCATTAAGGAGTGGGAAAGAATTGAAAGATCCTATAATTCAAAAGAAGAATGACGGAGAAAAGAAAGAAAGCAAAGAAGAACAGAAGGAGGAAGCATAGAAACCTCAAGAAGATGATGTGGTACCAGGAAGAATCAGCTTTCCAGATAACCCTCCTCTATATGTTCTACCAGTTCCATACCCTCAGAGACTTGTGAAGGCAAAGCTAGACAAGCAGTTTAAAAAATTTTTGGAGGTTTTCAAAAAGTTACTTATCAACATCCCTTTTGCAGACGCTCTTGCCCAAATGCCTAGTTATGCAAAATTTATGAAGGATATTCTCTCAGATAAGCGTAAGCTGGAGGAATTTGAGACAGTTGCACTTATTGAGGAGTATAATGCCATTCTGCAAAAGAAACTACTAATAAAGCTGAAAAATCCAGGAAGCTTTTGCATACCTTGCACCATAGGTCAATGTAACTTTGAAAGAGCACTTTGTGACCTGGGAACAAGTGTAAATCTTATGCCTTTATCTGTCTACAGAAAACTTGGTCTTGGAGAGGTGAAGCCTACTACTATACCATTACTTCTAGTTGACCGACCAATAAAACATCCGAGGGGTGTCTTAGAAGATGTTCTGGTGAAGGTGGACAAACTCATATTTCCAGCTGATTTCATTATACTCAACATGGAAGAAGATCAAGAAATTGCTATCATTCTAGGGAGGTCATTTCTAGCAACTGGGAGAACTTTAATAGATGTGCAACATGGAAAGTTAACTTTACGAGCTCAAGATGATCAAGTATCTTTCAACATTTTTAAGGCTTGGTCCTTTTCAAATGAATGTGTCACCTGTTACAGAGTAGATACATTGACTAGTTGCACAAAAGATGTGGTAAATGAAATCTGCATGGATCAACCAATAGCAATGGGAATGGTAGATGTATCAAAATCTACTAATCCTAAAGTGCACAAAGAATATTGGGGAATAAAAGCCTTAAATTTTGACTCAAAGGCAGCTGGTAAAAAGAGACTTCTCCAACTCAATGAGCTTGAAGAATTCAAACAACAAACTTGTGAGAATGCCAAGTTATACAAGAAGAAGACAAAAATGTCGCATAACAGAAGAATTCTGAGAAGAGAGTTCACATCAGGACAAAAAGTATTGGTGTATAACTCAAGGTTAAAGCTCTTTCCGGGAAAGCTGAGATCAAGGTGGTCAGGACCTTTTACTGTGATTCAAGTATGGCCATATGGAACTGTGGAGATTCAAGATGATGATTGAAAATTCAAAGTGAATGAGCAAAGGCTAAAAAAGTATAATGATGGTGCACTTAACACTTTGAAAAACCGTCATCACATTTGAGGAACCAATAGGTAAGTCCTAATTTAAAAAAAATAAAAAAAATAAAAAGATTAAAAAGAATTAAAGGAAAAAAATTGTCTTTTGTCTAACTAAAGACGTTAAAGAAGAGCGGCTATTTGGGAGGCAACCCAAAATTTATTTTCCTTACTCTTTCATTTTTTTCTTACTCATTGAAGCACACAATACTGCATCTTTAAATTTTAGTCTCATCATGGAGGAAATTCTTGTAAAGCTTAAGAACAAGTTCCCTACTCTTCCCAAATATGTGCTCAAGAAGATCTATAGCTGTCGACTTGAAAGAATGAAGAAATTCAAGCGTTTGGGCCTTCCTGAGGATGTCCGTTTGATCATTGAAGCTAAGGTACGTTTAATAGGTGAGATTCGTGAGTCATTTATTAAACATATGCCAGGTATGGGAAGAAGCTCTTACTCCAAAAAGAAAAGAGTTAAAAGAATGAAGGTCTGTTCTAAATGTGTAAGGTGGAATTGTGATCAGCGCTATAGGAGCAAATGTATAGTTTCTATAAATCGAGAAAATAAAATTCAATTTATAAAGGATAGACTGAGTAAGGAGTCATTGGATGATATCATTCAGACTCTTGGGATGCATCCTAGTGGTGATGTTCATCATATTCTTCTTGATTTATTAAACATATTCAATAAAGAAAAAGAGCGCTACCATCTTGGGAATCTGACGTTAAAAGACCTTTGTTACGAATTTAGGATGGTGTATTTAGAAGTGCAAGTGTACACTGTCGTAATCAAGTAATAAAGAAGTGAGTAGAGTATCGTTCCCACGAGGATTGATCACTAAGTACCAAAATTGGTAATTTTAATTCTATTTAGTCGGTTGATTAGTTGTGATTGAGATTTCAAGATAGAAATGATGAAATATGAATACAAGTTATATAAAGACAAATATGAGTAAAAGCCCTAGGGATTAGATTTCACTTAATAAATTCCGGATTGAATCACTTATCTATTCTAGTCCAATTTATTCCACATGATTGATAGTCGAGTTTCCCTATTTTAATTACTAGCCTCTTCCAAGGTCAAGCAATTCTATAATTAATTGCTAACCCAATATATTCCTATATGAATTTAAGCAATCAATCATGCATTAAGATTTATGGAACTCAATTAAGACTACATAACCCATATGAATATATTCCTATTTCATATGCAAATTATGGTTTTAATTATAGGATTCACACACATGTATCTCCTTCCGGTCTCAACATGCATATTAAAATCATCCAAAAGGTGGCCAATCAATTGTAAGCATTAAGAGCAATAATTAAAACTCAATCATGAAGGAAAAATTAAAACTAGATTTAATAAGTTAAGATTCAATCCGTCATTAGTAAGCTACGTCATCACCCTAGGAAAAGGAAAATTTAGCTCATGATAAAATTAAAAACAAAACCAAAATATATTGCAAACATCATAAATATTGCATAAAAATTAATTACAAAAACATAAAAATACAACTACAAGATGCATGAAAATGGAAAATCTAGCCTACCATATAGGAGGTAAAACCATCCATGTAGGTGGCCACCTATACCATCCATAAAGGAGGACTACCTAGGCCTTCCATATAGGAGGTAAAACCATCCATGTAGGAGGCATGCAAGAAGTAAAAAAAATGCAAGAAATAAATTCTAAAAATAACAACTCTCTCTCTCTAACATAGAGACTCTCTCTCTCCTCCTTCCTCCTTCTTTCCCTTCATTTTAGGGTGCCAAGAAGCTCTATTTATAGGCTTCATTTTCGGACTGCTACAGTGATTTTTGCTACAGTGAATTGCTACAGTGAATTGCTACAGTGCACCGACCACACCTACCGCACTGCTACAGTAACCGACCACACCTACCGCACTGCTACAGTAACCGACCACACCGTCCGCTACAGTAAACCGCAACCGTCCGCTACAGTGCACAGTGAACAGTAACCGCATGAACAGTGCACAGTGAATAGTACCGCGTGAATAGTACCTTTCCCTTAAATGCCTTCTTTAATTCTTTTTAATCCGGTACTATCCATGGCTGCAAGAAAATCATTATTTATTTATTAATTACACCCAAATTGATTATATTCAACTCAAATTTAGTCCACAAAATCATCATATAAGGGAAAATAAATATGCAAATATTTTACTTATCAACCTTGTTTGCCAGTTTATAAGAAAACTGGATGGTAAGCAAATCCTCGATTCATAGAAAGCGTTTTAAGCCGTTACTGGACGTAAAACCAAAGGAAGATGTGAGCCACAATCACAACACTGTACATAATCTTGCTTTTGTCTAATCTGTCTTATTTTTTTAAGTAACTTTTGACTTTCTTTACTCACTTTACTTAATTTCTTCACACAGTGGCCCACTGGTCATTCGTGTTGGAAATTTTTTCTTAAACTTTTTTGAAAAATGTGTGATTTGCATGATTTTGTGGTTGCTGTTTTTGTAATATAAATATGCAATCTTCCGTTTGTAAAAACACAAAATGTCTAAGAGGAAAAGAAAAATGAGTGGTATAACACTAAAATGTAGATTTAAATCTATCTGCATTTTTGGTGAAACTGACCTGGGAAAGGATTGAGAGTTTATACCTGCAGGACAGGAACTGGGACGTGCATAAGCTGCTAAAAAGATCAACTTTATTTACAGGGGAGCTATCCAGGGCCTAAGAGCAAGTGTGGCCATTGCTGGAACCATTAATGGTAGTAAAGGTTTATGTGTAAGGGTGAAGGAGTTAGAAAATCACATTTTTTCCTTAGGGCAAGAGTTACAGGTTTTAAGCCTGCCTGAACGAATGGTGTTAGCCATCTAGCTTAACTGCAAGCGCACAGATTGTCACAAGTAGTATAATAATATAATTCCTATGAGGACTAAGACAAAAACGAGTTAAATATCACACTTATGTTCTTAATTAGATTGAGTGAAAGTAATTTAAAAGAAATTTTATATTTAAGAATTAATTGATTAAAAGAGAATTTATTCGAGAACTTCAAGACAGGAGGAACCTAGGATTACTTATCACTAATGTACTTCATAAGACTAACTTAACTCTTAAATTGATAATGAAAACATGTGCTTGTCAAAGGTTCAAATTAATTGACAAAGCTTTCTCAAGTCAAAACCAATTTTGTATTTTCAATTAACATGTGCAATCTCTTGTCTTAGTTAGCAAAAATACTTATTAAGCTCTAACCTCAATTAGACAATGCTAAGCTAATAGATATATCTCTATTCTATTAATAAACCATCCATTTAATCCCTAAACTTCAAGTCTAGCATGATTTTATCTAAGTTCTACAATTAAATTAGTTTTTTCAAGCATCACTCAATTGAACCTAACAATCTATGTGGTGACCAATCACCCAGGAGCATTAAGCACGAGATAAAATCAACACATAAATTTCATTAATCAATAAAAGAAATAAATAAAAATGTCTTAATCCATCTAATAGTTCAAAACAATCCTAGAATATGAAATTTAGCTACTCATAGACAAAATAAAACAAAAACCAGAGATGATGATTCGGTTCATACAAAAGCCAGGTAAAGGAGAAAAGAAAATGAAAGAACCAAGATTAAAGCTTCAAATCTCTTTGAATCTTCAAGCTTCAGCTTTCCAATTGTTTAATCTTCTCTCTCTAGCCCTCAGCTCTGATGCTCTCCTTGCTTTCTGTATTCGAATGATTCTCCTCTCCCTTTCCTGAAGAAGCTTAACCCCTATATATAGGTAAGGTTCTTAGATCATCATGCAAGATCTTTCTAGCAAAATAAAATCAAACAAAAAGATAAAAAAAATAGATAATGATAATAATAAATGATGATGATGATAATAATAAATGAAATATATTTTCCTTTTTATCTTGAATTATTATATTTATTATTAATATCATTATTTTTATCTTTGATATCAAAATCATTATTTTTATCTTAAAATTTGATATTTATAATGAAATCTCTCTAAATTGATATCTTATCAAAATCTCACTCAAATCCCTTTAATTTAACCTAGATGACTCCCAAATATATTAAAATATATCCTAAAATTATCTGAAAATAGGGAGTCATCAAATGGGACGTATGTTCTACCGTGCTGATGCTTTTATCACTCTACTCGATGGTTTCGAAACGTTGGATGAGATCTCTAGCATTGCATATTAGGTTAAATTCAACTTTCACAAAAAACCATTAGGATTGTTAAATGTTAATGGTTCTTATGATAACTTGTTGTCTTTTCTTGATCATGCTATGGAAACAGGATTCATACCCCAAGCGACTCGCCATTCCTTAATTTCTGCGCTAACTGCTGAGCAACTATTGGATCAAATGTAAGCCTATGAACCTAAACCAGATCCATTGGTCAGGAAAATAGGTGGAAAATCTTCAGATAGCAGTCAGAAGCAGGATCTAGATACCACTCTCTGGTTGTAACTTTATTTTATCTTATGGTTTTACTCTTAGCATTTTGGTTTACTTTATTGTGTGTTTAGGTTGTTAAAAAAAACCCTTCTTTAATCTTTAGAAGACATTGAGGACAATGTCTGATTTAGGTTAGGGGAGGATTATAAAAAAAAAGTTATGTAAAAAAAAGCATAGTTTCTCCATTAGATAGTTAGTTAGTAAAACCATTAGATGCATGAGATATGCATAGATGACAGAGTAAAGAGTTATTTTTAACTCTTGAGACGCATCTTATTAGTTGCATTTTTTTTCTATTTCATCTTATAAAAAAAAAGAGGTTCGACCTAAAAAAAATAAAAAATAAAAATTTATGTAAGTGTTTTTCAATGATTTTAAGAAGTATATAAGTTTGAAGCATGTATCAATTGAGTTTAGAGATTTTATAGCATGATTGAACAACTTATTATTGAATTTGGTGATGGATTTTGAGATTGAATGAGCTAAATTTGAAAGTCTCTAACCGTGAGCTTTTGAGCCTGTATGATCAATAATGATGATCTTTCTTATGTGTGATATTCACCTATTAAGTTGTCACTCTATAACTTGCTTTAAATCTGGTTGAAATTGTATGTCACATGCATATTCGAAAATGATAAAGAAATTTATTTTGTTTAGCCAGAGCCAAATAGTCAACCTTGCAATTATACCATTGATAAGCTCATTTGAGCCTGATTGATTATTTCTTTATTCTGAACCCATTAATATGTGTTTGAATAATATATCAAGTGCTTTTACCCAATTTAGAAGATTGGTAGAGCATTTGAAATTTCTGTGAAATGGGCTTTTGACAAGTGTGAGGGTCTATATATCATCAACTGTAAAATTGCAGAAGTTAAAAAAAAGAAAAAAAAAGAAAAAAAGAAAAAAAGGAAAAAAAGAGAGAAAAAATATTTAGTATTTGAATAAAAATTGTGGGTTGTTGTGATGAGATAAGTCTATTCATAAGATGACACATTTTTCATTTGCTCTATTTACTTCTTAGATGTAGCCCTTCATATCACTGTTTACATTCATTTTACCTTAGCCCAATTACAACCCTGAATAAGTCATTTTGATTTGAATTATGCATGTGAATTAGGTAGTGGAGATTGAGATTTTTGGCAAGCTTATGGTAGTGCAATTTTTTCAGGTGAATTTGAGTGAAACACTTACCTTTAAGCATTTAAGAGATTGAGAGGATGAGTCACAATTATGAATTTGGTTCATTTATTTTTAAATGAAGTCACCAGCTTATACTTTTGTTGATTCAAGAATACTATGATTTCTTTATTCTTTAATTGTGTCCTTGCTTATGACTTGACACTTCTGATTTTATTGAAATCACTTATTAGTCACTGTTTTTTGTCCGAAGACGTCCAAGAGCTATAATACCACTACCAATTTCTACCGTCAAATGGGCTTTCAGATTACCAAACAAATTATCAAGAAGACAACAACTTTTTCAGAGAAGAAAGAATAGGAGTAGCAAAAACTTAACTCCTAAAAAGTCTACTGTTCAAAATTAAAACTGCATTTTTAAAGGAGAAACACAAATTGGCTTATGAATAAGTAAAAGGGACTCAAGCTCATGAACTTCTCTTCTATCAGAGATTCAGAGACCTCTGACAAAATGAAGCTTCCAAGATATAGTATCCACTTGAAAAATACTAAGGCTATGCTTGGACTGGAAGAAAAATTAAGAGGAAAGAAAATGGAAGGAGAAAAAAAATAGAAAAAAGAGAAAACTAGAGATACAAATCCATCACCTCTCCTGCTTAGATGGATGAGAAAAAATCCACGTAATTAAATCTGGATCGGTCACTGAACCGGTCAGGGTATTGGGTCAACGGTCAATGGGTCTAATTAGAGTTAAACCGGAGCTAACCCGAGGCCAAATCGGTGAGAAATTGAAGATTTTAGGCTTATTAATATAAAATTATAAAGAAAAAATAAAAAAAATCAATTAAGAAATTAGTTAAATTAATTAATATCACATATAGACAAATTTATTTCATTTTTTGTATTTATTAAGAAATTTAATGTTAAATATTAGGTTAAAGTGTAAATTTAAGAACTAAGATTTTCCTAAGGGGCGTCTGGTACAAATAAGTTTTGGAATGTGCAAAATTAACAACGAATAATTAAAAAGGGTGCAAATTTAAAAAAATCGTTAAATTTGACCTAACGTTGTTAGGAGTTTTCTTCTCTTATTGTTAATAAAATATAACATTATACTCTATATGTAATTATCACAAAAGCTAATATCCTTTTTGGTAATTTGACTACTAAAAAAAGTGATTCCCAACCCAATACTCAAACATTCTCATTTTATCAAAATCATTTTTTCCCATAATCTATTCTTCTCATAATCTATTAAAAAAATCATTTTTTTTACTTTTTCTCCAGAAGTTATTCTCAAATGCTATATCCAAACACACTCCTCTTATCACATATCTCGTTTATTTTCACAACACGTTATTAGCATGAAAACTCTAATGAAGTTATTTCTCTCTCATCGTTTCTTTAACAATTTCATCTATCTTCTTTTACATAATATCTATTTGATTTATCTGGGATAATATGAGCTATTATATGAAATTAAAGAGATTGTTTTACCGATTGCTATTATCATCTCGTTCTATGGCTAAGATTGAAGATTGTTATTACTTTTATATCTTATTTTATCTCTTTTACGAGTTCTTCGATATTATCGATGTTGTTACTTTTAGTATGGCTAGAAACCATACACCTTTGATTTCATATTATGAAATTATATGGTAAAAAGTCATATAGCTAAAACCCATAATCCTTTGCTTTCTATTTTGAGATTATATGGCTAAAAGTTATATAATTTTTCATTTTCTATAGCTAGACGCAATATAAAACTTTTGTTTATCCTGAAGATAAACGGTCAAAAGCCATATAGATTTAATTTCTCATTTTGAGATTAATTAGTCAGAAGCCATGAGACTAATTGGCTTGAAGCCAAGAGAATTAAATGGCCCAAAGCCATAAATTTTTTAATTTTATTATCCTACTCTCTAAATTATTTCTTGACTTCAGAATTCCTTTTATTATATGGTTTGATCACTTGAGTTTTATGTTATCATATTGCATTTTTATATTTCATATTTTGAGAATTCTCTTTCCTTTGTTTTATTTATAGTATATGTTAGTGAATATTTATTTAGTATTGCTAATGTATTGGGTTTATTTCACCCTTTGTCCTTATTTGATGTTATACTTATATTTTTTATTTTATCATTTAAAGTTTAAGTTTTATTCTTACATATGTTAATCAATTGGATATTTATTGATATTTTAATTTCATTGAATAGTCAGTAGTCATAATACTTTTAATTTTATTATTTGAATAGAAATCTCATCACTTTTTGTAATGGTTCTTTTATAAAAGAACACTATCTACTCTAGTTGATGACATGACAAGAAAAATTTTTGTGGCACTGGATTGTTATAAATATTAAGGCCTTGAAGGCTTATGGGGTATAAATATCGAATGATACAAAAGAGCTTTGCAACTTTAAAAAAATATTATATATATATAGCCCTGAAGGCAAATAACTTGTAGAGAATTATCCCACTCAAGAATAATAGTTCTAAAGGTTAATAGTCATAACGGCTAATTAGCATATTTTGCCTAAATTGATAATTAGAGGCAACAATATTTGATGATATTAAAATAATGATACTTGGATATAAAGTCATAAGCGATTGTTATAATATATGTGGCCAAAAGTCATTGACAAATTGCTATCAGTGTATGGAAAACAAAGGCCAAATTATGACAGGAAATAAACTTGAGATGTTTTGAAAAAATATCAAAAGGAGCAATGAGTGGTGGAGAAATATGCCTAGTGAAGCAAAGAGAAATAATTATAAGCTCAGAAGGTTATATGATCTTTAATTTTTGTTATTGAAATTTATTGTTACTTAAATTTGTTGTGATTAACTTGTGTAGGAGAAATTATTATAAAGATTTAATATTATGCTATTGATAACAGTTCAAGAATGATATATGAAATAAAATAGACCAAAAACTAATTATTAGTCATTTTGAAATTTTAATATATGATGCCAATTTATTTGTAAAATTAAATATTATGGTGTGTGAGTGTTCATGATTTTATGGTCTCTTAGGATCTCATGGTTAATGCTATTATACCATATAAACTTCCAAATTGAAGGATTATTAATATAACCTCTAATTGTACAATTAAGTTCTTTAATTATCTTCTTTATGTATAAATGTAAAATTTATTTGTAAATTTAAATATATGATTTGTATAAATATTATTCATGCATTCATGATATGATATAATATGATATATGTATATATTGGAATTACACAGGCTTTCTAAAATTGTAATTGATGGAGATTACCATGTCAAGCTCCAAACCCGCCTTTATATTTTCTTCTTAGAATTTCTACTTTTTAGTTTCTTCATAGATTTCTCACAAATGCTCAACTCATATGTTTCAATATGAAGGTACTTTCTTCTGTTATTGACCCCTATTTTTCATTTTAGTTTTGACTTCCATCTCTTTCTCCCATTTTTTTGTATAAATTCAAATATATGAGATGTGAGTATTCTTTGCATATATCTTTCAAACATTAATCATGATATGATACATATATATTGTAAGTAAATTAGTTTTATGTTACATTTGAGAGAAAAAAGAAAAATCATATATTTATGTGACATTTTAAATTAAGAAAATGAGAATTTATTTAATTTCATGAGAAAATTCATTATGAATTGGTGATGTGAATTTGATTTGTTGGACAAAATCAATGTTTCCAAAATTATTCAAAAATCATTTTTGTTAGCTTATATAGTCTAATAAATTTTTCACATGATTTAATTTCCCATGATGAAATGATTTTTATGAATAATGTTTTCTCATGATTTAATATTGGTGAGAAATTATTATAGGAATAATTCATTGAGAAAAAACGTGTTAGCTTATGTAGTCCAATAAACAATTCTCATAGATTTATTTTTGTGTGAATTTCTCATTATGTTTGTTTCGTGAGAACTTTAATTCACGAATGTGTGTCTTTGTCGTAATTTCTATGTTTAAGAATTTCTAACAATGTGTTTTTCATGAACACTTCTCATAGATTTATTACCTATGAGAATTTTCTGTTGGATAATTTTTATGTGATTTTAATTTGTTTTGATCATGAATCTCTTCATATGTGTGAACTATATACTTTGCATATATATCAAAATAAGCAAATTAAAGTATATTATTAATAAGAAATGAGACTATATAGTGATGTAATACTATATGGTACTTCCAGAGGAACTATAGTAAACAAGATTGGTATAATTCCTGAAAAACTAATATAGGTTTTTTTTTTTGTGGAAGAAGAAATGATAATGAAATTTATGACTCATAAATTTACATAAGATTTTTTTTTTATTCATTGAAAGGTCCAAAAGTGATAGCCCAAAGTAGATTGAAATCCATAATTATATGTATGAAGTACTTGAATTTATAAGTGAAAGATAGGTTCTTAGCCTACTATATACTTGTATGACTTTGAAATACAGAAATAAAGGAAGTATACTTATATAATTCACACTTGAGGGGAAAATTGTTAGAATACAAGTGTGAGTTAATATTGATAAGCTGTATTTAAATAATTCATCAAAAATCCTATTGATCTCCTAAAATGGATGTTATATTGAAATTTTAAATCAATATTTTATGGAAAGTGAAAAGTTTATTTTTGATCAAGAAACATTTTACAGTAAACTAGAAGTTTACATATCCAAACAAATTTATTATTGGCATAACTTATTTGATCATCTGAGTCATTATATGATGCAACAAATTGTATAAAAAAAGTTACATAGTAACATCCATTAAACAACTAAAAGATTCTTCATAAATAACCAACATATTGTATAATTCAAAAATTATTATATGCAGCTTGTTCTCAAATAAAATTGATTATGAAAATATTATTGGTCATGATTAGCAATGGATCTCTGCATTTCTTGAAATATATCAAACATGATTACATTGGCCTATTAAAATAGCATGTAAACCATATTGTTTGATAAATTTAAGAGATGCATCTATAAGATTGTTACATGTGAGATTATTATTAGCTTGCAACTTGAAGCTTACAATAATTTTTGAATAAATTAAGCGCGCATCTAGAAATCATGTATTAAAGCCTCTATAAATAGTTAGATTAATACTTATAAGAACAAAATTTTTATTTCAATGTTACATATTTAATCTCACATATTACAGCACTTGTATACAACAAGCCAACAAAATTCTCTTAGTAAAATTGGCTTTTTGTCTGGAGCTAGACATATTCCTCTTAAAAGGCTTGAATGTGCAATGCTTGTTAATCCACTATAATGCATATAGATGAATATAGAAATTAAGTTGAGCTAAATGTGGAGTAAGGATCTCTTTTTCTTGTTTGTCTCTAAATAAAACAAAAGGATGTTTCTAAATGAAACAAATGGATTTATGAGATTTATACTGTATGATTAGTCAATTGTCATTTGAAAATATTTTTCTAACATGAGGGGGTGAAATTAAATATATAGCTGGAAAAAAGAGCATATAGAATGCATAATTAAGTATAGATCTTCAAATACTATGAACTAAAAGTTCAGCAAGCTTTGCATTCATGAAATATTATAAAATATATGATACATGGAACTATTGATCTAAATAAGAGTTACTAAATCTCACATTTCAGCTAAAAATGCTCCAATAAGCATAAATACAAGTGAGATATGCCTGATGCATGAGACACTATTTTCAAACATAAATATTATGGATAAAGCGAAGTATATAATTAAGATGATCATATTAAGGATGCAAGTGCTCTAGAAGAGTGCCGAGATATAACTAATTGCAAAAACCTCTAGAGAGGTTCATATAATTGAAAAGTGATATATATCTTAGTAAGCTATGTCCCAACTAGAAAACAGAACTGAAGAGATAAAGTTGTCAACAACAATTTTGAAAATGATATCATGTGATCAAATAAGGATCATATAAAAAGATATGTCATATGAAGTAGACTGAAAGATGATTGGCTAAAAGGAAAATCAAAAAATGGAAAAAGACAACAAAAATATGATTATATTGTGAAAGTTAATGACCTATGGTCCGAACACTAGAAATATAATAGTATTTATGTGTTCATGTGAAAATAAAGATTTTCACAAAAGTCTAATAATGATTATGATGAGACATATGATTTTGTAGTGGATACAATAATTTTATATATATTATTAGTCTGACAATTCATTAAAAAAAATTATATGTCTGTTAGGTATTGTTATATATAGCTTATGCATATGGCTCACTCAATAGTGAAGTTTACATAAGAATCTTCAAATGATCCAAAATGCTAGAAGCATGCCCAAAGATGATTTTGCTTGCAAAATATATATTGAATTTGATATTCTAGAAATACGTTATAATTATGAAAACATTTAGGGATCATATTAATATTGTATTCATTATGATTTTAATGCTAAAAATTAATTCTTGCAGGTACACAGTGAATAATGAAAATAAGATTGGGTAATTTTCATGATAATTCTTTTATTGTTCTACAACCAACAATATAATGTTTGGTGGCTAAAAGGAAGACATGTTCGAAAAGACATTGGAAGTGATTTTATTATATGGGGAGTAAAACTGACGTTATCAAAAGGGGGAGTCGATACACGCTGTATGTAACAACCCTCCTCATATATCCCTTATTACTGATCTTACTCAGAGTAGCAATGCGTAGTTAAGTGGGCACACAGGAATAGCATGAATATACTGATAATATTAATACAATATTGCTTGATTATAATACAAAAGTTTCCCCACCAGGGGTTTACACAAACAATATTTACAGACCTTGATAACTAAAAGGTCTTCAAACAACCAGCAATATTCCTCTTCGTGCATAACTCTTTTCTGATCTCAGCACGTTTCCAATGCTCACCTGTCTGAATGGTTGGTTGGGAGGAGTGAGATTCGAGAGAATCTCAGTAGCAAACATTACCACTATGCATGCCAGATATATATGAATGCATGACATGCTTGCCTACACTATTTCATGCCAACATAATGACATGCTGCATGCTCGATGTTATGACATACATATGGCCATTGCACAAATATAACAGAGCTTCAACCAATCATACATGTTCCACACAAATAGGCAAAGCAGTCACATAATCAATGCAAGACATACATATCACATACATGCAGAAAAGGTAAGTTCACTACCTGTCGGACTTTATGTCTTTCTCTTCTTGTCCCTTGATCCGCCAACCATTACTCCTTCTTTATCACTTCATGGCCCTAGGCAAGTGATAACATCATTAGAGCCATGAAAAGTGAATACCCAATGGCCCACATTAGCCCTATAGGTTTACTTTCACCCTTGGAGTTCATTCCAATTATATTTGGCCAATTTCTTACTCAAATTCGCATGGTACTCAATCTACCAGCATTTTTGACCAAACTTTGAAAAATCATAATTAATTCTATAGAACTCCAATTGAGGTGGTTTAAAGCTCTATTTGAAGCCCTTTAAGTTTAGTTTTACATAAAAATACTCGATTTCAAACGCTGCCACCACACTATTCCCAGAATTATTCCAAACACCAACTGTTCCAGAAATTTCCAGGAAACAGGACCAAAATTCAACAATTCATATCTCATAGCATACTTGTCCAATTAACCATTATGACCTATCAAATTAAAGGTCTATGTCTCTAATTTTAGACTGTAAAGTTTCATGGTCATTGGATAACATTGGGCCACTCAAAAATACGTCACCATAACACTGCCTCCAGAAAACGGAATACACAACATTTACCCTTTAACTTCTAAAACTTCTAAATTCATGTACAAGTATCCAAAATTCATGAACACTTGTATACCCACACAATTTTGCTTCCTAAATCCAATGTAAGCATCAAAATTATCAAATTATCACTCTTTCTCCACGTCACAGTACAGGGCAGAAATGAGATTCTCCGAAAATGTTTGTTGTTTCTTCGATTTCTCTTGCCTAATCACTTCCTTACTACTCATAATCAAGTGATTAGCTATTTATACATCCATTGGACATCATTTAGCCATTGAAAACACCAATTTAAACCATCAATGAATAGTACCCAACTTCCTCTATACTCATCCAAACGGCAAACCAATCGGTTAAAAAGGAAGCTTACGCTTACCTCTACCCGTTTCCACAAACGGTTTGGAATTCCGGCAACACCCCGGCAAGGGAGACGGCACCAAACACCTCCAAATGAAAATCCGAAACCGTAGGAATGAAGATCTCGATGAGTAGAGGAAGTTTACTGAAGGGTATTTTAAGAGAGGATGCCGTTTCGGCAGTGTTTCGGAAGAAAGAAATTCATCTCTCATCCTCCTCCATTTTTGGTTCAGCTTTATCTCTCTCTTCCCTGTGTTTTCCGTGTGAAAATGACGAGCAAGATGATGATTTAATGGATAATTGATCAGATGTTTCAGCTTCCACGTGTCAGCATTTGATTCGCCCATAATTTGAATTTTCGCATATAATACCAAATTCTGCAGAATTTTCATTAACTTTGAAAATTCATATCTAATTGTATAAATGTCCAATTGGAGTAATTCCAAAGGCTATGCGACCCTTATTGAGTCTAGTTTTAAGAAAAAATATAATATTTGGCCAATTGGAAGCTCAATATTCCCATAATTTTAATCTTTGAATGCTGTCCTAGAAAATAATTAATTTCGCTGGGCTAACTTCAAAAATTCATTTCTCTTTGTGTACAACTCCAAATGGATTATATGACCTATCAAATTAAAGATTGATAAGTCTACTTTCATTCTGGAAAGTTTCATGATTTTGGGACATCATTTGCCCATTGAAAAATGTCACATAATCATGACTGCCACGTAAAGAAACACACTGGAGGAAAATTTCATTTGGGTTCCCAACATAGTCTTGTTGTGTGACCACTCATTGTCTTGTTTTGTCACTTAATGTGCTCTTTAATGCACCATTTTATTTCCCTTTCATGCCACCAAAGGTGTTAAGAATTGTAAGGATTAAAATCGTGCCTTACTGGGACACTTGCTAAACTGGAGCTTAGCAGTTCACTTATTGTAGGCTTATTTTCAATTCTCTTGTCCTAAAATTTGGGGTGTTACACTGTACTCTTTTTCCCTTATCTAGGTTTTGTCCCACTGGGTTTTCCTATAAAGGTTTTTAATGAGGCAGCACTAAACAATATATCAATGAATGGTGTACAATTTTCTTTTGCTAGATTTTTGTCCCCCTGGATTTTTCATAGTTAAAGTTTTTAATGAAGTATATTCATCATGGACATCCAAGGGGAGTGTTATAAATATTAATTATATAGATGTCTATTAACTCATATCCTAATCAGCATTCATAAATATGATGTTAAGAAACTAAAATACTATTTAATAATATAAATGATCATATAGTATTAATTATACCATTTATTGTATATTAATTATGACCCTTGGTAGTAGCTCTTAGAAGCTATAATAGAGGCCTTGTACATAGCATTGTAACCACAACAAACAAGAAACTGAATAAGAATTGCTCCTCTCCTTTCTTTCTCTACATTTTTTCTCTATAGTCTTACTCTTCTTTATTTTTTATCCGAAATCTCTTTTATTTTCACAACATATTCCATATTTATGACTGATATTGACATTTAACGTGCCCTCGTTAAATATGTATGGGCGCGCGTTTTTAAGAGTAAAACAAGTTTTAAAAGTTGGTTTAGTTTTGGATTAACCCTTAGATTTATAAACATCAAATCAAATTTAAAAGTATTATTTCTCAATAATGGTACTTATAAATTATTCTCGTTATTACTTTTTCTCTACTTTAGGTTGATTGTCATTGAGGCTAGGGAATACAAAGTACAGTCAAATCCAGAAACAAAAAATATGCATACAACAAAAACAAATTGGTATTACTCTAGTAGCGGAAAGCCTTATTATATATAAGGGTATTTAGAATAACAATTAGAATTTTTAAAAGTGCTTTTCAATTGTGATTTACATTATATGAAGTAGGTTTTATGGTATATGAAGTACGTATATGGAGGAGTTTATCTCGATTTACGTAAATCAGATTTATAAAATAAGCCAAACTGATCCAAAGTGATATATATTTTTTAGTCTTAAGTTTAAGTTTTAGATGAGACATTTTTACTAGGTTGCTAGTATGAAAAAAGAAAGGAAAAGAAAAGAAAAGATGCATAAATCCCCATAGAACATTTTAGGGCAAAAGTTATCTCTGCTTCCTTTCCTCATATCCTATCCATTTCTTATCTCAAGATTAAACTTTGAATGATTAAGATTTTTAGGGTAGAGGTTATCTCTGCTTCGTTTCCCCACTTCTTATTTCAATATTAAATTGTTTTATAAGAATACAAATAAAATGATAAATTATTAAAAAATAAATAAATTCAAACTAGTAAATTTTAAGGAAAATTGTTCAAAAATACTTCATTGAAAACTTATTTACCAAATGGAACCTTCGCGTGCAAACGATATTCCCGTATGCAAAAAATATTTCTTTGTGTTCAATATATCTTCCTTATATGTGCAAAAAAATTTCTCTTATATGTCAAAAATCAACATTTGCCCAACAAGATATTTAAATTTACTCTGAAAGTTTTCGCTTAAAAGTAATAATTTCCTCAAAAATATTTTTGATTCAATGTCGCTCCAAGAGTTTCAAAAGATAGTAATAAGTAATATTATATGATCTTGTTAAAAACCCAACATTGATAGTTGAAAAATTGAAATTGACCATTAACATATTTCACAGTAAAGAGAAATATTGCTTTATTTTAACACTTTCGGACCTTAAACTAAAAAAAAAAAAAAAACATTTTTAAGACAACATTGCTCATTATTAAAAACTTTATGTCAAATCTGCCCATTAACCCATATTTGTATGATGTTTGTCTTTTTTCTTTAAAATAAGTAGTATATAATAAAAATATTTTAATTTAATCATATCTGATCTAACTATAGTCTAATCATTTTTCTTGGACCAAGACAAAATGATATAAAAAGAATAAAATGTCTAAAGGTTACAATTAGATAAGGAGGAGATAAATTGCTTTAAATAACTAAGAAAAGAAGGTAATAAGAAAACAACACTAAAAGAGTAAGTAGAGAAATAAGTTAAAAGTGAGATAATTTTCTGCCAAATAACATCTACCAAAGAGGTTGGGATGTAGGAATGAGGATGAGTCTTTTTTGGTTACAAGAGATTGAGAGCATAGGCTTTAAAGTTGCATTGAGAACGTCTGAGTTATGAATTCATAGCAAGGATTCACAAAGACACACACTTCGAAAGTTGTCACCCAGACTTTTTTGAAATACAATGGATTTTTCATTCATAATAAAATTAAAATCATTTGAAAATCATAAATATAGTTATGGTCCTCCATTGTAAGTTTTAGAAAACCCAGCTCTTCAATGCAATTATCCCAAATGCACGCCATACACATTTTGTTTTTGTGGATGACAAGAATCTAAAAAGTTGCCGTGAGAAGTATGAGCCTTGTACTGGAAATTAAGTCAAACTTTTGAGACTCCATAAAAAGGATTGTTTATATTTGTTTTACCTGAACTTGTGCCCTGCATCCATACCCAAATAAAACGGGTTACAGATAAAAATATAAATGAAAAAAAAAAACATTGCTAATGACAAAATCCACATCATACAATTCCAAGTAATTATTAACTGTTTATAGGTTCTCAAGAATCAACTTCATTTTCTTTGTGATACATATCATCTTGTGATCATATCATCAATAATTAACTTCACCTTTAACTTTATGGGAACCTAGTGCCCTATGAGTGATTATTCAAGTTACTCTATCCAGGCATGTGGCAGCACAGAGATAAGCCAAAATGTAGGATAAGTTCATGCTCATTATTTCTGGCACTCTCTCATTTAGTACAAAAGACTTGCAGAGGTCAGAGTTTACTACGTATTATTTGATTAACTCCACGCTTTACTTGTTGAGAAGGCTGATCAAAGATTCCCTTTCTTTCAGCAATAAACTTTGCAAACCGAGAACCCTTATTTTGTTTGCTGTTATCGTCTAGGAGGGACACAGGCACCTCAGACATATGAGGGAGCTTCGGATACGACGGCTGCATCAAAGCCCAAACAGATGAAATGCATTCGTCCGGTTCATCGAGAACTTGCAAGAGTGAAAGATCCTTCATGTCTGCAGTGGAAAGCAGTGTTGTTCTCAGCTACTATGGAAAAACTAAGAGACGAGTATGTAAATCATGTGTCTAAGGTTCCATCATTCTTTTCTTTTCTTAGTTTTCTGCTCTATTTGGGTATTCCACGGCTCTATCATTCATCATCAAACTAATCAATAAATAATTAATTTAACTAATTTCATTAATTTCTGCAAATTAGCTATTCAGTTCCTATATTAGGGACTAGAAGGAGCATTTGCTTTGACAGCTTACCTTTTGAGAAAGCATAGATGGGTGCTAAAGCTGCACATGGAATGCTAAAATTAAGATGAGGAATCACTGTTCCTCCACTATGCCTTGCATTGCTGAGTCAAGATTCAAGAAAATCTTATAATTAGCATGAAATTTAAATCTTCAAACATTCAGCAGTAACTAACATAAAAATAATGGAAATCATAAAAAAGCTCATATAGAATGCAGAAAACCAATAGGGTGGTTAGCCACATCAAAAGGGTAAAACAGAGCAGGGTAATCTTTGAAGTAATAAAAAAGCATATTCTGTGCTAAAATGAAAAAGCACTCAATTCAAAGAGACAGTAAGTATTAAAGCTACAGAAATTCATCCAAAACAATCTTTGTTGTCTACAAAGCGTGACTAAATGGATAAGATTATAGGTGCTTGAAAGCAAATGATGCAGGGCTGAGGGCTATTTAATCTAAATCCATCAAAATCTATATAACCTACTAACAGTCTGATTTCAAACCTTGATCCCAAGCTAAGGGTGCCATTAAAATCTGAAATGGGCACATCTTCCTGCAGTTTGGTACATGTTGAAAACCATTCGGTTCTGGACAATGATAGAATGAATTATAAATTATACAGAAAAAATTATACAGAAAGCAGAGCAATACCTTGTAACCAGACCAATCATGTGACCATCTGAATTGATGACAGCACCCCCACTAGCACCAGGATGAACAGAGGCCGTTGTTTCCAGCATCGCAGGGAGTTGTCCATCGGTGTGCTCTTGCTGAACGAAGAGATAGGACTGAGGAGTCTTTGCTTCAACCACTTTTGACACGACACCACAACAAACAGATGGGAAGAACCCTAATGAAAACAGAAATGACTTCCCTGGTTAATAAAGGACATAGAGGGCCATACCAGATTTTATCACACTACGAAATCCTAGGTGGGCTGTTGTCAAACTCAAGTTTTATGTTAAATCCTACAAATGGGTTTAATGATAATAGAAAATCACAACACATGAGGAGTCTATTTATTCTCATTCCATGTAGGATAATGGCAAACTGATAGCATAATGCAATCAATCTTAGATGTTAACATATGAACCATTGGGCAAGCAGATCATACCATCTCCACTAGAGTAACTGATGCAGAGATAGCTCGTGTACGTGAGTATGTTGATGACAATATCATTGCTAGGAACCATGAATAAGTGATCATGAATCTAAAAGGATCTTTCAACGGAAATACACTCTTGACCTCCTTAGTGAAAATAGAATGCTAAGGAGTAAAGCAACAGATACTCCTATTGGAGCTTGTAATGAGAAGAAACATAACTCAATTATCCGGCCCACTCACAACCCAACATAAGCTTCCTGAGTATCTCAGGATTCTACGAGCAGCTTGAGAGGGAGCTTCTGCTCGTTTACTCATACTTAAAGATTCCCGTAGAAAAAGACTTTACTTCAAGAAAGGTATAAATGGTGATTAAAGAGCCGCTGAGCCTTATCCCCATTTTAACTTTCTAGGCAATCCAATGCCATAGGATAGAGGAGAAATTAATCATTTGCTTCCTATAATTTACCTTATTTTTTAATTTAGTTCTTATGGTTTCTTTTTCAATATAACTCCATAAAGTAACTAAATGTTATAAGACTAATCTCTATACTATTTTCGGTTCAAAATTTAATCTCCTGCATTACAAACGAGGCATAGCTGCATTAGATAATGCCTCATGCGGCAAACACCCAACTAGTCTCAGAAATCAAGGCGGAAAACAGGGAATTAAAGACATCATAAAGATAAGATAGCATAACGCATGAATAAATCAAGAAAGTTGACTACAATACCAATGTATCATGTGATAAACAAAGCTAATCAGAAAATGAATTAGCCCATAATCATGAGATTCCAACAAATTATTAACTGTTTCTATAAGCATTTTGTAAAATCTTATTATGCTACATACAATTCTCTTTATAAGTAATCATTAGTGACTTCAAAATTAATTCCACAACAGATCACATAACCAAAAGAGAAACAAATAAATAAGATGACAAAGAGCATACCACATCTTGGGCCAAATAGTCCATGGCCAATGACATATGCCTTTGATCCCATGGATGGCCATGAAAAATTCATCACAATAGGTGCAAACTGATCTGGTTTGGATTCAAGCTGCAAGAGGGCAACATCCCATGGTCCTTTGCATACATACAAAACTTTAGCATTGCACCAAACACAAGGTTTTACATGGTCAAGGCGTACACGTATAATTTGATGTCTATTGTAATTTGGACTCGATGTATATCCCTCCCGCTCATGAGCTGAAAAAGGATCAAGAATTGTCATCTTAGACCTTCTGGTTTGACTCTGCTGCTTATCTTCAACTCCTTTCCCAACAGATGCAGCCCCCTCTGCTACTAAGGGAAATATTTCTGGGTTGTCTCCATATCCACTAATCTGTGTTTTCCCAAATCTCCATGGTTCCAACAAGTGAGCATTTGTAAGTATCAGACCTTGACTGTTCAGTAGAACACCAGATGCCCAGACTCCATCATCTATAGTAACAAGACAGATAGAAGCCATTGCTTTTTCAATTGGTAATGATGAGGAGCTACCGAAGTTAGAATGTTCATGATTAGAACCCCAGGATCCTAGGTTGTCAATTTTGACAAAAGACCCTTTTCCTCCATCCTGTGACTTTTCCTCATGATATAACTCTTTCACTGTATTTTGAGGCAAATTCCGCAGCAAACCACTGGAAGCAGTCACAATGACTTCCCATGGAATGACCAGCTATTAACAAAGATAAGATTTGCATGATGACAGAAATTTGATATTTAAAACATGTAGGCCAAGATATAAATTTATTTAGGCTACCTGGATTTCCACAGAACTAGTCTTCTGCCTCAAAGGTCTAATCAGGATACCAGTGAGAGATGCATATTCACTAAAGGTTGGGCTGCCTTCCATTCCTGAAAGATGCAGCACCAAATTAGAAACACTGGTCAATTGAATTGAAAGATTGATGGATTATAAAACATGGAAATGTCCCAAACCAGGAAGACTTCGTATGTCAGCCATCAACAATGATCCATCAGATGAATTAGGAGGATAGCTGTTTGCAATGCATCCCACTGATATGCTAATTCAAGCAAGAAAATAAATCAATGACAAACTACAAAGGACCAAACAGTTAATCAAACAATGAGTTTAGAATGAGGATACCAAAAGTATGGTGTGACAACAATATTAGCATACAACCCAATAATTTAATGAAGCAAAAAAAGTAACAACAGGAAATATGGGACCAAGTAATACATCTCAAATTAACACACAGCCAAATAAAGGACTAAATTTTCCACAATGTACACTAAATTTATGAATTTAAGAGGATTTTATTTGCCTTGTAGCTTCATTTACTTAACGTTTAATATTCTGTCTAATCAATTCCTCATCCGTTTGTTGAATGAGATATGGCTTTTTCCATATTTTGATGTTAAATTGATAGTAGCATTAGTGTGTATTAGAAGAATAGATTCCTATCAACCTCACTGAATATAGTTAATTTAAAACAAATCAAAAGAAGTAAAGAACTGATAATAATAACTGTTAAATTTGGCCAAAAAAATAATAATAATACCTGTTAAAGAAGTGAGTAGGTGACAGGACACCAAAAGGAGACCCAACTGCCAGAAGATAGTCACCCCTTCTATTCATCGAAGACACTGTACTATCCAGCATGTCCTATGCCACAACCACTAACCAGTTATTCTCCTGAATCTCTACAGATAAATCTGTTACCAGCATAACAATTCATATTTCATATCACTAGTAAATATGGGTATTATATAGACCGTGTTGGCATAAGATATTCTATCAAAAGAAAAGGCATACATAAAAAAGAGTCACCTTTAAACATAAAGAGACACCAAGAATAGCCATTCTAGTCAGTGATCTGCACATTAGATTTAACCTGCCAGATCCTCCCACTGCCAAACTTCCCTGGCACTTTATAGAAAAACATCATCTCAATCCCATGAGATTGCATTTGCTTTTACAGGACAAGGAAGAGTTCTTACCAGAGAAAATTTATACTACCATGCAAACGTTTTAAGCATCCTAATGATCCCACATTTCAAGTAAAAACACCAGAGAGTGAGTAAGAGAAAGGTATGAGGTTCGGTTCTAGTGGGTTTTGTTTCTATTGAGCACCCCAGTTATACATACAAAATGTTAAGGAAATAACAGACAAAATTTTCTGTCGGAATACAATTACAATTGCATCAAAAATCACACCCTCCCTTAGACTGCAGCACATACAGTTATCAAAGCTCTTTACACACACTTGTAACTTACCTTGACTAATGCAACAACAACAAACAAGTAAGAATTTTTGTTACAACACGCACTCAACCAAAATCCTTCCTAGAAACAACTACTTATCGACATATTGTTGAAAAATTAAACCAGAAATTTCTGTTACAAGTAGCATCGCCTGGACCTAATCCAAGGCCCAAAGGTCACTTAGAGTCAACAAAGGGGAACAACATGAAGGACCAAAATAGCCATAAAATAAACAACAGTTCTAGTTTCTTATCTTGCACCATGTGGTTTCACGCTCTGAATATTTAAAATAGTTACCCAATTAACAGGTACTATAATTAAGAGCAGTTTTATAAATTAAGGATATATTTATCCTTTCTATAAAGCAATTGAAATAAAAGGCATAACTCCCATTCCTAATTATAGGACAAAATTATGTCTTTAACTAATTTATGCCTTAAACTTGTTTCTATTTTTTCAGTTATGCCCTTATTTAATAATCAGTATTTTGTTAACCTCATTTTATAATCTGTCTTATAAATAGGAACAACTAGCCCTTCAAAATTGTCTAATAATTAGGAATGGAGGGAGTATAACTGTATAAGTGCTTGCATGAAATTATCATTTTTTATTAGATTAGATGTCAATGTTATACCCACCACATAGTGTTACAAAGAATTGGATCTTAGACAAATAAAAATACATCTTACTTTTTTCCCTTTCTTTTTATACCGCAAAACACTTTTGACTTAAAGATTCGATGAATATGTTTATAACATTGACTCTAAACATCTTCTCACACCAATAATATAACCACGCATAGATATTCTACAAGGCTACAAGCTAAAAAGTTGAGTATGCTAAAACAATAAGAAAAATAGCTTTCACCATTCACCTCAACAGATATTGCAACTCTCTTTAAAATATTTCACATGCTAATTAAGCGGTCCCTGTTGAAGTTCACTAAACAAAAATGCTCCAATGAATTTCAGCAAAGTCATACCCGAAGTCTTAAAAGGATTAACATTCTTTGATCTCAGGCCATAGAATAATGATTCAGATTATGGTGCTATCAGGCTTGCAAATCAAAGAGTCAAACTTGCAGGTGCTTCGATTGACCTGTTTAGTCCTTTAATCAGCCAATATAAACGTGCTACAATTGAATATAAGAGATCTCCTATTTTATTCAGACAAACATCGTGCCAGCGACTGGCAACTACAATAAATATCATCATGTTTCAAGAAAAAAATAATTCTATAGAGGCAGTTCACAGGGAATCAAATTTACAAATGTAGCAAAATGTATTTCTTTTAGATGTGACAATCATAATAGCTATCATTGCTAAATAGGAACGCATGTGTTTAAGTGAATTTGTATACGAACTATTTTATGACAGAAAAAGGATAAAAAAGAATACCAACATCATTTCAATAACACTAGGAAAAGTTAAACTTGCAGAAAACAAAAAATAGGAAAAACAAAACAACAGGGCTAACCTGACTTTGTAAAATATCTTTAGAATGCTGAGAATCATTAGTGTAAGATGCCAAAGACCAGCCAACTTCCCACCCAAGCTCTGGTGGGCTGAAAGATGATTCAACAAGTGACTGGAGACAATGGGCTGATGCAGGGATATCCAGCTGCATATGGCATAGATCTCATTGAAATTAAAAGTAACAAGTTATGAAAAGAAAAACATGAAAGTAACAAACTCAAGCAATATGAATAAAATAATGTCAGACTGTGCAATGGTCATAACATTTAGTTAACATATTTTAATCATAACATGAGTACTCATATTGAAGTCATGTCAAAACATTATTCTCTGATAACATTGTACTTAGACTGTAGAAAGGAATAACCATGTAAAACACCAGAAAGTGACCAAGAAATTAGCGGCATTAGACCAATAGCCAAAACATGGTACTCTGATGATATCTATAAGTCGCCTTAACTTAACAGCCACATTCAAAATGATGACAGATAAAAGTTTAAAAGCCGGACCGGTCAGTTAGATTTACATAGCAGAATGTGTCCCATATCATTAATCTCAAGAAGCCTGCATTTAAAGAAGAACGGAAGTTAAAAATGCCGAGTAAAACAAGAGATGGGAAGGCAAACTGTATACCAATGACAAAAGCTGCGCTTCAAGCCAAGGGATTCCTTTATCTGTTTTCTCACTGATTTTCTCCGTCATAACATCAATCCGAACACCAGAAATTAACTCAGGCCGACCCTGAAACTAAATATAACAAAACAAAACAAAAAACAAAAATTCAATAAATACAAAAAATAAGAAAAGGCCAGTCAATTATAATGCAAATCACATTAGCACCAACCTGAGAAACATTTTCTCTCTGCTGTGGTGATAGAAAAGGCTCAACAACTGAAGCCACTGTCACAACCAAACACATACCCTCACAAAGGTCGCCATAAAGATGCTTGGCTACTTCAGTGTCATAAAGGTTAGGAGGTATGAGCATTCCCGAAGCTGAAAGCGTTGTTTCTCCAGAGCTATAAATATCCAAAAGGGGAAAAAATTAATATACGAATGTAGCAAAACAGGAGTCGGAAAAAATTAAGTTAGGAGTGCCTCTTGGAGATAACCGATATTGATGAAAAGCGTGTCTTCTCATCTTCAACCCTTTTGGATCCTGAAAATCAGTAGAAGCGAGAAATTGCGAGCTTAGTGACCCATATATGCACGTGTGGTATGAAGAACGGAATGTGTTAACATAGGTGAAGTGAAGGAGACTTACTGGACCTCGAACTCTAACCATAACTGCGAAATTTCGAGCAAAAGTAACAGCTTGTGGTAAACCCATGATTGAAGATAACACGCTGCTCCTCCGGGGATCCTCAATTTAGGAATTGCGAAAGGAATTTGTCACGCGTTTCAATGGAAGTCTGAATCTTGTTGCGGAACCTTGAGAGTCAACAAAGTGAATGGAATTGATCAAGACTTTCAAAGCAGATAAGAGTGCGGCAAATAGACTTACGTTTGAGCCAAAAAAAACACAGAAAACCAAAAGGTTTTAATCCCATTGATCTTCCAGTTTGATCACACCCTAACGCACTTGCCTGCCTTGCCGGGACAACCGAATTGGATTAATCCGTGTTTTTTTTTTCTTTAATATGTGCTATTAAAATTGCTACTACTGGATAATTTTAGGGAGAATGCCTAAAAAATATCATTTAAACTTCAAAATCCCGTTAACAAGTTCAGTAATGAGATTAACAAGAATGGTAATGCAATTAACAAATCATTTTATTGTTAAATCACCTATTTGAGATTTTGAAGTTTAAATGGTATTTTTTTAGAATTCTCCCATAATTTTATCACTAATTTATTATTTTTGTACTTTTAAGTTCTCACTTATTCTTGGTGTTAGAGGTAATATTAAAAATTTATTAAATAAAGTAATAAATTTTAATATAAAGTTAATGTGATTTAAAGTTTTAATTGGTTCCCATGACATTGGCCAAAAAAAAAAAGTGGTTCCAATGATGTATTCTTTTTATTTTTTCCTCAAAGAAAACACCTTGTAAATATGAGTTGGGAATACTTTGTAATTAATTCAGTTTAGATGTGCAGAAATATTTTAATAAAATCTATAAATTTATATCATATTCATTATTAATCATTAATTATATGTATAATGTATGCACTCCTTTTGATTCTAAATATTAGGGTCAAATATTAGAGTCCGTTGAATAATTTAGCAAGATTAAAAAAAAATTAAATAAAGTATTTAATTATAATATATATAATGTATTGTTAAATTATATGAGTTTATAAGTCAAAAAAATTAATTTAAAAAAAATGCAATTGGCTTAAAATATTTTATTTAATTTTTTAAATTAATCAATTGAATCTTATATTAAAGAAGAAAGTATATTATTATCTAATTAAAATTTAATATATGCTTATCCATTTGATATTTCTAGAGTCGAATGTACTTGTATAGGGGTTGGGGAAAAAGAAAAAAAAGAAAAGAATGTGCCAGCTACTTGTATTGATGGCAAATACTCTTGACATTAAATTTTACTTGGTTTTAAATGTTTGAAAATAAGAATAATTTTTTTTAAAATGTTCACATAATTATATTAAAGGGTAAATGTGTAATTATGGCCTTGAACTATTTTTAGAGGTGCAATTTTGGTCCTGAACTATTTTTTAGTACAATTTTGACCCTGAAATAATAAAATTGGAGGGACCTCAACTAACAGAAGTGAAACTCCGATTGCCACGTCATCATATTGTTTGAGGAAAATAATCATTTTGCCCTTACAATTTTGTGAAATTTTACAATTTGGCCCTTAGCAATTGTGTGACACTTTTAAATTAGTAAATGACCTCCAAAAATTCTGAAATTTTTCAGAATAAAAGTAGACATGATAAAATTTAATTTGATAGGTCGTATGGAATTCTATTTAGTAAAAATGACCATTTTACCCTTTCAATTTTTGTAATACTTAAAAAATTGGCAGATTTGTCACCGAACTTTAAAAATTCATATCTAATTGTATAGATATCCAATTGGGGTGGTTCTAAAGCCTATATGACCCTTATTAAGTCTAGTTTTATGAAAAAAATATAAAAGTTAGCCAATAAGAACCTCAACATTCCTAGAATTCTTATTTTTGAAGTCTGCTCCAGAAAAACGTTAAATTCGCTGGGCAAAATTCAAAAATTAATTTATCCTTGTATACAACTCTAAAACTTCCATATGACCTATCAAATTAAAGCTTATCATGTTTACTTTTATTCTGAAAAATTTCAGAGTTTTTGGAGATCATTTACTAATTTAAAAGTGTCACACTATCTGACTGTCTCAACAGAAAATCACATTGGCAGCAACTTCAACTTGTGTACCAAATAACTGATCAATGTGATTTTCTTGTTGAGGCAGTCAGATAGTGTGACACTTTTAAATTAGTAAATGACATCCAAAAAATCTGAAATTGTCCAAAATAAAAGTAAACATGATAAGCTTTAATTTGATAGGTTATATGGAATTTTTAGAGTTGTATACAAGGAGAAATGAATTTTTGAATTTTGCCCAACGAATTTAACACTTTTTTGAAGCAGACTTTAAAAATAAAAATTCTGGGAATGTTGAGGTTCTTATTGGCTAAAATTTATATTTTTCATAAAAATAGACTTAATAAGGGTCACATAGGCTTTAGAACCACCCCAATTGGATATCTATACAATTAGATATGAATTTTTAAAGTTCGGTGACAAATCTACCAATTTTTCAATTATTGCGAAAATTGTAAGGTTAAAATGGTCATTTTTACTAAATAAAATTCTATATGACCTATCAAATTAAATTTTATCATGTCTACTTTTATTATAAAAAATTTCAGAATTTTTGGAGGTCATTTACTAATTTAAAAGTGTCACACAATTTCTAAGGGCCAAATTGCAAAATTTCACAAAATTGTAAGGACAAAATGGTTATTTTTCCCAAATAATATGATGACGTGGCAAATATAGTTTCACTTCTGTTAGTTGAGGTCCACAATTGCTCTAATTTTATTATTTCATGGTCAAAATTGCACCCAAAAATAGTTCAGGGCCAAAATTACACCTCTGAAAATAGTTCAGACCCATAATTGCACCTTTACCTTATATTAAATGATAAGTCTTAGAAGAAGTTGCTGGACTTTTTGGCGGCAACTTCACGGTCATTTCCTAGGAAAGTCTACTGCAAACAAATTTCATTGACTTGCGGCTCCCTTCGTCATCGTGAATCATCTCTTTCTCTTCTGCCACTGCAATATCTTCTTATTCCTTACGAAAGATTCTCCCCTACCTTGAATCGTCCATGGTCATAATAATGGATTCCAACAAAATTTTCTTGCTCCTTTTTATTCCCTTCCTCTTTCTCCCACAACTGAAGCACTGGTTAGTTATCTTCAACAAAATTGCTCTTCCAGCAAAACCTTCTCTGCCGATAGTGCTTTTCAATCGGACCGTACAACCCTCTTATCTTCCTTAACTTCCGCCAACACAGAGTTCTACAACACCACCGTTGTCAGTGGCGGCAGCGGCAACACCGTCTATGGGCTCTTCATGTGCCGGGGAGACATTGTCAACAACCCCACTATTTGCCACCGATACGTTGTTAAAGCAACCCAATGATTATCTTCCGAGTGCAGAGTTTCGAAGGAGGCAATAATCGGGTACGACGAGTGCATGGTTTGCTATTACAACATCTCCTTCTTCTCCACCATCAACACAAGACCTAGACTCGGCCTCTTGGTCACCGGAAATGTCTCAAATCAGGCAAGCTTCACGAGAACATTGTACGATGTAATGAACAAGACGGCCGATGAGGCGGCTAAACCGGCAACAGGGAAAAAGAAGTATGCGATTGGAATAGCGAATTTTTTAGGGTTTCAAACTGTGTATTGTCTAGGTCAGTGCACACCAGACCTTACGCCATCAGATTGCAGAACTTGCCTGAGTGGTGTGATTGGGGATCTTGAATGGTGTTGCAATGGGAAGCAAGGAGGAAGAGTTCTGTACCCTAGCTGCAAATATGTAATGTTTGTTATGAACTATACCGTTTCTACCAATCGGAAGCTGCTAGTGTTTATCCTACAAATACTACTACTTCCCAAGGTATAAAAGATCTGAACTATATGCCTGAGCCGCCTTAATGTATTGAAAGAATATTTATGTTTCTCATATGGTTGATGATTTGAGGATTAGTATCCTCTTGTATATTCCATCCAGTCTTATTTATAAGTGACTTTCTTTCTTATGAGGTCGGTCTCTTTTATAAGCAACTTTGACTTTGTGTCTGAAAATATAAACTCATTTTTTCTATTTTACTCTTATTAAATACATATTATTTATAATTAATTATCGCACGCACTAAAAATTATATTAGAGAGAGAGAGAGAGAACTCACTAAGTGAATAAAGTATTGGAAAACATATTTTATTATCTATCATTTTTATATATATTATCTTTCTATTTTCATAAATAAGGGCATATATGGAAAAAAACATGACATTTTTGACATATTTATTAATTTTAACTACCAGTTTGTTTTGCACAATAAAAAAAAGTTGCTTATAAATAAGACCAGAGGGAGTGCTGTTGGAATTTTGGGTTTAAATTCCATGGGTTATGAATAAGAAGTAGATTGGAAGAAAAAAGGGAAAATGAAGGAGAAAATGGTGTGTGGATAGAAGTCCTACATTGGACAAATCAAGAGAAGTAAGAGTGTATATAAGACTCAATTTCAAACCTCTAAAATAGGCCCTTGGGCCAATCCACTTTTGTGGAGGAGTGAGGATGTACATGGGCCTTGGTCCACCACACACGCGAGCATCGCCGCCGTCGGTCCGCGCATGTATCCGAATAAAAAATAATTTTTTAGTTTGTCCAAATAATCCCTAAACTTTTGTTTAATTCCTTTTTTACCCCTCTATGATTCTCCCAATGTCGGTTGTAGCGAAACGCTGTGACCGAACTGGTGCTTCCATTTTGGTGCATCCGTCAGCTTCATTCTGATGCGTCTGTTCGTACGACGCACCAGTTCGCCATCAAGAGTCACCTTTCGCTCCGTTCTAGTATGTCTATTCTCACGATGAACCGGTTCACTCGCAAGAGTCGAGTCCATCTGATCAATTTTCTTCATCTATAAATAGGATGTGCTAGTGACAGGAAAAAATCACTCAATCTCGAAACACTCCTCTCTCATATACTGCATAGTGTATTCTGCAATCACCTCATATTCTGTGTGATTCTGAAAGCAATCTCGTTGTGTTCGTTTTCCTTTCTGATTGATAGTGTCATCATTCTGAAGACGTAATCCATTCTATTCTGGGAGATAATTGTTCGAGAACATTGGGCATCCACATAGAGGGAACAAATTATCTTAAGGAGACAAGGTACGTTGGGCTTGGATTTTATCAAAGTTCATTATCATTTCTGGCAGTCTTGTGAGTTTTTCTATAGTATACATAACTGTTGTGTATTTACAGATTATGCCATCTTAGTTATACAGATTCTTATTGAAATTTATACTTTAGAAGTACTTGGGAACAACAATCTTAAGACAATTTGTTATTAGTTTCCTCTGTCGGTATTAGAATCAGCTAAAGTTAATTCATATCATTGGTGTCTAGGAAAGTGACTTTATTTAGTGGTTATTTAATTAGTCACCGTTGCAATAGCACAGAGAGACTCCCACTTCATTTACACTTACTTAGCTAATTGATATAATCAACAAAGCTGGTTTCATGTACTGGTAGAAACGTGATTATAGCTTTTCACTTGATTGTGTTGAATCTTTGTTTAGTATCTTTAATTTTGATTATCATATTGTTCTCAGATTAATCTGTGTGATTAATTAGAGTTTCTGTGTGAGTAAGAGAAATGGCAAGTTCGAGTACAAACTTGATGAACCCAATTGGTTCTGCTTCAATGCATGGTGAGAAACCTGAAAAGTTCAATGGGAATGATTTCAAGAGATGGTAACAGAAAATATTTTTCTACTTAACTACCTTGAACTTGGCATGATTTCTTACTGAAGATGCTCTGAAATTGGAAGAATGATAACCATTAGACAAGGAAAAAGTTGCTGCAATTGATGCTTGGAAGCATTCTGATTTCCTATACATAAATTATATTCTCAATGGTCTAGACAATATGTTATATACTGTGTATAGTACTTTGGAGACAACCAAGGAATTATGGAAAAGTCTAGACAAAAAGTACAAAACTGAGGATGCTGGCTTAAAGAAATTTATAGTTAGCAGATTTTTGGATTTCAAAATGATTGACTCTAAATATGTGGTAAGTCAAGTTGAATAACTTCAATTGATTGTGCATGAAATTCACGCCGAAGGGATGTCTCTTAGTGAATCTTTCCAAGTTGCTGCATTTATAGAAAAATTGTCACCATCTTGGAGGGATTTCAAGAATTATCTCAAGCATAAGCGCAAGAAGATGTCACTTGAAGATCTAATTATAAGATTGAGAATAGAAGAAGAAAACAAGATTTCTGAAAAGAAATTTGGTAGCAATCTTGTAGCTTCAAATGCTAATATTGTTGAAGATGGTCCGAAGTCTAAGAAACGGAAACGCTTTAATGATGGATCATCTAAGCAAACCCAAAGCAAAATCCAGAAATTCAAAGGAAATTGTTATAACTGTGGGAAGCCTGACCATCGTGCTAAGGATTGTAAGAAGGCAAAGAACCTCAAAAAGAAGAAGAACACTCAAGCCAATATGGTTGAAACTGCTACTGACATGATTGAAAATATGAGTCTTTCGGCAGTTATGATGGAATGTAACTTGGTTGGAAATACCAAGGAGTGGTGGGTGGACACTGGTTCCACTAAGCATGTGTGTGCCAACAAATGGATGTTCTCTTCTTACACCTCTACGAAGAAAGATGAACAACTTTACATGGGTAATTCTTCTACTTCAAAGGTGGAAGGTGTTGGGAAGGTGGCCTTAAAGATGACTTCTGGAAAATTCGTGACACTTAATGATGTGCTTCATGTGCCTGACATTCGCAAGAATTTAGTGTCTGGATCCCTCTTAAGCAAGAATGGTTTTAAGCTTGTATTTATTTCTGATAAGTTTGTACTTTCTAAGAATGATATGTATGTAGGAAAATGTTACCTTAGTGAGGGCCTTTTCAAACTTAATGTAATGACTGTAACCAATGATAATGTTATCAATAATAATATTGCTTCTGTTTATGTACTTGAGTCTTCTTATTTATGCCATCAAAGATTAGGACATGTTAATTTTATATCAATTAAAAATTTAATTCATTTAGATTTATTGCCTAAAGTTGATTGTTCAAATAATGATAAATGTTAAGTATGCATTGAATCAACATTTTCTAAGTTACCATTTCCTCCTGTTGAAAGATCAATTGAGTTATTAGATTTAATACATATTGATATATGTGATATGAAATATGTACCATCTATGGGTAATAAGAAATATTTTATTACATTTATTGATGATTGCAGTAGATATTGTTATGTGTATCTATTATATTCTTAAAAGGAGGGCTGAAAACAGGCACCACAGCGCGCCACCTCATCCCTCTCTTTAAAAATTTTAAAAAATCATCTAGATAATAACTACCGTAATAACTACCAGATAAAAATTAATTAAAAATAAAAAATAAACTTACAAGTCCCCTCATTTAAGTTTTTATCAGTTTATATAAAATATATCATTAACATAATTTTTGAATTTTGGATTATTTCTAAATTATTTAGATTTAATCTTCAATTTAAAACTAAATAAACTACAGGATGAATCAGGTCAATAAACTAATGAGGAGACACATGGTGGTAAGCTGTAATTTAAAATTATATAGTAAGCTGCAATTTAAACAATTGAGGATACACGTGGTGGTAATTTAAAATTATCTCAGGGTCAATAATGTAAAGGGATCAATAGGATAAATCAAGTCAATAAACTAATTTAAAATTATATGCTCACCCACGTCTCATTCCTGATCTCGTGCGTTCTTGATCTCCTGCTTTTATTCGCTGAATCAGATCAATCTCAGACAAATTGCTCCTTTCCGTCTGTGATTCATGGCGTCTTGTGTGTCTTCGCAATTTACCAATTCCAACGCCATATATTTCCCCATACCCTTTCACCTTCAGCAATCCCTAGCGACATAATTTTTTTAATTACCCTAAATCATACTTTCCATCTGCAATCCATAACTCTCTTCAGCCATCTCCACGCATGGATCAGTTACCGCCTTAGCTTGCTTCTGGATGTTGTGTCTGGATGCCTTGTGTATGATTGTTAGCTTCCAGTTTGCTATGGATATGGTGATTAGCTACAAAAGTAGCTATCTTTTTGCTTTGTTATAGGAGGTTAGTTCACGGCGATAGTTTTTATTCTCCACTGCACCTGTAAGATTTTGCTAATTCACAATGAAGGTTAGTTTTTATTCTCCATTGCACCGATAAGATTTTGCTAATTCACAATTACGGTTACTACATCTTTCATTTAGATCCTTCTCTATGCCAATTTTCGCCGTTTAAACATTCAGTTACTTCGTGCCTCTGCGCACTAGCCGGAAATTTCGCCATCACAAGTTTATGCGCTTTGGTTTTTCTTCCCTTATAAATTGATGCCCCTACTGATGTTGTTAATCACTCTATATCCACATTTTCACTTCCCAACCTTTAACGATGGCTCCCACTCCTTTTGTGATGTTGTATGATGCAGTTCGAGCAATCAATCCTATACGAACTAACTGGCGTATCAGGGTTCGTGTGTTATGCCTATGGACCATGCCTGGCAGGTTTTCTCATGAGCAAATTTCCTCAATGGAGATTGTCTTTCAGGATGAGGAGGTTTATATTCTACATTCCTAACTTTATATGCTATTAGCTTTCTATTTAGTTTGCGATATGGTGTTCTCTACCTTTCTTAAGTGTACTTTCATTCTTTCAACCCAGGGAGATCGCATTCATGGGTCTATTCGAAGTGGCTTTATCGCGCGTCACAGTACCAGTTTGCATGAAGGAAAGACTTATGTGGTTCTCACTTCGGTGTTGTGCCCAACACTGGTGCTTACCGAACTACTGATCATCCTTATAGGTGAATTTCCAATATTCAACCTCAATCCGTCCATGCGTGGATAATGGCCACATTCATAGATATGGTTTTTCATGTCGGTCGTTTTCACAAATCTTAGCCCCTCAGTTTGATGATTGATACTTAGTTGGTAAATTGGTTTCTCCCTGGTTCGACTGTTCTTTCTTTATTTTTTCTTTACATGATTTGCTTCTTTCTTCTATAGATGTCATCGGCAAGCTGAGTGCAGTTGGTTCCCTAGATGAATGTATGGTTAATGGTAGGAGGCAGCACCATGTTGATGTTGAATTGATGGATGAGGAGTAAGTTTTGTTATCTTAACACTATCTACCTATTCTCATTAGCCACCTACTTCTGTGAGATGTTGTAGAAGTCATACATTTTGGCATGCGAAATCAAGTATGCTTTTTTGTCATAAACGTGCCAATCCTAATGTGTTTTGTTGCTTCTGAAATTGAAATATTGGTCATCTTCATCATCATCATCACTTGGAGGATCAACAGGAGAATTGTTGCGACACATGGGAATGATTGTGTTCATTGCAATATATAAAAATAGTCTTCTATTTTTATATTTCTTTAAATAAAATTCTTCTCATTCTCATTAGCCACCTCTAATTTCCCCTTAATGTTTAGGATGGAGCACTTAGAGTGTACGCTTTGGGGTGCCTTTGCTGATTAAGTGTTGCAGTTCATGAGCTGTTCGAGTAACAAACCCATCATTGTCATCATTCAGTGGTGTAAAGTTAAAGAGTTCTCTAGTAATGTTTGAGTTGATCTTTCCTTATGTAGCCTTTCATTGGTTTCTATTCGTTTGTCACTCTATTGTATTTTGCATGCAGGCCGTAAAAAGATTTCAAATTCAATGTTTACCTCTCGATGCTGTTGCACCCATCAGTGTCATAGGTGGATCATTTCATTCATAAGTAGGACATCTCTGTTATACTTGATTATGTGTTGTACTTATACTGCTTGTATCAAAACCTTCTAAATGTTGGTTTTTTGGTTGCCAATTTGTAGGTTACATGCTGTTGGGGTTGATGTCAACCAGGAACCACATCGCATTGCTCCCCATGCGATACTAACCTTAGCAGACGATCTGTTGGGCATTACTGACCGTCGCCAGCTGCGAGACCTTCATTCTGGCCCTGCGGTAAGTTTCCTTGCTAGATTTTGCATTCTTTTCCAACCTTACTCAAGTTAGTCACCTTGCTTTATCTTTTTGTTACTCCTCAAGATTTCAAATTTATTATTTCTGTAGGATGTAGTGACAATTGTGCTTGCTGAGTTGGTGAATATTCGCACGGATCAAGGCTGGTCTTATACATCCTGTAAGCAGTATGACAAAAAAGTTGTGCCTGATGGTAAATCATTTTTCTGTGATAAATGCGCTGTCATGGTTAAGTCTGTTGTACCTAGATAATGTCTCAGTCGTTTCAGGTTATATTTTATGTCTTCTGGCTTATTTTTTTTGAACCCACAACGTGTCAGATTCATGGTTCGAGTTGAGGCTCATGATGACACTGCTACATGTAACCTCATCATATTTGATCGTGAGTTTTCTAAGCTGGTTGGCTGCTCTACAATTGAGATGAAGGATAAAATTCTTGCCCTGCCTAATGCCCAATTGGTCTGTCATAATATTTTTTTTACTATAAATTTTCACATTGTTCCTTGGGTGACTATTTTTATTCACTTTTACGTTGTTGTTTTTTAGGATGATATTAGTGATGAGCTACCACCAGATGTTGTGGAAAAGATTGTTGGTAAGAGGTACCTCATGAAGATAAAGGCCCCTGAAGATTATGTCAAACATCATTCTAATACTTGTGTTATTTTAAGAATGACTGATGATGAGGATATTATCAATGCTTACCTATCTGCTCTTAATGATGACTCGGGATCAGATGACCAAGGATTGGATGATCACCATGAGGATCAGGTATTGTGTCTGAACTCTATTCATTTATAAGCATTTTTCCCCTGTTCTGTTTATGCTATTTAAATTTATAGATGAATATATTTTCTTATGTTAGAGTTGCAATGTGTGTTGTAGGTCACTGGAGTTGCACTGTTGGCTTCGGAGGGTGCAAGCTCTTCTGTGGTGGCTACTACCAAAAGGTATGAGGTTGATGCAATGGCTACTACGGAGGAGGAAGGTGACCAAATTAACATGCCTGCAAAGAAGCAGCTGAAGATTGAATCTTCACAATAGGCTGCACTTTAGATATTTCTTATATGTTTCATGGACTTTGTTGTTGTTGATCTAAACTTTAAGCTTATGTAGGACAAATTTGAAAATTTGTATTATCATTGACCTTTGTTGGCCTTCGTTATGTTTTAGCTTGTGTTTACTACCTGTGTCTTTGATTTAAGAGTTGATTGTAGCCTAACTTTATTAGGGACCTACTTTATGGCTCCTTTATCTGGATCTAATTGTGCACTGTTATTCATTTTTAGTTGCATACTTTTCTCGCATATTGAGTCTTGTAGCTGCAGGGAGGTTTGCTAAAATAATTATTGGCCATTCACATGTGTAATTCTGTCAGTACAGCATATCAACTGAAGCTTGGTAGAGTTGCAAAGAAATCAACATTTGACAGTAATTTCAGTTGTTAACTTCACTCCTATAACAATAAACGGAAGAAGCATTATGTTGTATATGTCAAGCTAACTTGTGCTACAGAATAAGAAATTCCATTGTAACTAGACAGAAAATCAGCTTCTTTTCACCAGATTCAAACCCTTGAGGAAAACACAAGGTCTTAAATGCTCCTTGTAGTTTTCTACACAAAAAACTTACCACCTCCTCACCCAATATTTCCTAATCACATCACTCAGGATTTATAGAGTTATTCAAGGATATCCCCAGTTGATTTTACGGTCTACTTCACGATTAAATATGCAACCCTAATATAAACTATTACCAAATAGTTAGATATGTAACTCTAATTTTTCATTACACTATATCCAAATCAAATTTACTATTTTTAGTTTTTTACAGTCATGCTCAGGCTCGGACTGGCCCCAGGGGATCTTGCTCAACATCAAGTTGCTAAGTAATTGATAATTGTTTTCATTATTCATACATTATCACTATTTACCAAACAAAATGATGAACTTGCAATGTAATAAACAATTGGTAAGATCAAGCCTGATGCTTCCTGTGGTGACACACATGTAGCTTAACGTGTACAGTGTTTTAGATAAAGGATTTCCTGAAAAAGCCTTACAGCTGTTAATAAGAAAATAAGACGTATCTTTAGAATGGATAAAATAAATTTTGGTAATAAAGAAAGGACAATTTTGACAGTACCTAAAATCTCCATTAGGTATCCTGTTAGTAATAAAGGGAAGAAAAATGTGAACCAAAAAAAAATCTCCCTTTGTGGCCCTAGAGACAAAAAAATGTAATTGATATCATCCTGATAAATACGAGATAGATATTATATCTACTACCATGCTATTAGACAGACATCAAGACCTGATACCAAGACATCCTAAGAGGTTTATAAATCCATACCTGAAAAAGCACCAGTATGTGCCCAAAATGTAATCCCACAAAACATTTAATGGCAGCCATTAATGAGCTAGAGTAATTAACAAATAATTTTTACAACCTTTATATCCACCACTGCATATATTTGGCCTTTATTTTTACAACCTCATGGGCTTAATTATTTTTGGATTAGCCTGGTATATCATATGAGACTTAAGCATGAGTCATTTGATTTTTTTCACATTTTTGTTTTATTCTTTTGTGCTACTAATCAGACCTCAAGTAAGTATTTTATTATGCATTTACTAGCCTTTTTTTTGTATTTAATAAATTTGTTGTCTGATCAGGTCATTCAATATGAACAATCACCTGTTTATTTTATTTCCCTTTTTGGAACCTAGGATCTTGGTAACTTAATGGTGACTCATTTCAGATGCGAAATGGAAGATTTGCTACCAACTTCGTAGAATAATTGTTAGATGCTACCTATCATGAGTATAGATAACAGTACAATAGGACACAACACTTAGAGCATCGCAAGTGAAATTGAGAAAATAGGAGGGACAGAGACAAGCTTCCTAGGAATGAAAAAAGCAAATGCCAGACAGTAAAATATATCATAAACTTGTATCTTACTGCTGCTGTTTTTGGATGGAAGAATTTGACAGAAGCAAGTTCTCAAAGACATATGCATCAAGGGATGGGTAAATCAAAGAAGTCTTGCCTTTGACCATGTAAAATGCATGCCATGTAAACCTGCATTAAAGTTCAAAAATTAGATTTTAGCTAAAAGGTTTCAATGACAATAATGTTAAAAATTTATCATGGCTGTTACTTATATCATGAGATGGAAAAATTAGTTCATTTCCCTATTAAATACTTATAAATTTTTTATCATTTACTGACACATAATATGCTGTATACTATTAATTTATTGGAGCACATCATTCAAATTTTGTTCACTTTAATTTACACGATAAAAAGATGTTAATCAGAAAATTAGTTAATCCTTAAATCAAGCAACTTTGAGTTAATTTCTACCGTTAACATATTTTATACTTCTCATATATAAAAACTTGATTGTTTTTACCCCTTTATCCATTCTTCTTCTTTACTTTCCCTTTCTTTTATTTTCTTAACAGTTGTATTAGTTTATAAAATCTCTTTAGTTATATCAATCAACATTCTCAAAATTGTACAATTTGCATTATCATTAAGCACAATAGCTGCTCCTTGACATCAAGGCAACGGTAGTAAATGATACTAAACAAAGAACAAAAATTATTTGTCACTATTATACACACAATTGTATACCAAATCAATTAGCAATGAAGTACCATCTATGAACAAGCCGTTGTTTGAAGTTCACTCTTTAAATTTCCAATTTATAACCATTTAAAAGTCAGAGGCACAGCCATAACCTACAAAGATGAAGGCTATGCTTCCCACCATAAATATTACTATCCATTCTACATGAAAGCTTGAATTCTAAGAATATAAATATTTTTCAAGAGTCGAAAACATACAATTTTAAATGTTACATAAAAAATTTTGGTTAAATTTAACAGCAAGGTTCAAAGTCCACAGAAATTAAAGATTTGAGTGTTACATTTTCAGAGTTATAAATTTGAATATAAGATTATATTGATTCAGCTGAGCGACGCGAATAGTTCAAGTTTTAATCACTTCTCTAAAAAAGAAATGAAATAGCGTCGTTTGGAATTCTTATCCTCATGGAACCAAAATTGCAAATATGCTTTTCTATCCAGTATTCTCAAGAGCTAAACATCATGACATTTAAAAGTAAGAATCCCATTTTAAAACCAACAATCCCATTTTTCACGCTATTGGAATGGTTGCATACTAAAAACTGACATAAAAAGATAACTGACATCAAAGGCTAAAGTGGGTCTGTACGTGGGTATTGTGGATATTGTAAAAAAACTAACATAAAAACCTAACTTACATGTAGAACGAACAATAATTTAAAGCAGCACACAATCGAAATCGTGTAAGATTTGTATCCCCACGTCGCTAACAAACAATTTTCCTGAAGCACGCTCAGCCTCTCTCTCCTTTCATCTCCTTCACCTTCCTCAGCGTCACCTGCTCCACCTCTCTCCTTTCATCTCCCTCAACTTCTTGCAACACTCCGACACTTCCATCATCCGCTCCTTCTCTTTCTTACTATCCCCAACCACTTAGCCACACTGCCCTCACAAAACTGACATAAAAAAACAAACTTACACGCCGAACAATCAATAATTTAAAGCAACAAGCAATTAAAACCGTGTAAGATTTGTATCTCCACGTCGCTAAGAAACAATTTTCCTGAAGCATGATGACATTGCTTCCCAAAATCATTAGTCTATTTAATTTTCAAAACCACAAACTAGTGTCCTCCTGCTAAACACCTCCATATGATAGCTATATCTAGAAATCCTCAAAACATAAAATTACTCGTAGGCTAATCGAAATAATGAATAGAAAAGGGCAGTTCATTATGGACATTAGTTTGAGTTCTGTCAACACTAGAGCAGAGGCTTCAACTTTCTCGTCATCTCATGAGATCTCGCCTCACCATCCACATCAGTCTGCCATATCAGGTGCGACCCTGTGTATTCATTTATTTTTCCTACCTTTATGACCCAGAATAACCATACTTGTCCTATGTGAATACTTTTATGCTTCATAAATTGTGCTTGAGATTATGATTAGTTAAGAGATTCGGTAGAATATGACATTATGTTCTGTTGTGTCTATTCTGGAGGTTCAAATCCCATACTAGCAAGGGCTCAAAGGTTAGAGATACGCCGCCGACAAAGGAAAGAGTCACAACAAATTAGAAAGCATGGATGTCCTTAGATAAGGGTGTTGTTCAAAGCAGATAGTCCTTTGTTCACCATTGAAGCATTATGAGTGATTGTCATTCTATGACCTTACCAAGTATTACGTGTCTTACAGAAAATGAACATGCAATTGGATGCCGTGTGAAATCAAAGGGTGTTGCAGTTAGTCGAAAACCACTAAGTTCACATACTAATAGTAAGCTTGTTTTCATAATTTATCATCTTCTTCAAGACTAATAATTCTGTGTCTGCCGCTTTATTACATAATCATGCTTTATCATCTTTTTCCATTGTTTCATTTTTTCCTTTCTGAAGTACTATATTATTATAAAATAAACCTGAATATATGTTTTAGTATTATTATAATTTTCAAGTGAAAATACAAACACTATAAACCCAAATAAAACTCAATGTCATTTTCTTCTTTAAAAGGCTAAGAATTATTTGTTGATGAAAGAAAAATATCATAGAATTTGATGTAATTTTCTGGTGTCCTCAATATTCCCAATTAGGTTGATACTAAATAAGTCAAATGCCATAATAATAATATAGTCATTCAAATGTTTAATTTCCTCTCTTTTTTATAGCCTTAAGCTTTATCCACCAGTGCTTACAACTTTTCAATTCCTAAAAAAAATCAATCATTTTTTGTTCCTCTCTTTTTTCATATTCATAAGTTTATTTGATGTTAGATTTTATAAAATTATTATATGATTTGATGTCAGCTCTTTTTATTTTTTAATTTAAGTGTCTCTTATTCAAAAGTTTTAAATAAAAAATAGGTGGGTTAAAATTGGTGTATATACGATGAGTATACTTGTGGGATGTTGGAGTATGCACTATGCAATTTAATATATAGTTATAAAATATATAATATAATTAATTTTATTAATTTGTTTTAAAGTATAATAACTGAGTTATATAACATATTTTTGTGTTTAATAGTTTTGGTATCTATCATATATAATAATCACTTTTTATATATGTCAATCTAATAATAGAATAATAATTTTAGCAACTATGATCAAAGCTGAATATTAGATTAACAGTACATAATTTTTTAAAATATGTAATAGATAAATTTAATTATTTCATCTGGTTATTTATCTTTTTTATATGTTTTTAATTCTTACTTTAATTTTGTCTTGTCAGTTTGGTCTTAGGAATTTCTATTTAAATCATTTAGATTCTTTTTTTGATTTATAATAAAGATAAAGGTTAAATATTTAATAAAAATTAAAACACTTTTATATAATGAAACTTCTCATACATGTTCCCAATTTATTTGAGCGCCACAATTTTGTATGCTTTCCTATTAAAATTGACTGATTTATTTAAATTGAGTGTTGAGATATTTTAAGTCTGATATTCACCGGTACAAAAATCACTTTTAAGACCGGTTAAAAACGATATTTTAGACCGGTTCTAGATCAGGTCTTGATACAGCCGGTCTAAAAAGTATTAAACTTTTTAGACCGGTTAAAAAACCAGTCTAAAATATGAACTTTTAAGACCGGTTCTACAACAACCGGTCTTAAAGTTTAACTAAGGAACAAGTAGGAAAATTTCAGTATAAAAAATAACAATTTAAGACCGCTTCTAAGAATAACCGGTCTTAAATATATATTTAAGACCGGTTATTAAGAGAACCGATCTTAAAGTTTAATATTTTAAGACCGGTTATTTTTAGAATCGGTCTAAAAAATTTGTTTTTTTTTCGTTTTATTTGTTTCAATCTTACCTAGGCCAGTAAGCCATATTCAACAACATCCCCCCTGTGCCACATTACATACACATGCATATATGTATATATTGACAATCAGAAGCAGTGACAATAACATTTTTATTTCTAGAAACAATTGGTATTTTTCAGAATGCAAACTTGCTCCAAATATAGAATCATGAAGCCTAAAATCCTTATTAGTTCCCCTTTCCCTCTTTTGTTAAATATGACCTTAGTTATCGTAATCAGTATGAACCTATAAATGTCAGTCTGTTCAAGGGAAAAACACTTGGCCCTTACAATCCTCGACTCTCAACAATCAAAGAATGAACATTATGAAAAAAATCATTGCAAACAAACACATTCAATTCCAATGACTACCAATAACACATGATCAACTTATTCAATTCTCAGAAACAGTACAATATTAACAATTTATAATTATCAGGCGTTTTGAACCACAACAACACAATTAAACAATGATAGTAGGAAAATTGCGACATTGTGTGAACTTGCAATCCCAAAGCTTGTAAAGAGAAGGAGGAAAAGAAATATTTCTCATTATATGGAAAAAAATTCCTAAGCTTTACAGAGAAATGAAAAAAGTGGAGGAAAATTTACAATAGTGATCCCCTGCCTGAATCAACAGCAAACTAGTATCGCCAATATCCAAGAATTTGTCCTAAACAGAGATATAAACCAAGTTAGATATATATGAAAACCATAAGTATTATTGTGAAACTTCACGAGGGACGGGAGCTGGACTTGGGGCTCTGATCGGGGAATCCGTAGCTCTAATAGAAACAAGGTTCTTCGGCCATGATATGAAAGTACCCAAGACATCGGCCACAATCTTGAACTCCTCAGGAAGGATAGGGACAGGTGCGTCTGAGATAATAACCTCCTCAACTGACACCTTAACCTGATCATCTGTCATCTCGAGGTGGTGAACAGTTAATCCTAGGTTATGCACACTCCCCCGTGCAACTAACCGTCTTAGAGGATCCTCAACATATAAATCACAAGGCTCAGCATCATCCTTTCCAGGACTCTCTGATGACTGTCCCACATTGCAACAACTCCCTTTGGTGCTCTGCTTATGGCGATCGAGCGACTGTGCCTGGACAGGAGCGGTGTCTTGTATTGTGCTCACCATGGCATATACCTCGTCCTTCATCTTGCTCAACCAGGCATCCAATAGTGCATCAAATGATGCTTCTGCCTCGGCCCTTGCTTCCGCCCTCGCAGTGGCCAACATACGCTCCAATTCGTCTCTCGTGACCACGTTGGAGGAGGAACTACGTGAGGAGGATCCAAAGTAATCCTTTATACCCACCCCTCCTCCAACTCCCCTGACACGGTCTGGATGCTCACGTTTTCCAGTAGCAACCGTGAGAATGTCATTCCTCCCCGACGACTTGAAGGCTCCCTCGGCTTTCTTTTTTTGAAGTTCCTCCTGTGAGATATACAAAAAACACACATGAGTAATGAAACATGTTTATTAAACAGTTAATAAGAACAACGATACTTACAATTTTTTCACCGACTATACGAGACTGGTCACTCATATAGGATCCACCACTCTTCCGGCGAGCATGCAACCACAACTCTTCGCGCCGTATCGGAGATGGTGGAGATAGCAGAACAGAAGGATCGGATTGAGATGCTTCTTCCAATCTCCTCCGTTTGGCCGCCAATAAGTCTTTCTTGGCCTTTGCGTATCCCCTACAAGACATTGTGTGGGGGCAATCATTCTTCCTGCCACTCGCTTGTGCCTTTTACCTTCTTTCCTGCGAATAAGAAATGGGAAAAAAAGGTTACAAACAGTAAAGACAAAAGATAAGTAAATAAAGTATAAAATAAGTTAACTCACCAAAGCTTCTGGAGTAGTCCGAAGCCTAAAAAACTCCTGTCATGTCGCTTCATCGATGTACGAGTACTTGCTGCAAGGAGTAGGACGAGGCTTACCAGCTGGCACCTCGATATGCACGTAATTGTTGGCCAGAGTCGTCTTGAACTTCCTCCAGCGCTCACAACAATACGTCATAGTCTTGTGATACAAGATCTCACTCTGAGGAACGTCGTAGGTGAGCTGTTATTCATGAATGAAAGGAGTTAGTGACAGTAATGAAATGAATTTGATAAAAGAAACATACAGAGAGAATTTTATACCTGAATAGTGTCCCAAATATGCTGATTAATCTTTTTGTCGACATTCCTCCACTCCTCTATCAATATGCTAGGCTTATTCCGTGCGAGGAGGCCGACAAAACTCCTAAAACGACTGGCATTCGGCCCGATCGGTTTTCAGTATTGATCAAACTGGATCGATATCCTCTCCCCGGCAGACCGACTCAGGGAAACATCCCTCAACCGTGTGGCCGTCCTGCCCCTCCGTCTTGGCTGGTGACTCGGCTCACCCGATGACTGCCCCTGATTAACACTCTGAGGCTCGATATGCTGAGCAGTACGATGCACCTGATCCTCTGCTATAGGAGGTACCTGATCCTCTGCTGTAGGATGCATCGGATCCTCTGCTGTAGGATGCACCGGATCCGTCATTGTATTGTTAAGACAAATTGTTGAGCTAGTAAGTTATAAAATAACTGTATATAAAATCTGCATATAAGTTATAACGATAATGACTTTAAATAGATAGCTAACATTTAAAGTAGATTTATAAAGAGATATCCTCCCATATCCCTTCACGATGATCATTTCTTGTGCCGTGTTCATTATCAGCTTCATCTTCTTCATTTAATGCAGGAAGACCCCTAGAAAAAGAAGGGGTCTCGAGAAGATCATAATTTGAACAACTTTCCTCTTCAATATCGATGACCCTTTTTCCTTGGAGAGATACAGACCACATTTTATTTGCCTGATCAATAATATAGAACACTTGTTTCGCTTTATCGGCCATAATGAAAGGTTCATCTCCAAAACTTTTGTTGTTCAGATCAACTAATGTAAACCCTGACTTATCGATCCTCACACCATTATTGACATCAACCCACTTACATTTGAAAATGGGAAATTTAATTTTAACATAGTCAACCACCCAAATCTTGTCAATAACCCCATAATAAGGTATGACTGCCAATGTAGGGTTCTTATCTTTTGAACTAGAGAAGTGCATAGATTCAGCTACTAACATAACACCTTTGTTCTGGACAGTGCTCCTATCATCCAGGGACTTTGTGTAAAAGGTATACCCATTGATCACAAACGAAGTCCAACTTATGACATCAAACTTAGGACCACGTGCTAGCCATTTAATTGTATCAGAAACACGTTCTTCTCCGTCAACCTTGTGTTTAAACCAATATGCAAAGGTCCTGGTATGCTCCCTAATTAACCTTTGTTCAGTCAATCGACTGTTCGCTTTCCGTACAATTTCTTTATGAGCATTTATGTAATCTTGAACTGTATCAACATTATTCAAAATGTACAAGTGGACTTGTTGTAATTCATCAGGATCCACACTCTTGACGGTAGCCCCGCGCCTACCCCCTTCTTCATCATGTCATTTAGGAAGGCCGATATGTCCTACATTTGCCAAATAATGTTGACAGAATTCCATGGCTTCTTCAGAAACATATTTCTGAACAATAGAAGCTTCAAGCCGGTTAGGGTTCTTCACATATCCTTTTAGGATTTTCATAGTTCTTTCAATTGGGTACATCCATCGAAAATAGATAGGCCCACAAAATTTTATCTCCCTCACTAGATGAACAACTAGATGTACCATGATGTCAAAAAAGGAAGGAACAAAAAGCTTCTCAAGCTGGCACAAGATCAGGTAACCTTTATCTTCCAATTCATCCAACCTTTCTGTCTCAATGACTTTACTACAAATCGCATTGAAGAAGAAATAAAGTCTGGTCAATATGTGTTGAAGATCATATTCGGCGATGCCTCGAATAGCCACTGGGAGTAGTTGTTGCATCAAGACATGACAATCATGAGACTTCAGCCCTACTAACTTCAAGTCTTTCATAGACACAAGCTTCTTAAAATTTGAAGAATACCCTGAGGGAACTTTGATGCCATGTAAACACTCACAAAAACTTCGTTTCTCATCCTTGGACAAAGTATGAGAAGCTGGAGGACAAAAAGTTCTCTTACCATGTGGCCTCAGATGTAAGTCTGCCCGTATTCCTATTTCTTACAAATCTAATCTTGCCTTAACGCCATCCTTATAACTTCCTTGTATGTTGAGTAATGTCCCAACAATACTATCACACACGTTTTTCTCTACATGCATGAAATCAATACAGTGTCTGATATCAAGATTCTGCCAATATGGAAGGTTAAAGAAAACTGACCTCTTTTTCCATATATTTTTTTCATTTCGACTCTTTGAAGTTTTACCGAAGATGACATTGATATTTTTGACATTTTCATACACTTTCTCCCCAGTCAAAGCCTCTGGAGCATCTTTAAACTCTTAGCCACCAAAAAAGGCCTTCTTTAATATGCGATATGGGTGGCCCCGTCTAAGGAATCTCCTATGACCAAGATAAACAGTCTTTCTTCCATGTTGAAGTTGATGGTAGCATGTTCCTTCTTCACAAATAGGACAAGCATTGTGGCCTTTAACGCTATATCCTGACAAGTTTCCATAAGTAGGGAAGTCGTTTATAGTACAAAAGATCAAGGCTTGCATTTTAAACATCTCCTTCTTGTTCGCGTCAAAAACGTTGACACCTTCGTCCCACAACTCTTTCAAGTCTTCAATCAGGGGTTCTAAGTAAACATCTATGTCATTTCCAGGTTGTTTTGGTCCAGAAATCAACATAGACAACATGATGTACTTTCGTTTCATACATAACAAAGGAGATAAGTTGTAAATTACCAACAGAACAGGCTATGAACTATGTATACTGCTTAGGCTACCGTAAGGATTCATGCCATCCGTGCTAAGCCCGAGCCTAAAATTCTTAGGCTCTTTGCCGAAGTTAGGAAACAACTGATCAATTTTCTTCCACTCAGAAGAATCAACTGGATGTCGAAGCTTTCCATCAGAAATCCTCTCATTTGCATGCCATCTCAAATTTTTGTATATTGTATGTCGGTATGATAGGAAGATACCACAATACTTTTGTAGGGGCCTTATTTGATTTGTATCTGGGGGTTTCACATATCGGACATTGCTCTTTCTCTGTATGCTCTTTTCTGTACAATATACAATCATTAGGGCATGCATGGATCTTTTTATACTTCATCCCTAGTGGACACAGTATTTTCTTCGCATCATAGTATCGGCAAGGCAGTATGTTATCATCTGGAAGCATGTCCTTGAAGGCTTCAATTGCTTCTGAAAAACTCTTATCGCTCCATCCATGCCGTGCTTTCAAGCTTACCAATTTTAATACAGCTTTTAACAATTGGTATTTTGTGCACCCCGGGTACAGCGGCTTCTCAGAATCACTGCACATATTACCATATGCATATGATTGCTCAAAAGCCTCTTCTCCAACATCACGAATAATATCTTCTATCCGGTCATTCAGAACCGTGTCATTATCATAAAAGGAGACCCCCTTGTTGAGTTGCGCTTGGAATTTCTATTTCTTCACCATGACATACCCATACTGTATAACTCTTACAAAATCCTTCACAAATTAAATGTGTATATATATCTGCAGCACTAAGTCGCTTCTCATTCAGACATTCTACACAAGGACAATAGAACATCCCACTATCATCATTACCAGAATTTCTTCTAGCAAATTCCAAAAAATCCCTTACCCCATTATCATATTCAACACTAGTCCGTTTAGCGTTTATCCAACTACGATCCATATATTTCAACACATTTTTTTCTTCTCTTCTGTATATTAACTGCCCTGGAAAAGGCAGGAGTATGATGAGAGTATGAAAAGGTTACACTCATCAATTTATCTAGTTTAACAGAATTCTTCATTAGAATTCCGCATAAGATATAATTGCAGTCTGTTCCATTTTCTTCAAGTAATATGGAAAATGTATCAATATACACTAACAATTTCAAGACTTAAATTAGACCACATACACAAGAATTGCTTTAGTCTAAACCTCAAATCACCTCTCAAATTTAGTTTCAAAACTAACTGAATATTATGTAACAATTTTCTAATCAGCCATTCATAAGCATACATGCCAGGAAATTTGACACAATAACTTAAGCAATCCAGAGACTATGAAAACTAGCAATTATCAGTACCCTGATCCTCAAATAATCAAATCACACCAGTTCAAGACACCGTTAATTAAGCTTCACCAATTAATTTCCATCAGAGTAAATGTCATTTTTTCTCCATTTCTATTTTAACTAGCATTCCTATCATGGATGCTAGTTATAACAAAATAGTACATTTGGTCATTAATATAAGACCTAATTTACTAATTTTGAGATATTAAATAAGCTAAATAAATAATTTAAAGTATATATATTTATTATTTTTCTCCAAAATATTTTACCTTTTTTCTCTAAACTACATATACACATAAGCATTTTAGAGAGTGATCATATAATAGGTGCTATAATTAAGTAATTTATTTATATTTTTTAATTTTTTTAAATTAGTCAACTGAATCTTACATTAAGCACTAAAGGTAGTAATATATAAATAAGAAGCTGAAGAACAATGGAAACATTTATGGTGTATTTCTCCATGAACTTTTACTTATTTTTTTGCATATGAATTCTTTTACTCATTACATTGTTTTCGCCAACAAAATAAATAGACTATGCGAACAGCGTATCAAACCCAAACTTGATTCCGTACAAACAATGAGATACACACAACAATGGATTTCTTGAATAATTTGGTTAAAGGAGCATTCCTATTTTAATTTCTAGTTCAATTATAGTACAGATTATATTCTTGGACAGACAGTGAATACACAATGTTTATTTATACTGAGCATTGAGACAGGGGACATTACCTGTTTGAAGTAACTTGGACCGTGGCTTGAGGCGCAGGAGGAGAGGGGCAGCAGTGGCTGGAAAACATGCCGGAGTGAGATAAAGGCTGGAGAAATAAGATGCTCAACCGCCCTTCACGATGGTACTCACGGTGACTTCTTCGCAGCAACGGCAAGTACGAACGGAGAAGGAGGGAGTTTCAAACGCCGACAACAGAATATGGGAAAGAAGGTGGAAGCAGCGGCGGCGACTAGAAGGGTGGCAGGAGAATACGGCGGAATATCACCTACTGCGTTGGACTTGAGCAGTTCGCGGCGGTAGAAGCAGAGGGGGAAGTGAAACGTAACTGATGGAATGAACTTTCGCAGCCGATCTAGGTTTGAATATCAGACTTTTAAGACCGGTTATTTAAATAACCGGTCTTAATAATTACTTTTAAGACCAGTTATCTAAATAACCGGTTTTAAATTATTGAATTTTAAGACCGGTTATTCAAATAACCGGTCTTAATAATAAAGTGATTTTTTTATTCATTCTAATAATTTATTTTTCAAACCGGTTGTTTAAATAACCGATCTTAAATTATTGACTTTTAAGACCGGTTATTTAAAAAATCGGTCTTAATAATATCATTTTTTTATTCATTTTAATAATTTATTTTCAGACCGGTTGTTTAAATAACCGATCTTAAATTATTAACTTTTAAGACAGGTTATTTAAACAACCGGTCTTAATTTATTTTTGAGACCGGTTGTTTTTATAACCGATCTAAATAAGATGTTTTTAGACCAGTTTTTTAGACAACCGGTCTAAAACATTGTTTTTAATTACGGAATTGCCACCGCGTGTTTCTTTTAGACCTTATCTGCAATAACCGGTCTAAATAATGCGGTCTACAAATGCTATTTTGCACTAGTGATTATTTAAGTGTTTGACATTTTAATTTGTATTTCCTATTTTGATCAAGTTAATCTCAAAAAAATCTGAGCATAGTTTTTTATACATTTTTGTTGTGCAGGGTCCCCGCGAGCAATTGCTATTGTAGGTCAGACAGACTTCACTTCTACCACATATGGTGTGTTTCTATCCATATTCAATTAAGTCATCAACTTTTATTCTATTACAATGTTGTCAACACACATATATAATTTGGACACTTATTCCCTTTATGTGTAGCCACTACTTGTGCTTTCAATTGTGCTTCTGATAATGATGCTGCCACTACATCTCGCACGCCTTTTCAAGGTAAATAACCACAAGTTTTATTCGCTATGATGCAATACTTACCGGTATATATACTTTCAACTAATTCATGAAAGGATTGCTTAATTTATTCTCACAATTGTTGATTGTGGAATATTGATTTTGTAGGATTCCCAAAATATGAGGATATTGGAGATCAGAATTATGTGTGCCAAGAGTGTGGTGCAAAAATGTGGTATGGTGAAAGGCTTAAAAAAATCAAAATGATCGCATACCTAAATTTGGCATGTGTTGTCTTCAGGGTAAAGTAAAACTAAGTCTAACACCGGATCCTCCTCTTGAATTAAAAGCCTTGCTATCAAGGGTTTCTCCTCAAAGCAAGCATTTTTGCAACATCATACGTACCTACAACATGATGTTTGCATTCACTTCAATAGGGGGAAGAATTGATAGGGAAGTGAACAATGGACGTGGACCATATGTTTACAGGATGAGTGGGCAAAATGTTCATATGATTGGCAGCATCCTACCTATTGATAGGGCTCCGCCCAGATTCGCCCAACTATACATTTATGATACAAATAATGAAATAGCTAACAGAGTTTCAGCTATAAGGTTAATATTATGTTCTTTTGAATGTCATACCTTAACGATCTAGGTTTACATTACATTTCTTTTGGTTTATAATATTATCCCATGACAATGTTTATTTAATGATTATGCAGGGGTTTGAATAGTGATATGCCTCCGGTGAACAATGATGTTGTACGTGTGCTTCAACGTATGCTTGATGAGCATAATACTTTAGTTCAAACATTCCGCATGGCTCGTGACTTCATAAACTCTTATGAGGGCCAAGAAATCAAAATTAAGCTGGTACACCGACGAGGATCAGATGCCCGAAGATATAATATGCCTACGAATCATAATGAAATAGCTGCATTAATTGTAGGTGATATTGGTGACTCTGACGAAGGCAGAGACATAGTGGTACAATATAAGACAGGCTTGCTTGAGAGAATGTGTGAGACTCATCAGGATTTTTTGCCTCTACAATATCCATTATTATTTCCTTACGGATCAAGCGGTTACAAAGAAAAAATACCTCATGTGAAGCAAACAGAACAATGTTCAAGAAATCAAACTTATGTTTCAATGCGGGAGTATATTGCCTACTTAATTCAAGATAGGAACAACTATTTTTCTGCTATTAAGCATGGGGGCAAGTTATTTCAACAATTCCTTGTAGATGGATATATGATGATTGAGTCATATAGGCTTAGATTTATTCGAAACAATCAAAAGCAACTTAGAGCAAAGATATATAAAGGGTTGACAGATGCCGTGTTAGTTGGAGAGACAGAGGCTTCAGCTAGGGGCAAGCGTATTATACTACCATTATCGTTCACAAGGGGGCACGTTATACCCATCAAATGTATCAAGATGCAATGACCATATGTTATTGGGCTGGCTATCCAAACCTCTTCATCACGTTTACTTGCAACCCAAAGTGACCAGAAATTATCAGATATTTGGAAACACATGATTTGAAGTTGGAGGATTGTGATGATGTTATTTCTCGTGTTTTCAAGGTAAAGCTAGATTCGTTGATGTCAGATTTGACCAAGGGCAAGTTGTTTGGTCCAGTTAAAGCAAGTTCGTGTACTTTTTTTTATTAACATACTATGCAAACATATTTTTGATCTTACTGCATAGAAATAATAAATAATTTTAATTTTTCAATTTGCCATTGTGACAAACTTTATTACAATAACATGTTTGCTTATATTTCTTATAGCACTATATACGATTGAATTCCAGAAACGAGGTCTTCCCTATGCGCATATTCTACTATTTTTGGCCAACAATACCAAGCTTAGGACACCTCATGATATTGATAGTGTCATTTGTGCGGAGATACCAGACAAAGAGGAACATGCAGAACTTTATGAAGCAGTGAGCAACTTCATGATGCATGGGCCATGTGGAGTACCAAACCCTAAATCACCTTGTATGAATAATGGCAGGTGTACCAAGCATTTTCCCAAGTCTTTTAATTCAAGCACAGTCATTCATGAAGATGGTTTCCCGCGTTATAAAGATCGGATAATGGTAGAGAAGTTTTAAAGAATGGAATACCATTAGATAACAAATTTGTCATACCATATAATCCATACCTACTCTTGAAGTATCAAGCATATATAAACATTGAGAGATGCAACCAAGGGGAGTCAATCAAATATTTGTTTAAGTATGTTAGCAAGGGACATGATCGGGCTACCGTAGCTTTTTATGCAACATCTTCTTCATCAGACGGTAATGTTGTTCATGATGAGATAAAGATGTATTATGATGTAAGGTATTTGTCACCGTGTGAGGCTGTGTGGAGGATTTTTGGTTTTGACATTAACTATAGAAAACCTTCCGTGGAAAGGCTTTCCTTCTATTTACCAGACCAGCAAACAGTAATATATGAAGATACAGATGACTTGGATGATGTGTTGAACCGAAATACCTACAAGAAAACAATGTTCCAAGCATGGACGGCTGCAAACAAAAAATGCAAGCAAGCTAAACAATTGCTATACTCTGAATTCCCCACAAAATTTGTATACAAGAGAGATACCCAGGAGTGGGATTTATGAAAATCTGGATTCTCAATTGGGAGATTGTATTATGTTCCCCTAGGATCTGGTGAGGCCTTTTACTTGAGACTATTATTAACATCGATCAGGGGACCTGAATCTTTTTGGATATACGAACAATTGATGGTGTTGTGCACAACACTTTTCAAGATGCCTGCTATGCTAAGGGTTTGCTTGATGATGATAAGGAATATATAGATGCAATTAGATAGGCTAGCCAATGGGCATCACCATATTACTTGCGAAGCCTTTTTGGAACCTTGCTATTTTGTAATTACCTTGGTCGTCCTGAGGTAGTATGGCAACAATCATGGCACTTAATGGCAGATGACATAGTCTATAGACAATGACAACTGACCGATCATCCAGGTGAGTATTTATCTTTAAGACATGCATTGTTTTCCTACTTAAATAAATAGGTACTGTTATGAAATTAATAAATTTTATCCATGATAATATTATGTTTTCATCATATTGAAGGTTGGGAAAAGACATTAATTCAATTATTAACAACGATATTATTATAATGTACTCCCTCCTATAAAAATTATATGAATTTATAGTAAAATCTAAGATTTCTTTCTCTTTTTTTAACCTAAATAGCTATTATTCTAAGACCCCATCAGAGCAACTTGAATTTTTTGTTATTTGTTTCAAAGACATCAATTTTGTATTCCTTTCAATTTTAAAACATGTTATCCAATAAATACTTATATGCATATGATTTTTATTAGAGAAATAGTTTCCATTAACCACAGTGTTTGCTTACATGCATAATGATATGTTTGCCTTTATTTTCTTACCATGCTTACACAATATCACATTACTTATGTCAATCATGTTTCCTCAGGTTTTAATCTGTCTGAGTCTGAGTTACACAATCTTGCTTTGATTGAGCTAGAACATGTTATGAAAAAAAAGGGAGAAGTTTGTGTGACTATCCAACAATGCCTTCTTTTGACACTTCAACCTCTACTTTGGTTGGGAAGAGATGAATTTTGATAGGAATTCTCTATTAGAAGAGTTACATGAATTGTTATTTAACCTCACACCGGAGCAAAAGTCCATTTTTGACAGCATAACTACAAGTGTTAATGATTGTGCAGGAGGTTTTTTCTTCATTTATGGATATGGTAGTAGTGGGAAAACATATCTATGGAAAACGCTATCAACTTCATTAAGGGTTGAGGGTAAAATTGTACTTAATGTTGCCAGCAGTGGTATAGCATCCCTTCTCTTGCCAAAGGGCAAAACAGCTCACTCTCAATTTGCTATTCCTCTTTCTATTAATGAAGATTCTGTTTGCAATATTAACAAGGGACACATCTAGCAGAACTTCTACTACATACCTCTTTGATTATATGGGATGAGGCACCAATGGCTAATAAGTATTGTTTTGAAGCACTTGACAAGACATTACGAGATATAACAGCTCGATATGTGAATGGTGCACGAGATAAGCCATTTGGTGGTAAAGTTATAGTTCTTGGAGGAGATTTTAGACAGATACTACCAGTTGTTCCGAAGGGTACACGTGAAGATATTGTGTTCACAGCTATTAATGCCTCATATTTTTGGAAATATTGTAAGGTCTTTACGTTGACACATAACATGCGTTTGTTGACAGCTGAATCTATGAGTACTGCTACAGAGCTTGCTGAATTCGCAAAGTGGATTCTTGCAGTTGGTGATGGTAGTATGCCAATAAAAGATGATACCGATGATTTGATCACCATCCCCAGTGAGTTCGTATTATAGCCCACCACAAATGCATTGGAGTACATTACACATTCTACTTATCCGGATTTGATACTTCACTTACATGATAAGTCATACTTCCGTGATAAAGCCATTTTGACATCTATACTATCTGTAGTAGATGAAGTCAATAATGCAGTGCTTCATATGCTTCTTGGTGAAGAAAAGATTTATCTAAGTGCTGATAGCGTATCTAAATAGGATGGTGGTTTTAACTCTATTGTAGATATGCACTCAATTGAGTTATTAAACTCAATCTCTATGTCAGGTCTTCCAAACCATGAACTCCGACTGAAGGTGGGTGCCCCCATTATATTAATGAGGAATATTGATAAATCCATTAGACTATGCAATGAAACTTGATTGATTGTCACAAGATTAGAAAAACATGTCATTGAAGCTAACAACATATCTACAGACAGTCTCTCAACTAATGTGCTCATCCCACAAATTACCATCACACCTTCAGATTCAACTTAGTCGTTTACCTTGTGCAGGCGACAGTTTCCAGTTATGCTTGCATTTGCTATGACAATTAATAAGAGCCAAGGTCAAAGCTTGCTTAATGTAGGATTATATCTACCACGTCCAGTCTTCACACATGGCCAGTTATATATTGCAATCTCACATGTGAGACGAAAAGAGGGATTGAAGATTCTTATTTTAGATGCAGAAGGGAAATCGACAAGTCAAACTTCTAATATAGTTTATAAGGAGGTTTTCTACAACATTTTACCTTAGATTATATAAATAGATGTTGTATTTGAGTTTGTTATTTTGTATATAAAATACTAAATTACTAATGTACTATATCTTTTAATATGAAGCTTGTGTGCCCGCGCATTGCGCGGGTCCTAAACTAGTTTGCTTAATAGTAAATACTAGGCTATTATTACTTTTAGACAATATAAAAATGAAGTTGAAAAAACAACTTAATAAGAAAATTAAAGTAGTAAGGAGTGATCGTGTAAGAAAATATGATGGCCCCTTTGAGGAATTCTGTATAGAATCTGGTATTATACACCAGACGACTGCTCCTTTTGCTCCGTAATCAAATGGGATTACAGAAAAGGAAAATCGAACATTGAAAGAAATAATAAATGCAATGTTGATTACGTCCGGTTTACCGCATAATATGTGGGGGGAAGCCATATTAATGGCTAATTTTCTTATTAACAGAGTGCCCCCACAAAAGGATACAGAGCATACCTTATGAAATATGGAAAGGAAAGAAACCTACCTTGAAATATTTGAAAGTGTGGGGGTGCTTGGCTAAGGTCGTAATTCCTAAACCCAAAAGGTTGAGAATTGGACCTAAGACAGTGGACTGTGTGTTTATTGGCTATGCACTTAATAGTAGTGCATATCAGTTTTTGGTTTATAAGTCTAATGTATTAGATGTCCATGTTAATACAATTATTGAGTCACGGGATGCTACGTTATTTGAGAATGTATTTCCGTATAACAAAGGAAATGAAGCAAGTGGTAGTAATAATGAGAATACTGTGATACCATGGGATGCTACAACTAATGATGGTTCTATTGAGAAGGAACCTAGATGTAGTAAAAGGCAAAGGATCGCCACATCCTTTGGGCCTGATTTTCTGACTTTTTTGTTAGAAAATGAGCCTCGAACATATAGAGAGGCTATGGGCTCTCCTGAAGCACCATTATGGGAAGAAGCTATCAATAGTGAAGTTTAATCCATTATGTCAAACCATACTTGGGAATTGGTTGACCTTCCTCTTGGCAATAAACCTCTAGGAACTAAGTGGGTCTTCAAAAAGAAGATGAAAGTAGATGACACTATTGATAAATACAAAGCTAGGCTAGTAGTAAAAGGTTACAGACAACGTAAAGGCCTAGACTACTTTGATACCTATTCATCTGTTACAAGGATTACATCCATTACGATGTTAATCGCATTAGCAATATTAAATGGGTCGGAAATACATCAAATGGATGTTAAGACAACTTTTTTGAATGGTGACTTAAAAGAAGAAATCTATATAGAACAACATGAGGGATTTATTGTCTTAGGACAAGAACGGAAAGTATGTTGATTGATAAAGTCCCTTTATGGACTTAAGCAAGCCCCGAAATAATGGCATGCGAAATTCAATAAAGTTGTGTATCAAATGGCTTTAACATTAATAAATGTGACAAGTGTGTCTATATTTGAAATACTGAAAATGGGTTTACCATAGTCTGTCTTTGTGTAGATGAGATGTTGATAATGGGTAGTAATAATCAAATGATTAAAGCTACTAAGCGATTACTTACCTGTAAGTTCGACATCAAAGATATGGGTTTAGCATATGTTATTTTGGGAATTAAAATCCATAGAACATCTGAAGGGTTGGCTTTGTCACAAGCACATTATATTACGAAAATTCTAGAGAAATTCAAGAGTTTGAACATAGTTCCTGTAAAAAAATCCTATAGACCCTAGTTTTTGTTTGTTGAAAAATACTGGCAAAGCTGTAAAACAAAAGAAGTATGCTCAAGTGCTAGGCAGCCTTATATATGTTATGAACTGCACTAGACCTGATATTTCCTATACTGTAAGCATGTTGAATCGCTTTACTAGTAATCTAAACAAGTATCATTGGAAAAGCTATGGTAAGAGTTTTGGGTTACTTGAAGCACACTCAAAGCTTTACTTTGCATTACAAGAAGTATCCTGCAGTGCTAGAAGGGTATTGTGATGCAAATTGGATCACCAGCTCTAATGACACAAGATCCACAAGTGGATATGTGTTCACCCTTGGCGGGGGTGCTGTGTCTTGGAAGTCATCCAAGCAGACTTGTATTGCAAGATCAACTATGGAAGCAGAATTTATTGCTTTAGACAAAGCTGGTGAGGAAGCCAAGTAGATTCATAATTTTCTTGAGGACATTCCTAGTTGGCCAAAGCCGGTACCGGCAGTGTGTATATACTGTGATAGTCAAGCAGCTATTGGTAGGGCCAAGAATGTTTTGTATAACGGTAAGTCTAGACATATACGTCAAAAACATGATACCGTTAGACAATTACTCTCTAATGGAATCATCTCGATTGATTATGTGAAATCAAAAGAGAATATAGCAGATCCATGGACTAAAGGGATTCCTAGAGAGTTGATTAGAAATTTGTTGAAAGGAATGGGTTTAAGGCCGATAAATTGTTGATTATTGCGGTAACTCTACTTAGATGAGTGGAGATCCCACAAATTAGGTTCAAAGAGACAACTAAGTGATGATCAACTGTAAACACTATGGAGTTTAAACTCATACTCATTCCTATGACAAGACAGTGCATATATATCAGGGTAAGCATTTAGGCTTTTAATGGTTTCTTAATCCGATGTGTTCAGATGATGTATATTGACTTACACCATAAGGAATCACCTATGTGAGTGTGAAGTAGGGGCCGCTTCTATGAGAATTTAAAACGGCCAATTCTCTAGAATACTCGCAGAACCAGACAGGTGTCCAGGGCCAAAATGGGCACAACATGAGAACCAACGATGCTAGAAGATCAATTGTGTGACTCATATTGTCTTGGTATACACTAAAGGTCGATGGTTCAAGACAACGCGTCCACCGGTTGAGCGAGTATATTCGATAGGTTTTTACTAGAGAAGGTTCAAAGGTGACCCCTACCTATCTCGATGCAATTGCTTCTCGTAGAGGAATCGCACTTTGCATACATGTTCATTTGCATTTGGTCATTATGGACTAACTTCTTATCCATGTGGGGGATTGTTGGAATTTTGGGTTTAAATTCCATGGGTTATGAATAAAAAGTAGATTGGAAGAGAAGAGGAAAAAGTAAGGAGAAAATGGTGTGTTGATAGAAGTTCCACATTGGACAAATCAAGAGAAGTAAGAGTGTATATAAGACTCAACTTCAAACCTCTAAAATAGGCCCTTGGGCCAATCCACTTTTATGGAGAAGTGAGGATGTATATGGGCCTTGATCCACCACACACACATGCGCGCCGCCATCGCCGTCCGGTCGGCCGGCTCGGTCAGTTGGTCGCTGCTGCCGGTCTGGTCCGAGCGTGTGTGAGAATAAAAAATAATTTTTTAGTTTGTCCGAATACCTGAATTTTTGTTTAATTCCTTTTTTACCCTTCCGTGATTCTCCCAACGACGGATGTAGCAAAATGTTGTGACCGAACTGGTGCTTCCGTCGGCTTCGTTCTGATGTTTCTGTTTGTACGACTCACCAGTTTGCCAGCAAGAGTCACCTTTCGCTTCTAATCGATCCATTCTGGTATGTTTATTTACACGACACACCGGTTCACTCGTAAGAGTCGAGTCCATCTGATCAATTTCTTTCATCTATAAATAGGACGTGCTAGTAACAGGAAAAAATCACTCAATCTCGAAACACTCCTCTCTCATATACTACATAGTGCATTCTGCAATCACTTCATATTTTGTGCGATTCTGAAAGCAATCTCGTATTGTTCGTTCGGGCTTCTGATTGATAGTGCCATCATTCTGAAGACGTAATCCGTTCTATCCTGGGTGATAATTGTTTGAGAACCTTAGGTATCCACATAGAGGGAACAAATTGTCTTAAGGAGACAATGTACGTTGGGCTCGGATTTTATTAAAGTTCATTATCATTTCCAGCAGTCTTGTGAGTTTTTCTATAGTATACATAATTTTTGTGTATTTACAGATTATGCCATCTTAGTTATACAAATTCTTATTGAAATTTCTATTTTAGAAGTACTTGGGAACAACAAGTGCTACGTTTATTGTGCTCTTTGCTTTGGTTTAAATTTAATGTTTTATAAAAATATTTTTTTACTACATATAACTAAAACTTCAATAGTTTTTTAATTTATTTATCTACTTTTTAACAATTTGATATTTTATTAATAATTTTACAAAACATCATATCTCAACTGCTCAGATATTAATTTAAAGGTTGAAATGAGTAGTGAAAGAAAAAAGAACGATAAGAGTAGAGGATGATAATCAATAATATAAAAAATTTTGGGTAATTTATTTTGGGGATTAGGATGTGAAAATTTTGGATTAAACTATGGGGAAAGACCCTGTTGTAGAATGAAGGGAACAAAGTGAAGTTAGAGTAGAGGTTTGGTTCTATAGTTTTGGCTCCATCTTAACTCAAGGTAAATTAATTACTCCTTCCAGTCTTTAATATAAGATATATTTATGGAGTTGATTTTGATCCCAAATATAAGATATAGTTTTATATTTGTCAATCATTTCATAATTAACTCTATTAATACTATTTTAACAATAATCAATAAGGAGGGAAATAAGAAAATTAATAAAGATAATTAGGGTCTTTAAAAACTATATGTTATATTTGGTTGTGTAGCTGCAAGAGACATTAGCAATTTGGATTCACTGCAGTATGAACTCGCTACAGTTGAAACAGCCACCAACATGTTTTCTGCAGTTAACAAGCTTGGCGAAGGTGGATATGGACAGGTTTATAAGGTATCAAGTTCGTGCGCTTTCTTTTCCTGGATTTTAACATGAAGGAAATTAGGTTAGTCCCTTACTCCATACATATATGTTTACATTATGTTTTGAAATTCAGGGCATGCTTCCAAATGGACAAGAAATTGCTGTGAAGAGACTCTCTAGAGGCTCTCAACAAAGTGTAGAACAATTTAAGAATGAAGTAGAGGTGCTTGCCAAGCTACAACATAAAAATTTAGTGAGATTTCTAGGTTTCTGCGTGCAAAAACAAGAGAGGATAGTTGTTTATGAATACATGGCTAATGAAAGTCTTGATTACATTCTTTTTTGTAAGTCCATCTATGTCAATTTTGGGTATCAATATATATATAAAATCTGTTCTCCCAATCACTATTTATAAGCTACATTCACTATTCATAAGCCACTTACAATGTCTTCCAAAGAAAAAATCCCTCCTTTGTGATTCAAATTCAAATTTAAATTGTTTACATTTCGTACTTAATAAATAAGCAAAAAAAATTTCTTTCCTGCACCCCTTCCCTCTTCTTCTTTCTTCTTCCTCTGCTCCTCCTTGCTCTCTCTCTCAGAGTCATTGGCGGTGTGGGTGGTCTGGTGCCTCCAACCTTCTTTTTCCATGATTTCCGAGTATGAGCTTTGATGGTGGTGTGGGTGGTCTGGTGCCTCCAACCTCTCCGGTAAAGGGATGGAGATGGTGGTGGTATGGTGATGGAAGACTCTTGCTGGCAATAGTGAAGGTGAAGTCGCTGGGGAGGAGGAAGAATAAGGAGGAAGGAAGAGGTGATGATACTCGGATGATCGACGATGGTGTTGAAGGAAGTTGAAGACGGTTACGGTGGTTATTGGTGTGAGTGGGTCACCGAAAATAGGGGCTGGAAAGAGAAAGTCTGACGGTAGTGGTTAATGGTGAAAGAAGTTCACTGGAGGTGGTACTGAAGTAGAGGAGGTGACGATAATGGTGGTGTGGGTGGTCTGGTGCCTCCAACCTCTCCAGTCTCTCTTTCAAAGTGACGTGGTTCACCAGAGCCCAAAAGAAGAGGAAGGTGAAGGGATGAAGATGGTAGTGGTGTGGTGATGGAAGACTCCTACCGGCTGCCGTGAAGAAAGTAATGATGATTGAGGAAAATAAAATTCTGCATGTGGCTATATGAGAAATTTGACAAAAAAGGGTATTTTCCTGTAATATTAGCCTCTACTTTCACGTGGCTGTCATCTTTGTTTTCTATTAACATTACTATGACATTGCTATGTACAGGATCCTATTTGAAGTTTTCTACCTCTAAGTAATAAACTATTTCCCTAGATCTTTATGCTCCCTCACGTGGCAGAAATATTTTGACTATCAAATTAATTTGATCTTATATCCTTATAATCTCTTAAAAATATTCCAAAATTACATAGATAACTCTCCTTACTAATTAATAAATTATCAATTTAAGAAGACATAATACTTCTTTTCTATTCTCTACTAAATTAGCATGTACAATAAATTAGAGTGTATAATAAATGCCAAAATTCCAGGTTCTGTTTTCTTTGCAATTTGAATAAATTATTCTTCTTATTTTTATTTTGCCAACAATATGTTTTTCAAACCCTGCAACGTCCAACTATCTCATACCCACTCCATTGACTATTTCATGTACATACATTAGACTAAAGGTGGTAATATGGGTTGGGACCACGGGTCGAGTCAGCCCAACCCACAAATATAGGCGATTTGGGTTCTGAAAAATTAGGACCATTTGAGAGCGGTTCTTTTAGGCCCAAACCCATATGGTCCCAACCCATGACGGGTTAGACCATCGGGTTGGTGGGTTGACCCATATTTTTTTTAATGTTGTCTAGTGTCTATTGGACAAAGGAGATTGGATGAAGGGCCAAAGGCAAACAAGACCCAATCCAATTTACGTAGCCTTCTAGGTCATTCATTATTGTCTATTCCATTTATGCTTTTTGAGGTTGTGACTTACTGTCAGTTGCTGATTTTGAGTATTGGAGAATTAAGATGTGGTATTCGTAATTTATATACTCCTCCTCCTTTGGATTTATGTTTTTTTTAATTTAGTATACTAAAATATTGATAGCTTTTGGATTTATGTTTTTTTATTATGCGTGGATTTGTGATTAATATTTAATTTTTAATAAATTTTTAATTTCTTTATGATTTATGTTTGTAGAAAAAATAATTTTAGTATATTTTGTTAAAAAAAAATTTAAAAAAATAATATGGGTTGGGTGGGCCAACCTACCAACCCAGTGGTTCTGGGTTGGGTTGGCTAAATACTAACTCATATTAATATGGTCCTTTTGGGTTCAACCCATATGGTCCCAACCCACAGCGGGTTAACCCAAACCCAGTGGGTTGGACCATATTACCACCTCTACATTAGACTATATATGAAAATGATTAATCTTGTCCCATGATTAATTGGATATTTAAATTTAAGATCTTTATTTTTTTTTTTTTTGAGATGGAAAGATATATTTTATGTAATGCTGTAAGATTTATATTTTGAGGTTTCAATAAAAAAATAAATAAAATATTTTGGCATATTAATGTCAAAAAAAATCTTCCTAAAAATTTAAAAGAAATTGAGTTGCAATTAAAATTTAGACGTAAATTAATTTTTTTCCATGGAAAAGCAATATTGTCATAAAAATATAATAAATAGTAATCACATCCAAATTTAATGGGAAAATGTTGAAATATTCCTACCGGCCCCTGACTAAGCAAACCCAAATTTGGTTTCTATAATCTAGTGTGTATGGTTTCAAAGTCACATCACATCCTCATATAATTATTAAAAAAAACTCAGAATTATAGCAAACCCTAAAATAACATGATGAGAGAGAGATTGTGTGTGTTGTAGCACACTAGCACGCAAGAACTAAGGATATATTAAAAATATAGCCACCGAAAAAGATGGATTTATTTTCAAAGAGAATCATGTGTGTTTGTGAGTTTAGAGCCCTACCCCAGCTGAATTAATTTAAAAAATTTAAATTTCAACATAATCAAGACATATGACATTCCATCATTTCAAACCCACACTTAAAATATTTTATAGGTCATGATTAAGTTTCATATTATTCAATTGTTAATTTTCTATTGTACATAGAGAATCACCTCATCAAGAACGCAATTATTGTTAGCTAGAAGAAAATAGAAGGAGACAAAGGAAGAAGATGGCCAACAGGTAAAAGACCAAATGACTAAAGTTATGCAATTTTTTCAAAAAGTAACTCATGTTAGTAACTATAGTTGACAAAGAAATAATTTATTTCTCTGGCATGGAATTCCAATTATTGAAAATCTTTAGTGATGTTAAAGTCTGACCGAAACAGCCAAGCTCATCAATAAATAGACAGAAATAGGGCAAAATCATGGAATTTCAAGACAGAAAAATTAAAAGAAAACAGTATTTGAAAATAAATAATATTTGTTATCCATTAAAATTGATACTTTTAGATTATAGATATTAAAACTATTCTCATTCAGAGCTCCTTTGGATATTTGTACAAATAATAAAAGATCATCTCTTGAACGAAAAAGTCCTTGAAGCTTCATCCAACATCATCATGAAGGATGTTGCTTATTTTCTATTGTCTTAATCATATTCATTTGTCTCTGTTTAAATACCAAGATAAATTAGGTTCTTCTTTATTTACTTCTTCAAACTTTTATAGGTTATTAGTCTACCTTTAACTTTCTCTTGAAAAAGTTACATTGGAAATTTGTTTATCCTTAAACTAATTAATAATTTTAGGTTAAAGATTTTAACGTTGGAAATTCTAGAATTTAATTTAAAACAAAAATATTTTCAAACTTTTGTAGGTTATTCTTCTACCTTTAACTTTCTCTTGAAAAAGTTACGTTGGAAATTTGTTTATCCTTAAAATAATTAATAATTTTAGGTTAAATATTTTAACATTGGAAATTATAGAATTTAATTCAAAATAAAAATATTTTTTATCCTTAAAATTAAATACTTTTACATTAAATATATTTTTTATTCTAGAATTTAATTTAACATAAATAATATTTTTTTATCCTTACAATAATTAATAATTTTATATTAAAGATAGTAACGCTGGAAATTCTAGAATTTTAATTTAAAATAAATAAATATTTTTATCCGATACATCAATAGAGATTGATATAATAATAATTAAATTATTTAAAATAATTTATTTTTATATTTATTTTCTTAAAATAATTTATCTGATTTATAAACTAATATATAATATAATAATATATAACATATGATATAATTAAATAATTTATTTACCTTTTTTAATCTTCTTTTAAAAATATTCAATAGGACAATAGGATCTTTCATCGTATCAAAGTAGAAATGGAAGGGGTGGAAACAAAAGCAACAACTGGAGGAAGAAATCTGAACACACAACACGTGGTGGACCCTACAACATGTGGGCTTCCTTATTCATATAAAAATAAATTAAAATTTAATGGCTTTTATAGTCAAAAGTATGAACAGTAATTTTTAAAATAGAAAAGAAAATTTGAGATGATTGAAAAGTTTCCATGTCATGTTTATTATTTTTTTTCATGTGCAACAAATTTGATATAAGAACATATGCTAATTTTTGTACATGCTAATTTAGTAGAGAATAGAAAAAAAAAACATCATGTCTTAAGTTGATAATTTACTAATTAGTAGTGAGTAAAGAAAACTTTCATTACTAATTAGTAAATTATCAACTTAAGAAGATATGATACTTTTTTTTATTGCCAATTTGATTTATAAAATAGATACATTTTATTCAAAACACAACACAAGACAACTAAAATTTGAAAAAGTGTATAAGAAATTGAAAGTGATGAAAAATTTAAATAGCTATTTCATGTTGTTGATCTAATGATAATTTTTCTATTACAATATTATTAAATAGTACATTTTGATCATCATATGTTCTAAAAGGTCCAATTGGCGAATCTTCCATGTTCAGTTCAACTGAAATAGCTAAATATAATATGTAAAAAGTAAGTATAAGATGAGAAACATATTAAAAAAGAACAAGTACTGTTCATTAGCTTCTTCCCACTAACCAACATATCTGCCCCCATTTGAATTTGAAATTTAAATTCAGATCCCACAGTAGCACCATGAGACTTCTACTTAAAAACATTACCTACTTCCACAATACCAAACCAAAAGCATCCGCTCAACACAACACATTCTCTCTCTCTCTCTTCTTCTTTTTCCTTTATCTGCATGTGCATCATCTCCATCTGATCATTGTCTTTAGCATCTTCTCCTTATCATCTCCATTCTTCCTTATCATCTCGTCGGAAACTTTATTTTTCATCATTTTCATGGAGGAATATCTTCCAAAGCTTAAAAACAAGTTCCCCACTCTTTTCAAAGATGTGCTCAGGAAGATCTATATCTATCGACTTGAAAGAATGAAGACATTCAAGCGTTTGAACCTACCTGAGGATGTATGTTGGATCATTGAAGCTAAGGTATGTTTAGCAGGTGAGATTCATGAGTCATTTATTAAACATATGTCAGAAAATAGGAAGAAGTTCTTACTCTAAGAAGAGAAGAGCCAAAAAAAAAACAAGAAGGTCTACCATAAATGTGCAAGGTGGACATGTGATGGCCGTTGTCAAAGCAAATGTATGGTTTCTATAAATCAAGAAGATAAAATTTAATTCATAAAGGATTGACTGAGTAAGGAGTTATTAGATGATATTATTTTGACTCTTGAGACGCATCCTAGTGGTGAAGTTCACGCTATTCTTCTCAATTTAATGAATGTATTTACTAAAGAAAAAGAGCGCTACTGTCTTAAGAATCTGACACTAAAAGACCATGTTTATGAGTTTATAAGAAAGCTGGATGGGAAGCAAATCAAGCTGATTGATTAACTGCAAATCTATGAACCCAAATCAAATCCATTAGTTAAACAAACATGTGGGCAATATTTATATAGCAGTCAGAAGTAGAATCCAGATATCATTGTTCGATTGTAACTTTCTCTATTAGAGTTAGTTAATAAAAACATTAGATATATGGGTATACAAAGATGATAGAGTAAAGATTAACTCTTGAGACGTATTTTATTAGTTACAGAGTGTTATTTGTTTGAATGTGGAAGGGTGGATTGAAGGCAATTAGCTATGAAAAAGTAAAATTTTATTAGCAATAATAATATGTGAGTGTGTGATTTAAGGCAATTAGCTACAGCGTGTTATTTGTTTGAATGTGGAGATGATGACTTTCACAGTGATCTAAAAAGACTTTATGAATCACAATGATTGTCAAGACCTGTGTTTATTGAAAATTAAAATGTTGTTACTATGAATATATTAGATCGAATATTTTATTATCTCTAATGTAGAAATTATTATACATAATCATAATTATTATTGTTGGAAGTTCTCAAGTTGATGGGATTTGCTGAATAAAATATTTGCTCGTGTGTTATATAAAGTGATTTATCCTATATCAAGCTATGAACATCAGCATTCTCAGTTATGGTATGGTAGTTATTAAATATCTTAAAAGTGTTTTATGAAATCGTTGCTTTAAATATGAAGATTGACCATGTAATTCATAACTTTTTTGAACCACTACATTAAAACTAAACAATTTGAAACTCTTGAAACTAAAACTCAAATCAAATCTTATTAAAATCCTATTAAAATTGTAGGTATCAAATTAAAATTAAAAATTTGAAACTATAGAAACTAAAACTAAAATTTGATCCAACTATGAGAGAGAGATGAATGTTGCAAACAAATATGTTTTTGATGCATCCACATACTGCCATTCCCCTCTCTCTATTGTTTCTATCTCTCTTTCCTATCACTAACTAATTTGCAGGTTTTAGCGGGATATTGACAATGTTGAAATTCAAAACTTCAACATATTGGTGGGCATGAAAATTTTACTTCCAACTTCATTCCCCGCCCAAATTACACCTTATTCAAATTCAAAAACTTCAATTCCAGTTTCAGTTTCAAAATTCAAAAATTTGAATCACACTAAAATCGGTTTTGTCTAATTTGTTTTTTCTTGTTAGTAAATTTTGACTTTTTTTACACGTTATGTTTAACTTCTTCACTCAGCATTACACCAGTCAATTGTGTCAGAAATTTTTTCAAACTTCTTTGAAAATTGCATGATTTACATGATGTTGTTGTCGCTACTTTAGTAGTATAAATATCTACTCTTCCACTTGTAAACACAAAATGTCTAAGAGTAAAGAAGAGAAAAAGCGTAAACACAAAATGTCTGAGAGTGAAGAAGAGAAAAAGAGTATAACACTAAAATGTAGATTGAAATCTATCTGCATTTTTGGTAAAACTGACTTAGGAAAGGATAGAGAGTTTCTACCTGTAGCAAGAGAACTTAGAAATGCATTAGCTGTTAGAAAGATCAACTTTGTATATGGGGGAGGCATCCAGGGCCTAAGGGGAAATATGATCATTCCTGCAATCATTAATGGAAGCAATGGTTTGAATGTTCGTGTGAAGGAGTTAGACGGTCACATCTTTTCTCTTGGACAGGTGTTGCAGGTTTCGAGCTTGCCTAAATGAATGGGACGTATGTTCTACCATGCTAAAGCTTTTATCGCTCTACTCGGTAGTTTGGAAATGTTGGATGGGATTTCTAACGTTGCATACTGGGCTAAACTAAATTCTCACAAAAAACCATTAGGATTGTTAAATGTTAATGATTTTTATAATGATTTGTTGTCTTTTTTTGACCATGCTGTGGAAATGAGATTCATACCTCAAGCCACTCGCCATACTATAATTTATGCACCAACTACTGATCAGCTAATTCATCAACTGCAAATCTATGAACCCAAATCATATCGATTAGTCAAGCAAATAGGTAGGCAATATTCAAACAACATTTAGAAGCAGAATGTTGATATCACACTCTCTGGTTGTAACTTTCTCCATTAGATAGTTAGTTAGTAAAGCCATTAGATGCATGAGGTGTACAAAGATGACAGAGTAAAGAGTTATTTTTAAATCTTGAGACGCTTCTTATTAGTTGCATGTTTTTATTTCATCTTAAAAAAAAGGGGTTCGACCTAAAAAAATCTTGTCTATGTGTTTTTTAATCATTTTAAGAAGCATATGTTTTAAGCATGGATCAATTAATGACAAAACAATTTAAGATTAATGAAACATATGTTATCATAACCTTATCATATGTACATATGTTATCATTATATGTATATACTTCTTATGCATATTTCATTTTGTTCTAATATACATATGTTATCATTAGTTAAGATTAATGTAATGTATTTTGTACAAGGATTTATTTCATGCAAAATTAAACTATTTAGCATAAATTTGTTCTACAAGTACAAGCACCCGTGCAACGCACGGGGGAGCACAAGCTAGTTCATTCTTAATATGCTCATTTTAGTTTTTCAAGGAGAAGACTTTGCTTTACTTTTTATTGTTGAGCGAATTTACTCCTCTTTTATTTGACATTTCTTCTTTTTGAATGTGCAAGACCTTGAAAAGCAAAAATATTTAGATTGGACAAAGCGTTACAAGATTATCAAAGGAATTGCTCAAGGCATTCAATATTTTCATGAAGATTCAAGATTTAAAATTATACATCATGATCTTAAAGCTGCTAATGTATTATTAGATAGTGATATGAACCCCAAAATCTCAGATCTTGGTACAGCAAAAATTCTTATGATCAACCAAACTGAAGGGAATACCAATCACATTGTTGGAACTTAGTAAGAACAAATTTATATATCCTCGCAATCGTGTTCAAATATCTTGCATCTTCTCTTAAAAAGAAGAAAGAACCACCGTCAATCCAAATTTGTGTGCAGTTTTCCCAGCACTAATAATTCTCTTATGTTGATTCAATGTTTCAGTAGTTATATGGCTCCAGAATATTTAATGCATGGAGTGTATTCCATTAAGTCTGATGTGTACATCTTTAGCGTCCTTCTAATGGAGACTATAAGTGAAAGGAAGAATTTGTCATCTTTCCATCAAATAGAGGGTGCTGATGAGGAACTGCTAAGCTATGTGGGTATATCAAACACTGCACTTTCGTTTGATTCAAATGAATCATTTTGCTTTCTGTCAAAAGGATAAATATTGTAGCCCTAATATTTTGATATAGGCCTGGAAACTATGGAATGAAGGAAAGTCCTTGGAATTGTTGGACCCCTAAGAGAATCTTATATTTCAAATGAAGTTATTAGATGCATCCACACTGGCCTTCTGTGTGTTCAAGAAAATCCAGCTGATGGACCTTCAATATCATCCATACTTATAATGCTTGAAAGTTACCCTATGACTCTGCCAACGCCTTCGCAGCCGGCATTTTTCGTCGATAAGAGAACTGATTCAACACCAATGTCAGTCAATGCGATGTCTGTTAGTGAAGAAATGGCTAGGTAAGCTTGAGAGATAAATTAAATTAAGGCCTTGTTTGGTATAAGGAATTTGGAGGGAAAGGGAGGGGAGGAAAAATTTGTATGAATTGAATTTTAAAAAATTGAAGAAATGGGTTATAAATTTTTAATAAAAGGACGATGTAAAATAAAAGAGTAAGAAAAATTAATTAAAAAAAATTAACTCCACTTCTCTAATTTTTATAAATCTAATTCAAATTTTTTTTTCCTCCATTCTCTTTCCCTCCCCTCCTCTCATACCAAACAGCCGCTAAGTAGTTGGTCTATTCAGCCAACATTGTAGTGAGGCACCATTTATGATTGCTTCCTTTTCAGTGTGAATTACAGGTCATCCAAAGATTGTATTTATAGCTATAAGGTTTTAGATGACTTCTTATATATATATGTTTCTTCTGTAATTGGCCTTGCAAAGTGTCAATTTTTCATTGTAGCAGACTTGGAAGTTGGAAAGTACAGTGACATACCATCCAAGAACAGACTTTGATATCCGCTTTCAGTTGTCATTTACTGATTAATTAACATCACAAACACAGAAATGTGAGATTCTGGTTTAACGATGATATGTGAAATTTAGGGTTAAGATTAAATTAGTGAGTTCATAAATAATTTATAAATTTGATTCAGGCTATGTTATATATGATTATATATAAATTTGATTCAGGCTATGTTATAGGATAAACCTTGTGGGAATAAATTTGAGCTTAAGCCTAATTTATTTACTAAATAAGCTATGTTGGCTCAAAATAGGTGATGCTATGCCTATGTGCCCATATCTTACTTCCACCCCTAATTGTACCATTATTTGGGTTAATTTCCTTATTTGTTTTATTGTAACCCTTAGATTGGTTTTAAATGATTGGTGGTCTATCTATAGATGTTATGCACAAAGTATTTTAATTTTGTCCTTATGAATACTACTTATTGTTCAAGTTCCCTCACTCATTATATCCTCTCTTTTTTTCTTTAAGTCCATGTTCTTTGGTAAAAGTAAAAATGGAAAAAAATTTCAATTTAAGAGTACTTAATTATAACATATATGATCTCTACAAAACATTAATGTGTGACATTAGATTATTTATTAGTTTATAAATAGTTTGAAAAAATATAAATATAAAACATAAAATTAAGAAATATTATATTTAGGACTAAAATTCACTTCCAAACTAAGTCTATTAGGGATGGGAGATGGAGGAATATCTTAATGTAAAATCCAACTAACTAATTTGGGGAGATTAAAGAAGTTAAATAAATTATTTAATTATAGCACATATTACATTATCTCTCTTAAATACTTTTTTGTCATTATATTATAAGGTTAAGTAGCAAAAATACCTATAAACTTATACTACAAGTGTGTCCAACACCATCTATATTTCAGATGTACAAAATACCCATAAGCATTTAAAATGGGAGAAAAAATGTCAACACCCACACACAAACACACACACACATTACAGTCAAATTTAACAATGTTAGCAATTTTGCTCTCATTTTGAACGTTCGTGGGTATTTTTACACATCCAAAATATATATAGTGCTGGACACAATTTTAGTAAAAATTTATGAGCATTTTTGCTCATTAACCCTATATTATATATAAATTTATAAGTCAAATAAATTAGTTTTTAAAAAATAATAAATATAAGTACTTTAAAAATATTTTATTTAATTTAATTAATTTTTCTAAATTAATCAACTAAATCGTGCTTTTTATTGCTTCATTCTCATTCACGTTCCAAATGTTAAAACATGTTTAGATTAGTTTTTAAAAAATAGTTTTTACAATTTACGATATAAATATGTAAAAATAGTTTTATCTTAACTTATAAAAAATAATTTCTAAAACCACAATTTTATAATTTTTCAAACATTCACTTAATTCTTCAAAATTCATATATAACAAACAAGCGTTAGATGACCCACACCATTAGGTGCAGTGATCACTTAGTAACTTCATAGCCATTAGGCTACTCCCCATAACCGGTTGGATCCGGCCAATGTAATTAAAAACAAAACAAAACAAAACCGGCGTTAGATTCCATAAATTTGTTTGATAGCCCAGCCCTTTCTCTCAAATTTAGAAGAATGGTCCAAAACTGAAATCAGTATAAACGACAAATAATCTATTCATGAAAATGAAAGAAAGCGACCGTTTTGAAAATTTTTGGATAAGCTTCAACTTGCCTCGTTGCGTGCCAGGATGCGCTTCACCCCGGAAAATTTTCAATTATTACCATTAATTTATTATTAATTTAGGTTATTCAGATGATTAAGACCCCATTAATGTCGTACGATTGTAATCCAAATCCATTGAATCTGTGAAATAATGGCACTTTTTTTTTTGCCGGAAAATAATAATGGCACTTTACAGCACATTCAAGAAGATGAATCTTATCTTTTAGATTTTTATTTTCTTCATATTTCATGATTCGCCTTCTAGCAGAGCATCGAAGACGAATCACAATTGGAATTAAAAAAAAAATACAGCCTGACTTTTTTAGTTCTTGCATAAAAGTAAAATATTTTAGAAGATATTTAAGTGTCCAAAATTAATATAAAAAATCAAACATGTAAGAATTTCTTAAAAACACGAGTCTATTTAAATTTAAATTTTGCTCTAAACTTTTCACAAACATTAAAAAAAGTATAAAAGACACCTAATTAAAAAGGTAATTATAAGCACCGAGTGCACATCGTTATTATAAGAATTACATTATTAGATTTAGGTAATTCAAATTCTAATTTGAAATATAATGTTCCAAAATTAAGATTTTTAAATTATGAAAAGTGAGAGTTATAAGTTGGTCTTTATTTTAAATTTATATATATTAAAATAAGAAGCTATTCAAAATATTAAATTGAAAATAAATTAAAAGTGGACAGTTTAAAATCATAGGAACTGTGGTCCTGTGAGTGAATGTGAGATTCCAACATAAGCGCGCGAGTTACATCAAAAGACAGCTCTTCCCACACGAACTAGGCCTAGACCGGTCATTTCTTCAGAATATTTAAGATAATCAACGTTCTAAAATCCAAAGTGGTCACTAAAACGAAATGATCGACTGTTAGATTAAAGATTAATGAGTCAGACTGAGATCGTAACTAACCACGACTAAATAAAAAAATTTGAGTTTTTAAGATTATTAATATAAAATTTTAAAAGAATCACTTTTTTTTATAAAAAAAAATACCCCAACCGAACGGATCGATTTACCGGCTAATTTTCCGTATAAGCCAATACAGGCTTAAGAACATAGAAGATAACAATTAACAACAGTTTATCTGGAAAAAACAACGTAAAGCTTATTTTCCAAATTTATGCAAAAACATCTGCCTAAATTTTATTATTTCTCCTCGGCATTTTTAACAAATACGTACCATTTTTATTAAAACATTTTTCGTTGAAAATAATAGCGAAGGAAAAAGTTGCAAGAACTTTTTTTGACAACAAATTTACCTCATTAGTAACTATCAATCCCCACACGCAAAACATATTGAATACTATTATCTTTTTTAAGAAATACATCGAATCCTATATCAGTCGCTGGTTTTATTAATAAAATTAATTAATTTCAATAACAAAAATGAGTTATAGAATAAACAAATAATATTTTCATGGACTCCATCTCTCAAGTCTCAACTAAACCGTAACTCAACGACCAAAGAAAGCTGTAATTCAACTTTTATTGAGGCTGATCCTGAATAAAACAAAAAGAAAAAAAAAATACCACAGGGCATTCTGACCGACGAACAAAATGCCATCCCACCCAAAAAAAAAACCTCACAAATAAAAATATGATTAATAAATTCAAGAGCCTTTCAAACTTGGTTAATCACCAATCTTCGTACCACCATAAGAACTACCAAGCTTCTTAATTTTATCCCACCATCATGCAGAACATGGACATCATATATATACACACTGATTTTATTTGATAATTATAGATTTATATATTGTCTTATGGCTAACAAAAAAGAAACCAACTTTACCCAAAAAAAAAAAAGCAAAGCGCCACCAACAACTAAACAAGAGACAAACACGCACTCTTGATGAGTTCTCGACGGAACATTACATTCAAATCACTTACGAACGAACAAAGACACAACCCACCCGCATATGCTCACTCATCAGCAAACAGACCAATAGAGTTTGAACACGTAGTCATGTACTGACACGTGGCACATACTCAAATATCAAAGAGACACTATTTACAATCAAACCACGGTGATGTTAACACATACGCAATATCCTTTCCTCAGTTCAGCGGTGCTTGCTCCTGGTCTCACCGCTGTAGAGCCTGCCATCATACAACACGAATCATTTTAGTCCAACCATGAACCGATCTACAACCGTTGATCAGATTCATAAACAGATCTGAGACCGTTAGATTATAGATCCATGTTTAGTAGTCAGGTGAACAATTTATATTGTCAGATCCAACGGTTTATATCAATATTAACTAACACATGTTCAGATCCAACAGTTTATAAATTTTGCTTTCATTCGGATCTAAGAATAAAATTATTTCATTATCCATTTCTTTCGCCATATATTTTTCTGATTTTATCATCACAAACTGCCCCCATGAGCCATGCATCCATAGTCAAAAGAAAGTACAAAAAAAATAAAAAAAATTCTTCAAATTTTTACCCAAAAAATTATTTAATTAAATTTCAAAATAAAAATATAAAATTAAAATGAGATAATTCATAAATTAAATTAGGACAACCCTGATCTATTACTTTAACAACACCGGACTAAAAATAATATCATGCGCATTAGCAAAAGCACCATCAACCAAATACGCATGCAAAGAGTTCGGATGTTCGATACGCATGAGAAAATTTACTTTTTAAAAAAAAACAAATCAATGAGAAATAAAATAAAATTCAAGAATAATATCTGGGCCGTCGGATGATCCAGATCTGCGTTAATAAAACATTCAGCCAACAAAAAAATCTGAGTACGTTCTCAATAATTAATCAGACAAAAAGCACGTATCGTCACGCGCCCTGATAAACCCAAAAAAGGAAGTGAGCTTAGTAGCTTACCAGTCATAGACAGTAGGAGAGTTGGGCAGAGGCTTATCAAACTTTTGAGCACCGATCGTCTTGGTGGCCAAGTTACTGCCAGGATGGAACACACTCCTCCAGACGTTGTCCGCCTTACGCGCCGACACTGGCGTCGTCGGCGTCGTTGGCGTTGTTGGCGTCGTCGACGACATCGACAACGACCTCTGGTACTTGCTTCCTTCTCCTTCCTCTGATAAAAAAAAGACATATTTAACCGTTAAGCTTCAGAAATAAAAGCTTTAATACGAAACTTAATAGAAAGTGTTAGAGATGAAGAAGGAAGTAATTGACCTTTGTTGATTTTCAAGGGCTGAGCTGCTATGACCTTCCTGAGTTTGCCTAGGCCTTGATCGGGTTGAGGCCCCGCAACGACGTCGTCCCAAAGCTTCTCTAGCAGAACCATCTTCAGAATTCAGATAGTTTCTCTCTCACTGCCTCTGGTAATGGGGGATATTCAGTGTGCTTTGTGGAGTGTTTATATAGGAAGAGTGACCAGATGGGGTTGCTTAAAAAAAATATCTGTAACTTTTTAATTTTTTTTTTGGTGATCCGGGTTTTTTTTTGGAGCTTTCGACATCAGGGTGGGATCAAGCATTTTGCTATTTCCAGGTGTGACTCTTTACTTGGGTTTAGCTTTGGTTAAATTGTTTGGAAAATATATGGCAATATCTGTCCACCGTCATAGTTTAAAAATTGTAGAATTTATTTCAATTACAATTATTTTTTTTACCAACCATGATTTACATTAAATATTGATATCATACATCTTTATTCATGATGTAACTTTATGTTTTGCATTTTTCTAAATTATACAAAACTTAAAATAAATGAATAATGGTGGCGCTTGAGTTTAAATTTTAAATTTTTAAAATAAAAAATAATTTTTGAAAAAATTTCTGATACAAAATATAAGGAATTAAATTTTTTTTATAATATTTTTTTTATTTCAATGAAATTAAAACAAATAGATTTTGAGGGTGAACATTTAAAAAAATGGATATAATTTACTCACTTAAAATTTTAAAAAATGACCCGAGTGAGTGGTAATAAGGGCCTGCTTGGGATCTCATTTGGGAGGGGAGAAAGCTCATTTGGAGGGGAAAACTCATTTAACATCTGCAGACGTGTTTGTGAACACATTAGCTTTCACTGGCTTTTAGAAAAAAAACTACTTTTTTTAGAAGCTCATTGAAGTAACTTCTGAATTTTTTTCACTGGGTTTAGAAAAAAAAAACCACTTCTCCTACTGTCAATCCAAACACAAATCACATTAACAATATAACCTTTTTTTTCTATTTAATTTCTATAAAAATCACATTAAAAAAAATTATTTTTTCACTATGTTTCCAAACAGTGACTAAGAAAATGAGAGGGAGTGACGAAGGGGTGGAACCGGAGAGGGGAGACAGGCGGAATCGTGGGGAAGTGGATAAGGATGAAGACTCGGGACGGAGCAAACGTGGGACCCGCGTGATAATATCTTTTTTTTTTTTTGGCCAGTACAGCGTGATAATATCACCTCTAGATTAAGAAGCACCACCTCGGTGCTTTATTATAAATATTTTTAATTTTAGTTGTTTAAGTAAAAATCTGGAATAAAAAACTTTAAAAATATTAAAAATATTTTGAATATTTATAATCAAGAGTCATATTAGTTTTTTTTTATTAAAACTAAAAAAAGATCAATTTATTTTTATATTTTTTATTATTTAAAAAAATTACCTCAGCTCCGTTAGAGTTTCAACAACATGCCAGAGTTGCCGGGTCCCACCCAGCCCGTGGCCAAAGCTTGTTTACATAATGTTAGCAAGTTTACATATCAAATTCACAATTTTCATTTTTTAAGTAAAAATTTCACTTACATTCTCAAGCCATACACAAATTCAAACATTTTGTACAAACAAGTGGGGGTTTCACACCCCACCATTTTGGGAATATTTATTCCCCAAGGAATACTCCGTCAAAATATTCTCATTGGAGCTCGGACTGCAATCTATAGGGGTAATTTTTTAAAATAATAAAAAAATATAAGGGCAAATTGACCTTTCTTTTTAATTTTAATAAAGACAAAAATAGAGCCTAATATCTCTCTGAAATTAGAAATATTTAAAACACTTTTTTATCTTTAAGCATTTTTAAAATTTTTTATTAGAGATTTTTTCTTATTTTATTCATATTAAAAAGAGAAAAAATATTAAAAAACTCGGTGTTAAAAATTTTATAAGTGACAGAACCTGATAATTTTTATTTATAAAAATATATATATATTTTTTGTAAATTTTGTACACAGTGTCGATTAAGTCTTTCACACGAATAAAATTTTAGTGGGAGATTTTCCCCAATTTTCTTAATAATTTATTTGATAAATTATAAAAGTAGTTTAACTTCTTATTTTTATTTCCAGTCAGTTAATAAGGACATATTATTGCAGGATAATTGGTAATTTCTATAATTTTCAAAAATTAAGAGTAAAATGGTTTAATTATAAAAAATATGATACTCAAGGAGTTGTTATTGTAAAACAGTAAAAACAATTTAACTAATTTGGTAGATTATGGAAGCAAAGATTTTTTTTTTCTTGCCATCAAAGAAACAAGATAAATCACTTAATTATTACAAATGTAACATCGTCTCTTTATAACAACCCTATATAGTTTAAAAAAATATATAAATATTAGAAATAAAATAGTTTAAGACATTATATTTAGAACCAATATAATATAAAACTGAAGGAATACAACTTTTTTGATGTTTGGAAAAAAGAGGTTATTAAAAAATACTCCTTCCAATTCTATATATAAATTTTTTTATTAGAGATAATATGTCCCTATGACTATAGTGTATCAATTTATTTTTTTAATCTGAAGGCTGTAACATAGTATTAATATCTACTCGCCCCACCCTCTTAATGAATATATCAATAAAAATGTTTTAAAAAGAAGGGAAAATCTCATAAAAAGGACTTTAAAAATAAATAAAAAATAAAAAATGATGTTACAATTATTCGTAATACTATAAAAGTGTTAATACATGATTTATCCGTTTTGAAATTAAAAAAAATGACACAAATGTCCTCAAAGATATTTTTTTTACAAAAAGAGTAACCCCCACCCTTGTTGGTAACCGGCCAGCGACGGTTGGAAACCGCTGTCATCATACCCTTGCCAACGCCAGAGCTCCAGTAGGAATAATTGTTGGCAAAGTAACAAGATTTGTTAAAGAATTCATGACATTTAATTAAGTTTTAGTAACTTTTGTTTATCAAGTAAACTATCAAGCATTTCACAAGTTATCTTAAGAAATTCATGATATTTGATTATGTTTTAATAATTTTTGTTTGCTAAGTAACATATCTACACTATTAGTTTTTTCACAAATTTTGTTAAAGAATTCACAGAATTTCATTAAAATTTAATAATTTTCGTTTACCAAGTAATAAATCTACACTATCATGTTTCTTACAAGTTTTGTTAAGAAATTCATGACATTTGATTAGGTTTTACAACTTTTATTTACCAAATAATAAATCTACACTATCATATTTTTCATAAATTTTATTAAGAAATCTATTGACATTTTATTAGGTTTTAACAATTTTTGTTCATTTATAAGCCCCCTCCTTCCTCCTCCTCTCTCTACCTCCCTTCTTTCTCTCTCCCCTCTATGTCCCCTATCCTTCAACTATCTTCCTTCAAACTCTTCTATTGAACCAAGCCCAATCTTCCCTCTCTTTTCCCTCTCCACTTTTCACTTTCTCTCTTCATTACTTATTCACTGCCATACAACATTATTCTGTGCCATGGGGTTCTTTGAGAAGCTACAACTCGACGGAGCAACTTTTGACTTTGAAAATAAAAAATGGGTTATTGCTGGAATCCCCTTACTACTACAGAAGGCACTTTTAACAACCATTTTTATAACTTTTAGACGACCGTTTTTAGGGGGACGTGTATGTGAGCTTCATGGAAAGTTTCAAAATAGACAACCATTTTTAAAGCAGTCGTCGTAAGTGACTTACGACGACTGTTTTTTCAAAAACAGTAGTTATATGTCTTTTCTTTTTTTTAAAAAAAAGAGGAGTTTTCGTTTTTTTATTCCCCTTCAGCAATGAAAAAGTACCAATTTCCAGACAACTATTATATTTTGAATTTGGAAAACACTAATCAAATGAGAAATACCATGTCCCTCATAAAACAAATGGACAACTTGCTCTTGCTAAGAAAATGCATCATATGAATGTCATAAGGGATTTGCAATTCTCACACAAACAGGGACAACATTGTGATTCAACAAGAGCACTAACATGAGGGTTTTATAATAAATAGGGCAGCCCCTTAATCAAATAGACTACAATAGCAGTGTAAAACATGTACATCCTTAAATCTTTAATGCTTCATCATCATCATTTTCCAAAGTCTTCTCTAACAAATTCATAGTACTCAATACAAATAAGAAACTAACAGGACGCAAAGTATTGGAGTATGGCAACATAATATACCACTGCACTATGTAAAAAGAAACCTCTACCATCATCTATGTGTTGTAGAAGATGTCCTGACAAAAGGTTTCAAACCAAATTAATGTCTTCGATTGAGTACGGGTCCTGATTACAAAAAATATGTGTGCAAATTAGAGAATAAGTTAATATAAATTAGTCAATTGAATAAAATAATTAACTATTCAATTACAAGAAGAAAAATGAAATTCAGTTGAGAATAAAGAAATGATCACCTGTTCAAAATTAGTAATAAGTCCACTAAAAATGATGTTATACATATATAGCAAAACATAGTAGCCGCACTCAGTATTCCCTGATTGTCGAGGGCACTATATATCAAAAGCAAACGGTAAAAAAAATAAATGCATATGTGAAACGATTGTCAATTAAAGAACTTGAATTTAAATAACTTACTTTCGGTTGAAACCACTTCGTCGAACTACCTTTACCTTCTCGTTTCCCACCCATTATATAATATGTCTTCAGTGCACTATAATTAAAATGAAAAATAGAAGACATTAAAACAATTTAGTAAAGTCAAAAAATCAATGATTTACAAACAAATTAACTTATGTGTTGAAAATGGTTTTTATCTCTTTATCTGGCTTGCGACCCAATGAATCAAACCAAAAGATGACGTTGATTGGGGGAAAGGAACACAAAGACTCCAATGATAACTATAATCACATATATAGATTAAAGTGAGGTTAGATAGCATAATACTTCTTAACAAACTGAATATGTATAAATAGATAAAATTAAGTTACTTTCCCTTCAACAATTGGTGCTAGATAACAAGGCATTTGAGTCTGTCCAATTGAATAGCCCACATAGCTCATCCTATCTTCCAGTCTATGACTATTACGCTTTGATATATAGCCAGGACACAAGAATTCATATACATTGTTGAGCTCTTTTTCAACACACATTTTGTGGAAGCAGCTACCACAGAATTAAAATAAGAAATGACTTAGTGAATGTAGCAACCTAAAAATTCTAAATATCAGTGTATTAATTAAAGTTAAAAATAAAAAAATAAAATCACAGGATTGCAAATGTAACCCATCATATGTCTATCTCCAGCAAAGATAGGAACTCTCTAATATCTTTCTTATCAATTCCAAAATTATACGATATTGTACTAACTACAATCCCACACGACATCTCTAAGTTGATCTTGTTAATTTTTATATGAATATTCTGCAGTTGCGCTATTAAGGGAAACCGTGCCACTTCTTCTTCAGCAACACATAAAACAAAGATTGTAAGTATGATGTCAAAGTTCAAGTAATAATAAGGTGTTTCCTACCATTGCAGGTGCTATCTCTATTTGAACAAGATGTTGAGCCCAAATGATGAAAAATCCTTTTGCCTGACCTAGTTTGGCAACCTCAACATCAGGGAACGGGACGTCTACATCTTCCTCCCCCTATCCAACACTTGTGACATTGACCTTACGTTGATCGTCCTGAATTTGCTTATGATGGTGGGTGGTAGCATGCATGTATACAATAGCTTCGACAACAACACACATGAACGGGACATCTAACAAAAGATAGCAAGGTTCTGCGGCCTCTAGTGAAGGACTAGGGTTGCCATGTCTAATAATCTCTGGGGGATTGTAACTGCCTTTGGTGTTGGGAAAGGTCGGGGATTCCTGTGTACGAGAAATGAAAGAATTAATTAAAATAACTTAAGAAAAAATTTGATGTTATATTAATTGAAATAATTTACAAACTTGAGATCTATGTCCTTCGTCACCCATCTCACCTTGCATACTAGACAACATCATTGACTTCATCTCACCACGTAACTCATGCAATAGCTCGTCTTGAAGCTATTGTTGGAGTGATTGACACATTTCCTCCCAGAGCTCTACTCGGAGTTCCTCTCGAATTCTGGTCGTAAACTCTACTTGGCTCACTTTGTCCATGAGATTGTGAATTTTGTCCAAAGTATCTTAGAAGACTAACTCCCCTAGGCTCCCCTCTAACTTGACCAGGGTGATCTAGCTTCCCAATTGATATTGCTAAGATGTTCATCCTCCCAGTTTGAGTGAAGGAACATTGGCTACTCTGCTCCTCAAGTTCATCCTGTCATGATGCCATAGATAAATATAGATTACTTACATGCATTCTTCTAAGAAAAATGAAACACACTTAAATATACTTTATATTAAATACTCACAATCCTTCCAGCGATGTCAGCAATGATTAGATTGATATATTTTTCTCCCTTCATCCTCCCTGCCTTCCATTTTCTCTGATGTGGGGGAGGAGGCGGTGGTTACACAACAATGCTAAGATCTGATTTGGCTGCTTCCTTCAATTTTTCAAATAATCCTGTATAAGCTTATTCTCCAACTTCCGATAACTCCCACGAGACATGTAATGCGTATAATTGTTTTTAGCTCGCTTCTGTTTATTTGATTCACTTAATTTCTATAAATGAGAATAAAGAAAACTAAGTTAGTGAGTTCAAATAAATGCAAACAAAATCATTCTTACTATGATGAATAAAATATATATACTAGAAATTCAAGATCATGTCGTGATGCCACAAACGACCTTCACTCATATGGCGAAAGATAAGTATATTCTTTGCATGGATCCTTATTTCTCATCAACCCAAATATGTACTTGGTTGTGAGGGTAGACTTAAGATCTTTCTATCGTTAATAAACTTCCCCCATCCAATGCTTGTATATCTACCTCGTGTTAGGGACATCATATGTTTGCTACAAAGTATAACATAACATAGTTATATATGAACCCATAAAAATCAAGATAGAAATGAAAATTCAAGTTTACATACCAGAATTTGTTCCCAAATCATAGCCTTCCTATCCTTTGGTACTTCCTTCCATGAGCAAAATAGAATGCCAACTTTGCTCAAACCCAAATATCCAAGATAGCTAATGAACATGTCTTCTTGTTCACCTACTGGATTCAAATCTACATCAAAGTCCACATGCACCCTCTCGGCTTGTTCCTCATGAAGTTTGACCAACGGTCGCAACTTTGTGGGTCCTCTACCCTTTTTCTTAACAGGTGAGCCCCTTTCATCTGAACTTGAACTTGCCATGTTCCTGTTAAAATAACAAGGTGAGAGAGGATAAGTAAATTGCAATTAAATTAATACTTTAAATAATAAAAAATCTTACTTTATGTGTTTTCCTAAATTCCTTCACAATGATCAATTCTAGCTGCATACTCATTATTATCTACCAATTCTACTTCAGTTGGTAAGGCGGATTTATAGTAAAAGGTGGTGTGTCGTCAAGATTCAAACTTAGATCACCATCCTTTTGTTTTTTACTTTGGAGTATAATGGACAATTTGTTATTTGCAGAATCAGTGACATAAAACACTTGTTTTTTCTGGCTTGCTAGAATGAAAGGCTCCTCTTTATAACCAACTCTATCAAGCTCAACTAAGGTAAATCCAAATTGATCGATTTCAACGGCATTATTGTTAACCCACTGACATTTCAAAATAAAAACTCTCAACTTGGTGTAGCTTATCTCCTATATGTCTTCAATAACTCCATAATAGGCCATGGATGCCAATATGAAATTTTTGTCTTTTCAAACTAGAAAAGTGCATTGCTTCCACTACCACCATCACCCCACTATTTTGCATATTAGTTCTATCATCCTGGGATTTCTTGTAGAAAGAATATCCATTTATATCATAACCACTCTAAGTGACAACTTCAAAAGAAGGCCCCCAAGCTAACTATTTAATAGTCTCAGACACCTTGGTCTCGTGCGAAACCTTTTCCTTGAACCACTCTATGAATGTCTTGTTTTGCTCATTAGCTAGCTGCATGTCATTTTTCCTTGGATAGATCTGCTTTAAACTCTTTATGTGTTCGTCTAAGTATGACTAAACTTCTTCCATATTATTCAAAATATATAAGTGAGCTTGTAACACCTTTTCATGCTGAATATTCTTTACTTTTAAGCCTCGTGTTCCCTTACTTGTACCCTTTCCATGACGAGATTGCACCTTCGACCTTGACAAACATTCTTTGCAAAAGTCCGTAGCCTCTTCAACCATATATCTTTCTACAATTGAGGCTTCAGGTCGATAATGATTTTTAGAATACCCTTTAAGTTCTTCATGTATCGCTCAAAAGGGTACATCCACCTTAGATAAACTGCACCGTATAGCCTTATCTCTCTTACCAAAAGAACAATTAAATACACCATTATATCAAAAAATATAGGAGCAAAATGCATCTATAGTTAGGATGAAATAATATAACCCTCATTTCCCAATTCATCTAACTTTTCAATGTCAACAACTTTGCTATAAATAGCATTAAAGAAACTGCATAACCTTGTTATCTTGCTTTGCACATCATCTTTCATAGTGCCTCTAATAGCTACTGGTAATAATTATTGCATCAAGTCATGACAATCATGGAACTTCAATCCAACTAACTTCAAATCTTCCATTGAGACAAGACTTCTGACATTAGAAGAATACCCTTGTGGCACCTTAATGCCATGTAAACACCCACACAAACTTCTTTTCTCAGCTTTTGATAATGTATGTGCTGCTGGCTCCATATATGCTTTCTTACCATCATCTCTTAGTTGTGGATGTAGCCGCTCTCTTATTCCTATTTCAATCAAGTCTAGTCTCATACTAATTCCATCTTTAGTTTTCCCTGGTAGTGCAAAAGCGTACCTACAAGGCTATCACATACATTTTTCTCTACATGTATCACATCAATACTGTGTCTCACATCAAGACTACGCCAATATGGAAGATAAAAGAAAATTGATCTCTTCTTCCATATGTTCTTCTCACCCCGCAATCCTCTGATTCTTACCTAAAGTGACATTCATTCTTTTCACTCGACTATAGACTTCCTATCTAATTAATGGCTTTGGAGCCATTCCATTCACTGGAAAACCGTTAAAAGTCTTTTTTAGCCTACTGTATGGGTAGAATCGAGGTAGAAATCGCCTATGACCAAGGTAGAACATTTTTCTTCCGTGTTTAAGTTGATCGAAGTGGGTGCTTGCTTCACATATTGGATATTCTTTATGTCCCATCACACTATACCCTGCTAAGTTTTCGTATGTAGGGAAGTCGTTAATCGTAGTGAAAATCATTGCACGTAGCTTAAAGGACTCTTGCTTATATGCATCAAACACATTTACACCATCCTCCCACAACTTCTTTAAATCATTTATCAAAGGTGCCAAGTAGATATCAATATCATTTCCTGGCTGTTTTGGACCAGAAATCATTATAGAAAGCATCACATACTTACGTTTCATACACAACCAGAGAGGTAAGTTGTAAATCACCATCAGAACCGGCCATGCACTATGTGTAATACTAAGAGTACCATAAGGATTGATTCTGTATGTGAAAAGCCCAAGCCGAAGGTTTCTTGGCTCGCTGCCAAATCTGGGATAAGTTTCATCTATTTTCTTCCATTGTGGAGAGTCAGCCGGGCGCCGAAGGTATTTTCCATCACATATTCTCTCATCAGAATGTCATCTCAACTTCTTTGCTTCTTTCGCATTAGAAAACATTCGTTTAAACCGCGGTATGATTGAAAGATACCATAAAACCTTTTACGATTTCCTTTTACTTGTTTCATCACCACAACCAACACCTTTCTTCACTTTGTATCTCAAAGTTTTACATTTCAAACACTCACACAGTCCTTCATACTCCTTTTTTAACAATACGCAATTATTAGGATAAGCATGTATCTTTTTGTACTCCATACCTATCATAGATAAGATTTTCTTTACCTTATACATACGATTTGAAAGTATATTATCCTCTAGACACATATCACACAACAATTCAAGTAACAATATGAAACTACTGTCAGTCTACCCACAAGTTGCCTTTAAGTTGACCAAGTGCAAAATACCTGACAAGTGTGTATGCTTAGTATATCCAGGGTACAAATGTGTCTCTGCATCACTCTGCACGCTATCACATACAGGTGATTGTGCAAAACATTCTACCTCAACATCATGAATCATTTGATCCATTCTATCGTAATCTCCAACATCCAAAACTTCCTTCTCGTGGGATGCACAAGCAGTTATTTCCTCATCATGCCATATCCACCTTGTATACCGAAGATTAATTCTATTACAAAGTAAGTGATCTCTTATATCATCAATATCCCGTTGACTCTCATTTAAACACTTTGACACACGGACACAAATATTTCCCATGTTTACTAGGAGCATTCATTTTAGCAAATTCAATAAACTTTTCCACTCCATTCTCATATTCTTCGCTAGTTCTCAATGCATTCTCAATTCAAGTACATTTTATTGAATAAATATATATAATGGTTAAAATGAATGTGATTGAATTCATTTGGGTAAATAAAATTAATTAATTTAAATAATGTTTTCATATAACTTTTTTATTTTAGTCAACATATCCATCAAGAAGGGTTGCATTGTTTATTTGCACAACTCTAGAACATACCTTACATGAACTTAATATATTTAATCTACAGGAGGGTATGCAAATTTGATTGAATAATTAAATCTATATCATGACACTAAGAAGTTAAATAAGGACAATATGGGAAAATAAGAAAACAAAAACATTCTCTGAATAATTAAAAAATAGGGAACTTTTTGTTCAACAGAAAGTTCATTTCTATCATGAAAACTATAATGTAAGCCCCTACAAGAAAACAGATGTAGCAAGAAGAAGACTTTGTTAATGATATTTCCATTTCCAGGGCACAAGGGAAAGGCTTAGTTGAGTGAAGATACCTATTTGGTAATCAACTTGCAACAAACAATAACCATTAAAAGTATACACTATTCGGTGAGATTGGCAGTAGATTCAATATCACTATTTGTGAACCATACAATCATCAGCAAATTACTTTAACAAAAGGAGTTCAATTACCAAACAAAAAACAGAGTATTCAAATCTTAACTCAGCAAACTACTTCCCTTATGGAAATAGTTACTTCAAAACTGTCATAATATCATGCAGTAAGTTAAGACTTGTACGAGTTCTATAAACTTAATAATCATTTTTAGTTGAGTCATACAACACCATCATCATTCATTTATATCATCAAATTCTTCAGAATAATTTATACAACTTATTCATAAGTTTATCTTTTTCTTTATTTTTGCAGTTTGTTCACATTATCAGATTCTTTATAGTATAACTAACGTATGCTTATTTTAGTTATTTCATAGCATTGTCTTTCTTCAAGTTAAAGATAGAGGAAAAAACAAAAATACAAAAAAGGTAATGTGTGTTAATAAATTAAAACCCAGTAGTATGCTTATTGCATTATCAGATTTTTTGGGAGGTGCAAATGTTAATTAAACTAAAAGCTCATCAATAATAATGTCCACAAACTCATGAATCAAGAAGTTTTGAGAAATTACAAACTATAATTGAAAGTTCCTAGGAAAATAAAGGAGAAAAATGAGTTTTAAGCAAGCAAGTTTAATGAGTTTACGACAAAAGCAAGTTTTAAGCAAGCAGAGCCAGTGTGCAAAGGAGAAAAATGAGTTTACGACACTTCTCAGAGATTCCTTTACTCTTCTAGTCTTTTGGGTTACGCTTCTCTGAGCCTTTGACACACTTCCTGTAGGTGATCTAACTGGAGCATTCAACGATTAGTTTTTGAAGACTAGTCGTTGAATCATTTTCAACGAATGGTTTTATAAACCAGTCGTTGTTTATCTTTGCCAAACTTGTGATAATAATAGGAATGACACATGTTTGAGGATATGTGTTCAAAAGTGAGTCTCTGATCTTCTTGATGAAGAAGAAGAATAAGACAAGGAAGAGGAAAACAATGAACATGAAGAGGAGGAGGAGGAATTTGAAGAAGATAAAGTGGAGATTTGATATTCAAAAACAGTAAGCATGATAAGAAGGAGGAGGAATTTGAAGAAGATGAAGTGGGAGATTTGATATCAAAAGAGTGAACTGATAACCCTGGACGACGAATGGGAGCTGAGTTACAATGACTGGTTTTCAAAAACCATTCGTTGAAAAACGAATAAAAAAAACTAATGGGGTCAGGCAGGCTCGAACTCGCCACCATAGGGAAACTAACAAAGGATCTTACCAACTAGGCAAGAATGCCTGATTGACATTTAACGACTATTTTTTTTATAAAAAAGTTGTTGTTACTCATAATAAAAAAATAAGGGGTAAGTTAGTGCACAAACCCTTAACCTCATGAAAGTTTAACAAAGCCTTTAGCCAGCTGCGCCACGACACAATTCTACTTAAGATTCAACGACTATTTTAACTAAACCAGTCGTTGTAAATCTAACAATAAAAAACAAAATCAGACAGATGAGAAAGGCTTGAACACGTGACTGCTTGGATAAAAACCAAATGCTCCAGCCAGCTGTGCCATGATATATGTTGTGCCAATATTTAACGACTTTTTTTTTAAAAACAGTTATTGATTCTCTGAAATAATTATTTTTTTTGGCTTAGCTTTCAATGACTGTTTTTTAATAACGGTCGTTGAAAGTATGTTTTAATGACTATTTTTAAAAAACATTCATTGATATTTAAAACAAAATTTTGAAAATGCCACCACCTCCTTTCTAACTACCGTTTTTAAAAAACGGACGTAAAAAGGTGTCGTTATATCTACTTTTTGTAGTAGTGCCTTGCGAGCATCGTTGAAGCCTATATACATTTTCTATGCCACAGTTGTCGACAAAACACCACTACCTCAAGACAACAACGACATCTTTGAGATATATGAGTACTGCTCCATAACAGGGGTGGGGTTGGGGGTTGCTTTTTAAAAAATATGTGAGAGGGCATGTAATGGCCTAAGAGCGTGATATTTTTTTTCATCTGCAATAATTAGTTAATTAATCACACGCAAGTTTAAAAAATAAGGAAAAAAGAATTGAAATGGTCATGAGATTAGAATAAATTAATTGTTTCACTCTTAATTAATATTTTAATTATTTGTTTGAATTTTGTTTCCAAAGTGAATGATGGTCTAATAGAACTTGTGTTGCTGCTTTATCTTTGTGTCTTGGATTCAAAACCTCCCTCTATCATAAAAAATAATTTTATTTTGTTTATACACTATGAGATTACCATAAAGAAGGAGGAGGAGGCGGCAACAACAACAACAATAAATAAATAAATAACTCATAAGATCAAATTTTTATACATTCCCTCGTTCTTCCTTTTTTATATGTCTGTAAGAAATAGTTTAGTTAGTTGTATTATTAGGAATAATTGGGAATATTTTGTATATAATTAGTTAGTTGGGATGTGTTGTATTTCTCAATACTGCACCGTTTCACCTGGATATTAGTAAACAAGGTGTATAAATAGGTAGATGTGATAAATAGAGTTGTATGCAATATTTCTATGTGTTGATCAATAAAGTATTATTCAGTTTTCTGCCCATATCTGCATATAGGTATAGAGTCTAATGAGTTTATTCATGGTACCAGAGCCATTGGTTCAATCCACTTGAGCCAAGATAGCCCACATATGAAGCCCAAGTTTACTCCACTATACAACATCTGAGATGACCCACGTTTACTCATTTGATCACTACTTAAATCGACTGAAGTTTTTCGTGTACTAGAACTTACTACCGTCCCGGACACACATCGACTGATCTTTTCCAGAATCCGGTACCTATTTTCTGATTCTTAATCAAGATGCCCGATCTTATTTTTTGGTGTTTTTTGGCCTCCACTTGTCAGGTTGTTCCCAATCTTGCATGATCTGTATCCCCCCCAGAGTCACGGAACCTTAATCTTTTGGCCGTCGATTTGGCTTCCTCTATATTAGTCGGGGAGATCCATTCTTGTTCTAGTCGATCTTGAAAGTTGATGCTGCTTTCTTGATTGCCAAATCTGTTGAGGATGCCAGAACCACGTACTCGTCATCCAACTATCATTTTGTTGTCTTCAACATTGTTCAAGCTTGTTCGTCGACAGCCGCTCGCCTCTTGCCATCTCACCATCAATTGTCGCCATCTCTAGTATTCCTTTGTTGTTCTCTTGTTTTTGCTTCAAACCGATTTTTGATGGCCTCTGAGAAGCTCACAGCCAAAGGTTTGCCTTTCTCCCATCCACTTTACCTTCACCCCTTTGACACTTAGAGCAAATCGATCATCACTCATATTCTTGTTGGTACTAAGAATTATACCATTTGAAGTTGTGCCATGAAAATAGCCTTATTGGGAAAAACAAGCTGGGATTTGTGATTGGCACTTGTGCAAAAGAGTCTTAGGATGTGGCTTTACATGATCAATGGGAACGATGTAATGTCATCGTCCTCTCATGGCTATTAAACTCTGTCTCCAAAGAACTTACTAATGGAGTTATCTTTTTTCAAAGTGCTCAGAAGATCTGGAATGACCTTAAGGAAAGGTTTAACAAGAAGAATGGAGCTCGTATCTTTACCTTACATAGAGAGATTGATTCCCTCAGGCAAGGCACTACTTCTATTTCCTCTTATTTCTCCAAGCTAAAAGAACTTTGGGAGGAGTAGTATGCCCTTATCACTCTTCTTGCCTACACATACCCCACTTCGACAGCTTATAATGATATGATCCAGGAGCAAAAATTACTCCAATTTTTTTATGGGACTTACTGATACTTATCATCAAGCAAGGAGCCAAATTTTTTTGATGACTCCTCTACCTACTGTAAATGACGCCTATGGGATGTTAGTCCAGGACAAAACCTAGAAATCCATTGCTGATCATGAAAAGGCTCTCCCCACAGAAGGCATTGCCATAACAGCTCACAGCCTTGGTCGAGGCAGGGGCAAAAGAAAAGGTGATAATGGACTAGAGTGTACCCATTGTAATAAGAAAGGACACCTGAGAGAAGTTGTTACCAACTTGTCGGCTACTCTCCTAATTTCAAAGGTAATAAGGGAAAGCTAAACAAAGAATTTGCTAATATAAGGATAGACTCTACTTGGGAACCAGAGGCACATACAAATGCTGGCAGCACAGTAGCACCAACATTCTCACAAGCATAATATGAAAAGATCCTGGAACTGCTATAGAAGGACATTGAGACCACAGTTTATTCCCTTATTGGTAAAGGTCTGACTACTCTTATAAATTGTTATGTTTTGTCTAACAATTGGATATTAGATTCAGGAGCAACTATTCATATGGTAGGAGACTTGAACATTTTAGATAGCTATAAGTCATATGATAGACCAATTAAATCCATAAAGATTCTTGATGGTAGGCATGTAGAAGTCACTCACATAAGATGTGTTAATATTGTAGATAAAATCTGGTTAAATGATGTCTTGTATGCTCCTGACCTAAAATTTAACCTCATTTCCCTAAGTTCATTATGGAAAATAAATGTATAACTACCTTTTTTCCTTAACTTTTATCTTTTTCAGGACCTTCAGGGTGGGAAGATGAGCCTAACCGGTAAACTAGTTGGCAGTTTATACATTCTAAAAGTAGTAAAGAATTATCATGTTGTTGATGTCAATGTAACTCAAAATAGGACTCACAAGTTGAGCATTGATAATGTAACTTTGTGCCATAAAAGACTTGGGCATGCGCCCCTCTCCATTATTTGACATTTGGATTTTGTATTTAATTATTCTGATTCCACTAATAAAGCATGTGACATCTGTATTCAGTCAAAGCAAACAAAATTTTCTTTCTCACCTAGTTGTATCAAATCCCATACATGTTTTGATTTAATTCACCTTGATGTTTGGGGCCGCTATAAGACTCCAACACATAAGGGCTTTCAATATTTTTTGACTGTTGTAGATGATTTTTCATGAGCAACTTGGATTTTTCTTATACGCCATAAAAGTGAGGCTATGACACACATTAAATTTTTGTTACTTATGTTATGACATAATTCCACACACAAATCAAGCGCATTCATAGTGAAAATGGATCTGAATTTTTAAATACAAAATTAAAGTTGTTTTTCCAAGAAAAGGGCATGGTCTATGAAACATCATGTCCCTACACTCTGGAACAAAATGTGGTGGTTGAGCGTAAACACAGAACTATTATGCAAGTTACTAGAGGTTTATTACTGTAATCTGGTGTTCCTAGTACATATTAGGGGGAATGTGTGCATATGGTTTCTCACTAGTTAATAGGATTCCTTCTAAAGTACTTGGATTTGAAACACCATATGAAAGGGTATATGGAACTAAACCTAATATCTCCCATCTTAGGGTATTTGGCTTCTTAATCTATGCTTTTGAAACATGTTGATAAATTTGAATCCAGGGCCATTCTGTCAAACCCCTCATTATTTTGACATTTATCAAAGCATTAATGCATATTTCAATGGGCATATAGAAATAGTACAATATACTGATACAATATTCTAGATTACATTATAGAATAACCTACAGGGTTTATACATATTCAACTACATAGAAAAATTAATAGATAATCAATGACAAATATTCGTGTCAGCACCGGTTCTTCTATTGCTGATATATGCTACTTTACCCTCTGAGCCGTTTCTTCTAGCTAAGTAAATTTTTAATTTATGAAAAAGGTGAGATTCATAAAAATCTTATTAGTAACAGAATATCAATCATATAAAATGTAAAAAGTAAACATGTAATGCAACATTTATCATGATATAGCAATCAAAATGCCAACACCTATCCGACAATGCTCAGGAGCCAAATGATGATTTTGTCCGGATCAAAATGATCATCTATTCCTGAATTGCACAATATCATCTCATAATGTGATCACAACAACAACTTAGAGCAATCCTATACCTGTCCGTACTTATCATAACTTAGAGCAGACTAATACCTATCCATACATATCAAGCTACTCAACTGGGTCCACCTGATTACATGGTACCCTAAAGGTTCCATGGGGTGGTTTAACTCATTACCCATACCCAAAGAGTTTCAACACCACAAGCAATGCATTGAACAAATCATAGAAATTATTGCATATTAACATTCACATAGAATATGAAAGATAAAGTTACTACCATGACTCATTTCCAATGCCTAGCTACTATCGGTCCTTTAATGTTTCAACCGGTTCAGCAATTATTAGATCCTATAATTTCCAAAGTAAATGCAAATGAGTTACTACTCATTTATACTTTATTCCAAAATTTATAAGTTGGTTATCTTAACCCAATATCGCATATTTACCAAAATGCCCTTGGGAACCCGGTTCAGCCCCGATATTTTGTACTTTTTGAAAAATTATAACTTAAGCCCATTCTACATATTTTCACGTGTACATCTCATATTTGACCTTAGAGTAGATCAATTCCAACTCAAATTATAGTTTTTCCCTTGACAACCCTAACTTGGGGTTTTAGGGGCAAAATTGTCATTTCACAATCTAGGACTTTTCACACTTCGCACTCAACATGACCCCTACATAATTTTTCCTTTTAAACACCATGAAACCATTAGAATCATGAAATTATAAATCTATACCTTATTCTCCCCTTTGGCCAAAAGTTGTAGGAAATTGGGGGAAAAATCATATTTTCATGATTGTAGCTCCTAGAACAACTTCTTTCTACTTGTATTCCTTTGTTTAGCCATTAATTCTTAAATTTAACATAATCAATGGAAATTTGGGTAGAATTTCTCCTTAGAAAATGAACATCCCAAATTTTACAAAAACTCTATAAATAGTCCAATAACCAGCCAGAATACAGTCACAACTCAGTTTTTGGTAAGAATTTCAGAGTTGGAGTAACTTACGTCACTTCTTCTTCTTTCCTCCCTCTTGGCCGAAATGTTACCCCTTTCTTCTTTGATTTTTTTTTCTTGTTGAATGACTAATCCAAGAGAGTAGGGAGGTTAAGAAGAGATTACTTGAGCTAAAACATAAGATTGAGTAGAGATTTCAGCATACTTACCTTATATTTGAGCCTTGAACCCTCTTCATTCCTCCTCCTCTTCTTTCTCTCTAGTTCTCTTCCCTTCCTTCTTCTCTTATTGTCTAGGATGACTTGGCCTCTTAAAATAGGCAAAAGAGCATAATTTTTTGGAGTTTTCTAGTGTCTTATACATGGCTTTATCTTATTAGTCCTCAATTAATTTATGGCACATGCTATATTTTAATTACATAATTAATTATGTAATATTTTTCCATGCACAATCTGTACAATTTTACTTCAATTATTACTAAAAATATATAGATTTTATTTATTTCATCAAAATGACCATTTTGCCCTTACAATTTCTTCCATTTTCGCAATATTTAAGAAATTCTGCAGAATTGTCCTCAAACTTTGAAAATTCATATATAATTGTATAGATATTCAATTGGGGTGGTTATAAAGGTTATATGACCCATATTGAGTCTAGTTTTAAGAAAAAATATAATATTTAGCCAAATAGAAGCACATCATTCCCAGAACTTTTATTTTTGAAGTCTGCTCTTGAAAAACATCAAATTCACTGGAAAAAAAATCAAAAAATCAAATCTCCTTGTATACAAATCTAAAAATTTCATATAACCTATCAAATTAAATTTTATCATGTCTACTTTTATCCTGAAAAGTTTTAGAATTTTTAGAAGTCATTTACTAATTTAAAAGTGTCACACAATCTGACTGCCTCATCAGGAAATACACCAACTATTATATGTAACAACTAATTTGTTATGTGTGACTTCTATTGGCTTTGTTTTGCCACTTTACATACTTTTTTATCATGAAATATCATAATAGATAAATGATCTTAGTGATCAAAATTTGGGACATTACACATTCCATGTGTTTTTCTAGGCTACCATGATAATACAAAAGGTTATTTGCTTCTTGACTTACATCGCAGGACAACCTTTGTTAGCATGCATGTTAAATTTGTGAAAAATAACTTGCCCTTCTTAGACACTCAAATTCATGAGCAAGGGGGAGTGGAAAAACACCTCAAGGAAATGTTTTGGTTTGATCCAGAACAAATAAAGGTAAACAATGAGCAATTTGATATGTCTGCCAATACTGTTTCTGTTTCTCAAAACCTACGTAGCAATGCACTAGATGAACTTAGAGAGAATGAGAGGGATAATGGGAATGCTCCACAAGTCCCTTCTTACCCACTACCATTAAGGGAGAGAAGGCTTCTAATATGGTCTGGTGATTATGTTTGTTTTGTTTTGTTTCCTGAAACTGTGTAGTCAGGTAAGTGTGCTTATCTCATTCAAGATTATATTACATACAATAACATTTTATCATATTATTTGGGTTTTCTTTACTCTATTGATTCTGTGACTGAACTAAACAGTTATGAGGAGGCTATTAACAATGATGAATGGATTAAAGCAATAAGAGTAGAAATGAAAGCTTTTGAAAATAATAAAACATGGGATTTGATCCCTTCACCTAAAGGAAAGAAAGCTATTGGGTACAAATGGGTGTATAAAGTTAAATACAATTCAGATGGTAGTATAGATAAGTATAAGGCTCGATTAATAGCAAAAGGTTATAACGAGAGGGAAGGGATAGACTATCATGTTACGTTTTCCCCAGTTGTTAAGATGCTTACCATTTGAATTGTATTAAAGCTTGCTACATTTTAATCTTTGCCATATGGATATGCATAATGCATTTTTGTAAGGGGACCTTCATGAAGAGGTTTATATGAAAATCCCATAGGGTTTTGATAAACAGGGAGAGTACGTAGTATGAAAATTGAAGAAGTCACTGTATGGCTTAAAACAGGCCTTTAGACAATGGAACAAGAAGTTGTCTGAAGCCTTGCGTAGAAATAAGGTTGTAATACATATAGCCGCCAACAACCCCTTCTTCAATGAGAGAACCAAGCACATAGAAATAGATTGTCAATTTATTAGAGAGAAGTGGAGCAGAAGATAATAGACTTGAGCTATGTCAAGTCAATTGACCAAGAGGTTGATTTGTTAACAAAGGTTGTTGCAGGGTATACACAAAGGAGACTTTTCAGCAAATTGGGCACTGTTGATATGTACAGTCCAATTTGAGGGGAAGTGTGAGAAATAGTTTAGTTAGTTGTATTATTAGGAATAATTGTGAATATTTTGTATATAATTAGTTAGTTGGGATATGTTGTATTTGTTAGATTGAGTTTCACCCAAGAGGGATGTGAATTGGGTGAAGCTTTTAAAAAAAATTTAAGTAACAGACTGAAATGATAATAGATAAGGTAGAAGAAGATAACACCGATGTATACTGGTTCAGTCCAACTATGACCTATGTCCAGTTCTCTAGAGTGTCTCTGAGTTTCCACTATGCTTCCAAGAGTTATCAGGTTCTTAGAAAACCAATTATAATCGTATCAAGTAGCGGGTGATCCTAACCTGAACTCACTCCCCCTTACACAATGTAATCCGACACCCACACTCAAGGTCCCATTACCTTGAGATATTTCTGAATTGAGAATGAATAATGGACTCTCTCACAGAGCTAATTAATTATCATTGAAGTACAAGAGATTATCAGACATAGAGAATTGAGTAATGAATGATGTTGTGCAGAATAGCTTCGTTAATCTTTTCGAATTGAATGCTGGAGTATTTGTAGATGAAGCTCTTTAATGACCGTTGAAAGTGTTTGAGCTAGCCGTTAGATTGATCTTCTAGTCGTTGGAGGATTTCGACGTTTAGATCATTTCTACATTCTGAAGCATTAAATTCGTCAGACACTTTAGGTATAACCTTTCTTCTGTCTATTTTTCTTCCTTCTGACCGTTGAAAGTATAGCCTTACTTCTTTCTGTCTGGTTTAAGCATTTAATGCTTCTGACATTCAACGGGAATTTAAATTTGCCACCATAAAAGATATCTTTGTTCTTCTGAAACTTATACATATATATCATTATCAATATTGAAACAATGTAAAGTAGTATAAGTAAGTGAGAATCAGTTGATATTGGAAGAATCAGAGGTAAGAAGATTGATTTTACTGGAATCGCTAAAACTTCACTTGGGTGATTGTTATATCACTCGAGTAGAACATCACTCACTTGAGTGACTCTTGGTTCACTTGAGTGGAAATGCTAGAGCACTCTCTAAAACCGGAGAAGGTCACTTTCAGAGTTTGCGAGTTACAACTTATCACTTGGGTGATTGTATTTAACTCGGGTGAAGTTGCTGATGTAACTTTCTAAACTGATGTAGGTGACTTGCTGAATCTGAGAATGAGAGCATTTCACTTGAGTGAGTAAAAATGTCACTTGAGTGAGGCTCCTTCATAACCTTTAAGAAAACCAGCGAGTGACTTTTGAAAATGGTGAGTTGAGATCAATTCACTCGAGTGATAATTCTGTCACTCGAGTGAGCCTTCTCCATAACCTTTGAAAAACTAGCGAGTTACTTTTGAAAATGGGAAATGAACATAGTTACTCGAGTCATTACTTATTCGCTCGAGTGGCTCCTCAACTAAACTCTCAGAAATTCTGTGGGTGACTTGCCACAGGTTGCAAGTGATCTTATGTCACTCGAGTAAAGCCTTAGTCACTCGAGTGGCTCCTTGTCTCACCTTCAGAAATGTTAGCAAGTGACTTTCGGGTGAGTGCAAGCTATCTCTTTGTCACTCGAGTGAACACTTTGTCACTAGAGTAGATCCTTGTCTCACCTTCTGCAGAACTCACGAGTGACATGCAAACTGATACAAGTGAAACATGGTTACTCGAGTGGTCACTTATCCACTCGAGTGAAGTCATTCTAACTTTCAGAGTTCTGGAAAGTGACTTACTGATTTAACGCAGGTGAAATCATATCACTCGAGTGGCCACTTATCCACTCGAGTGATCTCTTCATAACTTTCTGAAATTTAGCAAGTGACTCGCAGAATCCTTACAAGTTGAAATCCTTCACTCAAGTGACTTCTCCATCACTTGAGTGATCTTTTATGATTACAGTAAGATGAATGCCTTCTGATCTAAGTTTTCACACTCACTTCTTCAAACAATTTTAATCACTCAAATCCTTTCTGAATTTACTTGAATCATAAGATATTTATTGCTTAATCAAGATTTGTTATCATCAAAATATATTTGAGAACCAACAGTATTTCTCAATACGACACCGTCTTACATGGATATTAGTAAATATGGTGTTATAAATAGGTAGATGTGATAAACAGAGTTGTATACGATATTTCTATATGTTGATAAATAAAGTAATATTCAGTTTTCTGCCCACATCTGCGTACAGGTGTAGAGTCCAATGGGTTTCTTCAATGTCAAACAATGAACATTGAGTAGAGAAGCTTCGCGACTTTGAAATTTGAAACCTAACGTCGCTCCCCTTCCATAATCTTTTGTGATTTGTGCTAGTCGGTGGCTTGTATCTTTGTTTTTTCTATTTGCCTTCCTTTTCCTCCCTTGTTTGGATTTCAGTTTGTTGCTCCTACCTTTTGCTCTGTTAGGAATTTTGGTTTTTCTCTTCCCCCGATTGTTTTTTGTGGGTGTAAGTTTAGTTTCCCATGTATTTGCTTCTTCGACTATGTCTCTATTTCTTCTGTTCACATGTATTATTTTTCTTCCTCTATAATGATTGTGTAAATCATTCTTTAGGGATTTGTGTGTATATACACACGCACACATACAGACACAGATGTATGTATATACATACGTACGTACGTACGTGTGTGTGTGTGTGTGTGTCATAGACCAAATTATAGATTGAGATAATCTTGAGTGCCCATTAGGTGTTTAGTGGAATGCTTAAATGAAAAGAAACTTGTTCAAATATATGCTCCTAAAGCATTATCGTGGTAAAGAGAAATTTGCATAATACTTGGCATGATTGTGATTAAAATCTTGTGTATTGATAAAACATTAACGGATTAAGATGATGTTTGGGAGATATGGTTTCTAGTTTGTGAACATAGATGTTTCTTTATGAGTTACTTGGCCTTCACTCAAAGTTATTGGCTCTTCTTCCTTTCGATTATATGAGCATTCATGCATGTAATTGCTAGATTTAGGAATTCTCATACCGAGATGATTCTATATTTTGAAATGTTTAGTGAGCTTCTATGAATTGAGAACGGATTTTGCTGGTTGAAGGTGATTCAATTCCATGCATGCTTGAAAATAGTTTTTTTGATATCAGAAGACTGAAAACATAATACTGATTACTAAAAGTAGTATTATTAGTCCTTGACACACTATGGTTAAATTCTAGCTTGCTTGACATTCATGGGCAGATACTCACACTTGATATTCGTAGGATTCATTGTCATGCTTGTTATTTGTGGGTCTTGTACATGAGCTTTTTTCGTGGCCTCGTGCTGCGATTGTTTGGTTACTTATCCTCGTTGACTATATGCGCACATTTGTGTTTATAGCCTTGAGCTACACTTAGTTAGTTATCCTTGTAGATTATGTGTCTTCAATTGCTAACTGTTCTGTTGAAGTCCTAAGTAAATATAAGATTTGATATTTACTATTTTTAAACTGAATCTATTAAACATATATGGTTTTTATTTGGTTTATAAGCTTTTATATGGTTTCAATTTATGTCTATGATTTTATACCTTTAAAAGTTGAAATATCGAGCACCATGATTTTATTTTTTAAGGTTAAGTCTATCTAAATTATTTTCTTTAATACTATACTTATTTTTATACATGGGACGTTATTCACTAAAAAAATATTTTGATCTTAGATAGTATAACAAACCATGTAGCTCTGCTCATCATTGATGGGGTTTTATGTTGAATTGAAGTTGAAGCCTGATCCTAAACAATCCTACTTTCTATGTAAAATTTAAATTTGTGTATTATATTTTGTAAATCCTTTTCCACTGCTCCTTGTAAACTATAATTAAGATCTTTCCCTTTGTGATATATGTTGTATATTTGTTAGTATGGAGTATAGATCCTTTTGTGGAATTATTGGTGAATACACTATTGTAGAGCTTTTGAGAGGTCCCAACTATAAAGGAGGTTCTAACAAAGTTTTCGTAGATGTCCCATGACTCGTGTAATGTAAAATGTATAACATTTTATATTATGTATCGTAAATATGGCTGTAGAAGAATTTTATACACATACAAGGCTAAAAGGGATGAGGGTTTTTTCATATTTAAAGCTAATCACACTTTAATTTTTGGGGCGTGATAGGATATTTGTGTTATTTTTTTTTAATTTTAAAAAAGATAAATAAGACTTACTATTTTTATGATATTATGAAAATTCTAAATATCTTTTTCTATTTTTAAAGTTCTTTTTTCATATTTTTCTTAAAAATTTAGCTACATTTTTCTATATTTCTGATCAATTTTAATAACTTTTTATTTACATAAATTAATTATTTATATATGAAACATAAAATAATTGGAGAGGGTGGAGGGAGTACTAGTAGGTTGGGGATTGTTTTGCCCGCCGCATACACATGAATGCGCACAATTATTTGCATGCTTTGTCCTTTCTGCTGTGTGGGACCCGCAAGTAGCTCCGTAGGGCCCACCCTCCTAATTTTGATAATTTAACCTGCGATTCATCCCATTACGTGAAGGCAAGGGTCGTTAAAAATTAGAGAAAATTTCACCAAAAGAACTTCCAAAAAAAAAAAAAAGACGTAATGGTTTTTCTGGATATTCATAATATTATAAAAATGTTAATATTTGATTTGATCCTTTTGAAATTTAAATAAAATAACATAAATGTTCTTTTATAATATTTTAAAATATTACCCCATCGGCCAAAAGAATTATTTCACAAAGAGGTAGAGGTGAAATTTAAGCCCTACCACTTGTTTGCCCAAAAAAAATATTAGCGGCCATTACTTTTCAATACCCGTTAGGCGAACAAATATATATAAGTTCGCTTTTATCTTTAACTAAAGCTAGTTGATAAGTATTGTGAAAGGTAGACATTTCATTAGATTTTATTAAAAAAATTTAATTTGATAAATAAAAATTATTAAAATTTAATAAAATATCATAAATTCTTTAATAAAACTTGTGAATGATATGATAATATAAATTTTTTAATTGATAAATAAAAATAATTTAAAGATAACAAAATATATTGAATTACTTAATTTTTGAATGGGTTTGAATTAAAAGTGAACTTTTATATATTTGTTTGTATAACATATATTAAAAAGTATTAGTAGTCACCATATGCTTAGTAGCCTAATGATAGGATATTCCCCTTATTAGTGGGAAATCACGGATTTGATCCCATCTGTTGTAATTTAAGCTATTAGTGCTTGTCATTAGAATGAAAAAAAAAAAAGTATTGGTAATTCAATGCTTTTTGGCCACCAATGCATTTTTGGCAAATAAGTATTGTAAGAGCTTTGGCAGCAGGTTGGTCACTAGAGCTATAACTCCAGTAGGGAGAGATCACTGGCAATCGGCCGGCCATCAAAGATTCGACTGAATTTTCTTAAAAAAAATAATAGGGTATTTTTGTTCTTTCTTATAAATTTTAGAAAGGACATATCAAGTACTTGAAATATACGAAATCTTCTTAAATATGCAATACATCTTTAAGGGAAAATTGTAGAAAATCCCTCATTACAAAATTTGTTATTCAAAGGTGCCTAAAATTTATTTGAGAAATCTGGTGCAACTCTACTTTATCTCTCCATAACCTATCTTTAGCTATATGCTAAATAAAAGCATTTATACATAATTAAATATATGTTGTATATAGCTGAAGAAGAATTGCACCTATCTAATGACATGGGTCCTTATATACTTTTAGATAATAAATTTTGTAATGAGATTTTTCCACAACTTTAGGCATTTTTTACTTAAGATCCAAATAAAAAGGACATGGTTTGGGGACAATTGTTTAGATGGAGCTGATCCTCGCCCACCTACTCTAGTTCCATGCCGAAGAGCCTCGAAATATATTTCTCTTTAATTGATGAGAACTCCGTATGTACAAACGTAGATGGGGTGGAATTATATTAATAAACCGTTTAGTTTGATTATATGAGAGAGAATTATATATAATCTTAATATAATAGTGTGGTTATAGTATTTAGTTAGATGTATATAATATAAAGAGGACTACATTTTATAATTCTGATTACATTATTTGATATAATCAAGATGACACTGTTATAACTGATGAATGAGGATGCATGCATCCTGTATAATGGTGTTCAGTATTTTTCCGTCTCGAAATTTTTGAAACGAGAAAAATTCGGGATCTGGAAATATTTTTCGGGATCAGGATCAGGAATGAGACTTCCCGATCCTAACTTTTTCCCGATCCCATATATGTGTGTGTTGTATACACACACACACACACATACATTTTTTAAAAAAATATTTAAGAAGTCAAGATCAAATTTAAAGAGAGTGTGAAAATCTCTAACACCCTCAAGATAATATCTATTCTTGTAGTTTATTTAGTTAATTTTATTTATTATTTATTAAATAATTCTTATTTTTTGTTCTTGTCCTTGTGCTTTTTGTAGTTGAATTGACAACTTTAAGTATGTATTGGACTAATTATATATTTGTATTGGACTAATTTGATACAATATGATATTAAAAAAATTATATATTTGTCTTAGGTTAAAGGAAACACAAAAAAAAGTAAATACATTATTTTTTTAAAAAAGGAAAGGGATGGGGATCAGGAATGAAAATAATTCCCGAACCCTTCTTGGGATCGGGATTGAGAACGGGATTTCCTGATCCTGTCTCGTCCCGAAAACACCCCTAATCCTGTAATCCAGTGAAACTGACGCTATTGCCATTATAATTTTTTTAATTAACTAAAGTGCTAACCCATAAATGTGGTTAATATTAAATAATTTTAATTACCACCATTAAATATTAAAAATAATTAATAATATAAAAATTTAGAAAATATTCCCCCATTCAAAAATTTAAAAAATTATATTCAACTGTTAAAAAATATTAAAATATCTCATTAAAATAATATTCTCATAATTAAATATTAAAAAATTAACGTAAATCCAACCAATACATTGCATAATATTTTCACCATTAAATATTAAAAAATTACTATAAACCTAACATATACATTATTATATATATAGAAATGGATAATTTTGTTCCTTACTATATTATTATCATACATTCTCATGTTTGATGTAATCAAACCAAACGTTTTTATACATATGCATAATTTTTCTTTAATAACGAACCAAATAAATTATATAATTATCATTAAATTACATTTTATTACATTGTATTCCATGTATTACTTCTAATTTCATAAACCAAACGGCTCCTAAGTGATTTTATTTTAAATTTAGTATTAGTAAAAAAGTTGTTTACCATTCTTTATACTGGCTTGTCACGCCACAAGTCCGTGACACTCACTTCTTTGTGAAATAGCTCATCATCCATTTGTCTTTTTCTGCAAACCACTTCTTCAAAAGTGTTCTTTGCAGAACCGTTTCCAAAATAAAATAAAAAAGGTACACAATCAAAGAGGCGTCAAATTAGGAAGCCAGGCTGAGCATTAAAGTCCAGAGAATAGTTATATAAAGACAAATTATCAAAGCCCAAGTCAGATCATAGAAGCCTCGCTGAATTGTATAACATCGAATAAAGCTTTTTATAGACAAAATTAAGCTGTTGTTGTTTTAGAATAAAAGACTAAATACAATTTATAGAGATTAGCTAGTTGAAGGTAGCATAGAACTAAAATCTTTGAAGAGAAGTACTCCGTACTCAAAAGGGGGAATATATATACATGATTAAAACTTCAATATTTATTTAGTAACTTTGGTGGGCTAAAAAATAGACGCAATTGTTAACTTTATTTTAACATGAGATTAGATAAGCTGTTAAAATCCATTCACATACCAGAGGGTTGCAAGTTTGTTTGATCTAGCCATTAAGAGGATGATTTTGCATTAAATCATTATTGATGAGATGCAAATTACTTGTGTGTTTATGTGCATCCATGCATACACAATAGATCCAAAGGCTCTTTATGTTTTTAAAATACTCTAACACCTTTGCTCACCCGGAATTTTCCTACCCTCCCATCCCAAATATAGGGCATTTTTTTAAAAAAAAAATTGTCGGTTAATAATATAAGTCACTTAATGAATCATTAATAAAATTTTTTTAAATATTACCCATATTACAATTTATTAGGGAAAGATATAAAGTTTAATATAACGTGTGTTTATGCTTTGTTAAATATAAGTAAAGTTAGAAAAATGATTTATTTTCAAACAAGGCTGATAAGTTAATTTGGATAGGAGAGAGTATATTTAAAGCCCAATGTTTTTTTCACGCTATTTGAAGCCTAATTATCATAATGATAATCTTATTTTGTGAACTCGTCTCTTGTTTTGACAATTATATTGCAACACATTATTAGGCCTCATAGTTTTTAAACTTCACATTAATGCAAAAAAGGCCTAGTTACATGCATTTCAAGCCCAAAATAAAACTATCAAGCACAAACAAATGATTCATCAGCCAATGTTAATTTTGCGGGACTTCTAGTGTTGACGCCTATCCTAATTATATATATAGATTAGTTTTGCAAAATATAGAAGATTTGTTCTTGTTATTTTATCTTCGTTTTGCCAGATATACACCAGTACCTCCTATGCTTATTATAAGCAATTAATAATAACTTTACATAAATTAATGAAATTAAATCAATTAAAATTTATTATTTTTTTAATAAAAATTTAATTAGGAAGTTTAATAGTTAGTTAGGAATAATAAATTAAAAATTAATACTTTATACAAAAACATGTTAAATTATGAAACATGATGTCTTGTAATTATGCCTGAAACCAGCAATCTTTTCATCATTTTCTCTTGTAATTCAGTGGACTAATACATTACCAAAAAATAGTGGAGTAACCATGAAATTTAATGATTTCGTTATCAAATAGTTTGTCTCTAATTGATTAGCAACAAAATACCGTTGCTGAATTATCTGCTACTAAATTTCTTCACTAATTCGCTGTTTTTTCATAGTGAAACTTATATAACTTGTCCACATTATTAAAGGTTTATAAGTGTTTATGTACATAAGTCGAGACAATATTCTTTTCACATACTTATCTTGTATACCGTAAATTACGATTGAAAAGATATTTTAAAAGACTTCAATTGCTATTCCAAACAAGCAAATTATCAACTCACATGAGCTTTATGCATATTTGGGATCATGGGATGGCATTGAGCAACCGCAGAACATGGCTTTGGCAAGAGTTTTAAAAATTACAAACTTGTCACTTATGCCAAAACATGATTTAAGAATGGCTTAAACATATAGGATTAAACATGATTTTTCATGTATTTTTCTATCCTGTTAATTAGCTTAATTAAGAATCTAAAAACAATCTTTGTGGTAATCTATTCTTTGTGGACATCAGTTGCTCACTACATCACTATTAAGAGCTCCAGTTTTCCAATTTGAAGATCGTGAGAGATTCAAGGTTTGACTGATGTTATTTCTGTCGCTAGTATAGTTGCCGACTTCAAGGATGTGGTGGTATAATTTTAGAGATACCAACTAGAGTTAGATTTAAAGGAAAGTGCTAATCTTTTACAATGTGATAAACCAAAGTCTAAATTCTCACTTATAGATGTGCTAAGATTAAGTGTCCGACAATATCTCAAATAGAATTACCTTATTGGAGGGTACCTATTGTGTTTAAACTCTTTTATGATTGAATGATATGGATATAAATTCTATTGGCAATTTTTTTTAATTTAATTAATAAGTTAGTGAGAACCCAATATAATTTTCATTAATTAATTGAATTGAGACGTTTAAGAAAATAATTAAAATTAGTTAAAAATAATAAATATGTAAGAAATATTTTTTTTCTTAAATACTCCCTTATTTATGAGTGGGTAAAGGAGAGAGCTAATAGTGAGAAAAACATAATGAAAGAGGATGCATGGGATAAATTTACTAAGCTTTAGGGTCTGTTTGGCAGGAGGGAAATGGAGGGGAGGGGAAGGGAGGGGAGGGAAAATTTTTATGGGTTAGATTTTAAAAAATTGGAGAAGTGGGGTTATAAAATTTTAATAAAGATGAAATGTATAATAAAAAAGTAAGAAAAATTAACTAAAAACTTTCAACCCCACTTTTTTAATTTTTTAAAATCAAAGTCATAATAATTTTCCCTCTCCTCCCCTCCCTTCCAAATCCCTCATACCAAACAGCCCCTTAGAGATTTCAGGCTAATAAGCCTTTGTAATGTTGCACACAAAATCATTTTCAAAGTGCTTAGTAATTGACTCAAGCATATCCTACAAAGGCTAATAGCACCCTATCAATGTGCATTCCTCAAGGGTCGATTAATCTCTGATAACATCATGCCAGCCTTTAATAATTTATCCCAGATTCATTCTGCTAGGGCTAGAAGAAAGAAGCTTGCAGCTTTAAAGGTAGACTTTTCTAAAGCTTTTGATAAACTATCTTGGAATTTTTTTGTGGCTGTTTTGAAAAGTATGAACTTCCCTGAGAAATGGATTAATTTTATCCATCAATGTCTATCTACCATGCAATATCTAATTCAATTTAATGGTAAGCTCGCAAATACCATCCTCCTAAATAGTAATATACGTCAAGGGGGACCCTCTTTTCCCTTGTATATTCTTTCAGCTAATGTCTTGTTTTGCATGATTTCTCTTAGAATCCTCAACATTTTGGCAAGGTATTAAAGTTTGTTAGAGTGCCCAAGCAATTTCTCATCTATTATATGCTGATGACTCTCTTTACTTTTATGAGAGTACACCTCAGAATTTTTGCCCTGTCAAACTGATTCTTAATATGTACTCCTTGTGGTTTGGACAAGATTGCAACAAATCAAAATCCTTTCTTGTGTTCACTCCCAATGTATCTCATTCTACAAAACATACACCTCTCCAATTTCTTGGGCGTTCGATTCAATTCTAAACACGGGAAATACTTAGGTACTTGGATTAATCCAGGTAGAAGTAAATCAGTCATTTACCAGCAAGTAGAAAACTCCATTATATTGAGATGCGAACTAATGCTTAGCAGGTTAAGCTTTTATCTCAAGCTTCTCAGCTTACTCTTATTAAAGTCTATCCTTGCTGTGACAACATCCATGTGCTTTCTTGTATCAATCTGCCTCAATACATTTGTAATTGCATTGACTCTTGCTGTATAAACTTATTCTGGAGATCTAGGAGCAACAAGAAGAAAATTCATCTTATCAAGAAAGTATCCCTTTTCTAGCAACCACTCATAAGGTAATTTTGGAGAATCGTGTCATCCGACTCATCTTCTCTTCTGGCAACCACTCATAAGGTTAAGTATATTGATCTCATCAGCTCTCCTTCCATCATTAAGAAACCTTATAATTCTTCTTGGATGTTGAAAGGTATTGCTGACAATGCAAATGTCATCATTGAGAAGCTAAAATGAAAAGTGGGTAATGGTGCTTCCATCCCAATTAACCACTATTTATGGCTGCCCATGCAGCTTGATCAAACATTCTTGATGAACATTCATCTAGTTGTTGATCTATTATTACATGTCCCTTCTTCTTGGAACTCCACTACATGGAACTTTCCTCTGGTTTGCACCTTATAGCACCAAGATGTTGCTGAAGCTATTATAGCAGGACAATATTAAACTCTTCTGTTAGCTTGTACTGGAGTGGTAATGCATCTGGCTCATATGTAGTCAAGGATGAACTAGCTCTACTCTCTCAGGCAACAAATACTTAGACTGCCAAAGAGGAAATCTTTTGGAAAATGCTTTGGAACATTCCCCTTCCTACTAAGTTTCTCCTCTTCTTCTAGAAGTTCTTGAATAATGCGCTTCCTTCCTGTGTTATATCCTGAAACAACATCATCTTAATACTTTTGGCCGTTGCTTATTTAGTTGTGAGGTCGAGGAAACCTTAGAACACCTTTTTTTCTCTTGCCGGCCCCCTCTCCAGATCATTATGGTTTGGTTGTTTTCTTGTTAAAGTTCCTCTTATGGACTTTCAGGGCCTTAAATCATGGACAAAAGACACTTTACCCCAACTTATCACCATGATGGACTGGACCACTTGGTTTGTCGAATCATTTTCCTTCTTAATGTAATTTGGAGGAAAAGAAATATAGCTCTATATCATGGTAAATTTGACTCTCTTCATTCTATATATAATGAAGGAAATATGCCATCTTCTTTCTTTTTCAGCTTTGGCATTTATAAAGATTCCTCATCACTCAGAAAGGCTGTATATCTCATCTTCTACAGAAGTTCCCATTTATCTTAATAATGATGGTTGGGGATATACTCCTTCCGTCTCTATCTCTATATATAAGGTCATTTCAATTGAATCGCGGGATTCCAAAAAACAATTTAAATTAGTTTAACGTAATAAATATATAAAAAATGTATTTTTCCCCCAAAAACCCCAGCCCCTATTTTTGAATGAATATGAGCGAGAGAGTAATAATGAGAAAGTAATGAAAAAGAATATATAGAATAAGATCAATTGAGGGTAAAGTGGGTAAAAATGTATTTATTATTAAAATAAACTCAAATGAGATCTTATAATATAAATAGGGAAAAACCCATTAAAAAAGGATATCATATATAGGGATAGGGGAGTATTTCTTAACAAATTTTAAAAAGTGGGACATCAATTCGGTTAAGGATACATTTGCTAAAGAACTCATTTGATTGAATTTTTATGGAAAAATCATGCTTCAAGCTTTTTTTTTTTTTTTAGTCATCCCTAATTAACCGCTTTGCATGCCGAGATGGGTCCAGGGATATTTTTACTCATGTCTTCAGGGTTTGACCCCCTCCCAACAACTGTGCATCTCTAGACTCGAACATATGTTCTCCTCAGGAGGATACCGAGCCACCTACCACTTGGTACCAGCTGTTGTTGGTCTTCAAGCTTCTGTTATATGGATACATTGCTCTAGTGTTTGTCTAGAATTACAATTGAGACCCTTAAAAGTGTTTATTTTTGTAAATCGAGACAAAACTCCCTTCATATGTTTACCCCATATACCGTAAATCACGGTTAAAAAACTGTTTTTAAAACTCTAATCACTAGTGTCAAAAAATGGTTTATCATCAATATTCCTGCAAGAATAACTCCTCATATATCTACCATCACTTGGCAGGAAATTTTATTTTTATTGGGTGACTTTTCTTTCTCTTATATAAAAAAAAGTTGTTTCTTTAGAATCTTTTATTAGCCTATTTTCTAATTATGTTTGTTCTTTATGTTTTGGCTCTTTAATTTGTAAACCTTTTTAATTAATTAATATCATTTTGTGCATTTATATAAAAAAAAAACCACAAGAGGAGCTCATATAAGAAAAAAAATATTTATAAAGCAAAGTGGCTCACATCATTATTGACTTGCATGTGTAGATTCTCTCCACTTGTGCGTGCAAGTGGAGAGACGCTTTCCCACTTGCCATTCAAAATACATGCAATAATAAAAATTACTCTCCATCGTCGTCTTCTTCTCAACAATCATTCACAGAAACTCTTCATCCTCACCATTACCTCCATGGTTATGGCTTCCCACAGAGCTTTCTTCTTACTCTTCTTCTTTCTTCTTCGCTTCCTCTTTTCTGAATCACAGACCACTTTGCTCTATAACGCTTGCTCTTCCACCAAAACCTTCACTGCAAATAGTTCCTTTCAATCCGACCTCACCACCCTCCTCTCTTCCTTATCTTCCGCCAACACCGACTTTTACAACACCACCGTGGCCGCTGGCGGCGGCGGCGAAGACACCACATACGGCCTCTTCATGTGCCGGGGTGATGTCACCATCCAGGTTTGCCGCCAATGCGTGGGTACAGCAGTCCAACGATTACCTTCCATGTGTGGATTTTCCAAGGAGGCCATAATCTGGTACGACGAGTGCTTGCTTCGCTACTCGAATCGGTCCTTCTTCTCCACTGTCGACACAAGCCCCCAAACCGGCTTTCCCCTCTGGAACACCGGCAATGTTTCCGGCCAAGCAAACTTCAAGAGTATAATGTTCACCACCTTGAACAAGACCGCGGATGAGGCGGCGGCGAAACCTGGTTTGGGAGAGAAAATGAAGAAGTATGCCACGAAAGAAGCTAATATTTCGGGGTCTCATCAAACTCTGTATTGTTTGGCTCAGTGCACGCCGGACCTTTCGCCGGGAGATTGTAGAAAGTGTCTGGGTGGTGCAATTGGCGGGCTTTCATCTTGTTGTGAGGGTATGGCCGGAGGAAGAGTTCTGTATCCGAGTTGTAACGTTCGTTATGAAGTGTTTCGTTTCTATCGTTCTGATGATCAACTCGTAGGGACGCCGACGCCGACTTTACCTTCTCCTCCGACAATGTCTTCAGATCCCCGAGGTAAAGTCCAAAGTCACAAGCTTTTTCATTATACCTATGTCCCTTGCCTAAATATTTATTTGGTAGTTGCCAGAAATACGTACGTAGACTATAGGTCAGAATTTTATTTTTTTCCTCTTTTCAAATCTATCTCTAATTAAATAGGAGTATTTGCAAGGGTGAGGGACAATTGGACAAATATTAAAATGCGTATTTTGGAAATATTTTTCTTAAATATCATTAAATGATAACTACCTACTACATTTTGAAATATAGACTAAAAAAACATTACCTGCTATATTTAGGGATGTACGAGGTGAATAACTAAATTTATATAAATTAAATAAATTAGTTAAGTTAGCTATTTATAAAAAAATAAGGATTAAGTTCCCTAAAATATCATTCCTTGAAAACTACCTTATCAATCCCAATTAATCATTAATTCAAAATAGAATTAGATGTGGCCTGGGAGATTGCTTTTTTTTTTTTTTTTTGCTTAATTTTTGTTCCAAAATTAACCATTGTATTAGATTTCGTTACAAAGCTTTTGTCCCATTCTTTTTTATGCTAAACTCTGAATTCTAATCTTACTCGTTGCTCCTTATTGTCAATGACATTGAGATCTCTGAAATTATCTTTTGTTTAAACAGGGAAAGGGAAAGGCAAATCAACACCAATTATTGTGATAGTTGTGGTTTGTCTTGTTGGTACGGCAATAATTTTTTGTTTCGCCTACTATCTCTTAAAGAATCACATGATGAAGAGTCGAAGGGCTGTTCTTAGACAAAAATACTGTAAGTAATTTTCGTTCTATCTCTTAAATCACTCTTATAATTTTGCTAGTTGGAAGACTAGTTGTGGGAATGGTCAATGTATATAAATATTTTTTTATTTGTTTAGTTGGAAGTGAAGGCAACAGTTTAGAGCCGCTGGAATTCAATTTGGCTACTATTGAATCTGCGACAAATAAATTTTCAGAGGAAAATAGATTAGGGAAAGGTGGCTTTGGACAAGTTTACAAGGTGACAAATGCTATCAGAGTAAATATTATATATATATATATATATATATATATATATATATATATATATATTTCCTTTTTAATCTAACGAAATGCAATTCAGGGTATTCTTTCAAGCGGCCAAAATATAGCTGTGAAGAGACTTGCAAACGGTTCTGGCCAAGGTGGAGAAGAATTTAAGAATGAAGTTTTATTAATAGCAAGACTCCAGCACAGAAATTTGGTGACACTATTAGGATTCTGTATAGAAGAGCAAGAAAAAATACTTATATATGAATATGTCCCCAACGGAAGCCTTGACTACTTCCTATTTGGTATGATTCTTCTAAATTCATTTTACGTTATAGTTGAAATTTATAGTCCATGCATGTTATCATTTATTATATGCCTTTACTATTTATTTTGGGTTAATTTCCTTAAATTAAGATTATCTTTATTATTTATTTTGTCATTTTAGTCACTCACAACAAATGTATGTATATAGGTTCCAATAGAAGGAAAGTACTAAATTGGTTGGAACGCTGTAACATCATAGGAGGAGTTGCTCGTGGAATTTTTTATCTTCATGAACACTCTCGCCTTAAAATTATACATCGTGATCTCAAACCTAGTAATATTTTGTTAGATGATGAAATGAATCCAAAAATTTCAGATTTTGGATTAGCTAAGATGGTTGCCATTAGTGAAAATGAGGGAAATACAAAAAGAATTGCTGGAACATAGTAAGTCTCTAAACTTTTCCCTTTATCTTCTATGTCTCTCTTGATATCTATCTGATAATATTTTATCATTGATATATCTTTTCCTTTTTCAGTGGCTATATGTCTCCAGAATATGCAATGTTCGGACAATATTCTGAAAAATCAGACGTATTCAGTTTCGGAGTTATAGTTTTAGAAATTATCAATGGAAGGAAGAATACAAATTATCACGAACAATCAAAAGATGCTTATAGTCTCATAAGCTATGTAAGTTTTTGATGCCAATTTTATCCCAGTAATATTTCTTATGCAATCATCTCAACTTTCAAATTGGAGAAATATTATTCCAACAATACTGTATTTGGTACTAATTAATTTAGTTTTATATACTTCATATATTGCTGCAGGTTTGGAATCAATGGAGGGATGAAAAGTTGTTAGAGGTATTGGATTCAAACCTGAAAGAATTTGGATCATATAATGAACTGAGAAAATGCATCCAGATTGGTTTATTATGTGTTCAAAAGAATCCAGACTTAAGGCCTTCCATGGCCGAAGTTGTTCATTATCTTACTAATGAATCTATTCAATTGCCATTTCCACAAGAACCTGCTTTCCTTCTACATGGCCCAATGGAGCCATCCACTAGCGGGTCTGGAAGTAATGAATCATGTTCTATAAATGAAATGTCCATGAGTAAATTTCTTCCTCGTTAGAATTGAAGTGCTTATGAGTCCATTCAGCTATATGGAAATTGAAGTACCATATATTTTATATTTGTCCTTTTTGTGTGTGTGGGAAATCTGTTGTGTTAGTGGCACTCAACAATATTGACTAGCTGACATTGATGTTGATCGTTAACTCCATTAACTCCAAGCATATTGATGACTTTGGATTAAAGAGCATTTTTCCCATCAAGTCTTGGTGGTGGATGTGTAATTTGCACTCTAAAATTTAATAATGTAAAGCAATTGGCATCTCTATTTTTCTTTTCACCAAAACATGTTGCATCCTCGTCAAATAGTTATTCATTAAAAAATTTATTCACAATCAAACTGTTATAGGTTATATAGGTTTTCGTTAGTCAACAATAGTGTGTCCACACTATAGTTTGTCAAGATAGATATATACTCTTCCAATCCTTAATGATATAAACTAGTTCTTATATTAAGAACGGGGGAGTTAATTATATTTGATAGCACTGTTAGGTGACAATTACTAAGGAATTCTTAGTTGATAACCCAAATGACATTCTTTTTTCCCCACATATTTTCTTTTAGGAGAAGACTTAGTTTATTTAGCCTTATATGCTTAATATACTTTTATTCAATTAATTAAATCATAACAAGTTGATTTTTAAGTGTTAATATAATATTAGTATCAAGAGTTTGTTATAGAATATTAATATATATATATATATATATATATATATATATATATATAGAAAGTTGATATGTCTTGACTTGATTGGAAAGTATCAAATGATGCCAAGAATGGGGACATAATTCATTAAGTCCAGAAGAATTCAGGATAAGCAAGAAGGAATAAAAGCACAGGAGCACTGTTATGGAAATTTGACGGTTGAATAAAAGAAGTTATATAATCTGAGGGGATCTGGCTCCATACTTTCCCATCCATTTCCTCTCTTTTATCAAAATCTACACCGTTTTGGGTGAAAAAAAAGAGACGTTGGTCCTAATTTTTTTTTATTCAAAAATAACATTTAGGATCTTAAAGTATTTTTAGTAGCACCCAGTATTATAAAATGATTTTTGATGCATTGACCACCCTCAAATATTTTTTCAGTAGCAAAATTGTCTAGCAAGCTGCACAGTAAAATATTTTTTTAGTAATACCCAGTATCATAAATTAATTTTTAGCTCACTCGGCACTCTATATAATTTTTTCAATAACACTAGTATCCTAAAATAATTTGTTTTTTCATCTAACCCCTTAAGTTTATGGTACTAGTATCATAAATATTTTTTTCATCATCACTCTACTTCTTAAGTTTTTGGTACTCGTTTCAATTAGAAAAATATTTTAAAGTACTGGATATACAAGTAATTATTTTAAAATACTGTGTATCATTAAAAAAAATATTTCAGAATAGTTGATGTTATTTATTTTTTTTTTTTTTAAAAAGGCCCAACCTCCCGTTTTTACATCCAAAACGGTATAATTTTGGGTAAAGGTGAGAAAATGATGAGAAGGTATGAGAGAGGAGGTGGATTTGATCGGAGGTGTAGAAAAAATTTGAACGTATTGAATGGTTTTTGATAAAACCATAGATTTTTTTTTTTTGCTCAATTAATTTGATGCTTACAACTCTAAATTGATTCTGACTATAACCCAAAATATGGTGAGTTTAATTTTTGCACAATTTATAAATATTTCTATAGTATTCTTGGACACAAGTAGTATGGTCCTTATAAATCCCTTGACCTAAAGGCACCTAGACTACTTTTGAAAAATATTTTTTTAAAAAAATAAAAGGTTGGTGAGTGGAATCTGTTAAACACTATATATACTCTAGGTATACTTGATCACCGTCTATATTATCTTTATTTATTGTCACGTGACATATTAGCAATTAATAATCATAACAAAAATATAAAATTCTAAATTTGTCATAATTGAGGGGCCATTGAGGGAGGAGTGGTAATTATCAAGATCCTAGTTGGTTGTCCCTACCTCCATGAATACGACCATTCCATGCTCAAAAGCTTCAAATTTTAAAATAAATTGATATGATTAATAATTCAAATGGGAAATAATTTAACTCAACGAAGCAACGCTTGACTTTCTTCTGTCCTCACTTTCATTTATTTAATTATTATACGTGCTTTCATTGAACTTCTTCACCACTTGCCAATGAAATTACCAATTTGCCACCACTTGCCATTATTAAAATTTCAAGAAACTGTGTAAAGCCATTTTTATTGCCTTATTTCAGACTCCACGAAACACACCCTTAGCTTCTCTCCCTTTCCCATTACCTCAATGAATATGTCTTCTTCTTACAAAACTTTCTCACTCTTCTTCTTCTTCTTCGTTTTCGTTTTCTTCAGATTTTCTTTCACTACTGTAGCACAAACCTTTTATCTTGACCATGTCTGTTACACTAACAAAACCTTCACTGCCAATAGTTCCTTTCAATCCGACCTCACCACCACCCTCTCTACCTTAGCTTCCCAAAATGTTGAGTTCTACAACACCACCGTTGCCGGCTCCGGCGACACAGTATACGGCCTCTTCATGTGCCGGGGAGACGTCTCTCCACAAGTCTGCCACCAATGCGTCGTGGACGCAACCCAACGGTTACCTTCCGAATGTCCAATTTCGAAGGCGGCCGTAATCTGGTACAACGAGTGTATGCTTCGTTATTCGAACAGCTCCTTCTTCTCCGTCATGACCACGACGCCGAGAACAGGCCTCTACAACACTGACAATATGACTGATCAAGCAAGCTTCATGCGATTACTGTACAAGGTTATGAATGAGACAGCAGATGTGGCCGCGAAACCTGCTTTGGGGAAGAAGAAGTATGCGACTAAAGAAGTGAATATTTCGGAGTCTCAAACTCTGTATTGCTTGGCTCAGTGCACGCCGGATCTTTCTCCGGAAGATTGTAGAATGTGTTTGAGTGATACGATTGGGGGCCTTGATTGGTGTTGTGAGGGAAGTCAAGGAGGAAGAGTTCTAAATCCCAGTTGCAATGTTCGTTATGAATTGTATCCCTTTTATGGCCCCGGCGCCAGAGATCAGATGGTGGCGCCGACGCCTGCACCGGCGGCTGCGCTCTCTCCTCCGGCAAATTCTTCAGATCCCCAAGGTAATGTGGTTAACTTTACATGCGCTTTATGATTCGTTTTTGACATATTATATATATGTGCATGTGGGTGGGTGGGTGGCCATTTTTAATTTTAACCTTTTTCAACTTATGTAGAGTTTTTTGGCTCATTTTCAACAACAACAACAACAACAAAGCCTTTATCCCACTAGGTGGGGTCGGCTACATGGATCGCACGACGTCATTGTGCTCTATCAAAGACCATAGATTTCGATATATTATTAATTAAAAGGTCTCTCTCAATGACCTCATTAAGCGTTCGTTTCGGTCTTCCTTGACCTCGTTTGACAGGACTCCATTCTGTTTGATCAACCCTTCTCACCGGAGCACTCAATGGCCTTCGCTGAACATGTCCAAACCATCTCAAACGATTTTCTACCATTTTTTCATCAATAGGGGCCACTTCAACACAATCACGTCTATGAGTGTTACGAATCTTGTCCTTTCTTGTATGGCCACACATCCATCTTAACATCCTCATCTCAGCTACCCCCATTTTATGTTCATGATATCCCTTTAAAGCCCAACATTCACTACCATATAGCATTGCTGGTCTTATAGCAGTGCGGTAGAATTTTCCTTTTACCTTATTAGGTACCTTACGATCACAAATAACTCCCGTAGCTTTTCTCCATTTATACCATCCGGTTTGAATTCTGTGATTGACGTCTCCATCCACCTCACCATCTTGTTGTATAATTGATCCCAAATATCTAAATTTTGTCACTTGCGGGATGACTTGCCCACCCAATTTAACTTCCACTTCACTTTGACTTTGTCTCTTATCAAATTTGCAATGCATATATTCAGTTTTGCTCCTACTAAGACGAAAACCTCTCAATTCCAAAGTCCGCCTCCATATCTCAAGTTTGGAGTTAATTTCTTCCCTAGATTCAGCCAACAACACTATATCATCCGCAAAAAGCATGCATTTAGGGATCTCCTCTTTTATAGGTTCAATTAGAACGTCTATCACTAGGTTAAACAAATAAGGACTTAAAGCTGATCCTTGATGTAGTCCAATCCTTATAGGGAAGTCCTTTGTAACACCTCCAGACGTTCTAACATTGGTTGTAACCCCCGCATACATATCTTGAATGGCTTTAATATATGCAATCCTCACCCCCTTCTTTTCCAAGGCTTTCCAAAGCACATCTCTTGACACCCGGTCATAAGTTTTATCCAAATCAATGGCTCATTTTCATATGGAGAAAATTTAGGTACTTAAATTTATATATTTAACGTACCTTTTCATATAACAAATGAATTATAAATTGAATAAAAATAAAAATATTAATAATTAGAGTGAGTTGTAGGATAATTAGGGCGGGGGATACACATTTTCTGATTTGACCAGAGAAAAGATACTTATACAATGTTTGGGAGTTTAGGATGAAATTAAATGAAATTATTATTAATAGAAAGGGATTTTTAGATGGATTAAAATAAACTTTTGAGTCATTTTTGGATGAATGTTGAAGTAACCATATAGAAAGTATATATTTTTTAGATTGGTTGTAGAATCAATATAAAAAGTAAGATTATTAAACCTGGACCGGTGACTGAACCGGTCGAGGTACTGAGTCAATGGTCAATAGATTAGATTGTAGTTAAAACGAAGCTAACATATATGGGGTTATACTGGTAAAAAAGTAAAGATTTCAAGGTTATGTATATAAAATTTTAAAAAATAAATTAGTTTAATTTTTTAATTTTAAAAATATTGAACTGGTTAAACCAGTCAACTTGCCAGACTGAACCAGTTGGCTAGTTCCTAGCCCAACACGGTCAGTTCGATCCGGTTCTGATGATAACACTGATAAAAAGTATATGTTATAGATCAATCTTATATAATAACTTTTATTAAAAATGGTAGAAAAGCTTACATACTTTATAGCTGTAAAAATACTTTCTAGTTTGGTTATATTCTAGAAAGTCATTCTAGATTGGTTAATCCTGTTGACTAGAGCCAGTAATACGGGTTCAACCCGCAGGCGCCCGCGAGTTGGGACAGGGTTAAAGTTGGGAAAATCTCAACCCATGCGGCCCGCACTGCATGTCCCACGGGTTAGAGGGTTGTCCCGCAATTTTTTTTATATATAATAATCTTACAAAAGCTATAAGTTGTTCACTCCTATCTTGATACCTCTCAATCCAAATAGAAAAAATCTTAGCATTTTCTCTTATTCTTTAAACAAAATTATTATATCTTAGTTGTTTGAGGATGATTTTATGTATAAACTTTGACAAATTTGATAACTTTATCTCTTGAATTGTGGATTATATTTTTAAATTTTTATAAGAGGAATGATTGATTCTAGGAAGTTAAATTTAATAACTCATATATATGTCTATAGTATTTTCGGTTGTCCTAAAAAATAAAATATTATTTTTTTAAAAAAAATGTGGACTCGCGGGCTGGCCCGCAACTCACACACTGTGGGTTAGGGTTGACATTTTATGAGCTCGCTGGTTGATGCAGGCCAGCTCGCAACCCGCGGGATAGCCTGTTTTACCGCCTCTCTTGTTGACTAATTTTTTTAATATAAATATTGAAGGTTGCTCCTATCCTCTCTATTAAGAGAAATAGTTTACATTCATCCAGCCAGCGCCTATGACAATTAATCATGCATTTCAAGAAAACAAAAACAAAAACAAAGCCTTAGTCAATATATGGTTGGCTATAGAGATCATATGACAACATTGTGCTCAACAACTTGATTAAAAAAAATATCTAGATAAATTATTAACTAAGTGGTCTCACTCAATAACTTTATTGAGCAATCTCTTTGATCTTCCTCTATCATTTTTTACTGGGCTCCAAACAATTTGATCCACCCTTAGCACCGGCAATGACCTTTTCTATACGAGTCCAAACCACCTAGATCAAACGATTTTTTACCATTGTTTCTTTAATAGGTACCACTCCAACTCTTCCTTGTATAAATTTATTAAGAATCTTATATTTTCTTACATGACCACACGTCCATCTTAACATCCTTATCTCAGCTATCCCCATTTTGTGCTCATGTAGCCTCTTCAAAGCCAACATTTACTACCATAGAGCATTGTTGGTCAAATATAAATACGATAAAACTTCTTTTTTACTTTACCAATTACTTTTAAATTACAAATAATTTCAGTAGCTTTTCTCCGTTTAAACCACCCAAGTTTAATTCTTTAATTAGCATCACCATCAATTTCACCATCTTTTTCTAATATTATATTTGAACTTTGTTACTTGTGGAATGACATAATCTCCCATTTTAACCTTCAAAATCACTTCTTACTATTCTCTTATCAAAACTGTAATGCATATATTCTGTTTTACTCTAACTCAGTTGAAAACCCTTTGACTCCAAGGTTCTTCTCTCTATAACTTAAGTTTAAATTAATCTCTTCTCTTGACCAGCCACAAGAACAACATAATCAACAAAAAGCATGCACTTGGGGGTTTCTTCAAGTATAAGCTCAGTTAGAACATCTAAGACCGAATTAAATAAATAAAGGCTCTAGTTTGATCCTTGCTATAAACCGATTTTTATAGGAAAATCATTTGTCTCACCTCCAGACATTCTTACACTACTTGTTACCCATCAACTATATCTTCTATGACCTTAATATATGCAATACACACCCTTCTTTTATAACGTTTTTCAAAGTACAGCTCTTGACATGTAGTTATAAGCTTTTTTCAAGTCAATGAAAACCATATGTAAGTCACTTCCTTTGTTTCGATACTTCTCTATTAATGCCCTTAGCAAATAAACTGCTTCAATTGTGGACCTTCTTGGCATGAATCAGTTCTCAGAAATGTGAGTCTCCAATCTCAATCTATTTTCAATAACTTTTTTCCTATAATTTCATTGTGTGGCTCATAAGCTTTTTCCTTTTAGAGCTAGCACAATTATGGATATCCTCTTTATTCTTGCAAAAAGGGATTAAAGTGTTTTTCCTCCAATCATCTAACATTTTCTTAAATCATAAAATCTCATTATAAAACTCAGAAAGCCAAAACATCTCTTCTTTACCTAAACACTTTCAAACTTCAATAGAATATATTGTCAAGACCAACAACTTTACAATTTTCCATTCTCAAGAAAACATATTCAATAAAATTCTTTTCAAACCCAAAATTCATTCAACAAACTAACTATGATAGTTAATTAAATGATTGACAAAAATAGATCGATCACCCCAAATACATCCTATATTGAGTATAGGAGGGAGTCGCATGTTATATTTTTAATGCTATATAGGTGTGTGTGTGTTGCCCGTGCGATGCTTATATATATATGGAAAAACACTTTCATGTTTACGTATAGCTAAAACAGAATCTTCAATATATTGTCAAACCAAATCTGTGACAATTAAAATATAAATCTAATGTGGTTGACTTCATGTGATCATATAACTGTATAAGTTTATCTAATAATAAATAATAATTCTTTGAAAAAAAGTTAGATATTATCCAATTGAATCCTCCATTTTCTCATCTTCCAAATTAGGACAAAGTGAACTTAGGGCCCCGATTCTATTAACTCGGTCACATGATATTCAATTTAAATTGACCATAAGTTTACCCTTCTTTTGTATCGAAAACAAATGCACAAGTCAAATTGATATAATGAATAAATCAACCGCATTTGACATTTCCATATTTTTACTTCTAGTGTTCCCAACTTGATTTGATTGATGTTGCATGTCAAGTTTATTGAGTTATTTGTACTACCCTACTTTTAACCATTTTATTTTAATTCATGGCGATGCTTTCCATATTCTGTTACATAGTAAATTCTGAAACCTAGCCTTACTCATTACTTCTTTTAAACAGTAAAAAAGAAAGGCCAATCATCTCCAACAACTGTTGTGATAGTTGTGGTTTCTATTATCGGTTCGGGGTTACTTCTTGGTTTTGCTTACTATCTCCTAAGGAGGAAAATGAAGAAGAGACGCAGAGATGTTCTTAGACAAGAATACTGTAAGTGATTATTTTCATTTCTATTCTCTTTACTCATATAATTTGCCAAGTTTGAATAGTTGTGGGAAATTTATTTGTATACTTTTTTATATTGTCTAGTTGGAAGTGAAGGCACCAACTTAGAGCCTTTACAGTTCAGTTTGGCTACTATTGAAACTGCTACAAATCAATTTTCAAATGAAAACAGTTTAGGCAAAGGTGGATTTGGACAAGTTTATAAGGTAACAATAAACGCCATCAATGGAAAGGTTACATATACATACATGTATACATACATACCTACGTACGTACGTACGTACATATGCAAATATTTTTCTATTTTGATCAAATCAATTATATGATCCAGGGTATTCTCTCAAATGGCCAAGAAATAGCTGTGAAAAGACTCTCAAAAGTTTCTGGCCAAGGTGCAGAAGAATTCAAGAACGAGGTTTTATTGATAGCCAAACTCCAGCACAGAAATTTGGTGGCGTTATTAGGATTCTGCATAGATGAGAAAGAGAAAATACTTATTTATGAATATGTTCCCAACAGAAGCCTGGATTACTTTCTATTTGGTTTGACTTCTAAACTCATTTTTGCATTTTGTTGACATTTATATATACTGCATAGCATGTTACTATTTAATTTGTTTTATGCCTTTTGTTGTTCGATTGAGCTTAGTTAAGTTTATCATTGTTTATTTTGTTTCTTTACATAGCTACTCACAGCAAATTTATCTATAGGTTCCCAAAATAGCAAAGGACTAACTTGGTTGGAGCGTAGTAAAATCATCAAAGGAGTTGCTCGAGGAATTCTTTATCTTCATGATTATTCTCGCCTCAAAATCATACATCGTGATCTCAAACCTAGCAATATTTTGTTAGATGATGAAATGAATCCAAAGATTTCAGACTTTGGCTTGGCTAAGATGGTTGCTATCAATGAAAATGAGGGAAATACAAATAGAGTTGTTGGAACATAGTAAGTTCTATTTTTTCCTATAATGTCTACATCTATATATAGATATATCTTGATATGACTGAATTAAGAAAAATAAGCTTAGAGATAGAGGAATGTTTGACATTCTATTGATTATTTTAATTAAATTTTTATTATTGATGTTTTTCTTTTACAGTGGCTATATGTCTCCAGAATATGCAATGTTTGGACAATATTCTGAAAAGTTGGATGTTTTCAGTTTTGGAGTTATAATTTTAGAAATTATAAGTGGAAGGAAGAACGCAAGCCGCCATAATCAATCACAATATGCTGATAGCCTCTTAAGCTATGTAAGTTACCGTAATGTGCTTCTCTCATTAATATTTCTTTTGAATAATCTCAACCTCTAATTTGTATAAGCCAATTAAAGGGCAGTGATTGTAATAATTAGTTTTACTTAATTAATTGTTGCAGGCATGGAACCAATGGAAGGATGAAAAGTTCTTAGAGATATTGGATTCAAATCTTAAAGAATTGGGATCATTTAATGAAATGATTAAGTGCATCCAGATTGGTTTGTTATGTGTTCAAGAGAATCCAGAAGCTAGGCCTTCCATGGCAGCAATTATTTCATATGTAAGCGATGATTCAATTCAATTACCAATTCCACAAGAGCCTGCCTTCTTTCTGCATGGTCGAATGGATCCTAATAACAATATTGAATCTCAAAGTGGAGAGTCATGCTCTACTAATGAAGTATCTAAGAGTGAATTCTTTCCTCTCTAGTATATAAGACTTCTAATATTTCTTGTTTTCCTTGGACAACAAGGCTTCTTTTGATATTTACAATAAGATAATGTATTAATTGTATGAAAATTGAAATATATATTCCAATATAATATTTGTTATATTTTTGTCATTACTTAACAATAATTGTTTCTTTATTGCTCCTTTATTTAAAGATGTCAAGGAAGTGTTTTGTTCAGTTAACTTCTTTATTCCATTTGTTTCAATTAATTAATTCCGTATCTTGCATGTCAAATATGTCTACAATTTTGAATTCCTTTTGAAATCAGTGGAAAGTTTTTATATAAAAGTATTTAGTACTTTTTTCCTTTAGTTTATGTTACAGAGAAAGCACAAGCTGAGGTCGTTTATTCGAAGTTTTGTAGTTGAGACTGCAATTTTGTTTTCTTGCTTCAGTAAAAATGTTAGCTAATGTAGAGAAGACTTTTTTTATAGCTAGAATAATTTATAATAGTATTGGACCCATTGTTTTACTTGTCCCTCCATTTCATTGTAATGATGGAGTTGACATTATTTTATAGTAATGTATTATTCACTGGTACGAAAAAGCAAAAAAAAAGTAACTACCCCTGAAATATACAAAATCTAAATTAACCCCAGTATTACAATCAGGGAAAAATAAGGTCATTTCACCAAAATTAATTAACTCACTTAGATAATATGGTCATTTGCCAACTAATTGTTGTATTCGTTATGCTATTGTAGTAATTCACGATTATGTTAAACCTACGATTGTACCAATGAGTATTTGTGAAAATATTGGTTACTTTCTTAGATTATACGGTCATTTTCTTATTAATTATTGTTATTCACATAGCCACTCTGATCATTTCATATATGTATATTAAGAAAGAGAAACTGATTTGTGAAAATTATGGTATGAATAGAAGTCCAATAGTTCTCTCTTCCACTTACATCCTATATTATTTCAGAGAAATGGTTTTTTATATATCATTATTAATAAATTAGCAAAACGAAGCAGATCAATGAATTAATAAGGGAAGAAAAGTATTACTTCCATTGATATTGCATTGCATATTTTCATTTGTTAGGTAACACGTAATGTGGATGAGAATGAATGAATTTCATTAGATGAAAAATTATGTACAATGTTTCCTATATATACAAAATAAACACCTCAACTTGACAACTCATCATGTGCAAGTTGATTACAACAAACTAACTATTTTAAGTAAAATACAACAAGACTATTAAGTCAAATGAGAGATTAAATAAATACCATTGTTCGAACAATTTTCACCTTATTGTAAGGATGGTCTAGCTTCAGATTTTGTTTTTAAAAGACAAACCCATGTAAATCTTATAAAGTCATCAAATACTGTTAAAAAATAACGACGGCCATGTGTATAGAAGAAACTTTGTAGGGTCCCCAAATGTCAGCATGTAACATTTGAAGACAAGAACTTGTTTTGGACATACTAAGGGGAAATGGAATCTTTCTTTGCTTTGCAAAATGGCATACATCACAAGCACCAAAGGAATTACAAGATATGAAAGGAAATTGTTGTTTCATAACATCTAAAACATGAGAAGATAAGTGCCCTAGGCGAAAATGCCACAAATCAAAGGTGCAAGTTGGTTTACACATGGTAGCTGAAACAAAAGAAGAAGCTGAATTACACAGTGCAGATGCAGGGGAAACAGTAGCAGCACAAGCATTAGCCGAAGGTAAGTGACTCTGCAGTATGTATAATCTTTGATAAAGATCAGCTATACCAATTGTTTTCCATGTCTTCAATTCCTGTATATGACATTGAGAGGAAGAGAAAAGAAGACAATAAGGAAGCTCATTAGTCATTGGTAAGACTAATTTGGGAATTGCCTTGGAAAGTACCAGAAATGTTTGCAATAATGGTTGAATTGGTTGGTAAAGTAACTTTAATAGGAGTAATAGTAGAATGGGTAGTGAATGAGGACAAGGAGTAACAGACATGAGTAGTGGCTCTACTATCTATAATCCAAGAATTAGAGGAATCAAAAGCCAGAGTTGTGTATATACCTTGTGCATTAGCATTAGGCATCAAAGTGAGAGATGAAAACTGATTAACACAAGCATTAGAATAAGGTTTGGTCACAGAAGCAGAAGCATTCGAATCATGAGTAACAGCAGCCTTAGGTTGCAGCAGAGCAAGTGAGCAAGTATTTGATTATATTATTCTTGACTGATAGATTAATTAGTAGAAGAGGGTTTTGAAGACAAAATACCAGCCGAAGGATTATGAGAGGATGTTACCACATTGTTGACCGAGGATTTGTTGCGAGTCTTATAGCCAGGAGGATACCCCTGTTTCTTATAGCATGTTTCGACTGTATGCCGCACTTTGCCACAGAAGGTACACATTTTATTGTTGATATTAGAGGCATTAGAAGCAGACTGATACGCAGGCTTTGAATTAGAATTAGTGCGAGTAAAACACACAGTTGAATCATTAGATCCTGTAAGTTCTCGTTCTTGTTGAACTACCAATGAAAAAGCCTTATTGATAGAGGGAAGAGGATCCATTAGCATTATTTGAGCTCTCACAGTAGAAAACCGGTCATTAAGTCCTTTCAAAAATCGGATAACATAGTCTTGCCGAAAATATTCTCTCGACGAACATGAACAATCAGAAATGGGACGGAAATTAAGCAATTCATCCCAGATTATCTTAATTCTAGTAAAATATTCTGAAACAGAAAGATCACCTTGGCGTATCTGAAACAACTCATCTTGTAATTCGGCAACGCGAAAAGCACACTCCGGCTGAAATGCTCCTTCAAATCATTCCAGACATCAACGGCACGATTAAGCCAAATCACACTTTGAGCAATGGAGGGAGAAATTGAACGAGTGAGCCAAGTCAACACCATAGTGTTGCATTGCTGCCACGTCGGAAACAGAGGGTCGTCTTTCGCCGGAATCTGCAAGGAACCATCGATAAACTAATGTTTGTTCTTTCTCATAAGAGCAATCATCATTGCCCGAGCCCAATGGTGGTAGTTGGAGCCAGTCATCGGTGGTGACACAAGTATGAGAACTGGATTCTCATTTGGATGAAGATAATAACAACTTGAAGGATCTTGAACCAGAGATATTGGAGAAGCTCTCGAGGACGAGTCTGTGGCAATCGACATCTTGGAAGAAAAAAAAATCTCAAGATGGAAATCGACTCTTGAAGAGAAAGATGCAAGATGCAGAAGAAGAAGAATCAAGAAGCTTGGAAGAAAGTAAGCTTCGAAAGTTGCAGAAGGAGAAAGGCGATGAAACCTAAGTGAGCTGAGGAAGACAACAAATCTGAGAGGGAAAAGGGAAAGCGGACAGAAAAGCAAGTGAGAGAAAAAGAAATCAGAGTAGAGAGCTTGTTGATTGCTCCGATACCATAACACATAATGTGATTGAGAATGAATGAATTTCATTAGATGACAAATTCTGTACAATATGTGTCCTGTATGTACGAAATAAACACCTCAGCCTAGCGCCCAATGGTAAGGTATTAGGTTTTAGTACCTCCTTCCGGATTCAATCGGTCCGCATCTTTTGATGTTACTCAAAAAACAAAAAATAAACACCTCAACTTGACAACTTATCAGGTGTAAGTGGTTACAACTAACTATTTCAAGTAAATTACAACAACAGACTGTTATAAGTCGGTTAAGTAATTAACTCTATTATTTGGTACTAAGAATATTTATATTTCAGACCAAGGGTTAAATGCAAGGGAAAATTTTAAAAAATGTTACTTAAACTTTAAAATTTTAAATTAGTTTTGTTGACGATAAGTTTAATAGGGTTGACAAAAAAAATAAAGGGATTAATAATTCTGATTTTTATCAAATCATTTATTTAAAATTGTAAAGTTTAAGTAGTATTTTCTTAAAATTTTTCATAAACATAAACTTATTACTTCTTGATTCTTCGCAAAATTATCAACTTGCAGCAACAGAATATATTAGAAATGATATTGATGTTGAAATTTTTTATTCTTATAATTATATAACACTAATTAATATACATTATTAATTCAATATAAAATATAATAAAAGCTCCAAAGTCGTGCTAGTGTCTACAAGCCATTTAAAAGAGTGATCTAAGTGCTTGTTCGGGAAACTTAAAAAAAAGTATTTTTTTATAAATCAAAATAAAATTCTTCTCACACACTTATCTAGTAAATTCTTCTCACATACTTATTTCTTAAATCATAAAAATACTTCTCAACAGTTAAAACAAACATGTACTTAATGATTCTTGTTAATTAGTAATTTGATATTTAAGCTAAGTATGTCTTGGTATAATCGGAAGCATGAAAAAAACATACAAATTATAATAATAAATTTTGAGCATAGTCTTAAATCCATTTTTAAGACTTTAAAATACTCTCTCATATTCTTAATGTAACACTACAAAAAAACAGTCCATTTCTGATAGAATTTGAGATGGAAAAAAATTTCGTCTCAAAAGTCGTCCAAAAACAGTCAGAAATTCCGTTAAAAAAATTTGCGACGGAATTTCCCACTGAAAAATTCCATCAGAAATTCCGTCACAAATCGGAATTTGCTACAGAAAGTTTCCACAGAAAAAGTCTATTAGAAATTCCATCGCAAATCAGAATTAGCGACTGAAATTTCCCACGGAAAAGGTCCGTCGGAAATTCTATCGGAAATTCCGTCGCAAATAGGAATTATCTACAAAAATTTTCCACAGAAAAATTCTATCAGAAATTCCATCGCAAATCGGAATTTGCGACTGAAATTTCCTAAGGAAAAGGTCTGTCAGAAATTCCGTCACAAATAACAATTCCGATATATCTTTTCCGTGGGAAATTTCCGTCGCAAATCCTAACGTAACCTTTTTGACAGAATTACCTACAAAAATTTCGTAGGAAAAGTTGACAAAATTGGTTCGTGGCAAATTCCGTCGGAAATATGTATTAATTAATTTTTAAAATTTTTTTAGTATGATTTATTTAATTAATGATTAATCTATTTATTATGTATTAATTATTCTATTATCTTCCCTGCATTTCTTCTTCTCACTAATTTTCAAGTTTATGACTTTCTTGAGAAATCTTTGTTTGGTTGGTAGGAAAAGCGAAAAAAAAAGGTTTATGTTAACCAACATTTTTTAAAAATGATCAGTCCTTAAAGTTGCATTGCAGATTTTAAAATCTATCAATGAGCTTTTAAGAGAGTTTTAGAAATCTGAATTAATAATTCTTGAAGCTGGATTGTAGATCTACAAGTAAGCTTCACTATTTTAATCATTATATCTAATTTTTCTTAATCTTCTTGATTGAGAGCATAAAATGATATAATTAGCGCATCTGAAAAAAAGAGAGGGAATTCACATTTATTAAGAGTTTAAATTTTAATTATTATGAGAATCATATGAAAAATTGAATTCGTATCATGTACAGTGTATTTTGTACCAAAATATTCAAAGGATTGAGTTTTAAAAAAATTCTATCAATACTTAATTTTTTATTTTTAACATCTTAGAAAAAAAATTAATTAGTATTCTACAATTTAAAATAGATCCCATTGAAATTTGTAAGCGTATTGACTTCATTAATAATTAAGAGATCAAAATAAAAACTTACATAAAATTAGAAAGATTAAGTAGATTTTCTTTTTTTAAAAAAATAAGATTAACATATAACCATTACTGATAGAATGACTAAATATTAATTAGTTGTGTGGTATGAATTGAGTTTGGGAGAACCATAACAAGCTCCAAATGGGAATTCCGTCAGAAATTATGTCGCAAATCCTAACGTAACGTTTTTTGCCAAATATTATTGCTTTATGATTTTATGCCTCTATATATCAACATTAATATATGCTAAATCAAATGAATTTTTTTGTTTTCTAAGAGAATAATCAAAAAATAATTCAAGCATGCCATGTCATGCTATGATAGTATCATTGAAATAAAACTCATTTTTACCAATATTAGCTTAAACTAGAATGATTTTTCTTAACACATAAATGTGATTTTTGAGAAAATAATTTAGTTAATATTTCAAATTTTAAGTTTTTTTATTATTTAATATGAATTAGTAATATTAATTACTATTTTCTGAAAAAGCAGCGTGTAAATTTCATATACTTCTATGGATATTTAAAAAAAAAGATGTAAAAGGCACTTAAAATTTCATAAAATGGTTTACATCAATACAAAACTTTCCAAAAAAACCTCTATGTGCGTGGGTGTGTGAAATATAGTAAAATGTATACTTAATATATTTACTAAAATATATCCTTTTATAGTGGCATATATTATAAGTTTTCTGAAAAAAAAAATTATTCTTGTTAATAAAATGATATCTTCGTTCAAAATATTGTATGTCTTTGTACAGATTGTAACATCCCAAATTTTTTACAACAGTAATTAAATATTTTTAGGATATGATTTATTAAGTAATATGAGGTTTAGAAAAGACCTAAAAGTGTTTTTATATATATAAATCAATATATATAATAAAATAATATGAGGCCCACAATTATTTATACTCATATTCCCTTTCTCCATATTCGTAATATATAGATATTTAAATATATAATATTATAATAGTATATTATATTATTATAATAATATATTATTATAATATTATATTATATTATAAGTATTATAATAATATAAATGGGGCAGCAGCACGTGGGCTGTTGCCTACCCTTTTTGAAAATAGAAAGGGGTGTAATAATACACCCTAATTCATTCGTCTCTCCCTTCTCTATTTAAACGTATAAGGTGCAGATTCAACGAGAGGAAGAGCATGAGTGAGAAGAGAGCCAGAGAAGGAGAGTCATAACGTAAATTGAAGTTGAATTATTTGGTGTTTGTAAATTGGGAGCATTCAAATATTGGTAAAATAGGCATGCAATAGAGGTAACCTTGGTTATTTTCTTATATACTTGTCAATTATATATTTATATATGTATATATTAAATTGTTTTGGGATTTGTTGTGCCTATAGAAGGTTTGATTTGGAATTGTATATTGGACTAAAATTATATTGATAAGTTTGGATATTCTTAGAGCCATTGGTATCACCTTTCTTTTAACCTGGTTAAGGGACAGTGACACCTCCTTGTTTGTGTTCTTAAAAGGAGGAGAGCCATATTCTAATCATGACAAGCTAGGGACCTTGATAAGGGTGACGCCTCATGATTTAGAAATTATGTGTAATTGATGTATTTCTGTTAGATTATGTGTTAGTTATGGCTCCAATCAATGGTTATAAGAGGGTGGACATGGTAATAAGAATGGTCTGTACATCAATATTTGTTTGACATGTTATACATGTGATAACTCTTATGAAGAATATTTTAAAAATGAAATAATGTTTAATATTTATTTGGAATCCTTTTTGGGAGGATGTTTTGGTAACCAAATCGAGAACTAGTTTGTGAAAGGTTTTATATATAAAAGAAAATATATTTATTGTGAGGTTGAACCATATGTTCTCGATCTTGGTTTACATGTATATTTTTAAATAACCAATGGTTACAGAGATCTTTGGATCTTATGATTATTTTTATTTTATTGTTTTTAGGTGATTATTTTAGTAGGAGAAAGGGAAGGCACATATGGAGTGAGTCTTGAAGGCTCTTTTGTACTCCTAGAGCTCATGTTATGTCTTTGTATTTACTATGACCATAAGGCTTCCGGATTTTTATTAATTTTAAAATATTTTGGGGAATTAATTTGACATTGTAAAATTGAGATCTTACACTGATGCTGATAGTTAATATATTTAAACTAAAGATGAATCATATTTTATTGTATTAAAATTAATTTTGATATATACAATTATACACATGTTGGGAAACATAAGTTAGGGAAAACTCTTTAACAAGGAAAGAAGAAAGAGCATTAAAATTATTTTACCTATATTTTGAAATCTTAAATTGAGTTAATGACTCAATTAGAGATTTATTAAACTATTAAAGTGTCTTAAAAGTTTTCGACTCAAAAATCGTCTAAAGATTGTCGGAAATTCTGACAGAAAGTTTCCGATGGAAAACGTCCGTAGGAAATTTTGTCGCAAATCCTAACGTAACGTTTTTGACAGAATTACATACGGAAATTCCATCAAAAAATTTGACAAAATTGATTCGTAGAAAATTCTGTTAGAAATGTGTTAATTAATTTTTTTAAAATTTTTTATTATGATTTATTTAATTAATGATCAATCTAATTATTATATATTAATTATATTATAATTTAAAATTTAAACTATAATATGATTTTCGGCAAAAAAAAGTATTAAATTATAATATAAATAAAAAACATTATTAATTCATATTTATTATTGATATATATATATATATATATATATATATATATATATATATATATATATATTCAATATAAAATTATATACAAATAAAAATACAAATTTTATAAATACAATAAAAATAAAATATATAATAAAATGAATAAAAAATATATTAATAATAAAAATTTAGATATAATATTTACGTAAAAAAATAAGGAAACTAAATTGTAATGTTTAATAATATATATATATATATATATATATATGTATGTATGTATGTATGTATGTATGTATGTATGTATGTATGTATGTATGTATGTGATTTTACATTTAAATCACACAAGTTCTTCCTAGCTCAACTGGCAAAGGCACTGGCGCACGCGTGAGAGGTCCTAGCTTCGAATCTCAACTTGGTCACAAAATGCAACCAATTTATGCTATCAACACATGGAGGGCGACACGTGGGACACGATGGAGGGTGACATGTGGCAGTTGATTGAGACACGCGACGGTTGACCAACACATAGGCGGTCGGAGGCGAGGTGGCGGTGGGTACACGTGGCGGCCGGTTGCCGGCCGGAGGTTTCCGTTGAAAAATGGCGTAGGCAAATTTGCCATAGAATTTGCGACGGAACTTTATGTGGCAAATTCCCTCGCAAGTGTCATAGAAAGTTCCGTCACAAATTCCTTCACAATTTGAGACGGAATTTACGTCATCGCTAATTCCCTCGTAAGTTGCTATGGAAAGTTCCGTCGCAAATTCCCTCTCAAATTGAGAGGGAATTTCTGTCAGAAAATCCGTTGCAATTTGAGAAGGAAAGTCATATTTCGTCGCAAATCAATTTCCGACGGAATTTTTTCCGTCATAAATTCCGTCGCAAAATGGTTTACGATGGAATTCCGTCGGAAATTACCTGTTTTTCTTAAAGTGTAACAGCTAGTTAGGGGTTGGATTGCACATGTTAAAAGAGTTTTCATTAATAGGTAGTTTCAATAAAAATGAATTGATTGGGTATTTTAGGAAAGTGAATACTCATTTTTTAATAACTAATTTAACTAATTTCTTTAATTTATTTAAACTAGTTGAGTAGATTTTCTGTTAGGGAGGACTAATACTTCTAATTTCGACCATTTCCAAAGACCAAAGTGCCAATAATTAAGCTTAGATTAAATTCAGTTTTTAATGTCTCTATTTGGTTCCTCTTCAATTTTGATTATATCTACTCCTAAGAGATTCAATGCTTTCCACAGCAATTTGGATCCCATGCAAGCATTTAGCATACATTTAGTAACTAAATGCAAATGATCCAGTTCGTTTTCATGAGCAGAGTTATCGGCAATCCATAAGTTCTTTTAAAGAAAGAAAGGAATTTTATTTGATTGTTTTAATAAAAAGACAATTTTATTTAAAATAACGTAAAACGATACACATTGCTAGGCTTCAGTACTAGAAACACAAAAACCAAACAGACATGACAGAACACAATAAACTCATAACCCATACAAACATTGATACACAACAACATTGAAACAAAAAACTGGAATAAATTTCATATTGCAAAGCTTTGCTTTAAGTATGTAACATACTTAAAAATACAAACTTAGAAAGACAACTGAAACCATAAACCTGAAATGCAAAGCAAAAAAAAAACAAAGCATAAATTGATGAGATGAGTAGCCTCGGATTGAAATCGATAGACAACCATGGCACTACCCATTCCATGGTTGTCTCTGAAAACAAGTGAGAAGGTGGAAGACGGCGGTGGTCAGGGGCGGAGAAGACGGTGGGGCTCAGTATTTAAAGCATACAGAAATGTCTTGAAGGTTTATTTTATAGAGAGAGCATCTCGAAGCCTGTGACAATCCACCAAATAAGCACACCCAAAAGCCATGTTCTTCAAAGTGGCCTCATGGAGCTCCGAATTTATCGTCGCCGTGGCATCCGCAGAGAAGAAAACCCTAAACCCTCTCACGAAAGCCTCACGCGCCGTCATCTCACAGCACTGGTTCGTAAACACCCCCGTCACAATCACCTCTTTTATCCCCATCTCCACAAGCTTCTCCTCCAATTGAGTGTTCCAAAACGCGCCGTAGGTGTTCTTCTCCACCACCATATCCTCCGGCTTCCGATCAAGTGTCGGCATGAGCTCCGCCTCTTCTGTGCCATCCAAGAGGATGTGCTCTTTCCACCACTCGGCAAACATGCCGTAGTCGGCCGGGGACTTGTGGCAGTGGCGCGTGAAGATGACGGGGATGGAGGCGTTCCGACAGAGATGGATTGTGGTGAACAGATTGGAGAGGATGGGCTCAGCAATGAAAGTATAGGAGTTTTGCATGTCAATGACCAAAAGAGCACATGATTTAGGATCTGGATTTCTCTTCCTTATCTCATATGTATTGTATAGATTTAGTTTCTTCAGAAGTGAAGAGGCCTTTTCTTGGTTTTGCATCTCAATGTTCACTCTGTCTTCTTCACTCTGCTTCCTCCTCCATGGAACATAATCCTCTACTCCTATTTATAAGATGAAAGGATTTTTTTTTTATAATTTATAAATAAAACATGTTAGATATGATTTATAATTTAAAATAGAGGATATTATGAGAAATATTATTAATTAGGGTTAATAATATTCTTGGTCCTCAGTTTCATTAAAGTTTTGTTTTAGCCCTAATAATTTTAAATAATGAATTTTTTATCTTTATAATTTTATAAAAATTTGGTTTAAGTTTAACGGCGTTAACTTTTAGTTAACACCGTTAGGTATAAAAACTAAAATTAAAATTTATTAAAAATATAGACACCAAAATTAAAATTCGTTAAAGGTATGAGGAGTAAATGAATTTTGATTTTGATTTCTATATTTTTAACTAGTTTTATTTATTGATCTCTGTACTTAATGGTGTTAATAACTTACTAAATTCTTATGAAAACTAAAATTTGAGGAAACTGTGAAACTTTCGCTCCCCTATATTGTTTCACTCTCTCGTCTCCATGGAAATTTTGGGATGTCAAATTTTAACCTTATAAATTAATTTATAATTTTGGAATGTCATTACTAGCACACGTGTGTGACAAGCAAAGATGGAATAATTTTTTTCCTTGGGGTGGCATGTGGTGTTGGGTCCTCACTCATCGTAGTTTAAAATTTAATTAATAAGATAATAATTTTATTAAAATAATAAAATAATATTATAATATTATAATTTATAAAAAATTTCAAAGTTGGTAGGCGCCGAACTTAAATTGATAAGGGGGGGTTCACCCACCTTATCTTATAAAAAAAAAATTTAATTGCTTTAGTGTCTAAGGCGTCAAAGCATTTAGAGGAAAGGGAAGGGGTATTATAAATACCCCATCAGCTAAACACTTCACCCAAGAGAAGTGTTTCATGAAGAGAAAAGAGGGTGAGGTCCTGATAAGGGTATTTTCAGTTCTTCGGGGATCAATAAGGTACTCAAACTCTCTTCTAATTACAAAGCTTCTTTTATAAAATATGTTCTAAATAATTTTATTTTTCCTATGATAATGATTTTATGCTAGTTAGAGAATATTTTGGGGATATGATTTTAGGCAAGTTTTGAGTTTTGTCAATATAAGACTGTAGAAATGTAGAGAATAATTAATAGTTAATTTTAACTGGTTTAGATTTATTATTTAGTTTTCATGTGATTTTATAATTAATTTCTTTTATAAATAGGATATAAATGAATCTCTATATGGTGTTTTTACTGATCAAAATTTGTTTAAATAATTTATTTGGATTATTGGAGGTATTATTGAGGTTTTAATCGGTTTATTTTTGTTAGATCTGAGCTCTATAGAAAATATGAATTAGGACTTAATATTTAAATTAAAATTTGATGTGATTTTAATTATGTAGAGATTTGATGAGTTATTTAATAATTAGATTATACCCGTATAAATTATGAAAAAGGAAATTTAATTATTTAGAAAGTTGATATTGAGGATTTTATAATTATAGGTATGTTAAAGGTAATTTAAGGATTTTTTTTAAAGGAAATTGGAATAAATGAGGATAATAGTTGTAGAGAAAATTGGATTGTAGGAGTTAAATTATGTAACTAATTATTTTATTATTATTTGTGGTTAATTAGTATCTACATTAATAATGTAGATTTTTCTTGTGATCGGTCATTGCACGGATTTTACTATCCAAATTAAGATTAAGCTTGGAATCGAGGTAACCGGGGTTAATTTATTCTATATGCTTGTTGTGAACTATAAGGTGTTTTAATAACCTTACTTTTATCTATATTACTTGTATGTGTTTTGCAAGATTATATTTATGTTTGAATCTGAATTTATTTCAGTGAAGCAGTGTATTTTCCAATTTACATATATAAGTGAAAATTATTATTAAATTGTTACTGTTATGATGGATATGTTGTCTGAGATGTAATGTTGTATAAGAATTTAAAATTCTCATAATTGTTTTCGAAAGCTGTATTAATTTATTATTTTTTATATTACGGGATATGTTGGGTTGTGTGGAAGAGATATGGTGAATTGTGTGCCCATCGACTCTCTCAATCCTGGCCCGAATTTTGGAGCTGAGTGTTTGGGTGGACACCTCCTTGTTACGGTATATTGGTGGTGGCATGGGAGGGAGCAGTATTCTTAATGTGACTAGCTAACCTTTGGCCGGGTATACTAGCACTGATAGGCTGTACCAGTCCAGAGGAGATAAGGAGGAGCATGATGGATGAGTGGGGATTGTTTTATTTATTGATTATATCATGTTAAATTTTGAATTATGAGAATATTATTATTATTATTATTATTATTATTATTATTATTATGTCAGTTAAACATGCTTCTCTGACTTACAATCTTTTCCTCCATATTTTGTAAATTGATTTTGGTTACTGAGACTTTATGTCTCACCTCGTCATTATAAATAATTTTTCAGGTGATACCTCTAATCTGGATAGAGGTCAAGGGAAGCAACCAGGGGCATAGACGTTGAGAATCTTGTAGGCCTCTTTTGGTATTGGTGTTGTGTTAATTTCTATATTGTCATTATAGGGCCTACATGTTTTTAAAATGTCATATTTCCTGTTGGAAATCATTTTGTGACCCATGGGTTAATTATGATGTGAGATCAGAATAATAAATTTATCTGTAGTGAGTTTGTGCCCTAAACTCCGATATATTGTGAAAGAGTTTGTGGGCGAGTTTGTGTCCTGAACTCTAATATGTATAAAAAAAAATTTATCACCGATTTTGTATAACTGTATTGGATAATTGTTGTTTGTGAGAAAGGGTCGTTACATCAATGGATTAAATTGGAGTTAAATTAAAGCTAATCAGGGTCAGACTGGTAAGAAAGTGAAAATTTCAAAATTATTAATATAAACTTTTGAATAAAATAAAAAAATCGAATTAAATTTTTAAAAATAAAAAATATTGTCCCAAGGTTGGGTTCACCCGAACCGGGTAGGTTCCAGATTCGTTGGTTTCCGACTTAAACTAGCTAGTCTAGTGTGGGTTCCTTACAAAAATATGATGTGGACCTTTCATTTTTGAAATTTGTAATTTCTTAAGAAAAAATTAATCTTTAGATTCATATAATTTTAACTCAATTGTAACACATTTTTTATTTTTTGACTCAATATAATTCGCTCGTTATAATTTTGACTCACTGCAACTCAGTTATTAAACTTTGACTCATTGTAACTTATTCTTTATAATTTTAACCATTTTATAATTTAATCCCTGATTTTTATTATATATATTAATTTTTCTAAAATACAATGACTAAAAATTTCTAGAAACACATACCATACACAGGCTGGCGTTATCTTTTCATTTTCATTCTTTTGGATATATATATATATATTTGGCCAGTAGCAGTTTTGGATATTTAAGCCAGCAAAAGTATTATTTTAGCACTCGCTAATTAAATTAAAGTAGCTGTATATCACATAAATAGTTTTTGTTCTCTCGTGTTCAAGTGAAGACAGATTTTGATGCCAAATGTTTGTTTAATCGTTTCGGATCATTTTCTCCTGTCTTTTTCTGCCCTATCACTAACTACCATTTATTATTTATAGGTGACCTGTCTTTTTCAGTCTCTGGCTCTTTGGCACATAGAGAGTTAAAAAAGAAAGCTATTTTAATTACTTCGCCTTTTGATATATTAGCCATATATTATGTGGTTGATTTTTTTCAATGATATTTAAAAAAACAAAACAAAACAAAACGGGTTAGCCCGTCAAGTCAGGGATAGGTGGGGCAGGTAGGAACAACCCACGCCTTGGTGGGTTTGCAAAGTGACCGCCGCAGCCTGCAACTTTAGGGTGGATTGTCAGGTTGGGCCCATCTTCAACAAACTATTGAGCTTTTTTTTTTTACAAAAAATAACATCAATACATATTGAGTTGGATAATTTTTTTTTTTGATACATTTGAGTTGGATAATTAAATATAAGTGTTAGGCTGTCTTACTTGAAACTAATGGGCCAGCAAAATGTAAATTGTGGACATGATATATGAGTCAATCATCCTGTTTTAGATTTGTAGCTTAATACTCTTTCTTATTTTTAATATAAGATATATTTGATAAGTTAATCTTGATTTTAAATATATTTTTTATATTTATAAATATTTTTTTAATTTACCCCTATTAATACTCAATCAAGGAGGAGAGGGAATGCGCGAATTAAGGAAGATGACTAAAGTGTTTTAAAAAATATATATTGTATTAACTAACTTAATTAACTTCCTTAATATTATCAAATTAGGTAAATATATGTTATACTAAAGAATGAACGGAGTATATGTTTAGGATTGTATTTTCTTTCTTTTGTTTTGTATCTTTTCACTCAGCTTCGTGGCTTCTCTATTCGTTGTTTCATTAAACTCCCACTGAATTATATTTATACTGTTATGCCATGAGCACATTGAACTTAATAATAGATTCATTTATGTTTCCCCTTCTCTACCAATAATTGAACTGAGAACCTCTAAAACAACATCAAGTATCAAATAGTGTCTCGTTCTAATGATATTTAAAATGTCCTAACTTCTCAAATATTTTTTTTATTTTTTATTTTGATCATTAGACTTTACATAAAACTACTTCATTGAATAGAAAGAGAATGAAATCAAGATCAACTACTTCATTGAACGATGGATATTTTTGGCAAGGCAATGCAAATTATTGATAAATTTATTACTTTTAATCAGAATAATTGAATTTCTTAATCTTTAAGGAGTAGGCAATTAAAAGGACCATATACCTTGGAAGATATGAGTAATTCCTAGCTAGCACATTTATAATGGTTTAGATTGTTGGTTTGATTAGATAGACATTTTGTAATGAATTTAGAATGATTTGTTCTAATTGAATTTACGTCATGCATGGATGCATAGATAGATTAATTAATATTTTGTGCTTGCTTGTTTATTTCAGCCTTGTTTTTTTTTTTTTTGCAAAGGGAAATACCAATATTATATATTAATCAACATTGTAAATCGAGAGAATATCATATTAAAGACGTTTGCTTTTTTGACCTTCAATAAAGACGTTTGTTGCTGATTTGCTTTTCAATTATATCTTATTCTGTTTTACATTATATTTATCTAATTAAAGAAGAAGTGTAAAGGAAGAGAAAATGATTTGTGAATATTACGGTATGATTAGAACTCCGATATATATCATACCAAAAAATGTTTTATATATGTATATATATTTCTTTTCCTTATATTTGTATAACCAGCATGTGTCCTATGCATAAACTTAACGTTATGAGACAAATAAACTTTTTATGAATGTAATAATTTGCTAGAGTTTTTACATTATAATACACACACAGATTATTTATTATATATATAGTTATTTCTTAACATTTTTTTTATTTAGTTTACTTTTAATATTTATTATATGAGACATAACATAATCATTGATAATAATAAGATAATAATATTAAATAAAAAAATTATATTTATTGTATGCAAAATTTAATACATTATAGATAAAATCATATAATTTAAGAAAAAATAATCACTTAAACACTCTCACAATTGAGCCTAGTTTATATTTTTTTTGAATTCTAGAAGAAAATATATTAATAAAAAATTCTATAATATTCTTCAATGCCTATGTTATAGATTGTTTATAGATCACATATACTTCCACAGTTCCTGTCACATGTCCTTTAAATGTAAAAAGATAATAAAAATAGGAAAATAAGAATATATGTAGTAAAAATAAGAAAATATAAAAATTTGAGCAAATTAATTTTAGAATATAAATATGAAAATCAATATATATATATATATTAGAAATTGGAAAATATAAAAAGTTAAGCAAATCTCAAACCTAATTCAACAAAACTGATTTGGTTATTAAAGTTTAGGAACGTGAGATACTCAAAATTAATGAACTAACCAACATTCAGGTAGATTGTGATATGAGAAATATTTGTTATTGATTTTTAGTCCATACAATCTATAGCTCATTTGGTTTGATTATATGAGAGAGGATTACATATAATCCTGATATAATAGCGCGACTACAATATTTGGTTAGTCTTATGTAATATAAAAATAATTACATTTTATAATGTTGATTACATCATTTGATATAATCAGGATTACACTGTTAGGACTGATGAATGAGAATACAGACATCCTGCAATCCAATGAAAATGACACTATTGCCATTACAATTTTTTAAATTTACCAAAATGCCCATTCATAAATATAATTAAATATTAAATAGTTTTAATTACCACCATTAAATATTAAAAAAATAATTAATAATATAAAAATTTAAGAAATATTCCTCCATTCAAAAATTTTAAAAATAATATTCCACCATTAAAAAAATATTAAAATATCTCATTAAATAATATTAACATAATTAAATGTTAAGAAATTAACACTTATACATTGTATAATATTTTCACCATTAAATATTAAAAAATTACTATGAACCCAGTGTGTATACTGCACATAATGAATAAAAAATTATTATGAACCAACGTACATATTATTATATGTTAAGAAAATGAGTAATTTTATCCCTTGCTATATTATTATCATATATTCACATGTTCGATGTAATCCAACCAAATTTTTTATGCATATGCATCATTTTTCCCTAATGACGAACCAAACAAATTATGTAATCATTATTTCATTATATTACTTCTAATTCCGTAAACCAAACGGGCACTGTAAGCAAAATTATTTTCATTGCAATAAAATAACAATAACAAAAATTCAGCATTTTATCTTATAAATTTTTTTTCTTGCTCTCTACTTTTCTCCAATGATTATCATAAAAAATTAGATAACGTTTTTTATTTGTGATTCTTCTTCTTAGATAATCTCGCCTCGCGACCTTAGCCTCAAGCCCTCAACTAACGAGCTCTTGTTATATATATATATATATATATATATATATATATATATATATATATATAAATATAAAAACTAAAAACATAACATTAGTTAGGGAAAACAAAAAGAAAGCTTACATGAAGAAAAATAATGAGAGGAAAGAACTGTAAACTAAAGAACCATGGCAATAGTGGAGGATGAGGACCCCATCAGTAGAGAAAAACCCATAAAAAAAGGAGCATGAGATCCAAAGGAAGCTCAAAAAATGTTTGAAAATGAGTTGAAGAGTTATGTCAAATAAAATTTTTTTAGAATCTTACCTTCTTATATTTAACAATTTTTAGAATCCCGTTTTCTTATATATGATGATTATCATTTTTAACCATAAAGTATTTTTGAAGAATAAATAATAGTGTTCTTTTTTTAAAGAACTATCATGTATTGTCAAATAATTTTTGTTTTCCTTATGTTTGCTATTTTTCAAAATCTCATATTCTTATATATAACGGTAATCATTTTTAACCATTAAGTTTATTAAAGAATAAATAGTCAAGTATTGTTAAATAAAATTTTTTCAGAATCTCATTTCTTTATATTTGATATTTTTCAAAACCCCATATTCATATATATAATGGTTATCATTTTTAACCGTTAAGTATTCTTAAAGAATAAATAATGATTCTTCGTGAAAAACATCAAATATTGTCAAATAATTTTTTCTCTCCAGAATTCTGCTTTGTTATATGTGATGGTTATTATTTTTTAACATTAAGTATTTATAAATCATACTTTACAGTTACTTGTTATAACCATTATATCTTTACTTTCGCTGATATAAGGCTAGAAGACAAATCATTTGAAAGTATTACATAACGGTTATTTCGAAAGAACCGTCATTTTTATCAGTAAATATATGACGATTGATAATTACAACTGTTATATTTTTATTTTAGCGAATTCCACCTCTCAATACATAATTGTACGCATATTCAACTGTTATGTTTTAATATTATATATTTTTGTGCAACTTTCATCTCAACATACATAATGATTATTCATTATCGCTGCTATTTATTAAGCTTTATATATACGTGATTTTGTTGGAGTGTTATAAGTACTTAGGTAAACATTTAAGCCATGAAATATAACCTGACTTTATTAAAACCTTAAGATTCAACTCATGTAAATTTTTTATTATGAGTGTGTGTGTGTATCAATATCCTTTGTGTTGATAATTTTTTTGAGTTTATAAAATAAATAAGTTTTTTGAGTCGCCTACTAGAGGGAGCATTGAAAACATATGTACCCTAATATAATTAATGTTCAAAGTAATTTGAGTAACTTCTTCTGGATCAGTTCGTTGTATGAATTTTAATGAATAAAATAGTAACTATTGAGGCTTGAGGATTTTTAGAAAGCGAATTTATGGTGTGTTTGGATAACAAAAAAAAGTGCTTTTAGAGAGGAAACCATGATTTTAAAAATTAGCATCCAAACACAAAATAAAAATCCAGAATCCTTTTTTTCTATAAGACCATGGTTTTGGATTGCAAACCATGGTTTTCAGAGAAGCTTATTTTTTCTACTTTTCTCACCTGTATTTTTTTCTCTTTCCTCGGTCTCCTGTCCTTTTTGACTTTTTATCGTTTTCTCTATTGTAATGTCATACCTCATCTATTCCCATTGTACATGAACATAATAAAATTGTTTTTGCTTTCGTTTTTGTTGTGAGCGCTTTCTATTTCCCATTTGATGCGAAGGCACAAAATATATTTTTTTCACTTAAAGAAAGAACAAATTCAATGTCACTGGATGTGAAATATATCAATTTCTGATCACTTCATGTAGATAAATTTATTCTAGTATTTATTATGAAATTAATGTTAAAAATATTTAAAATATAATCTTATCATTTTATATGTATTTATTCTGGTATTTTTAGTTTTTTGACCATGAAAAAGTGATTCTAATAATAATACCCAAGTACTATCATTTTATCAAATAATTACATATGCAGTGTCTAAGAAACACCGATTTTAATATAGGGGAATACATTATAATATGTTAAATAACCGATTTCGATACAAGCAAATACATCATAATAGGTTTAAATAAGATAATTTTCAAAATTTTAATGCTCCCTCTTATTTTTAATATAAGACATATTTATCTAATTTGATTATATTAAAAAATTAATTAAATTAATTAATATCACATGTAGACAAATTTATTTTATTTTTAGTATTTATTATAAAATATAATTTGAAATAATATATAAAATATAATATTATCTTTATATGTAATTATCATAAAAGTTAATGTCCTTTTTGGTAATTGGACCATTAAAAAAAATGATTCTTAACACAATATCCAAACACTCTTATTTTATCAAAATCATTTTTTCCCATAATATATTCTTCTCCTAATCTATTAAAAAAAATCACTTTTTTCACTTTTTCTCCAGAAGCTATTCTCAAAAGCTATTTCCAATTAATTTAATTGGATTGATCTATACATAAGAAGTTTGGCTCCAAAACACAATAATTTATTATTCATATTTAAAATAATAAGTCGGTGAATATTATGAACTAAATATGGACACTCTTTCTAGAAGATCAACATCAAATTAAGGTCACCCATCATCGGATTCCTTGCCTTTTTGTTCAGCACAACCGTCGGTAATAAACTATGGTCAAGTGAAAAACCACAACAGAGAAGACAAATATATAATCAATATATAATCAATTAGAAGCATAAAATCTCTGGTCCCCTTTTTTTTATCAAAATAAATACCAATCAATATTAATATTAAACTTCCCTACAAAGGATACCCACAACAGTAATTAGTTATCAATACATAAAATATAAATTTCTACAAAATATACTATTTATAAAATAAAAGCACAAAGATTTAGGTGTTATAAATCTAATTAAGACAAACTAAATTATCGTCAATATGTTCGATACACAGTGAAAATTATGATGATAAAATTTTAAGAGCTTATGAATAGATTTTATGAAATTTCTACTAAATTTAAGAATTTCAGAATAGCTGTAATTCTGAATGAATTTGTAGTTACTTCCCTAAACTTAACATGTACTTCCTAAAAAAATGTATTGATAAGTCTAATAAAAATCGGGAATAAGTGAATAACTTTGTTCTTTTAAAAAAAAAATTATCAAGGTTATTTAACCTTTTTTTTTTGTCATAACTCATACCACTAATATACCCATCATAAATATAGGGTCGAACTCACAACCCATACTTAAAAATAACCTATAATATCAAAACTATAACTAGACACATTTTTTCTTGCATTACGCAGAATTTAATAAATCATACGTGTTTTTTACTTTTATGTCTTGAAAATAGTGTGTCTCGTTATAAATTTTTTATATTAAATATTTTTTTATAGTAAATATACGAGTTATTTAACTAATTTATAGATATTAAAGAAATTTGTTACATTAGTTATATGTAAAATAATATTTATTCATTATTCTAATTTCTCCTCAATACCTCATTCAACCATTTACATTGAAAGCTACTCTTTTTTTTTTTTTAAGGTTAAGATGTAAATTTGGCTTGAAAATTTTTATTGATGAGCGATATTACCTTAGAAGTTTTTTTAGGTTCAATATTACCTCGAAAGTATTAAAATAGAGTAATGTTACTCTTTTTTCATTAAAATATTAACAGTCGATATCAATTTGTTAATGGTCAATGTCAATTTTTTAATGCTATAAAATAACATTGTTACATTTTGAAATTTTTGGAACGACATTAAAACTGAAAAAACTTCCAAACAACTTTGCTCTTTTGTTAAAACTTCTGAGATAAATTTACACCTTAATCCTTTTTTTCATAAGTGAAATCTATTTTTATTGATCTAAATATGTAATTAAACCCCTTTAATATTTGTAAGTAATAGGAATAATTTGAAAAATTATAAATTTATGAAATAAAGTTGATTAAGGTTTATATTTAAACTCTTTAATTAGCTCATATATTTAGAATTGGGAGGGAGTATTAATTTTCTTCATCAGCATGATTACAAACCTCGTAGGATCAGCCGGTAAAACCAAATCAGGATGAATTTAAGCACTAGAGGTACAAAACTCGGGAAAAAAACAAAATTTTAAGTAAATGGATTTGTATCATTTTAAGTTGATTGAGATTTGAAATAGACATTGACAAAGGGTTTGGTTTATTTTATATTACTCTTCCTTTGTAATATCCACCAATCTCCACCCCACGTTCGGCTTAGCGGTCAAATGGGTACAAGTTCAAATCAAAGAAGACATTTTTGATACATGAGAATTTTAAAAGTTTTTTTTTAAATAGGTTTTTATAAAAGTTAGATTGAAAATACGTTAAATTGTAAATTTGATTTGTGTTTGGATTAGCATTTGAAAAGCCCGTTTAGATAGAAAATGACTGAAAAAGGTATGAACCTTATTGAATACCACACACACACATATAATTTGTTCTACAATGCTGGATTTAGCTTTGTTTTGTAAATCCATTTTTTGTCGAGGAGTAAATTCAAATGGTTTAAAAAGAGGCGTTTGAATCTCAGGTTTGAGTTCTGTTTCAGGTTTGGTTTCAGGAACATATTGTTTTGTTAAATGTTCACATAAAACCTGAAGATATAAATTGGTATAATTGTTTTGTTCAACAATACCTTTTATATCAGCAGAATTTACTTCTTGAGAAGTATGTTTAAATCTAAAAGGAGTTGCCCAAATAGGTTGATCTTTATTATCAACTCTTTTAGGAACTCTTGCCCTTGCTGAATTGGTTCCTAAGCAAATAATCTCTAAACAAGATTATGATCGTCTAAACCAAGTGCCTTCTACACTGACGATCGGGTCTTCCCAAAAACAGCCAATGGTTTTAGCCAGTTCTTCATTGGCAACTATTGGTAAAAAACAAACAAATCTTGAAACTCCTTACATCCCAAAGGAGAATCAAGTTAAAAATGGGCAAATGGAGCACCAAGAATTATTTCAGATCTCATAACTTTGATTAATATGAATGAGATTTTAACTTTAAATCCTTCATTTTCAATAACAACATTTGAAATTTTATACTGAACATCTACACGTGTTTTATTAACACCGTTAAATCGTTCAGTAGTTTTCTCAAAGTATTTTGTTGGAATGAGACCTTCTCTAAAACAATTAGCGTCAGATCCCGTGTCAAACAAAACAGTTTGTTCCAATACAAATTCATCATTAATAATGATTTTTGCGTGTATATGGAATTTTTGAAATAAGACTTTTGAAATTAAATTTAAAAATGGTTCAGAAATATCATTATCTTGATTAGTTTCTGAAACATAATTTGTTTGAGTTTGTGGAGATGCTAATTGTGTATCCTGAATTTGAGATATAGCTTCAGCATGTGTTCCTTGTTGGAGTTTAATGAATTTAATTTCTTCTTTGATGTTATTAACTTCTCTCTGAAGATCAGAAAGAGTTGCTTGTTTTGGAATATGTTTGAATTTTTCAAGACTTTGGGTAAGGTCATATTTGTTTGAGGAAGTTTGAGGTTTTGACCTAGAAGAGCTAAACCTAATATTAAATAGGAAGTAGAGAAGCACATGGACTGCTTACATAATCAAAGACATAAATTAAAAACAAAAAATAAAATGCATGAAAAGGGGATGCTCTGTAAGAACAAGGGGTGAATGAACTAGGACGGTATCTTTAAACGCTATGTTTAACACCGGAACCAAGATTCATTGAATCTGCCTTACTTAATTCTTCAGAGGAGGTAAGGATATGATGCAAGAAAATATTTTAAAGAACATACAATACTTTTATTAATACACAAAAGTACTTACAAGTGGAAGGGATACAGAAGGATGGAAGAAGGATTGAAGAAAGAAAGAAAGAGGAAGAGGCTTAAAGAGCGGAGGAGAGAGGAGAGGTTCAGAGTTTAGGAGAGGGGGTATCTGAGTCCTACTAAACAAGTGAGACTAGCTTCACTTATATAGATAGGCTTGGCTACTGTTTAAGGGTGACTGGTACTATTTGAACAGTTCCGGTCATAAGTGCACAGTACCTATCGACACTACAGTTTAGCGCTACAGTGTACAGTGTGATTACAGTGCATTTGTTTATAGTGATGAAAATACAATTACAGAATAAATCCTATAACTAATTTTCATCTAAATTTACAAAAAAATCATCTTCATCTTCATCTTCTTCTTGAACTAAAGGTGTTGAAGAGGAAGGTTGGTGGCTTGATGCCGTTTGAGGTTCCTTCTGGAGGAGTTGAAGTATTGAAACCATTTATTTTAATATGATTTAAAGATCTGGATTCGATAGCAAGGACTTATGTCTACCAGTATATGGTTCTAGAATAAAGAACTGAAAGATAAAGAGCATAGAATAAAAAGCGAGAAAAATTCAAATATGAATCTCCCTTGCCTTGATATCATTACCATCTAGATCCATAGTGATGAAATTATTAAAACTTTATCAGTTTTATGGTTCAAAATATTTTATTAAGATGTTACTATGATTCCTCAGATCTGATTCTAGCCAAGGTTGTACATAATATCTGTACTTATCATACACCTAATAGGAATTGATTTTTCAATAGTTCTGATTATGTAATCAGACTTTGTGAACTATTTCTTATTAGGAATTTGGTAAAGTAAGTTTGATGCGACTTCTGGTAGAGTCCAGTTGTCAACATGTTGGTTTATGTTTTCAAAAACAATTTTTTGTTTGAAAATTTTATTTTTTGTTGAAGAATTAGATTCCTCATCGTTTGGCGTACGAAATTCTTGTTTAAGTTTACGAGGAGTGTATCGTATTTGTATTTTTGGTAAATGTTTTTGGGTTTTTTGTGGTAAGATTTATGATGAGTTTTCTTTTTGGGCTTAGACTGTTTACAGCTAGGAAGTCCAAATTGTTCACAGAAAGTACCCAATTCTTTTTTCTCAGATACCTTTTCTTTGGCAAGTTGATGTTGGAGTTTATCATCTTGACAAATCTTAAGAGCAGTTCTTTGGACATAAGAAATTAATTGTCCATAAGTCAAATACTCATAAGGGATCTTGCCATCATTAAGGTAAATCCGAGCAAATTGTTTTGTGAATATTTTCAAGACAATTTTGGATTTGGTTTTGTACATGTTTTTTACACAGTTGTTCTTCCAATCGTTTAAGAGAAATCTCTTCTTTTAAAAAGTTTATCTGTTGTTGTTTTGAATGAAGATGATTTAAATATTTGATTCTGGGTTTCTGAGTAAAAGGAAATAATATTTTTTTACCCATATATTGTTTTGAAATCCCATCCTCATCAGTCATATATGGGAATAATAAATGGGCAAATATATATATATATATATATATATATATATATATAGTTATAATTGATGTGAAAAAATGTAAATAAAATTTTTTAAAATAAAAAAATTCAATTATTATTGAAAAATAAGAAAAATACACTAAATTTTTAAAATTTTAATATTCATATTTCAATATTGAAACGAAAACTCGTTGAAAATGGACCTTCACCTAACCCATTTTCATCACCACATTCAAATAATGAAGATATAATAATCACTGAATAAAGAGAAAAATGAATCAACCATTAAAAATGTATTGTGTAGGGGAAATCAAAACCAAGAATACGCTAAAATATGACTTAAATATCAACAGTCCAAAACACAGCTAAGAAGCAAAATATTCAAATTTTGTTCTCGTTATGAGCTCAACCAACTATTAAATGCAATGTATTAGTCTGAGCCTTTGGAACCATCAACGAAAGTGCACCTGTGAGTGTCTTAGCATATATGCTCATGTAAGAACAGAATAAGAATAATGTTTTTATGTTCTAATCTAACACTTCTATCTGCCTAAGCATAGCGTTCATGCTACTGATTTTGCAAGCAAGAACAATTCCAAGGAAAGACATGTTGAGATCAAGCAACTCTTGTTTATTCAATATATATGAACTTGAAAAAAAAACTCCGTCTATGCCTTCCTTCTATAAAACGAGAAACATGAAACAGGGTGTAAATCAGCTCTAATGGCTGCCATTGTTTTTGCTTCTTGTATAACAAAAATCAGAAGCATCTTCCCTTTATTTTCACGTTCAGCTTTGTTTTTGGCGGCTACAGTAACACCGGCGACTGTGACACCTTGCAACGGCGGCATTAGGGGAAGGGAATAGATGGGTAATAGCTACACCCAGTAGGAGGAAAAACTGAGTATAACCAGTGTCGCCCAAAAACCACTGGAAAAGAAAAAAGCAAATAACAGACCCACCTTACGGTGATAGCTCTGGCAACTTTGAACTTTTCCGGCCACCCCATAATAGATCAGCTTACCTAACTACGAATTTGCCCAACACAAGGCAACCCTAACAGATCGCGACTATGAAGACGCTAAGAACGCATAGATCAGACAACCACCACGTTGCAGCCACCAACTCTCCATGGAATCCGACCAGATTCACCATCAACTCACTGGAAACGCCGACATGCAAGGAGCAAAACATAGACTTGCCCTTACGCGTACAGGAGCTGCTCACGAATGTCGCCAACGACCAGAAGGAAGAAGACACAAGAACGCCGTCAGACTAGTTCAAGCAACGAACAACTACCACCATACTTCCTACCGATGACCAACCGACTAAAGCCGCCACACTTCCCACTGGTGACTGTCAAACCCCTTAACACTTTGATATTTGCAGAGTAATAAATGCATAGTTCAGAGGGCACACAGAAATAGTGGAAATATACTGATAATAAGTGCTTGTTTATATTACAGACAATTCCCATAGGGTTTTAAAAAATATAAACAAAATCCAAAGAAATAAATATTACAACTAAAGATAACCAACTGTACTCCGTTAGAACCAGACCTTCAATCACCGGTAATTATTGTTTTGCCCTTAGAGCCACTACCTTCTGCTGGAATATTTTTAAATATTGAAAAAGGGTGAGATTCAAATGAATCTCAGTAGTAACATACAATCCGACATATAAAATGTGAAAATAAATATGCAATGCACCATGTTATGTAAGATGAAAATGCTGTGTGTACACTGTCTTAGGCCAAACGACTGTTTGCAACCCCAGCTTAACTCTGCGCCTCCGTTGGGTCCCAGACCACAACTAAGCTAATATGCGTGTCCCAGACACTGTGCTCATATTACAGAAAATGGAATACACAACATATAAATAATCACATAGTGTATGAAAGAAAGAGTTACTACCTGGGTCCTTTTTCAGTCCGATTCTTATCCAAAACTTTTAACCGGCTCGGGCTATTACCAATTCCTATAAATTAAAGTTAACAAGTAATTGGTTATTACTTGCATTATTACTGCTTTAACCATATTCTAGTGGTTATCTCAGTTTCAGTGATTTCTGCATAGTATAATTCTCCACAATACAACTTCTACTATTTTTCATAAAATTGGCAGATTTTTCAGTCAACTTTGAAAAATCAGAATTAAATCTAGAAAATTTCAAATTGATTGGTTTCAAAGCCTATGTGAAGCTATTTAAATTTATTTTAATATAAAAATACTTATATCTGATCAATGATAACACAATATTCCCAGAAATTCGCCAAACCTCCCCTATTCCAAATTTTCTTCCAGAAATAAACTCAACTTTGAAAATTCATATCTTCTAATGTACAAGCTCAAAAATTGTGATCCACCTATGAAATTAAATATCTTAATGTATATTGTAAATCTGAAAATTTTCATAATTTTTGGTAATGTGTTGGTTTTCCAAAATTTCGCCACATCTAATCTTTCTTCTAGAAACATAATTTGGTAGTACTTAAATTCAAAATTTCATAACTAAATCCAAAAAATTCCAAATAGAGTGGTTCAAAATTCTGTGTGACCCTATTTAAGTATAATTTAAGGGAAAAATACATAATATTAGAGATTACATGCCTAAAGTTCCAGAATTTACAATTAATACAACTATGCCAGAATTTGTTCCAGATTCAGTGCTTAAGCTTCACAAATTCATTTCTTACAATATACTAATCCAAATGGTACATATTATACATCAAATTAAAGCTCCTTATGTCTATGTTATGTCTGTAAAGGTTCATAATTTTTGGACCAGTTTTAACTAACAAAATGAATTTTATAACCAAAATGATTCCAGAAAACTAACCGAACAACATCTCCTCTTAATTTCTAAAAATTCCTGATTTATACATAATCATCCAAAAATTACAACCACATGTATTCTCACACAATTTTTCATGTAGAATATATTGGTGATATCAAATTTATCAAATTCTTACTCCTTGTATATCTACACCTTATTCTGACCATAAATAATAGCAACTTAATTTCAAAATCACTCAACTTCCAACAACTATAAATCCTCATAAACAACCAAAACCAACTGTATAACAATAGAAAAAGATATAAAAGACTTACCTAAATAATATTCAAGGCTTGCCTATGGTGACTGACTTCTCCTTCTTCCACTTCTCCAGCAATTATTCTCACCTTAGTCTTCCTTCTCTCTTACTCACGTCTCTCTCTCTCTATATATATTTTCTACTTCTCTAGTCTTCTATGTGACTTGACCGAATGGAATGGAAAAATGAGAAGTGTGTGTATGTTGCCTTGTATTTATAGTGGAAGGTATGTATTTGTTTATTAAATAAATGTGTGTGTGTGCCATGAGGTGTTTATTTTAATGGTTGTGTGTGTAGTGTGGGAAGTGTGTGCCATGAGTGATGTGTGAAGAGCATGTGAAGCAAGTGTAGCATGTGAAGCATGGGTGGCATGGGAAACATGGATGGCATGGAAAGTATGGGAAGTGTGGGTGTGTTTTTAACAATATATTTATATAGGTATATTTTTATCCTATTAATAATACACACTAAGCCTTGATTTTGTCTAATTTAAGATTTCCTTAGATTTTATAGATTCTATAATTTAGCTTATTATCTAACTCCCATAAATTAATCTTTGGCCTTAAAATAATTTCTTAAAAATTTCCAAGCCAATTTATGACTATTAATTGTTGTTCCTCAATTTTTCAGGAAAATAGGCATTTAATTCGCAAAATAAATTTTGGGATGTTACAGTGACCAACCGACTGAAGCCGTCGTCACAGCTACATAGAGTAAAGACCAACGACAGCAACAAGAGGAGGAGAGCCTGAAAAGAGAGTAAAGAGTGAGAACTGTTTTTTTTATCATTCACTGACGTGAGGCAAGGCAACGTGCGGGAGGAAAAAAAGCTGGGTCTCATGGCTTTTTACAAATGTGGCTTCTGTGGGAAAAGCCCAGTAAGCCTTGCCGCAGATCCAAACGCTCCTGATAGACTTCACTGAACTTTTTTTTATTGGCCATGCATTTGGGTTGAGTAACCGTGAACCCAAACACACCCTTAATGTATTTTGACATTACATTTATGAGGTCATAGAAAATTAAAGATTTTTATGGGCAGGTAATGGAGATTATAAATAAATTATTTATGTGACCGTTAATGCACTAAAACCAGAATTTTAAATTAAGGTGATTCAAAATTCTATATGTCACTTATTAAATCTATTTTAAGGAAAAAAATACTTCTCACTACTATCTATTCATGCGCCATTCCTAGCTTTCAATTTTATTCATATGGTCAGAAAATCTTTCCAGTTTTAATGGTCTAACTTTAAACACTCATAACTCTTAGTGTACTAATCCAAATTCTTCATATTAATTTAAAGCTCATTATGTATAGTTTAAATCTGAAAAGTTTCTTAACCATTGGATATCATTTGATTAGTCAAAAAGCCTAAAAACAGACTGCTTCCCATAACTCAAATCTGATATCACCCTTTACAAAATTTCAACTTTTGGTTTTTTCATTCCAAATCATTCAAGATTATAACTAGGGGCTATTTCCACACCGTTTTTCATATAGAATCCAATAGTAACTTTTAAAAAAAAAATACCAAAATCACTCTCCCTCTCCCAGTTTTGCTTCTTACTGAAACTTCTCCCCAAAACAACCAAAATCAAATTTACATTTTTAACCACCAAGCAATCTAATAATATCATTAATCATCATATATCACCTTATATGTGATTAAAACAACATTATACTTGAAAAACTCCCTCTAGATGAAAACTTTGAGTGGTCTAAGAGCTAAGAAAAACTCAATGAAATCACAAGGTAATCGGTTCAAAATAAAGCCGAGGCTTAACTCTTCACGTTTCTACAACCGGTTTGGTATTCCGACGGCACTCCGGCTAACTAAATGATACAAACCATCTTGGATTAGAAAATTGAGACCATATAAATGAAGCTCTCAGTGAGTAGAAGAACTTTCCTGAAGAGCTTACTGGTTGACGACAACGATTTAGGGTTGGAATCGGCTTTAGAACTCAGGGTTTTTACTATTCACTCTTTCTTTTTTTCTCTTCCATTTTCCTTCTATATTTTTTCTCTCTCTCTCTCTCTACTATGGCTAACCGAAATTGGCTATTAAAGAGGAAGGAACGGTCGCCTTCTCATTTATTCAACACAAAAGTGCTCTTGTACTTTATCATGATAAAGGGACACTTGTCATCTTTTTGTAAAGCTACCCATAAAGTTGTGTTATCATTAGCTATCATAACTTATTTTATTAAAACTATTTTAATAAAATTACTTTATCGGTGCTTACTCTAAATTGCTTCACCTATATTGAGACTCGCCAAATGAAGTAAGGTTGGAGTGTGTGTGTGGGCCCCATATGGTACCACATATCGGTGTCTTTTTCAAAAACGCAGTGTACATGTTTTCCCTGAAAAAGCCATATGCACACATATACCGGCATATTTTGCTCGATTAATTAGTTCCATATCTCATGACATAGCTAGGTGACATTTTTCTACCAACCCAATGGCATCATATATGTGTCTTGTGCATACTTGCACCGACATTTTAATCATACTGCTCACACATACTGAGCGCTCTGCCCAATAGGCCAAATCACATTGTCCCCGAGAGTCTTTCAGTCTCTCGTCATTCTTGGTACTCTTCCCATACTGGGCTTAGTAGTCTATCAAATATATGAGTATCTTCAAATCTCTAGGTCCAAAATTCGGGATATTACATATATGTATCTATTCAATATCATGTTCATATTTATGTTGTGGATTATTCAAATTCAATCTTTCGTAAAGAAATTATAATAATTTTTAAGATGACATGTAATTTAGAAATTGTTTTACTCCCTCTAATCCTTAATGTAATAGTTACTTAACTAATTTGAGTAGATTAAAGTAGTTAAATTAGTTAATATGAAATTCTTTTTTAAAAATATCTTAATCATTTTCCTTAATTCTCTCTATCTCTCTCTTACCTTCTTACTTGATTATTGTTGGAAGAACTTTAATAGATGTAAATTAGAAAAAAAATGATAAATATGATAAATAACTTTTACATTTAAGATCAAGACTGGAGGAGTATTTTATATTTATTTCTTCTAAAATGAAACAATTGAAATTAAACCCATTGAAAATTGTCCAATCTAATCTAATATAAAAGAAGAAAAAGAATTAAAAGTAACTCATGACGATAAATCGAAGTGGCCCATCGAAGTGGTTCCTCACTTATTACCATATAAAACCATATTTAATGGCTAAAGTGCTAAACCATGGTATGGTCTGGATGCTCGGGAGTTCGAAGTGGTTCAGCAATTGTATACAATACTCAAAATTCGAAGCTCTCGAATTTGAATCTTATATATATTTAAATAAAAAAATAATTAAAGCCAAGAGAACTTTATCCCTGTGTTTGACTTGGTTTGATTTGAATCAACGACATGGTATACTCCCTCCGATTGTTTGCAGCAGGTTATATTTTTTGAATGATTTGTCCCTTGTCATAAGGTTTGATTAGAATAATAAATGTATTTTTATCCATTTTACCTTCAATTTATTTAATACATTACGTTAATTAAAATATTAATTTATTCCTTTTATTCTCAAACATCATCTTTCTACATACATTCTCTTTCATCAATTTTTTTTTCATTATTACTCTTTTACTCATTCATAAAGAGTATTTTTGAAAAAAAAAATTCTACTTCCTACATATTTATTATTTTAACTAATTTTAATTATTTTTAAAATCTCGCAATTTGGTTAAAAGAACCTTATAAGTATATAAGAACGGTGGGAGTACTGTTTAGATTTGAAAATAATAAAATAAAAGCAATCTTAATAAACAAGGCTCCAACAAAGTAGGATATAGGAACGAAGAAATTGTTTCCATAATTTAAACCTTAAACTCATATGATGGTAACAACCTTTATTGTTGCTGTAAGGCTCTTTTCCTAGATTTGAAAATAATAATCAAAAGTCAAAAAAAAAAAAAAAAGGGAACATCTATAAGTCGGCCAAAAACACCCCAAAAAAAATAATAAAGCAAAAGGATCTATTGGACAAAACAAAATGATCGAAAGATGCTTTCAACGTGCAGCCACTTTCTACATATAAAATTTTCCGCCCACATAGCCACTTCGATCACAAATCCCTAATATCCATGGGAACCTTCAATGGAAGCAAGCCTCCTTCATATGTTCTTGCAGCTGATAACATTTCACCAGACTCACTCTCTTTCAGTGGCCTTGTCTCCATTCATGACCAGCAATCCAAATCACCTTCTGTTTCTCTAAACCAGACCAAACAACATGATCAGACTACAAATCACAGCCCAGAATTTGAGTTTATTGTGACTAAACCAGCCCCAAAATCTGCAGCAGCAAATTCAGTGAAGAAGACCAAACCAAAACCTGCTAATCTGCTAATTTCCATTGAGCAAAGTCAAGCCCAAGCCATTTCATTTCAACCAGATCACACAGATCATCATCATCACAATTCCTCCTTGAGTTCATTATTATCAGCTCATCATGGCAATGGACAGAGAGTGGGTTCTGGGAATACAAGGAAATTTGATGGGGTTGAGAAAGGAAGAAGACCAAGAAACAAGTCTTTTGGTAGTAAGTTTTTCAAGACTTTGGTGTCACCATGCAGGAACTGCCATGCCTTTAAGCCAAAAGCCAAAGTTCACTGACACTATGGTTTATAGATTCTCTATATATGCATTCATCTCTCTTTATTTCTACATCTTAAGTCATAAAAAATTCCACTTTTCTAGTCTAGGAGCAGTTTTTTATGCTATATGATCAGGAAATAAGGCTTCTTGTAAATGGGTATTCTTTCTATTAATCACGGAAAGTTGTGTGCGCGCGGGGGCGTGAGGGAGGGAGGGAGGGAGTGAGGGAGATGGATGTCATATTAAATTAGTTTCTGATTACTTGTTTGTTTGAATGCTCGTTTCCAGCTTCAAATTTCTCATTTGATCTGACTCTCAATAGAGCAGATTTAATTACATTATCAGTAGATAACAAAATATACTTTTTTGGTAAAAAATCAACACTTTAAGATTGATATTCCACAAGCATAACCAAACCATAGCAATAAATGAAATAATCAGTTCATTATATAACTTTGAAAGGGAGATATTGAACAGGAATGATACTATTCTCATTTATCAGTGTTGTACATACTCTCTTCTACTTTCTTCTACCTCTATGAGACATACATGTTACAGGGTTGATCATATACACACGCACATATTACGGTTGAAGTGCACCGAGGTCTTGTCTGCTAAGCTCAGCATTTGTTTCACAGAAAAACAAACTTAATTACACAAAACAAATTGCATATATCCTCCAAATATTGTCATATTTAACTCACTCAGGCCTAGTCCCCACAAGCTTAAGCCAGGATGCCAGGTAGTTAGTTAGCTGATTAAATTTCATGTAGATAAAAGAGTCACCCAAACCCATAAAAGCCAGATCAGTCCTATCGAATGATCCAACACAATCAGCTATGATGACGACAGAAGATCCCTCTATATCCTTCCAATATGTTAAGAATAGCATTACAAATTACAAATAACATGGAACCCCAGATAAATCATTGAAAATTACAAGGACTATGATGTACCATTGAAAAACTCAAGAAGGCTAACCTGACTTATGATTGCTCTACTGTGTAATAACTCTAGTAAAGTCACTATACGCTGCAAATTCTCACCGTCTAAAAGTCTGTAATAATATATCACGAATTTCAAAACGCTTTATTATAATATAAATCATAAATGCCGCCTCACTGGAATAGTTTATCAGCATTCTATTCATATGCTAGAGAATCAAGAAGTAGATGAAAGATTGTAAATTAATCAGCTAACTTACAGATTATCCAATGCCTACAAGTTTACTACATAATGGAACAAACAACTGAGCAAGTTCTTGAAGGAGCATTCAATATTCCTTACAAACTACTAGCGAACTGTACAACAAAGCCTTCATTTTAGGGTCCATGAGATAACAGTTTATGAACATTTGGATCATACACACTGCTAGCGAACTGTACAACAAAGATAATGTGGGTGACCTCATCGAACCTCACCATGTATACTGGTATATTCCTGCAAATAAGAAAAATGGTTGTAATATATCAAAGTGAAGTTCATTCACATCTTATCAACACTACTATCTAAAGGGAAAAAAAAAGCACCTACCTTGACCAGATTTGCAATTTTCACATGACAAAAAGAAAGGTACTTCTTGATAGATTCCTCGTTTGGTGGAATTTGCTGAGGCTGTAAGGTGCTAATAATCTTGTCAACTGATTTTTTAACAATCATGTTATGCACATCCTTGCTGAGGTGACCCTCATGCCAAACTGGTCTTAAAATCTCTTTCACATGATCAACAAGTGCAAAACGGAAATTTCTCAGTTCCATTGATTCTATCTGCATCCCAACATCCTTCTGAAGATTATTATCCATCTCACTGTTTTTCTTATCCCTGTCTACTCTTTGTTTTTTGTACTCTGTTACTTCAACTTGCGGTCTAGCAACACCCTCAGTTAGTTCTTTTCCTATATTTTTAACACCTTCAAAGGTATTGAGTCCCATGACGACCCTTCCAACATTGCAATTTAGATATCTTGCTGCTGTTCTATCTGTTTCAGTTGTAACAAAACCTTTTTCATGGGGAACACAACTCTTCTCAAGCTCAGTTTTATTACATCTATTATGAGAAGATACAGAACTTCTGGCACCATGAAGATCTGATCCCTGATTTGCAGCTTCAACAAACTCAGCATTTGTAGGAACCTGAGATGAAATCTGAATGGATGACCTATGAGACAAAATGAAAGCTTTCAAGGATCCATCCCCTATACTGGGTATCTCTACACTACAATGAAAAGGGTCTTTATGATCTTCAACAGATGATCCACTCGATGAAGTAATAAAAAAAGATGGTTTGAAAGGTACAGATGGCTCCCAATCATATGAAGAGAATTTTAATTTACAGCCAGTTGGGTGTGGTGGAACCCCAAACGAACAACTTAGAGCCAAACCTTCCCTTTCAGGATCAGAGAAAGAGGATCTGCTGTCACGATATGCCATGCTACTGCTCAAAAGTTGTTGAGAATCTATAGAACTTTCCCTTAAAGATCCACTAGAAGACAATGAACATCCCAATCGGGAAGGGGTATGGTGGGACAGTGGCATGCATGTAGTTGGAAGGTGAGTGGCCATGTTTAAATTAGGTGAACGACTCTCAGCTTGAGTGGTAGTCATTCCCTCTGTATGGGTTAGACCAGAAGGGAAAGAAGAGACAGACCAGCTTTTATTTGGATGCCAGGTTGGGCCTACTTCTTTCCGGATTATTGGGTTTAAGGGAAATTCAGATGAATGCAGAGATGTTCTTTCTTGCGTAGCAGCCCATGGAACTTGAGCACCAGGCATTCTTGATCTCTTAACATCATCTCCAATACCTGTTACAGGACAATATTTTCATTAGAAAGATACTTACAAAGCAGATTCCTGAACAACCTTACTATACAAGTACATAATGTACCTTCCTCTTGTTGCACTTCTCTCTTCCAATTTTGATTAACCAATTCTCCTTCAGTCTGCTGGCCAGATTTAATTTCAGGATCTTTTATATGAACAAAACTACAAGAATTACCCTTGATGCACCATCCTTTGGCATAAAAAGCACATAAATTTCCACGATGCTTGTTTCCAACTTTAATCTCATCACGGGGAGGCAGCTCTCTGGTCCTCAAGACAGGAGAAGGATGCCTGGAAAACCTAACAGTCAGAAATTAAGTGATCTTATTGCTAAGTAAAATGAGTCAAGGTCACACAACAATGAGTATACATAATGTAACAGACTAAACGAGAATGGCCAAACCTTGATGTTGTTGGGCTCATAGCATCTCCTGATTGCATGTTCAACTGCCTAATATGCTTTATATGATTTTGATCACCACTAGCCTTCTCAACAAAGCAATCTCTCTGCAGGTCAATAGTTCCATCTTTTCCAAAATCTGTAAATGACCTAGAAGGCCCAGACCATACATCCTTATTAACGCCACATAAATATGAAGTGTAATTGCAACTTGGTTCATTATATCCTCCAAAGGTTTTCCTCTGTAAAAAGGATCCAGCATTTTCAACATCAGTTTCTAATCCTTTATTTTTTCTTGATTCTGGACTACTTGAACATTTACGTTTCAGTTGAAAATCCTTCTTTCTAATTGTAGGTTCATTGTATGAAGGAAAAGAAACTTTAGACATGGCTGCATTCCCTTCCATAAGAGGCAAAGAAGATGGTGATGTCACTTCAAGGTTTCCTACTGCAGGTGAAACTGATATCAAGTTCCATTCTGGCCTCACAGACCTCATGGCTGAACTTAAATCTTTTTTAACAAAAAGAAAAAGATAAAAAGATAAAACTCAATAACATAAAAAAGGAAATAATCATCTCCAAATCAAGACATGCAATAACAGAATCAAAGCACTTCACTACCTCCTACAAGATAATAAAGGAATGCTGAACTGTAGAATGAAACACGTGTTATAGAGGAATACCAATTCAAAGCAGCTGAGAGCAGACGTGGCACATAATCCAGCAGAAGATATAATATCTTACATAAGTTGCATATGGCCCCACACAATAGTGTTCTCTTTCTTGTAGCCAAAACCTTTGAAATGAATCAGGAGAAACTGCTCCAATGTACTGGGATATATCCAATGTTCATCCAAAACACCATATAAGGTATTCCAAAGGTACGTGGAAGTCACTGCTGGACAATGTAAAAACAAATTGGACAAAGTTTCCGACGTCCATCGAAAACTCCAAACAATTTATTCCAAAGCAATGTCACTGCTGGAAAATGCCAATATCTTTTTCTTGCTACTATTCTAGTAACAGCAATGGACATTCATATCATGACTCATAACTGAGGTCACTTTTCTTTTAGAGTTGATCAAGGGGAAAAAAATTCAATGGGAACCAATTCAATGCTAATTTAATATCCAAAATCTTGTTGCCCATAGCTCACGTTATTTTCCTAAAATAGTCAAGTAACTTGAACAACATTCGCAATAACTTCATGTTCCACACTATTAAAGTTGGGTAAATGGGAGAAATGGATCTATTCGAATTTAGGCAATAAAGGAAGCACCCAAGGGGAGTTCAATGAATCTATCAAACACTGATAGTCAAGTCTCCTTATAGCACAGTTGATATGGATGGAAGATGTTAATGTTATCAAAGTGGATTCTCTATATTTCCATACAGAGAAAGACTTGGGAAAATTTAGAGTGTAAGCAAGAAGAAAGCATTATCTTGAAAGTAAACAAGAAAATTCAGAAATTGCTTTGAGAGATGAAGTGATTGATAAACTTCAACTTCAGGCTCAGCCCAGCTACAAGAATGCAAATCAACTTTCCATGACAATCCTGTCAACTTCATTCCTTATTGTTGGCTCTGACTTGGGTCAAACTTGCTTCTGCCGTTGGTTCTTTGACCAAACGTCCACCATTCATGGTTTCCATCCCCGCCATAGGTTTCTACCACCTCGAAACTCAAAGGTGAGTTTGTGAAATTAGGATTTCATTTGACTTTGGGATTTACCAGCCTATTCAAGAATTACATCGATTCTGTACGATTGAAATGCGGAAGAATTAGATATTATTATCGAGTTCAACCTCTTTCTGGCATCTCATACTAAGATCAAAGCCTAGTATAACTAATTTGTTTGATTATGAGAATGAAAAACCCTAACATCTGATGTAATGCAAAACTCAATTCTATTTGCTAAACAACTCACGCGTACTTCCTACCCTTTACACTTCAAGCGCATATCTCTACAAAAGTGCAATTATAATGCAAGAAAATGATCAGAAGAGAATGTAAAGATTACAACCAAAAAAGAAAGTGAAGTGTAATAATTTGAAAGAAGAATAAAGAACCAAAAAAAAAAAAACTAGAAATTCTTCAACGGAGCAACCTTTCTGACCCTTATCTCTAATGAAGTGCAATTATAATGAAAGAAAATGATCAGAAGAGTATGTAAAGATTATAACCTGAAAAGAAAGTAAAGAATAAATGTTTAAAAGAAGGATAAAGAACGAAAATCACTAGAAATTTATCAACGGAGAAACCTTTCTGACCGTTATCGGGCTTATCGGACGCAATGGCATCGGCGTCGGAGGCGTAGAACTTACTATCTGAATGGTCGTCGTCGTCATCGGCGGTGATCGGAGAAGCAAAGGCTGACATTGGAGTGTGACGAGTAGAACCCTAAGCCTAAGGAAGAAGTAATTGCAGGCCGTCGTAATTGGCAGTTTTGAAGTAGCGAGAGCTCAGAGGTAGGAGCTAGCAAATTAACGTTAGAGTGAACACTTGTCGAACACCGACCAACCCTTCACAGGCGTGTCAGAAACGGAACCATTCGTCCGTACCCTACCATTCCTAGTCCCTGTTTCGTTTAACAATGGGAGTCAAAAAAGTTTGATTAGGCTTTAAAAAGGCAATTCATTTCTATTTCCATCATTTTCTTCTCTCTTTTTTCTTTTTTAACTATTAGATGACAATTTTAATAGTCTATATTTAATATCTTCTAAAAGTATCATAATAATTTTATTTAAAAAATATATAAATAAATATAAATTGTCAAAATTTTTCTGAAGAGCTGGTAACTGAAATGAAAAACTTAGAAAAAATTATACAATAATAATAATATACTTCTTTTCAAATTAAATTTTATCAGTTTATATTTTTAAGTAAAATTATAATAATATTTTTATAAAATGTTAAATATAGATCATTAATATTTTGATCTAATGGTTGAGAATGGGAGAGGAGAGCAAATGAGGGGAAAAGGATGGGAATGACAATGGAGAGAAACTAATTCTTTCAAAAAGTGGTTACAAACTCGTTTATCAGGGTAAATTTTCTGACTGATTGACCGTAATTTTATCATTATTGTCAAACTTTCTAATTCCTTCTCCATGTTTGTTGTGTTTATTTATAATTTATAAAATTATATTGAGTTACTGTTAAATTTATGTTAGGTATAAATTCAGTTAAAATTTTAAGTTTATACACCAAATTTACCATTTTTATATTTTTATCTTATAAAATTATGTTAATTTATTCTTAAACTCATATTAACTTTTTTAATCCGGCCATACTCGTTTGCTCTTTATATGAATTTTATAGAAATTTTTTCATTAAATACGATAAACTATAAATATTGATGAATATAATTTCAATTATTTAGATTTTAAATATTTTTAAATTAAATTATTTTATTTTTTATATTTTATTTATTTAATTATACACTATCAATACCTATTTATTGATAATAATAAATACTTATAAGTTTACCATACAAGTTTATTTACAAGTTTACTTTAAACGTTGAGTTGATAATCTTAGATTTCATATCATTATCTAATTTACGGTCTACCCCCTTTTCCATAATTCTCTCATAAAATATTCACAACATATTTTGCCTAATGTTTTTCAACCAAAGTACTTTAAATAATATTATTTTACCCATTATTTAACATGAATTTTAAATCATTTTAAACAATAAGAATTATAAAATAAAATAATATTTAAATATTCTTATAATTTATTAAATCATATTTAATACTATTTATTGAATATTTAAAAATTATTATTTTTGATCAAATTTAAAAATATTATTAAATATTTAATTACTCCCTCTGTCCTTAATATAAGACATGTTTACCTAATTTGATTATATTAAGGAAGTTGGTTAAGTTAGTTCATATGACATGTATTTTCTAAAACATCTTAATCATCTTCCTTAATTCCTCCATTCTCTATCCTCCTTCATTATGGTTGAAGGGGTATTAATAAGAGTAAATTAGAAGTACCATTTGATTCTTAATGTAACACTTATTTATCAAATTTGAGTTGATTAAAGAAACTAAGTCAATTACTTAATTATAATATATGAGAGATGATATCTCTAAAATATCTATGTGTAACATTATATTATAAATTAATTTATAAGTTAGACAAATTATATTTAAAAATGATAAATATAGGAGATAAAATGAATAATGTCTCACATTTATGATCACAACAAGCATTTACTTTCCATGTGTTGCATGGGATGAATATAAATCAATGATAGTAAAATTGAAAAAATATAATAAATTGTATTTATTGACTAATAGATCCAAATCAACCCATTTTTTTATGAATCGGGTATTATATGTTTTTAAAAATAAATCGATTGATGATTGATGATTCACTTCCAAACTACACTAGGCATTTAGGACAAGAGGAGTACTTAACCTTACTATTAAAACCATATTTGAGATGGGCCAAAAAAAAAAAAATACTCATTTGATCAATCCGATCAAGAGTCTTGTATGAATACATGAGGTTAGATCTTTTTTTTAATTTTTCCTTTTCTCACTAAGCCTAAAATGAGTTAAAAAAGTAGTCGTGCATCATATTTACATTTTAATAACTCTATTTTGTAAGATTGACTATGGTTTATGCATAAATATTCTATTTACTTATGGATGATTGATCAAAAGTATGAAGTTTTATGAAAAAAGATATAGAAAGAATAAAGAAAATACTTAATGAAGTTATTAAGCAATAACTTTTAGTTAAAAATCTATCCAAAAAATTGGTTATTAATAAAATAAGAAGGCGTTGTGTGATATATGTAGGGGATTCATTTGGTAGAATACGTTTTTGTTGTTTTGTTGTAGTACTTGTGGATTAATATTTTTTATTTAAATATTACTTTTTTATATGATTATATGTGAATAATTTTGTATAATTTAATTATATTATATTATTTTAATCATAATTTACAATGAACAAAAAACCGGATCGGACCGACCGGTCTGACTGAACTCTTCTACAATCTCCTTTAATCTTCACTTTTTTCAGTCATCGACGTGTTGCTCCTTCAATCTTCTGGTAAGCTTCATCTATCCTTCCTTTATGTTCAATCTTCAGTCTTTATTGTTTATGTGAACTTGTGAATGCTTTTCGGTTTGTCTCTACTCTATGGTTCCTTATTCTTGCTCTCTGATTTATGCTCTCTGCTTGTCTCTTGTTATAAATCGGTTATGTTCTGTGCTAAAAATATTCAATTTATAAACCGTTTATGCAAACTTGTGATTTGTGCACTTTGTTTTTCATTAGTTATAAAATGTTGATGATCTCTATTATATATAAAGTTATAAACTGTTTATGCTCTCACTTTCATAACTAAATTTTTATTAGTCGTGGTGATTGTGAAAGAAAAAGAATATCATGGAATTAGTCACGGCGTTGCTGTTAGTGATAAACCGTTTATGCTCTCAGCTTCATAACTAAGTTTTAAAGTTAATATTTTTATTTGTTATTTTGTTGCAGGGATGGATATACAAAGTTTAGGAAATGAGAACGTCACTCCTGGTCCTAATACCCAACCTCCTACTTCTAGTACTAAGCCTCCCATTCTTAATTCCAACACTAATCCTAGTCTTAGTCCTACTCCTTATACCCCATTTTGTACCAAAACCGATCCAACATGGGCATGTGTTGCTTACAAAAAAGAGGGGACATAGAATATATACACATGTCTTTTTTGTGCTAATAGTTATAAAGGAGGTGGCATACACAAGATGGAGCAACATCTTCCTGGTGTTGTTGATCAAATTGTTTCATGTAAAAATGTTACTTCTGATATACGTTATAGGATTACAAAGTCTTTGAAATAAATTTCAAAGAAAAAGTTTATTGAAGATATAAGAGAAGAGGATGTATATACGCCAACTTCTAAAAGTGCAACTAAAAAGAGGAAACCTCTTAGGACTATGGATAAATATTTTGCTCCAAGGAAAACTCCCGAAACTCAACCAACCTTAGTGCCTTAACATCAAAAGAAACACAACACAATGTGAAGATGCTTATTGATGAATGAACTATAGTCAACTGCATTCTATTTAAAGCATTGTTGTGCCCTTTATTTCAAAAAGCTATGGATAGAATATATTCTATTGGGCCTAGTTTTAAAGCCCCTAGTGCTTATGATTTTAAAACCAACTTACTAAAAGAATGAAAAAGGAATGACAGTTACTCATTGATGGTCATAGAGGTAAATGGAAAGATAATGGCTACACACTTCTAGTAGATGAATAGACTGAAGTGAGACACCGGACTTTTTGATCAACTTCTTAGTTTATTCTACACATAGTATGGCTTAATTTTTAGTACCTTGTATACAATAAAAGAGTAGATTAGATTATATGAGTAAAGGTGAGTTATTCTATGAGATCATAAGAAAGAAATGTCATTACAAAGAAATCTCACAATAAGTTAGCAATATGTAAAGAGAAATTTTTAGTAATTAATAACAACAAGTTGAATTTAGCCACTTGTTTTTTAAACTTAATCTTTATTATAGTGATTCTCCTTTCTCCCTAATCCATTTGCTTCAAGATTCATGAATAATGAGGTCCCTAAAAACACAAAGTGCTTGTTTAGGAAACAACCAAACTGTTGTTTTAGAACCCCTTTTTCGTAAGATGTGACAAAAATCATCTTACATACTTACCTCATAAATCATAAAAGCACTTCTAAAATGCTAAAATAAATTGGCAGAAAGATTCATGAATAGTACTTCTTGCTTTATCAAAATCACTATGTAATAGAATTCATAACCGATTTACTTCATCCGATCCTTTTTATAAGCAACATTTTCCTTATGCTTTAAACTACTTTTTTCTTTTCTACCCCTATTAAATACATATATTTATATTAATTAGCCCCCACTCACCATTAACTCTCTTTCATTTAATCATTTATTACACATTCTCTCTTATATTTGATATTCATACTCTCTCATATTTGTTACTCATTCTCTCTCCTATACTATTTTCATAAAAATAGGGACATATTTAGAAGAAATATGATATTTTTGACACATTTATTGTTTTTAACTAATCTTAGCCGCCAGTTCGTTTTACACAATAAGGATAAAAGTTTCTTATAAAAAAGAACGAAGGAATATTTCATAAGACATGTAGTACAATTCGTTCTTTAAGTATCCGTTTGATTCATAAAATCAAAGGTAATGTAATGTAATACAATGCAATGTAATGTAAGGATGATTACATAAATTTGTTTAGTTCATCATCAAGGAAAAATGATACATATGCATAAAAATATTTAGTTATATTACATCAAACATGAGAATATATGGTGATGATATAGTAAGAGATAAAATTACCCCTATTTACATATATATGTATAATGTACACATTGCATTCATAGTAATATTTTTAATTTGTGCACTGTTCAATTTGGGTTCATAGTAATTTTTTAATATATAATGGTAGAAATATTATGCAGTGCACATGTTGATTTTATATTAATTTTTTAATATTTAATGGTGGGAAGATTATTTAATATGATATTTTAATATTTTTAATGGTGCAATATATTTTTTTAAAATTTTTTTAGTAGGGGGATATTTTTTTAAATTTTATATTACTAATTATTTTTTAAATATTTAATAGTGGTAATTATTTAATATTAAATAGTATTTATGGGTGGACACTTTGGTCAAGTTGAATAATTATAATGGCATTAGTGTCTTTTTCACTCTATTACTGGATGCTTATATCCCTATTCATCAGTCATTGCAGTATAATTCTCATTACATCAAATGATGTAATCAAGATTACAAAATGTAATTCTCTTTACATTACATAAGCCCAACTAAACGCTGTAATTAGTCTATTGCATTAGGATTACATATAATTCTCCCCCATAGAATTGAACCAAACGGACAATAAAGGAATCAATGCATTGTAAAACATGTGCAGATTAATGCCACTTGATTAATATATCAATATATAACTTCAGCAAATCATAATCGTATGTCTTGAATAATAAACTACATGCAATGTATGAAGTCCATGTTTAGTTGGTTATCAGCTAAATTGAACTCACTAACTATTAAAGGACAATCATAATATCAATATTAAATATAAAAATTTGTATTAAGTTGTATTATTAACAAATCATGGGTATAATGAAATTCTCATTTATACATATTAGATGTGATCAAATTGAAAGTCATTAACAAGTTTGGATCAAATCCGTCATAAAATGAAATTCAAATTCAGACGAGTTGAATATGATTATATTTGAGTTGTTTTCATAATAAATATCTTAGATATTGAATATAAGTTGATATTTTGAATATTAAAATACTCATCAAGTATCAAGTCATTAATGTGGGACATAGTTAATATTGGCTATAAATATAAGACTTATTTAGCATATTTTTCAATTTTTGTCCTAAATTAATCATATTGATATTCTCTTAACAATACTTAAGTAGGAGAGAAAAATAAATATAAAAAAATGATTAGGAATACTACTTCTAGTTCTTTATTTAAGATCAAGTTTGTTATATAGTTATATTAATTAACTTAATTAACTTAATTTATTTTAATCAAATTAATTAATTAGGTATTACATTAACCATAATAGGAGTATTATTTGAATTCAACATTGATTATGATTAACTCTCCACAAGTAAGCATACGAGAAAGATGACGACAATAACAACAATGAGATTGGTTTGAATATGGCTAAAGAGATAAGAAACAATAAAGATGAACTCAAAGCAAATATATAGTGATCAAAGAAAGAAGATATTGTTGTAGTTGGTACTATACGAAGCAATCATATTAGCTTGGGTATCGAGTCAAAGACTCCAGGGATTAAGCATGAGTTTGGGAAAATCCCATTAAAATACCATATGAACTTACTTAACTCATAAAAGTCCATTATAACTTGTAAATGACAGATAGGGGTTGGGGGGAATCTGGGTTTTTTATGTTTTGAGGTAAAGACCAAAATGCCCTTCACACTCATTTACTCACACACTTGCCCAAATCAGAGCTGTTCTCGGGACTCTTTATGGACTCTGCTATCCATCCTTGAATTCTCCCTCTCCCTTCGACAATCGTCTTCTACTTCCGTCGCCGTCAGTGGGAGCTTTTATTTAGAAGCTCGTCCTCCTTCCTTAGGATTCCTCTTATCTTCTCAGTTTATTTGTCTCTGCAATATGGCATTAGCAAGCCAAGTGCACCCAAAGGATTATAATTCGATCCCTTTAATGTTCTTCCTCCTTTGGGGTAAATTTCCAAAGATTATTCCTTGCCTTTTATAAGTGATAGACTTTGTGAATTGCATAAAGAACTAAGGTAAATGAATGCTTAATTTCTATTTTGTGGACTGCCTTTGGTTTTTAAAAGACTTTTTTTAGACCATATGTTTGACGGTTTTTATTCAGGGAAATTCCCATTGTGAGAAATTGCAAATTCTCTTTTTATAATTCTAGAATATTGATGCGATGTTTTATTGATGTGATGTGTATATTTCCTAATTATTCATTACTACTATCACATGTATTTTTATGTGAGAATTCAAAAATTCAAATTTTCAAATCCTAGGTTACCTTTTTTAGTTTAACTCTTGCAGTTTTTATTTAGCCTTTTGAAGCATAAAAAAGTGGAGTGTGATTGATACTTTTTAAAGTAGCAATAGGCAGAAAGTTTTGGAGGATTTGGATTCAAGTATGAGTAACGCCTATACTTTGATTAAATTGACTGAAATTTATATGTAAATTGTTTCCTTTGCTTTATGGGAACCAAAACAAGGACTAATTAAAGGAAAGACGCATGGATTTCATATTGAAATGACAGAATACTGGGGTTGTAAATCTTTGTCTTTCCCCTACAATTATTAACAGCTTAAATATCCATTGAATATTATGACAGTTCTATTTAGCAATGAACAATTAGGAAATTCAAGTAGAAAATGTGGCATTACTCTTTCTATTTTCAAGATTGCATGGTAGGTCTGTCTTTGACATATTGTAGTTGAACAAGTGATCGTGTAGAGATTTCTAGGATGGATTTCCTTGTCTTTATTCTATTGAGCACTAGTTTGTGTTGATTTGGCCATGAGCTATAGGTTTTCAGCTTTAGTTTTTAAACTGGTTTATTTACGCCTGTAGAAGCTTGCTGCTGAAGAATTTAAGAAGTTTTCTGAGTTTGAGTTTTCTACTAATGATTAAAGTTTCAATTTTTATAGTAGTATATGGATATTAAATGGATAAGTTTAGCCATTACCCCTGTTTTTTAAACCATGTTCAGCTGCACTATTACATTTAACATATTAATATTCAATACTAGCAAAGTGATCAATGTAGGGTATTGTAGCCGTATGCCTATATACTCCTAGTGATATCTTTTCTTTATCAGCACAACATATATTTTGGTTTACACTTGTTGTTGTGAGTTTATTTTAGTCCTTGCAATGGTCACATGGTAAAAATACATTTGAATGGCATATTTTACTCGAATGCATTCTAATCTCTTGCTATGTGAGTCTCAGAGTTAGATTTGAAATGCTACACGAGTTCCACTGAATTATTATGATTTCCACCCTAGTTGAATTTCTTTGTGCAATTAAGACTCCTTTAGTTATATATTTTACACAATAATATGTATTCTCTTCTATAAGGGGTTTATCTAACAGGGTTGTTTTCTACAATAATATGTATTTTGATTGTTAAATTTAGAATTTGGCCCCTTCAATGAAATACCCTGATCTATAATAGATGACTTTATTTAAATTGAATTAAACTGTGACGTTGTTTTCTAGGATGAAAGTTATCAACTCTAATCCAAAGACAAGTAAAGAGGTTGACGGCTATAATACAAATGTTGAGGGTGAAAATGAAGAGATAGGTTTGAAGAGGAAAGCAATATGTGTAGAGAACATTGATGGGGAGGCACATGAAAGAGTAGGGGATAAAGTGGATGTGAAAAGCAAACACGTGAAGAATGATTACATTTTGTTTCACAGGGAGTTTGAAAAGGGGAAGGAGTTTATCAATTTTGCTGAGAAGATTATGGAGTCAACAAAGGTGTGGAGGGATATGACTGAGGAAGAGAGAAAAAAATATAATGATAGGGTAAAGCAAGGAAGGCCAGAGAAGCATAAGAGGAACTATACAATTGCTTTTCACTCGCGTTGCTCTCTGAATCAATTCACTAAACTGGTTACTTATGTAAATTGTAATCCAAACTTAAAAGCTAAGATAGAAAGGCTAGGATTTCGAGATCTTCTTGATGTGGAATGTATGAGACTCCTTCAGGACATTTTAATTGCTATTATGAGAGTGTATGATCCCCTTACCAACCAATTTATAATAAGGGGTAAGACAGCTGAAATTGAAGCAAAAGATGTGGTAGAATTGCTTGGGGTACCACATAGTAGGAAGGAGGTCAAAGTAGATGTTAGTAAGACATATAAGCAGGGTTATCAGACCCGGACCGGACCAGGAACCGACGAACCGGCCGGTAAACCGGTCCGGTCCGGTGAACCAGTCCGGGTCTATTTTTTTATTTTTTTAAAAAAATTAATTTTTTTTAATTTTTCCTTTAGACATTCATACTAATAAGCCTAAAATTTTTAATTTCTCACCGATTTGGCCTCGGTTTAGCTCCGATTTGACTTCGGTCTGACCCACTGACCCTTGACCCAATACCCCGACCGGTTCAGTGACCGGTCTGGGTTTGATAACCTTGCATATAAGAGATTGAAGATAGAGACTATGGTAAACTCAAGTATGAGAACATACTTAATACCATAACATCTGGGGTGGCAAATGACAAATTTGATTTTTTTTTCATGTTACACATGCTGGATACTTTTATATTTCCCACCGCAAGCTTAACAATTAGTGACAAGTTGCTTAAGCTAATGTGTTGCACCATGCAAAGATTTGCCCACTTTGACTAGGCCACATACGTTGTCAATGACCTGCACAAAGAGATAGAAAATTATGTCGAGCTAATTAGATTGAACAAAGAGGGAAGCTGTAATGTGGGAGGGTGTTTATACATGTTATTGGTATGTACTCTGAGTAGTTTTTATTTTTTTATTTTTAGTATTATCCAATGATAAAATGTTTAACGTTTGGAATTGTTGTTACAATTATATTTTGGTGAGTGGTTTCCATTGTCTAAACTTGTTTGCCATGAGTCAATAATGACAATTCAGTTCTGAACAAAAGAGAGGGTGAAGGAAATGATTGACAGAGAGCGGAAGAGAGACATTGGGATTTTGTATACAATGAAGGAAAGTAAAGTGAAGGATGACAAGGACATTGTCAACAGGAATAGTGTGGCTTATTTAGACACAGTATATGCTAACATTTGTAACATTAATTGAATGGCTTACCGATGTGTCTGACAAATTTTGTATTGTGTTATGCAGGAATTGAAGGAGTTGCATGGAAGGTTGATAGCTATCATCGACGAGAACTATAAAAGGCTTGTTTCTGCTGTTGAAAAGGAGTTGGTAAAGGCACGACTAAAACTTAAAAGGTAGCATAACCAACAAGCTCATGACCCTATTGACATGGTGGAAATAAATGGTCATACTCCTCAGAGACATGAGGAAAGAGATAAGGAAGATGGCTAAGAGGATAAAGGACATGATGACAGTAATGATGATGTTGATGATGATGCTGGAGATAATGATGATGAGAACGATAAAGGTAAAAATAGAGACATATATGTGGTAGTGACCATCACCATTTCTAAATATAATGAGGTGACTCCAAACCAAAAGGCTACATGCAATAAAAGAAAAGAATCTGGGGATGAGGAGGAATAAGGGCCAAGGAGATCAAAGAGGCCAAAGATGCCCAAAAACATATCCCCGTGCACTTTAACAAAGCTAGTTAAGCAGAAGAAGAAGGCTAAAGATGATAAGGACAAGTTTTTCGAGTTGATATCTCAAATGTGCAAACATGATAAGGGTCAATAGTAAGTTGTCAATTTGTTCTTCATTTATTAATTAGTAAATGGATACTGACGATGTTTACACTTTATAGGACACTACTTGAAATAAGCGATAAAGACATCAAACATGATCATCTATGGACACTTGGTAAACTTAACAGAATAAGCAATCATGTAAGTGATATAATAGCTTAATAGGTATAGAATATATTTAAATCATCTAATACACGTGAATCCACATGCAGGTAATGTATGTTGTGTGTAAGATGTTAATGACAAATATAAAAAACACGGGACAAGTGACCCGACACATATTTGACACGGATTTTATAGTGAGTATGCTACAATTTTACAATAAAGTTGCTTTATTCACCTTTATATATTTCCCAACAAGTTTGTTCCTCATGTAGTTAATATTGGCTCATAAACCAATAGGATGGTCCGTTATTGAATGGAAACACCAACTACTTCCTGAAAAAGTTAGCCACAACATTGGTGATTGTGATTTGATTATGAGACCCATATTGGTTGCAGAACACTAGTTTTGTGTGGCCCTTGAACCAACAATGATGAACTTCTTTGTGTGTGATTCAATGAAGCCACTATCTTATATTAGTAAGAGTAAAAAGCAGAAGAAAGAAAATGCACTTCAAAATCCCCAAGAAATCATTTTAGAAAAACTTGTAAGTAAACGTTCACCATTTTGTTGGTCCTTAGTAAATCATCCAGATATGATATGCATGTGTTATATATGCAGAGGGATCGATTACAATCAAATGGCATGTCAATATTAGTCATTCCACCTAAACCTAATACAAACAAGTTCTGAAGCCAAAATAACACGTTCCTTCAAGTCTACAGGTGCTTACAATCAGGTTAACCAGTAACAAAAGTAGTAATGGTAATGACGAGTACAGATTGGGATTTACGAATACCAGATCCATCAAAATAGAAACTATAATGTATATAGTCAAATAACATGTTCACATTACTCATGCCACCTACACTTATGGCATACAAGTCGTGACCTCAAAAGAACATGTTCATCCTTGTATACATAACTTACAATAAAGCATAACCATTAATAAAAGTAGTAATGATAATGACAAGTATAGTATTAGAATTTAAAAAAAAACTAGATTGTGCATGACAACAACTACTATATACATAGTCAAATGACAAGTGAACATTACGATGCCACCTGCACCTAATGTTTTCGTGTCATGCTCACCATACAAAATATTCTTTTCCATACACATTACTTACATAAAAGGCATCCTATATGGCATAACCCTTCTAACAAAAAAAAAGTGAAGGGATCCAAGTCATTGTACATAAACCAAAAGATGACTTGCAAAATATTTACTCCCAGGTCTGCATACCGAAGCTTAAGTTGGGTTTGGATTTTTGCACATTCTTTTTGAGTGGCCTGCTTGATGACATGAGCTACAATGGTAAATTTTCTTGTTTTAGAATTGTGACTTTTTTCTTACAAATCTTGTCCTGCGTGTCAGGAACTTTTGAGTTGCTATATTATCTAGTCGGTAGTTATTTAGATTTGGTATGCCTATTGTCACAACTAGGATCGTTGTTCTACTATAAATCTTTTGTTGGCTTGTAATCTTGAAGTATTTTTCAACATAATTGTAACTATTGCCATAAACTCCCTTTTATGGCAGTACAAGCATGAGGACAAGGAATACTTGACATTTGCCAGGCTCTACATATGCACTAATGTATAGACAACTCCACCTTTAATGATCCAGTAGCTGTATGGACTTTCACCCTACATTTCCATATACTTGTACATCCATGTATTCATCTCTTTTAACATTTTTCATTACTTCTTGTTCTATGTTTGGCTTAACTCTATTTTTCTATTTACTTATTCCCATGCTTGTTGCATACATCTTCTTGGATACTTTGTCATGATGCTCGTGGATAATCTGGGCAACATTATAACGTCTCTCCTTTACCATCCAAGCATTGAATAACTCTGCAAGGTTTGTTGTTATTTTATCCCAACGTTTAAATGAGAACTTGTTCATGGCATATCTTTCAATATCACCATGATTGATCAGCCACCCATATATTTCCTGATTAAAAAGCCTCATGTGCTTTATTACAGTGTTGAAGTCACTATTAAGCCTTGCATATGCAATAGCATCAAGTAAGTCCAGTGCATTTTGTCTTCCTTGCCACCCAGTCTTCCTCTTTCTTCTATTCAATTTAAGAACTTGGGCGCTAAAGTTTTCCTTAATGTGCTTGTTATAGTACGCATGCCTCTCACCTTAGAATACTCCTCACACAAGAACAATTATTGCATTGTATCAGTCTGATACAATTGTTATCTGTAATGAACTTAATATCTTCTTAATCATCTCAAGGAACCAAGTACAGTCCTCAATTGTCTCTCCCTTCATAATAGTGATGGCAAATGACAATAATTCATTATCTACATCGAACATAGAAGCTAACAACAGAATTCCCTTGTATGCTCCACTTAAATGGGATTAATCAATGTACAATACAGGTTTAGCACCAACAATGAATCCCTTTATACAACAACTATAAGTTATAAATACACGCTCAAAGGTGTTCCTCCCACTAGCTACCCATTCAGCCATAGTCTTATCATCATTTTCCTTCAACCGATTACATATCCATGGTATTAACATATATGTCTATTCAGATCTACCATAAATTTCCTCCATTGCCTTTTCCTTTACCCTATATACTTACTTATATGTCAATTACACACCATAATCTCTAGCCAAACTCTTCCTTATTTCATTTGGACGCTTGTTAGCGTGATTTCTAACCTCATCAATAATAATTGATAATGTCAAGCTAGCACGTCGAGCGTGTGTCACTTCAAGATTATCTTGGGCTGTATGAACATGTTCTTTGGTGTATCTCATCACATGTACGAAACGATTATTTTTCCCAATTGCCCTCACAGTTATCCTCCATAGACAATCCTCAAACTTACATTTAATGTAATATCCTGAATTTTAGGACTATTGGCTTAATATTAAGCTTGACTCAAGTGGACTGTTAAGCTCTGGTTTAACAAGTGTCTCAATAAGGCATAATTATATTCCCTAAAATTATTTTACACCTTTGGTGACATTAAAGGGAATCAAATAATGAATTAAAGAGCATATTAAGTGACAAAATAAGGCAATTAGAGGTCACACATAATATAGTTAATTGGAACACAAAGTAGTGTTGCTGCCAATGAATTTTCCTGTGTGGTAGTCGTGTTTGTGTGACATTTTTCAATGAGAAAATGATGTCAAAAAATTCTGAATCTTTCCAGAATGAAAGTAGACTTATCAAGATTTAATTTAATAGGTTACATGAGTCATTTAGAGCTTTACACAAAAAGATATATATTTTTGAAGTTAGACTAATAAAACTAGTGATTTTCACTGTCAGTGTCCAAAAACAATAATTCTCGAAAGTATGACCTTCCATATTCTCAAAGGTTATATTTTTTCTTAAAAATAGACTTAATAAGGGTTATTAGAATAATATCAATTGGATATCTATGAAATTATATATGAATTCTTAAATTTTGCTAAAAATTCTAACCAATTTTCCAACATGTACGAAAATCAAAAAAATGTATGGGTAAAGTAGTCTTTTGGCTAATGAAAATTAAAGCCATTATTTTTTCCCTTTTGTTGCTTCCCAATTCGGTCAAATGAAGAGGAGGCAAAGGGAATATATATATACTTGGCTAATATAACTCAAGAAGAGGAAAAGTCAAAAGTCAAAAGGTCAAAAAGTAATATGACCTTGGTTAATGAATTGTAAGATGCAATTCTAGGATAATTCAAGAGGCAATCAATATTCTCAATTTCCCTTACACTTTTGGTCAAATATAGAGGAAAGGAAGAGAAATATTGTGTGGTCATAATTAAGTCAAGACGAAGGAAAAAAATTACCATTAGATAATATCATGACATAAAGCAATAAATATTGCAAAGGCTTTTATTTCTCCATTTCTCTCTTTCAAGTGTCGACCAAACACATTCAAAAAGAGAAAGAGAAGAGCTTGAAAATAGTTGAAGAACACCAAGAACAGAAAAGGCCTAGGGTTTCACAAGATCAAAGTTAAGAAGCTTAAAAACCTTGTGATTATGCTTTCTAATATCTCTACAACCTCCTTCAACCTCTTCTCCTCCATGAAATTCATGTTTAGCAAGCCAAATCAAGAAGGAAGAGAGAGTAAACAGTGACATTTCTAGAGGGAGAAAGCCAAAAAATTAAGAGGTAATCTTATAAATTTAATCCTCTTGTATTATATGATGGCGTTGTTGTTGTTGTTGTTGGTTTTGGCTTAGTTTTTGATTGGTTTTATGTAAATGGCTGATGAAACCTTAAGGGAAATGCAAAAAAAATTTCCCATAATTATATTCATTTAGTTTTTAAATAGTTAATCATGTGATTAGAAGTAGAAAGGAAGTGATTAAGCAAGAGAAATCAAGAAACCACATTTTTCCTTCTAAGAACATCATTTTCGTCCAAGAGCAGAACATAAAGGAGGAGTTAAAATTTCATCAATTTGACGGTTCCATTGTGTTTAGAAGACAAAATTGTGAGAGAATGCATGTGTTCATGATTTTTGGATGATTGTATATTAATTTAGAATTCTTAGAAGTTAAGAGGAGGTGTTGTTTGATTTGGTTCATTAGAAGTATTCTGATTGTGAAATGTATTTTGTTAGTCAAACCTAGTGCAAAAATTATGAAAAATTCCAAGATTAAATTATAGATATATAGCTTTAATTTTATAGGTATTTTATAATTTTTAGACAAGCATATTAGAAGAAATGATTTTTCAAAGTTAAGACCTATTTTTATAATGGAATCTTGAATAGGTTGGGTTTAGCTCAATTCTGAAAATTTTGTGGCTGTGATGGCTAGATTTAGGTATTTTTATTTGAAAATATACTTAAATAGATTCATATAGGACTTTGAAACACCCCAATTGGATTTTTATAGAATTAATTGTGATTTTTCAAAATAAGGTCAAAATGCTGGCAATTTTGACTACCATGCAAATTTGAGAAAGAAATGGGCCAAATGTAATTAGTAAGAACTTTAAGGGTGAAAGTAAGATTTTAAAGCTAGTTTAGCCCATTAAGTATTCATTTTTCATGACTATAATAATGTCATTACTTATCTAGGGCCATGAAGTGACAACAAAGAAGTAATGGTTGGAAGGTCAAGGTACAAGAGGAGGACACGAAGTCCAAAAGGTAGTAAACTTACTCTACTTGCATGTATCTGATATTTATGATGTATGTTGCTTTGCTTGATTATGTGAAGCATATTTGAATGAATGAAATTCTATTTCTATTTATATAGTGGCTATAGATATGTTGTATGAAACATTGAGCATGCAGAAATGTCATTATGTGAGCATGAGTCTACATAAGGTGAGCATATCATGTACTAGCATTGATCTTACATGCATTATGACACTGTTTACTACTAAGATTCCTCCAAATCTCACCCTCCTCTAACCAACCATTTAGACAGGTGAACAGAGGTGGGATGCTAGAAATTGTGTGAGAAGAGAATGTGGTGGTGGACCAAAGATTTAGGGGTTTAGAACTTTAAATCTATGTGACTTAGATACTTTGGTAGTCTTATGTGGCTACACAATTGTATATGTAAATAAATGAATTTAGTTGAGTAGAAAATCACCCTAATTAAATTCATGGGAAAAGATAAGAATTGAAGAGTAATAACAAAGTTGCGAACTACTAGAGTACGCTTTCGCAAAAGTTTTATATTTTCAGAAAAACCCACTCAATTACAAGTTTAAATCATGTTTTGAGGTTGGGATTTGAAAATGTGTTATAAAAAAATAACGTTTAGTAGTTCGAGTTCGCTGTGTAAAATCATCACGCGAGTGTAAATGTAAGGTGCCACATTTAACATACGTATAGTCCCTTGAATTCTTCACATATGTGTACTCAAATTTGTGCACAATACTAAACTTGTGCAGCACCTTCTTGAAATCGTTCGTATATGCAAATGTTTGATTTACTCCTACCAATAAGTCCATCCACTTCTTATAGTTCATCTCTAGCATCAGTGTTGGTGTGCTCTTAACTGCACATAGAAGGCTCAGAAGAGGTCTTGCACTACACTCATTTCGTACAAATTCATCACTCATTCCATAACACACGACCTCGTCATTGTAACATATTTGCTCTGCAACTCCTAAGAATTGATCAACCCTGCATGGATATTAACAAGTGTTATCAACATATTATCATAAATATTATTGGAAATAACTACTTTAACCAAAAAAACTATGACTTTCCTTTTTGTATCATCCATGGCCCTTCCTTCATTATCACTTCCTTTCAATACTATATACACATATGCACTACTGTCATTATAATAAAACAAATTTTCCAATTCCAAATCATGAATGAGATCTATTAATATCTTTTCATCAAAGCTCAAAGTGTATTTAATGTCACACCATTGACTATTTATACTAAAATCATCCTCCTATCATTACCCTCAATTCTTCAACTGTCATCCCCTCCTTTATCGATTTTACCCTCACACTCCTATTATTATATTTAACTTCACCTTCAACATTAGTTACAAACTCCCCCCAACATGGAAAAAACAAATAAGTGATTTTGAAGAAGGTATTGCTCGAATATTTGATGTCATCTTGCATGCTAACTTGCAAGAATGCAAGACAAAATTAAGATTTTATGACAATGTTAGTCCTATACCCATGAAATTTCATCACTAAAAAAAATCCCCACAAACACACACTTGAACCATTGACTACTTCATTAAAATGTTTGACAATACCAGTTTCACAATTAATAACAAAGTTAAGCCTTTACTAACTATTTAGCCTCAAACTCCATACCTATGTCATGACAGCATACATTTCTCAAGGAATTGACTAAATTAGTAATGCTCTTGATAGAATCCGTTATGGGATTCACTAAAATAGTAATGGTGTTGATAAATTATGTAATGGATTTGACAAGCATCACTAAGTTCTAACAACATGTGCCAAAGAACTGACCAATAGTTTTGGCTTGTCACCAATTTAGTTATGCCAGTGATGAAACCAATCATGTTGTAAACAAATACAGTAATGTTTCTCAAACAATCGTTGGGTCATGACAAAATGAGTAAATGCCTTCATCATTGTTGTTAATGTTAATGACAAAATTAGTTATGGTAATGACAAATAATGTCATGGCGTTGACAACAAACCTGATATAGTCATGACAACAACTAACATGCACGTATAGATATGCTAATGACAAGTCCATTGAAGATTACTCATTCCACTTACAACTAATGCATACAACTCGTCAACCCTACAAAACATGTTCATTTCCTATACATTACTTACAATAAATTTTCACCATTAACAAGTCATGCACATAAAACACCCATGTCATCCCCACCTAACTACCATATACAAGTCATGCACATCTCACTTATTCACTCCAAACAATCAATCATCCACATCAACTCAATGAAACCTATTCAAATCAATAAGCTCTTCATTATACTCCCTCTCACAGTTAACACGACCAAATACATAAATAACCCACAACATACCGTTGATTTCGTCATAGTTACGTAAAGTCTGAACCCTTAATCCGCCTCAAACTACAAACTCACTTACCCACTACCAAAACCACCATAAATAACCTACAATTATAGTACAATCGTCATTGCTCTTAGCCATCATTGACAACCCCAAATTAATTATCTCCCACACCCCACATAAAGACCCTAATTTTTACTATGCATACAACATTAAACCCACTGAACCACACAAAAACCCACCAACATGAACAATGAGAATAATATGGTTATTGTTTGATTCATCTGAAAAAGATTATGTTTGTCGAAAACTTACTTACATCTAACTCTTTTCTTAGCTTCCCTTTATTCGACGTTGATCTACCACCTCGTTCTTCATCTTCACCTTCAGCTAAGAGCATCGTCCCATTCAACATTTTTGCATACTAGCCACCTAATATGTCAAACCATTTTAAAGGGAGCATTTTGGTCTTTACCTCAAAACTTCATAAACCCAAATTCCCACCCCAACCCTTTATCTGGCCTTTACAAGTTATAATGGACTTTTGTGAGCTAAGTAAGTTTATATAGTATTTTAATGGGATTTTCCCTATGAGATTTTAAGTAAGTTAAAATTTGAAAGAAAAATAACTCATTAATGGAATGAATTTTTTTTATTAAATTTCTATAATTTTAAATTTAAATAATATATACTAAATAATTAAGATCTCCAAAGAAGAATAAAATGAAATTTTAGAAAATCTATAAAATTTAAAAATCTAAAATCATACCTAACTTGATCCAATATATTTGTTATAATCTAAAATCTAAAATTAATAATAAATTCAAAAAAACAATATCTAACCCATAAATTCAAATAGAAATTATCCATGCATCATGACTTAGGAAGTGACTTTTTTTTTATTCGTTCAAGTCATTGGAGGGGCTCAGAGAGTAAACAAATTTCAAATTTCCTAACAAGGGTTTATGAGGAAGTGACTTTTTTATTCTAGATTTCAAATTTGAAAATCTTAGATAATTTTTAAAACTTCAAATCATAGGAATAAAAAAAGTTGTACACTAAATTTATGAAAATTTCAAATGTTATTGTTATTAAATTTATTTCATTTTATTTTATTATAGTAAACAAAAAAAATTGAAAAAATAAATAAAAATCGCATATATATGTATATAATATATTTTTTTGAACAGATATGTATATAATATATACGCTCACATGTATGTTAAAATGTATAATATCTTAATATCTAGATAATGTAGCGAATTAGAATGCTTAATTTGCGTATTAATCTTTATATAACCGGTTTTTTTAGGAAATATCGGTTCAAATTTTGAAACAATCCAAAATCCCAAATCTTATAAAGATATAAGGAAATATTTTAGAACTAATAAGCTACCTTGCCCCATGAGAACACAAGTTCGAATTCCACTTGTTCAAATTCCATTTGTTGGAAAGGGAGAAAATCCTTTTTGAGCTATAAGCTTTCAAAGTAAATATATTAGATATATATGAATGCTACGCAATTTTGTTATGTAGATCCTGAGTTTATATATATATATATATATATATATATATATATATATATATATATTGCAAAGTCTGGAAATAAGCCACATATAGAATAGCCGAAAATGTAAAAAACAAAAACAAAAAATGGAAATTACCAACATAAAACAGACTAGAAATAAAACAAAGTATAAAACTTGTCCAAAATATGTAGTCATATAGATGGAGAACAACTTAACATTTAGCTTGGCATGAGCCTTCTTGCAGATTCATTAATTATGGAAGCTGCCAGTCTGTTTGAGTTCTTGTATGCATTTATTCATTTTCTGTTGATGAAGTTGCTTGTCAATGTCGATGGAGGAATAACCAGCATATAGTTTTCTGAAAGCTTCAACATGAGATTCAATAGCAGCCTCCATATCTTCTTGTATTCTATGCTTCATCAGCTCAGCCTGTGCCTTCTTTTGTTGCTCCTCTAACTTCGATTTCTTCATTTCTCTCTTTATGTGTTTCTTCTTGTTTCAGAGAGGGACGATGTCACAACAAATGCACCACAAAGGAGATAATATAATCAAAAGAGAGAAGAGACTAATTAGCCATTGATTAAAATGGCAAGCGGTCTCTTTATGAGTCTCAAATGGAAACCCTTGACCAAATAAAAAGAATAAGGAGAGATAACAGAAAAGCTTAATTTGTGCGCTTGGCTTGTTACCCCTTCTTTAAAAATTTAGTATTTTAATTTAAAATCTGAACATTTATCTTATTTTACACACTCCAATATATATATATAGTTTAACTGCTTGATTTTTCACACTCGTGTGGTTTTTCAATGGAAATTATGAAATCAAGAAAATGAAACCGAAATTCTTCCAAAAAACATGCCAAATGCCTACGGTTATTTTCTAAATAACAAGTTCTATAATAAAGATATAATTCTTACGGAGGGAAGTTAATAATCAAAATACGAAATATTAGAAGTTTTAATTTAAACTTTCAAAAATTTGGGGAGATTATATTCAACTTAACTAAAACTCAGGGAGTTGTATATATTTTAGTCATATATATATATGACAAAAGTACATATTGTGGGTTTGAATTAACTTTTTGAAGTGATTTTACAGTATTCAAATAAAGTATGTGAGATGAATTTTGTCTTAATTTATGTAACAGTAATTTTTAAACTAATGGTTTTGGGGTTTCAGTTTGGTCTCTTAATTAAAAAAAACATGTTTTCATTCCTTTAACTGTAATCCTATTGGTATCAAAAGATGATTTTTTATAACATTTTTAGGTTAATACCATAGTTAGTTCTTATAGTTTGCCTTCATAATGGTTGTGCTCCATGAAGTTTGAAACAATTAATTTTGATCCCTCAAGTTTACTCTGTCTAAAACTGCTAATCACTATAATTTGAAAAGGACTTGAATCCGAAGTTAATGATGTCAAATATGATGATGTGGCTTTGATATTGTTTAATATGCTTATTCACACTACCACAAACATACTATATTTGTAGTTTTTTTTTAATTTTTGTATCATTTTGAAATGCTACATATTTTCCCGCTACAAAAAGAAGCTGAGATGCTTCATGAAGCACTAAAACTTCTTATTTTATTTTTCATAGAAATATATTCTCACATGCTGTAGTATTTTTTCAAGGAAATGCTGTATAATTTTTTTATAACCAAATTAACCATAGCTTATAAATTTTTCTTGTCACCAGTAAAATTCAAAAAAATATTTATAGACACCAACACCAAAGGATATCTCAATTAACTTATCATAAATATCTAACAAACTTATGAAATCAATCTCTTTCAAATTCACAATAAATTAAACAACAACTAACAATACGATTACACTTGCAAATATTTAATCAAATCATATACAAACTGCTAATACTATACTCTTGTTACCTTTTTTAAGTGTTGTCAAAATATGGAAGGAAAGTTAAATAAAACAACATACTTAGTTTTTTTTATGAAATATAACTATGCATTCATGATGAGAATGTATATATTACAAAATATCTTGGCAATATACAAATATCCTGTAAAAGATAAAAAAGGTATCAAGGAACTATGTGAGTCCTAGTAATCATTTTTATATGAAAACTCCTAAGAAGCTTACAGTAAATAGAAAAAGTAGTCAGATGTGGTAGTAGAGATTGGTTAAGTATGAAGGTCATGGCATACAATAGAGGTTATAGTTGTAAGTGCAAAAGGTCTAGTCGAATTGATGGAGTAAAAGTCCATTCATGAAATGTGCGGAGATTAAAATATATCTTCATGATTACACTATGGGGACCTGTCTTTGGATTCTCAATGCTAAAGATCACATCCCATTAAACAGAAGAGGTGTAGTATCTCATATTATGATGACCACTGTCAGTGAAGGGTACTTGGTCTTCTTTTATGTGAAGAATTTGATGTTGTTGATCCATAGACGAAGATGTAACATCGTTTTCTCTAGTTTGTGCCTCTATAATTACTTGTTGAGGAAGAAGTCTTATTCCTACATGACAAACTTTATTTTTGGCAAACCATAGGGATTCTAGTAGTTGAAATGGAAAATATGTCATAAAATTAGGAGGTTTCCTATGGCTGATCAATCATGTCATTATCTACTGTCGAAGCTGCATATTAGGGTCGTTATCTATTCAAAAACCTGTAACACTTCCAAACTAACAAGTTCTAGAAAAAGGACAATATAAAAATAGATGTTCTAAAGACTCATTATCACATCTACAAAAATAACAAATTTTTGATGAGCTCTAAGAAACCAAGAGCCTGTTTGGTTTAGCAAAAATTGGAGGGAGGAATTGGAAAATGGCATTTTCACAATGGTGATAGTTGTTTGGTTCAAATTGTCAACCATAAAATATTTTCTTGCCTCCCCCAGTTTTCAATTAGAAAAATGAAAATGGGTTCCCACCATTTTGGCGCCCTGGAAAATGGCTAAATGACCAAAATGCCTCTGATGTGACAGTGATGTTATATAAGAGTGAGGCCTTTTGAAGTTGAGTTTGCATTGCTGGAGCTGGGGAAAATAATGGGAGCTGAAGAACAGAGAGGGTAAGCGGTTTATTCCGGCAACTGCTCAGCTCGAATAGTAAAGGAGGTTTTTGGTGACTTTAAGGAAAGAAGAGCTGGAATGATTAAGACCCTCACTATGGATTTACTCTCTTCTTCTTCTTCTTATAGGTTGTGATAATCAATAAAATCTTTTTACGTCTCATATGTTTGCTTAATTGTTCTGTGCTTTTTGTTGTCTTTTTGCAGATGATGAAAAGTTCTACCAGAAGTGCAACCTTGGTGGATTACCTTAATATGTTTTACCTTTTTTGATTCTCCTCTTTTTCCTTTGAGATTTCATCCGCTATAGGTTGTAGGTAATTTTTCTTAGAACATAAGTTTTACATTTGTTTGTTTCAATTAGGTAAGTTTTCCTATTACTTGAATCTAGTGTTGTCTTGAATAATATGAAATTTTCAGTTATTCATTCGTGGTTTTAAGCATTGGTACTTGTTTATGTTACTCTATTACAAGCTCATAGCATTGACGACTCAATTCACTAAGTATATACTTTTCTGCATGCTTGCTGGTTGAAAATTTTGCAAGAATTGGTGAATCAAGAAGAAGGAAGCAAGAAGAAAATGTTAGATATGATTAGTTTTGATGATGACAAATATAGATGTCAAATATTAAGCATAAGAAGCTTGCATAGTATACTTTTCTAATACATTGACTAACTATTTGATGTTGCATATATTGTAGATTTCAAGCAATGGAAGAAAGAAATTGAGGAATAAGGAACTTGCAAGAATTAATGAAAAATATGAAGATTCAAGTTTTTATGGGTACTGTAGCAGTTGGTACTGTAGCAATACGGTTACTATAGCAATTGGCACTGTTTGGCACTATTTGGAACTGTAGTAGAGTGATTTTTAACAAATCACTCGAGTGATTTGAGGAATCACTCGAGTGATTCAGCAAAAAACGAAATCACTCGAGTGATTCAGCAAATCACTCGAGTGATGTTCAGCATTTCAGAGTCTGTTCTTCGTCCAGCTGAGCGAGGTCTGGTTATTTGATCATATCTCTCACAATACAACTCCAAATGAGACCAAACCAATTGCATATGAAACTAGACTCCTAATGCGTCATTTTGACACTAGAAAGAATATCAAAGGAGCTCATATGAGGGATATATAAGTGTTCTAATTTGACCTTCATGTCGGCGTCACTTTCTGGAACAGTCTTGGTATTTTGGCTATAACTCGCAAACCACTGATCCTATTGAGATGAAACTGGTGCCATATGAAATTAGAATTCCAGAGCTTTCCATTGATATATAATACAGCAATTTTGGAGTCATATTCGAAGAGTTATGGCATCTGGAAGTTGACCTCTGTTTATTGAAGATCTAGAAACGGATCACTCGAGTGATTTAGCAAATCACTCGAGTGATATGGCATTTCACTTCCAGTGATCGAAAAATCACTACAAGAAAAATTCACTGTTTCAGATTTCACTTCCAGTGATCTCCAAATCACTCGAGTGATATCTCAACTTTTCCAAATCACTTCCAGTGATCTCCAAATCACTTCCAATGATCTCCAAATCACTTCCAGTGATATCTCAGTTTTGCAATTTCACTTCCAGTGAATGCCAAATCACTCGAGTGATACATGAAGTTTTCCAAATCACTTCCAGTGATCCTGAATCACTCGAGTGATGTTGCATTTTCGCCAAATCACTTCCAGTGAATTCAAAATCACTGCAAGAATATTTCACTGTTTGCCAAATCACTTCCAGTGATCTTGAATCACTCAAGTGAAGTTTGAAAAGTTGCAAATCACTTCCAGTGGATTCAAAATCACTGCAAGAATATTTCACTGTTTACCAAATCACTTCCAGTGATCTTGAATCACTCGAGTGAAGTTTGAAAAGTTGCAAATCACTTCCAGTGAATTGGAAATCACTCCAAGAAGAAATCACTATTTACAAAATCACTTCTAGTGATTCCAAATTCACTCGAGTGAAATATGGAAATTTTAATATCACTTCCAGTGAACCAGCAATCACTGTCAGAAGTTTTCAACGTTTTCAAAATCACTCCCAATGACATTATATTCACTTCCAGTGATATTGCATTTTCTCATATAATGATTTATTGTTCCAGTATACACTTTCCTACATACACTATGATCCATTTGCTATTTAAACAACAACTAATTTTGCTAGTGAAATTCTACTATTACTGATTTCTCCAAATTACTATCAAAATCATAATCCGAATGGGATCATATGTTATGCAATCTTTATGTTTTCACTTGCTATCATTCTTAGACATTGCTTAATACTTATTTCAAGTGTGAAATAGGGACTCAAGCGTTTGGGTTAAAACTTCAAGTCTGGAGGTGACTCACGGCAAGCATCATCACTTGAAGTGATGCAACCCAGAAAGCGGAAATCCTGTCTTTGGTCAATGATCCAACATATTTATGATTAATACTTCATTGTATTGATATTTGATGTATTGTTACAGAAAGAACAATGAAGAGACCATAGAGAGAGGAAAAACCACTTCGCCAAGAAGTCGAGCGTCCACTGATAACGGCTAGTTTTTCTGAAGTGAAAATCTGTCAGAACAAGCAGTGCGACTCCAACGGGTATATTGAGATGCTATCAACAGAATTAAAATAAACAACCAAGAACGTTCAAATAGAAAGCAACTGTATGAATCATATGTCAGAGCACGATCAACGGGAAAATATTTAAATACACTCAACGACCGTGTAAAGCAATGGGACTCCAACCGAAAATGAAGTAGTGACTGTCTAAGCATCAGGTGGGATTATAACAGAAAAATATCCGAATGGGCTCAACGGTCAAATGAATCAATAGACTCTAACGGATATCTTCCACAACTCAGCTATAAATAGGAGAAGATTCAAACACAGAACAGCAAGCAATACGATGAGAACATGAACATGATGATATTCTAAGTCTTCTACCTCCGACCACTCTTTGCTCTATTTCATCTTCTATATTATGTATATTTGAGAGAGTGAATATTTGTATTGTACTTCAGTGAGTTTCCTATCTACTCTGTGAGAGAGTTTGTAAATCCTTACAAATATATTTCTGTATTGAACTCAAGGTAGAGGGACCTTGAGAGGGTTGATTACCTTACAGTGGAAGTTGTAGAGTGAATCGCCATTAAGAGTTTCTGCCCATAAGACTTACAAGGTGCAAATAGTAAAGAACGTTGCTGCTCGTAAGACTTACAGTGGTGTAAGCAGGAGAAAACGTTGCTGCTCATAAGACTTGCACGGGTAAGCAGGAGAGAAAGGTCTTTGGGATTGCTTTGCTCGACTTACCGTAAGAGGGTGTAAACCTTACAGTGTGTAAGGGGGAGTAACTTCATAAGAGATTTGTAGAGGCTTTTCTTGTGCCCGGTTAAACAAGAAGATAGTGGATTGGAAATCTCAGGAGGAGCCTGGGGACTGGACGTAGGTCATCATGGATTGGACCGAACCAGGATAAATCACAGTTTGCATATTCTCTTTCCTAAGCTTTTACATTTCCAGCATATATGATTTACATATCATCTTATGTTTCTATACTTCCGAATGTATTGATTTGATAAATTGTGAAAAGATTTTAAAAGATCATACTTTCTTATCACACACCCAATTCACCCCCTCTTGGGTGTCAGCCAGTTCTAACAGAAAATATGAAGAGAAAAAGGTGTGAATCAACAGTGAAAGTAAAGTTAGATAACTATCTCGTAACCATGACGTAACTATTGTTAGCTCCTACATTACAATATTTTGATGATAACAAAATTTCAAGACTATAAAGAGAGAGTTCAATTTGGCAAGCAAGTGACAAATTCAGCAGAAAAAGCTAAGTGATGAAATAAGGAGTAAATCGATTTATGACTTACATAAATCGATTTACTTGTGACAGTAAGAACTTTTGAACAATGAAGTAAATCGATTTGTAAGTGTTGTAAATTGATTTATCATAGCAGATAGAACAACCAAAATCTCAAGAATGAAGTAAATCGATTTATAGATTATGTAAATCGATTTATAGGAAATGGCCGAGAAGCACTCAACCTTGTCACATGAAGTAAATCAATTTACTGGGCATGTAAATCGATTTACAAGAAATGGTTGAGCAGTACTCAACCTGGTCATATGAAGTAAATCAATTTACTGGGCATATAAATTGATTTACAAGAAATGGCAGAGAGCAGCTAAGTCCCTTGAAGTGAAGTAACTCGATTTATAAGTATTATAAATTGATTTACACAAAGAGGTAGAAAAGTAGTCAAAAGACCAAACGTGAAGTAAATTGATTTATAAAGGTTATAAATCGATTTACCAAGACTAGTTGAACACTAAAATTTTTTCAAAACTCAAGTAAATTGATTTGCTACTACCCAAATCGATTTATGCAAAGTGAGACAGATCTTAAATGAGTGATAAATCGATTTAAGGTCTAGCAAAATCAATTTATGTCATTATGACAACAATGATAAATAGATTTTTCAAGAACAAAATCAATTTACCACTTATCTCTGTTTTATGACCATTATGAGAATTTTTGCAAAAAATGATTTATGTTATTTGTGATTATTAAACCTTATCTAATTTGATTATATTAGTCTAACAATAGTTATGAAGGAAAAATCAGATGCCATATTAAGGCAAGAATAGGAGGAAATCAAAAGGTAAAACTCCTACCAACAAAAGGAGGAAAATGCACTATTATGTTCAGAGTTTTCAATGACATAAAAAGGAGAAATCCCGTCAATAAAAGGAGAAACATACGCGATTGTGATCAAAGTTTCCAACGACTCTCTAATGGATATATTCTAGCAATCATGAAAGCTTCCAATAGTCATCAATCTGACTATTATAAAAGAGGAAGTGACCAACCTGAACAAATAGCAACGATTTATCTTGAGCTCTTAATATCCATTCTCTGTACAAGTGTTACATTATTGTATAAGCTTCAGTGTTTATTTACCCACTTTATATGAGAGAGAGAGAGAGAGACTGATTCAATTACTCTAGTTGAGAGCAACTCAAGATAGTGAGATCTTGAGTGGGTGCTTTTTATTACAAAGTGTAACGGGGAGTGAGTGTCCAAGGAGAAACCTTGCTTACAGTTGCAAAGGGTGCCAAGAAACTGATTCAATCTTGAAAGATAGTGAAACACTTAGAAGGACTCTAGAGACTGGACGTAGATCAAAGAGATTAGACCGAAATAGTATAAAATCCTTGTGTACATCTTGGTGATATCTTTCTAAACTCTTACTTTTAATTTACTCATAATTTGATTTACAATTTTACATTTTTATTCTTACTCAATTCACCCCCTCTTAAGTGATACATGGACCTACCAACTATGAGTAAAATAAGACCACAGAAAGTAGTTGTGACCACGTGTGGTTAATGGATATAATGTAATGGTTAAGAGTAAAGTTATTTTGATCACAAGTACCCATGAGTCACTCATTACACGCATATGATTAAAGTTGTTTTTACTTATTCATGTATGACCACAAGCGACTGGTGGATATCTTATGGTTATTGCTTTGTTACGTTATTAAAAATAGGGGCAAACATAGTTCTTTCTTTCACATTTTTACTACATGCAGCCTATGGTGGTTAAGCCGTGGTTATGCGGGAATTATTTGAAGTGATTCATGACCTTGTGTTGCCCATAGAGTGCATATGGTTAGATGTACTAATGTGAAAATATGGGCCTTTAAATAATATTTTTAAAACAAGGGCCATTAAATAATACTTTTTAAACATGGACAAAAATGTCTTTGAGCTTATTTTCCTATCTCATTTTCTTCCAACCAAAATTTTTTTTCCCATTAACCCATTTTCTTTTCCAGTGTGAACCAAATGTGTTGGTGGTAAAATATTTTCCATTCATTTCCATTTTTCCCTTTTCTTTCCTTTCCATTTCTACCTCTTCTTTGATTCAAACGGGCTCTAAATTGTCGGTAAGATACATCAAATAATTTTCCACAGCAACAACTTAAGTTGTGGAGGTAGCAGGGATTTCCAAATAAATTTACATACCTTACTTTGTGCTTGACTTGAAATCCCATTCGTGGATTGAAGCAATAGATATATAGTTTTGACAGTATAATTACATGTACTATTACTTGACCAATGTACCATATTAGAGACCTTAGACATGGGAATCAGGTATCTTGCAAACTGTTGCTCCACTTGCCTAGGGTAGAGAGAGGATAAAAGAGGAAACTTCCATTTTTCATAAGAGCACAGTATAAGGTCTAACACTCTAAGATCAGGGAATGTCAAATCAGACTGCTACAAAGGCCACCAGAGCCAACTACTTAAAGAAATAGAGGATCACTCACCTACTTACCAGGTAAAATGGTCAATAATGATGTTGCCAATTTGAAGTATTTGTGTAACACCCCAAATTTTGAGACAAGAGGATTGAGAATAAGCCTAACTCAAGTAAACTACTAAGCCCCGGTTTAGCAAGTATCCCAATAAGGAATAATTTTATTCTCTAAAATTAAAGGGAATTGAATGGAAAATTAGAAAGCACAATAAGTGATAAAACAAGGCAATTAGGGGTCTCATACAATATAATTATATTTGGAACACAAGAGATTTGCTGCTAATGAGTTTTCCAGCAAGACAACTATGTTGTGTGACATTTTTTAATAGAAAAATGATGTCAAAAAATTCTGACACTTTCTAGAATAAAAGTAGACTTATCAAGATTTAATTTGATAGGTTATATAAGCCATTTAGAGTTGTACACAAAGAGTTATGTATTTTTGAAGTTAGCTAAAAACAACTAGTGATTTTTAGTGGCAGCGTCTGAAAACAAAATTTATAGGAATGTTGAGCTTTCAATTGGCTAAAGTCTATATTTTTACTTAAAACTAGTCTTAATAAGGGTCACATATCCTTTAGAACCACCCTAATTAGATATCTATACAATTAGTTATGAATTTTCAAAGTTTGATAAAAATTCTGCCCAATTTTTCCTCAAGTACAAAAATGAAAATAAATGTATGGACAAAATGGTCATTTGACCAACAAAGCAAGAAGCAACTATTTTCTTCAACATTTGGGAGATATTTCGGTCAAATGAACAAATATAGAGGAAATGAATATTAGCTATTATATATATGTCATGAAGACAATTTGACCAAGTCATAAAAAGATGATGACCTGGTCAACAATTATAACTAAAGAGTGATATTCAAGAAGCTATTGTTTCCTTATTTCCTTCCATATTTTGGTTGAATTAGGGAGCAAGGAAGGGAAATTAATACTTGGCCCATATTTAATCTAAGAGGAAGGAATTATAGCCAAGTATTGTATGCACATGCACAATTAGATATTAAACAATAATATTATCAAAAGCAAGAGAGATATTTTGGCAAACCATTAACCCTTCTCTTCCTCATTATTTCGGTCAAAAAGAAAGGAAAGAGGAACATATTTAATTGGTTATATTTATTCAAAAAGAAGAAAAACAAGAGCCAATTAAAAGGGAGCACATGTTATTCTAGTAAAAAGCAAGAAGGGATATTATTCATAAAGGTTCACTATCTCTATTGCTTCTTCATTTTCGTCCAACACACCAAAGCAAGAGAGAGAGATGAGCTTGAAGAGCTCAAGAACACCAAGAGGGCTCTAGGGTTTCAAGAGCCAAAAACTCAAGGTAAGAGCATGTAAATCAAGTGCTTATGCTTTCTAAACCACTTAGAACTTCCTCTAACCTCTTTGTCTTCTTGAAATTCATGTTTATCAAGATAAATCAAGAGAGAAGAGAGAGAGGGAAGAGGCTTTCTAGAGAGATAAATTGGTGCAATTAAGAGGTAATCTCATAAACTTGAACCTCTTGTGTTATAAGATGTTGTTATAATTGTTGTTCTTGAATTTGGCTTGGTTTTGATTGGTTTTGTAAATTTAGGAAGATGAAACCCTAAGGGGAAATGCTTCCAAAATTTCCCCAAATCATGTTCAATTAGTGTTTAAGTGATTAAACATGTGGTTAGACGTGTAAAGAAGGAGGTTTATGGATTGAAATCAAGAAAACACATTTTCCCTCACATTTAGTGATTTTCAGCCAGGGAATTTTCATCCTGTTTGGTCTGGAATTTTATCAATTTGATGGTTCCATTGAGTTTAGAAGGGAAAATTGTATAGGGTTCATGTAGACTGCGAAGTAAGAAAAGCCCTATAATATGAAATGACCAATTTACCCTTTAAACCTTAAGTTAGGGGCTGCCAAGGATAAAATTGTAATTTGAGCCTGATTTTGACTAACTTCAGGTAAAAAAATGGATTATACACATAAAATTGTATAGGATTAGACCGGGTACAAAGGGGCTTAGACCGGGTTCCTAAGGGTATTTTGGTAATTTTTTGGTTTTGAGTCAAGATAACCAACACAATGAGTTTAGAATGAGTTATGAATAAATAATAACTCATGTATCCTAAATTTTTAATTTTAGGATGTACCGATAACTCGAGTCAAAGACAGAGCTGAACCAATTGACAAGCAAGGAAAGGGCATGTTTCAAGTAATAACTTCTTCCTACGTATATTATGTGATTACTGAATGTTGTATATGTCATTCACTGTAACATGAGCTAGTGTTTTTGACACACCAATTCACCATGTTGTGGTCAGGAACCCAACAGGGGCGTCAAGTAAACCAAGGTGCAGACATATCGTTTGTTCTTGGCCAAGTATACACATAGTTTTGATCATCTTACATGACATGACATAACATATCTATTTTCGAATTCTATATGTTTGAAAGTATGTTACTACTGAGATTCTCTGAATCTCACCCTTTCCATAAATGTATAAAGTTTCTAGTAGTAGGTAGAGCTGGGAAATCGGGCCGGCCCTTTTAAACCCTTTTAAATCACGGGTGGGGCTTGAAAAATGGAGCGTTAAAAAGAAATCGGGCCTAAAAGTTCCGGCCCTAAAGGGCCGAGGGTCGGCCCGTTAGGCCATTTAGCTTTATTTTTTGTTTTAATTTCACTGCCCCTCCTATTCATGCCCTTGCTGACTCCTCCCTAAGAACCTTAAAATTGTTAAATTTACATATAATGGTAATTTACTAATTCTTGATATTGTTACCCCTTAAGCAGAGTTTACTACTTAAAGTGAAGTACAATCAAAATTCCTTGAAATTGATGATAGTAGCGAAGAAGATGAAAATGATAGTTGTCAAAATCATGTTGCTTAGAGTGTTTAACTTTTTTCCTTCTTATGCTTTTGTATGAGACTATAAATTACTTATAGACAATATTTTTTATCTTTGATTATGAATTAGTAAATGTATTTTTTTTATTATATGAGGCGTGTAGACGTATAGTTAAATCTTGTGAAAATGGCTTCTAGCCTTGACCCTGATGCTTTCGGGCCGGGCTTTGTAAAACAACAATTTTTCTTTCACCGGGCCTTGTAGGGCCGGCCCTAATTCCCACCTCTAGCAGTAGGCAGCAGCTCGAAGGGCAGAACGGTAATTTCCAAAAAATGGAGGTTTCGGGCCAGTGCGTGTAACATCCCTAAATTTATTCAAAGGCTAAGGATTAATTTATGGGAGTTAGATAGTAAGCCTAATTATGAAAGCTATAAAATTTAAGGAATCTTAAATTAGACAAAGGGAAAAATAAAAACCTAGTGTGTGTAATTAATAGGATAAAAATATACCTATATATATAATAATAATAATTAAAACACACACACCATTTTCCCACACATCACACGCCATGCACACACACACAATCATATAATTAAATAACACACACACACTACCCACATGGCACACACATACACATTTTTAATTATTAAAAAAACAACACCCTCTCTCTCACTCTCTTAATCACACGGAAGCACACACAAACACTCCTCATTTTCTATTTTTCATCAGCCAACATCCAAAAAGAAAGAAAATAGAGAGTGAGTGAAAAAGAGAGAGAGCAAGAGACACATAATAGAGAAAAAGAGATACGTAAGAGTGATCGGTGCTACCAGAGGAAGGAAGAAGTGATTACAAATTCTACATACAACTCCATATCCTAATATAGGTGAGTTTCCTTCCCATATTCTTAACTCTTTCTAGTTGATTTGAGATTATTTTTGGGTAATTTGGGAAGCATAAGAACCTAGTATAATGAATTGTTGTCTTGTGAGGTTTTGTTTTGGGCTAAATAGTGCATAAGGAAGGAATGAGAATTTGAAAAATTTGAGGTTTCCAATGAATTCTATACGAAAAATTATGTGGGAATACATGTAATTGTGATTTTTGGATGATTATATATAAGTCTAGAATTCTTAGAAAATAAGAGGAGTTGTTGTTTAGTTAGTTTCTCTGAAATCATATTGGTTGTAAAATAAATTTCGGTAACCAAAACTAGTCCGAAAATTATGAAAGTTTTCAGAAGGAAAGTATACATATTAATATTTAATTTGATATATAATATGTATCATTTGAGTTTATAAATAGTGAGATATGAATTTTTAAAGTTAGATGAATCTGGAACGTTTTATGGTACATACGAGGTTTGACGAAATTCTGGAAATTTTGTGGCTATAATTTATAAATGGTAATATTTTTCCCTGCAAAATACTTAAATAGGATCATATAGGATTTTGAACCATCCCATTTGGAGTTCTAGATATTTAGTTATGAATTTTAGAAGTTAAACTATTGCAATTGGAAAGATTTTCTGGCAGTGCGAGAAACATTTAAAATTGGGAATTATTCATGAATAGGTGGTAGTTAAACATATATTATATTAAAATAGACTTCATAAGTGACATATAGAATTTAAAACCACCTTAATTGGATATTTCTAGGCCAAGATATGAATTTTCAAAGATTATTAAAAATTCTGTCTGAATTGAGTAATAGAGCAAAAATAAAAAAAAGTAAGGGTATTTTTGAAATAATTAGGACTCTAAGGGTCAAGTTAAATACTTAGAGTTGGTATGAGTCAATTAAATACCTATTGGCTTTAAGGTATTAGCTATAATGATAACCTACCAAAGTGTCTTAAATTATTTTGGAATAAGTAATAATTCGTCCGTCCGTATATTATAAATTATAGGATTTGACAATTTGCCTAGGACGCCTAAGAGACTGAGAACAAGAACCAAATTTGGAAAGACTTTCAAGTAGTACCTTATCTCTTATATCATATGTGATGCCATGTATGTGTACCATATCATCTGTATATATGTGCGGGACAGATAGTCCATAGGCGGTAAGACCCGTAAGTACAAGTTACACTGGGAGTTACCCGGGGGCGTCTTAAGCTAGGTAGGTTTGAGACAGAAAGCCCATGATTGTACCTTGTATGGGGTAGAGGCCCTGGGCAGCCAGATTGTGAATCTCAAGCGCTGTGAGTATGAGATAAGAGACCGGTTAGGCCCTTTTATGTGCCGCATTTCTGTAAGTTGTGTTGTTTGATGATTTGTTTTACATGCTTAGTATTTGCATATTATATGAGTGATTTGTGTACTACTGAGATTCTTTTGAATCTCACCCCTTTTTCAACAAATGATATACAGTAAAGGCGTCCAGCTCTAAGGGCAAGAAGGTAATATAGACGGATGAAGAAGAGGCAAATAAATTATGGACTGTTTGGTTATCATTTTATTTTGGATGACTGTAAAATATTTATAAGTAGTAGTAGTAGTAGCGATAGTAGTACTAGTACTCACGACGCAGACTGTATAAGTTGTAATCCGTACGCTAGACTTTCGATAACGTACTGGTATCCATAAACCCATAAGTTAACCGTCACGACGCGAGCTATGGATAGAAAATACTCTGTATTTTAAATAAATGATTTTGAAACTGATAAAAATAATGAATTTACAAATTAAAATTTAGACCATACATATTTATTTTAAAAAGTTTTTGAAAATCCTATACAAATATAAGATTAAACTCTGTCTTAAATTGTGAATTTAAATTGTTTTGGTCTCAGGTTTAAAACCATTATATATTTAAACTAATCTAAAGGCTTTAGAAATTAAGGTGTTACAGTGCGAGATGAGGCATTGGTTATGTGAAGATCTTTCTATTTGTTTAAGGTCTATAATTATTCTGTACACCTCTATGGGGAATTCTGTATGTAATCAAGCAATATAGTTTCAATGTATCAGTATATTTATGCTATTTCTATGTGTCCACTGAGCTACGTAATTACTACTCTGAGCAATATCAATAATAAGACGAGGTCTTACAATTTGGCTCTACAAAGATGAACAACATACTTAGTTACCAATAATACAAATAAAAAAACAATATAAATATAAAATATTATGGACATAAGCACACCATATTTGTATTGTACATGCTTAGTATATGCAAACCTCACAAAATCTACAACAAGAAAGTAAAATCAACAAGAAATTATGTTAGATATAAAAGTTTGGCATCAAAGAAGTTACCCTCGAAGCCCCAATGATTTAAAAGAAGTAGAGCCATAATGGTTAGACGTAGGCAAAAATCCGGTGGTCCGATCCATGTTCATTTCTAATAATTGTATTGACTAAATAAATAATGAGATTGACTAAATGCGTAATGACATTGACTAAATGAGTAATGATATTTGATAAAATGATGTATGATATTAACTAAACGAATAATGTGATTAACTAAAGGCGTAATGGCATTGACTCTTTTAGATTTTATTTTTTCATTTTTGAATTTAAATATGATTATTTTAATTAATTTATAATTTTTGTAGTTTAAAAGTTTAATTAATAATTAATAATTAATTATTTTATTATTATTATTATTATTTTAAAATTATAAATTATTATTTAATATTTAAATTTAATTATATATTAAGTCAATGTCATTATACCTTTAGTCAATCACATTACTTATTTAGTTGATAGCATTACTTATTTAGTCAATATCATTACTCGTTTAGTGAATATCATTACGCTTTTAGTCAATACAATTACTCATTCAGTTAAATATCATTACGCCTTTAGTCAACACTATTACTCATTTAGGAAATGTCATTATGCCTTTAGTTAATAACGTTACTTGTTAAGTCAGTATCATAATGCCTTTAGTCAATTCTACTACTCGTTTAGTCAGTATCATTACTTCTTTATTCAAATCATTACTCATTAAGTTAGTGTTATTACACCTTTAGTTAATCTTACTACTCATTTAATTAATACCATTACTCATTTAGTTAATGTCATTACGCCTTTAGTCAATCTCATTACTAGTATAGTTAATATCATTATTAAGGGATGAGCATGGACCGTACTACCAGGTTTTTGCCCACACCTAACCATTATGCCTTTAGTCAGTTTATTTACGCCTTAAATGAATATTATTACTCCTTTAATAAATATCATTACACCTTTAGTTAATATCATCACTCATTTAGTCAATATAATTATTCCTCTAGTTAATACCATGATGAATCTAGTCATTTTCATTACTTATTTTGTCCATGCTTTTATTTATATTATACATATATATACTAATACATATATATAACAAACGGGTTAGGTAGCTAGCAAAGTTTGGGGGGTGTATTCAAATCCCACCTCTTACCCCCTTCTTCCATTTTTTAATTAAAAAAAATTAAACCCCCCCTCAAATAACAGCCACTAGAGATGGTGGGCCGGTAGTGGTATTCCAGCAAAGGTACATTTTCTCTTTTTTGTTTTTTAAACTGAGGGGCATAATGGTAAAATCATCAACACTTTAAAATCGAAATTTGATGCCTATCACTTTTATATCATTTTTATATGTTTATAGATTTTTTAGGGTTTTATAAATTTAAATAATATTTATTTAAAATTCCCTCCAAAATTTAGATGAATATAGATGTGCAGCAGATTGCGTTGTGCTTACTTTTTTTTACTTACTGGAAAGAGAACTTGTAATGCTTTTAAATAATATTTCTTCGAGCTTGTTGGGTATCACTTTTATGAATCGGGCTTATATAATCGGGCTTATTATATAAGCCTGATTTACGTAAATCGAGATAAATCTCTTCCACATATTTATCTCGTAGACCGTAAAAGCACTTCGTAGACCATAAAAGCATCTCGTAGACCGTAAAAGTTACTTCGTATTCCGTGAATTACAATTCATAAGCACTTATAAAATTTTCATAAGCTAATCCAAACAAGCTAAAATTCATCCACACACTTGTACATATTAGAAAACGGAGGGAGAAAAAGAAACTCGTAAGAAGTAACTTATGAGGCGTACTTTAATGTGTGGATAATATACCATGTTAATAACTAAGGGATATTGGGATAATTTGATCTAATTTTTAAATATTAATTGTAACATATAATTTAATATATGATTTATTAAATTCAGTGACCTAAATTAAAATTTGTGTAATTTAACCACTTCTATATGTGATTTTCCCCTTATTCTTAACTAGCTTTAATTAAAGTTTTTAGGGAAAAAGACAAAAAAAAAAATACTATTTGACTTTCAAAATCCCAAATCAGTCTTATCGCCAATAAAAGTATAGGGATAACTATAAGAGTATATCAATTGACAATTTATTTTAATAGAAAATTACTTATTTAAGATTTTGAAGTTTAAGTGGTATTTTTTTAATATTTTTTACAAATTTTTATTTATATAATTTTTAATTATTTTTTGCCTACATATATAATTTAATTATTTATATCTTATAAAAGGAATCACATTCACATGAAGTATTAATTATTTAATTTATTAGAATAAAGTCGGTTAATTATGAGAAAAATTTTAAATAAATACTATTTGAATTTAAAAAACACCCAAAAAATCTATTAACATATGGAAATTATAAATAGGTTTCAAAGGACTAATATGAGATTTTAAAATGTTGTATTTTTACCAAAAGTCCCTCAAGTTTTATTTAAAAGAAAAAAGAAAAAACCTTCGTCCCGCCCAGAGCTCTGCCGCCTCTGCTAGAGCTGCTCTGCCGGTGGTCGGAGCTTCGATAATAACTTAAGTAATGAGATTAGCTACTTGAATATAGAGATTGATTACTTGAGTATATGAATTGACCATTTAAGCTCTCTAAACCCTATTAAGTGTCATTGACAGGTTGAATAAAGACAATAACAACTTGAGTGTTGCCATTAATAACGTCAGGAGCACAATTTATTAATCGTTATATTTAAGTTGTCATTACCTTTATTCAACTTGTTAACGACGTCAAATAAAGTTTATAGAGTTCAAATAGTCAATCTCATTATTAAAGTTTTCATCAAAGCTCCGTCCGCTAGCCATCGGTGTCCCGTCGAGGATGGTGCTAGCAGCAGAGCTCCGGTATCGGTAAGGGTTTTTTCTTAAAAAAAAACTTAAGGGGTATTTTGATAAAAGCATAATATTTCAAAATTTTATAATAGTCTCTTAAGACCTATTTATTACTTTTATATATTAACAGACTTTTTAAAATTTTACAAATTCAAATAGTATTTATTTAAAATTTTCTCTTAATTATACAACACATTATGCCGGCCAAGAAAATATGCAACATATATTAGAAAGTACAAACAACTATGAAAATGACAGGGTAGTTTTGAGATGGTAAAAAAAAAAAAAAAAAGAGAGGGCAGTTTTGAGCCCTTAACGCGCCGTTGATTGCGCAACCATTCCCGCCCAAAGTATGGTCAAAAGTACAAATGTCTCAGACAATTTTGGGCCGTTAGATCATTATATCATCTGTGATCATATATTCATATAGTGCCTTTTGAGGTAAAGTTCGTAATTTCACTACCACTCCCTTTCCTTTGTACGTCACTCCCTCATGGCTTTTTGTCATAATTGAAAGCCTTTGAATTATAGGAATTTTAATCTGTGACTGTACAAATGTTTAAAATAAAAATTATTCTTTCATGTGTTCTCCTATACTCCATAGTTTATAATTTTTCTAAAACGAAATTGTTGAGGGTGGGTGAGATTATAAATAAACTCAACAAGTGTCAGTACTTTATCCAAAATCCCCTTAATTTCGTGTCATAGGTATAAAATCAATAGTTTGAGATTATCCGCGTAAACTTAAAAAATTATTATTTATACATGATTTAAGTCAAAATTACATTAATAAAACTACTTTTATTGAAATGTAACAATGATTCATATGTCAAATGGGAGAGTAACATAAAAAATATGTATTCTTGAGAAAAAATAAAAATAATTACATTCCTCAATAATAATAATTATGATATTAAGTGGGGGAACAACTCCCACATGCCAGCGCAATATGGTGCATGTCAAGGCCACTACTCCAACCTAATGAGTACCTACTTCACCTTCCAATTTATACACTAACATCCCCATCTCCTACAATCAGATCAAGATATCAGTGAGTTGGCTCTTCCTCCACCGTCGGATCGAGCCTCCACCACTTGTTATGAGCCTCAGCAGTAGGATAGTATAATCTAATTCAGCTCCTTTGAAGAGTCAACAACAAAACCGAAGAAGATTTTTCAAGATTAGTAAATTTCCAGTCGTGCGGGAGAAAGGTTTGCTCTGCAAGGTGTAGACACGTCTCTGCAAATTTCTCTCGTTCTCGCTTTAATGGAGTTATGACGAGAGAGCGAGAGTGAAGAAGGAGGCGATCGAGTAGAGAGAAACAGAGAAACAGAGTCAAGGGACAGAGAGAGCACAATGCGGAAATATCTTCTTCTGATATGGATGATCATCTTCTGCTTGGGTTTTACACTGTGTTTCTCTCGTCCAGGACGAGGTGAGCTTCGGTTTCATCATAATGTATGTTCTGGTGGATGCTTGAAGGTTTTTGTTAGAATTTCTCTTCAGTATTTCAATCGAGTTGGTGTGAAATGTGTGTAGTTTTGGATGGAATTTATGCTTGATTTTGATTGAATGTTGGAATGTATGTTCTGTTGTTGCGTGTAGACTAAAGTTTGTGTGTTTGAGTAATGAACGAAATGCTCGAGGAAAATTGGGAAAGTGAAAAATGAATTGCAGCATTCGCTTTCGCTCTCTCAATTTTTGTTGTTTTATCTGTTTTTGTTAGGTTTTGAGTTATAGTGCCTATTGGCTATTTGATTCCGTCTTGCTTCTGAGAGTTCGCTGTAGGAAAAGGGAAAGGAATGAGCAGGGCAACTTTTTCCTTTTTCTTTTTTTCGTGTTAAAATTTGAGCCATTTAAAAAGTTAAGGCCCGATTGTATATTCGAACAGAACATGACAATAAACAATAAATGAAATGGTCAACACCACCCAATTAACCTCGTTAACTCAGCTTACTTTCTTGCGAAGTTATACTATTGAATATTGATTATGGAATTTGGATTGTTGAAAGAATAATTGTATCCTGAAAATACAAAACCTGTCTCGGAATTTCGGAACCTGTTATCTATAATTTATAATTTGGATTACTTTGAAGATGAAGTTCCTATATGATCGTTGCGATTTTCTTTGTAAATCTACTCTTTTAGAATATTGACCTTCCTCCCTCTCACTCGTCATCTTTCCCTTCCCGGCAAAAAAAAAAAAAAGGTTCAAAATTCTGACATTTCTAAATCATTGCAGCTCCATTTGCTGCGCGCATAAGCTGTGGAGCTCAACGGGATTCTCAAACAAAACCAACCCAGACCCGCTGGCGTAAAGACTTTGGATATACTGGAGGGATAGCTGCTAATGGAACACGTCCAAGCTACATTTCTCCTCCGCTTAGGACTCTCCGGTATTTCCCATTGTCCGAAGGTCCTCAAAATTGCTACAACATTAATGGAGTGCCAAAGGGGCACTACTCAATCAGGATCTTCTTTGGAATTGTTGTACAACACAGCGTTATGAGTGAACCACTTTTTGATATCTCAATTGATGGCACTCTAATTCATTCTTTAAAACCAGGTTGGACCAATGAGGATGATCAAGTATTTTCAGAAGCTTTTGTGTTTCTCAATGATGGTTCTGTTTCTATCTGTTTTCATAGCACGGGTCATGGAGATCCAGCTATCCTTTCAATTGAGATTCTTGAAATTGATGAAAAAGGTTATTATTTTGGTCCACAATGGGGTCAAGAGATAATGTTTAGAACAGTTAAAAGACTGAGTTGTGGTTATGGACAGTCAAAATTTGACATTGATTATGGTGGGGATCCCTGGGGAGGGGACAGATTTTGGCAACACATTCAAACTTTTGGTCAGGGTTCTGATCAACCCAGATCTGTTGAGACCAAGATAAAAAAGGCTTCACTTCCACCAAACTTCTATCCAGAATCCCTTTATCAATCAGCACTCGTTAGCACCGATAGTGAGCCTGAGTTAACATATACAATGGATGTGGATCCCAACAGAAACTACTCCATTTGGTTACATTTTGCAGAGATTGATAATTCAGTGACTGCTGCAGGGCAAAGAGTGTTTGACATAATGATTAATGGTCATGTTGTCCTCAAAGATGTAGATATTATAAATATGAGCGGGGATCGTTATACTGCTCTTGTGCTCAATGCAACCGTTCCTGTTGATGGAAGGACTTTGACAATAACCTTGCACCCAACAGGAGATAGTCATGCCATAATCAGTGCCATTGAGATATTTGAGATTATTATGGCCGAATCAAAAACTTTATCAGAGGAAGGTACTTATGATGAACCTGGCTTTTACATTTTGCTAAATCAAGAATTGAATAATCTCAGCATTTTATTTGCATTTTAAGATACTATATGGATAGGTATAGTTTTTAGGGCTTGAAATCAAGTTATCAGGTGACAATTCTCTTAAAAAATGAATCATATTATGGTATATGGTTTTCTTAAAAAATGAATTATATGTTATATAATAATACAAAATGGTTTGTGGTATTTATTATTGATTGAGGAAACTTGGTTGAATCTGCTGAAAACAATGGCTTTGTAATCTCCACATTCAATTTGGATGTGTCAGGTATTTAACAAGTGAGCAATGAATAGTATTCACATTCATAGATAGAGTTTATATTATTTTTACAAAATTATACAGTTTGTGGCTGTTGTTTTTCTCTTAACAATTAATTCAATTCTAATGATCCTTTTAGTGCGTCAATTGTCTATATGGAAAGGACAACATGAACTGGTGCATTAACTATACTGGAATGATACTTACTATTTTTAGAGGGGTTTTCATGCTTGTCAGCTCTCTGTTCCTTCTCTGCTCTCTTTTGTGGTTTTCAAACATTCTCGCTATAAGAAATGAAGTACAATTTTTGCATTGCTTGCTTGCTTTATGATATTGAGTCATTTATATGTTCTCTGATTCACCTACTGTCAATTGTACTCTAGCGTGTATATATGTGTGTGTGTGTGTGTGTGTGTGTGTGTGTGTGTTTTCTTTTAAACCGTATGTGCACAAACTCTAGCAGGTTGATATATATTTTCCTTTTCTTCTAGTTAGGGCTTTACAAACATTGAAGACAGCCTTGGGGCTTCCGTCCAGATTTGGGTGGAATGGTGATCCATGTGTTCCTCAAGAGCATCCATGGACCGGGGCAGATTGCCAATTAAACAGAAGTATTGGCAAATGGGTCATTGATGGACTGTAATATTTTTTTATCCTAATGTTTATGCCTTCATTATTGATCAATGTCTTGGTTATTTACTGTGCTTATCTGTTAATGGACAGTGATCTCAACAATCAAGGTCTGAAGGGTTTCTTGCCGAGTGACATATCCAGACTACAAAATCTACACACCTTGTGAGTTCTTGTTAGTTTCGTCAGTAATTCATGAGGGTATCTGTGATTGTTTATATAAATGCATGGATGTATGATTTATATTTGATGCATTGATTAATCTGGGGTATTTATGCCCTACTTATTTGGGCCTTGATCCAATAATAAGTAACAAACATTGATTTTTGAATAATTTGTATGACCTATTTTGAATTGATTATTTCTTGAGAAATTGATAAGGAAAGGAGGGTCCTGACCTAATTCTCATGTTTGTGACTTGTTTCACTCATGAATTGTAGGAACTTGAGTGGAAACAGCATTCATGGAGCTATTCCCTCCTCACTTGGAACAATCACTAGTTTGGAAGTTCTGTAAGTGCACCTATTCTTTTTTATCCAAAGTTCTTTGAGTTTCTGTAAGCAACTCTCAGTAGTATTTGTAAACAAACCTGTATCACTTGTGCTACTACATTAGCTGCTAAATTTATAATAACTTATTGACAGCTAGTCTTTAGTTTTTACCATTAAAGTACCATTTTCATGTATAGAATAATAGAATCTAAGGATCCTGAGGAAAGAGAATGAGCTTGACCCCTGACTTCAGCAACTGTTTGGAATTTTTGAGCCAAGGTTCTGGCTCTGGTTTGTGGGTGGCTGGCTCATAATTAATGTTTTTGTTCCAATCAGACAGTTGGTGATCATTTGTTTGAGCCTTTGAGGAAGGTCGTCTGAAAAATGGCTAGAGTTGAACTCAACCACTTGGAAAAATGGTCCTATTATGCCTCAAATCCGGATTAGCCTGAGCCCGTGGAGTACCCAATGATAAGGGGCTGGCTTGAGACACCGGGTGCATATGCCGAAAAAAAAAGAAAAACAGAAAAAAAAAAAGTGGTACTGGTTCTTCTCTTCCTACAAGCCAGTTCTGAGGATGGGTTCCTCACGTTTGCTTAGGTCATCAGCCTCTTAGTTATGTATGATTTTACTGTAGGAAAAGATATTTCACATTTATTTAGTTGGTCTTAACTTATTTATATATTTTTTAACCTTATTATTTCTGTCCACGAAGAAACTGGGTTACGGATTAATGCTAGTCCCATCCTGTTTTAATTTCTGTCTTGAGAATCAACTCTTGGCTATAGAGGAATAATAAATCGAGGGATCTATAGCAAGACCCAAGAACTTGAAGTCAGACTTCAATTTTAAACACACACACACTCTTATTCCATTATTGGTTTATCTTGGCTTAAGATGCCACGCAATGCATCTCTGGGTGTGATGTACTAATACAGGGACCTGTCTTACAACCTTTTCAATGGATCAATTCCAGAAAGCCTTGGGCAGTTGATTTCTTTACAAAGATTGTAAGTTTCTCTAGTCTGTAGCAAACCTGAAAGATAACCCGAAAGATGAATAAGCTGATGAGACTGACTTAAGGGATCTTCATGCAGGAATCTTAATGGAAACTCCCTGTCTGGAAGAGTGCCAGAGGCACTTGGAGGAAGGCTTTTGCATAGAGCTAGCTTCAAGTATGTATTCAACGATTTAGTGCCTGTTTGACATGTTTTAAATTTTTGTACTTCAGAAATTGATTTTTCTTACAACTAAGTTCTCAAAAAGCGTTGAAATGAAGTAGCAGTTAGTTTTGGGATACCAAACATGCACAATTTGCTGTCAAATCACTAAAAATTACATATTTTTAATACTAGCAATTAATACTCATTGAACAGAAATTTAGTTTCATCCATTGTGACTATATAATTAATTTTTAAACTTATAACAGCGTACAGATAAATCACAGTAAATATAAAAATGTTTGGCTAAAGTACATATAAAACCTGCATTAAAACTTGGTTTATAATGAAAAATGAGTAAGAGGAAATAGAGCGTTTGATTTAAAAACAAATTCACATCTTGCCATCTTGGCCAGAAAACCAAAAAGCCAAGACAGGAACATTTCCTAAGAACAAGCAACTTTTTCCTTCTCCACCGGCCAAGCAGGCTCTTAATATCTGGTTTAGAAGTTTTCAACTACATAAATATGAACTCAATCAATTGATGTATCATATGTCCTTGCTTTTGTCTTAATTATCCTTTCTTTGCTGGGTAATAATTGTTGCTAAAATCTAGGCCATACTTTTGGATTCTACAGTTTCACTGACAACGCAGGCCTGTGTGGTATTCCTGGATTACCCACATGCGGAACTCACCTTTCTGCTGGAGCTAAAGTTGGCATTGGATTTGGTGCTTGTTTTGCATTTCTATTTCTTGTGACCTGTTCAGTTTGTTGGTGGAAAAGGCGCCAAAATATTCTCCGAGCCAAGCAAATTGCTGGTAACACATTCAACATTTATGCATTATACTATCAATCAAATCATTATACCTATGGATGTCTTCATACCCTTGAAATCACCATGGCACCTCATTTAAGAAGGTTATCACAGGACTTTAATTCAAATTTTGATTTCTGGACCTAATGTAAAATTTGAATTCCTTGCAAAGGAAAGAGATTTATATACATATACTTCTTCCCGTCCTTAATATAAGAGTTAGTTTAAAGGTTGATTTTGGTCTTAAATATAAGACTTTAATCTACTTTGTCTCTCATATTTATCATTTTGTTCCCCAAAATAATTTATCTAATCTACAAATTGATATATAATCTAATATTACCCAGGGTTACTTTAGGGAGATCATGCTACATTTGTTATAATTAACTGTTTTATTTGGTTTTTTTAATCTACTCAAATTAATTAAGTAGCTCTTGTATTAAGGATCAGAGGTAGTAGTTTATATAATCTATTTTTCATGTTTAAATTTTAATTAATATACATATAATTTATATAATATGCATCTGTAGTTCTGTACCAATATTCCAAAATTTTTAAAATCGCCTTATCTCATGCATTATATCTGGTCATATTTGATATATATACTCGTGTATGCAAGTTTATGCTCTTGATTTTCTCTTGCAGCAAGGGCAGCTCCATATGCAAAAGCAAGGACCCATTTATCTGACATACAGTTGACAAAGCATCACCCCCACCACCACCACCACCATCGCCACCATCATGGTAATGCCCTCACCGCAGCTGAGAACGGTCCTATATTGCTATCGTGATCTCATCTCCTCCTTTTCATACACCATGAGGTCCAAGTATTACTCTATCTTCTCCCTCCAAACTTTTTCCCCTCAAATCCTTGAAAGTCCCTCCTATATTGGTGGTATGAGTGGCAGATCATGTGATATTTAGGTAGAAGTCTTGAATACTCTGTTCTTTTGATCATAAAGCCAGAGTTTCTTGACCTGAGCCCTCTGAATTCCCTAATAGTTTAAACAGGCTGAGAACACACCCACTGTGCCATTTGTAAATCAGAAAATTTTGCTCATTGCTTTGTCCACTTGTTTGCTTTACTTTGTATGTTTTAAATTTGGCAAGGGATTTTATGGAAGGATGATGTGGTATAACAAAGGACTACGCGATAGAAATCATAGTGTTCAGTATGTAAGATATGGATTTGCACTATGTAAGCCGGGCTGTACTCTAACTAATAACACTCCATCTGGTCTTTTTTGTAAGTAGTATTTTTTCACATAGAACTGGTCCTCAGTATAAGTAACAATTTGTGTTTGTCTAAATATTTAATGCATTTTTTTCCATTTGTACTTTTAATTAAGGGTTAAGATACAAATCTATCTCATAAGTTTTCACTAGGAGCAATGTTGTTCTAGGAAGTTTTTTCAGGTTTAATGTCACTTTAGAAGTTTCAAAATATAGCAATGTTGTCGTATTCTGTTAAAAAACTAATATTGACTATTAAAAAATTGATATTGACCGTTAACTTTTTTTAATGGAAGTGGGCAATATTGCTCCATTTTAAAACTTTTGGGGTAAAACTGAACCTAAAAAAACTTTCGGATAACATTGCTTCTCAGTGAAAATTTTTAAAACAAATTTATATCTTGACCTTTTAATTAAGTATATGTTTCTCTCGTCTCTTTTTTTTCTCACTCGTTCACTCTCTTACTTATCATCTTCATAAATAAGATTATAATTGAAAGAAATACATTTCTCACATGTTTATTGCTTTCAAGTTTTAACTAATTTTAATTATTGTTTTGATATGTGTGATTTGGATAGTTATTACTTATAAAAAGGATGAGAGGACTACTATCTATCATATAGTAGTCTAGTTATTCATAATTTAATGTGGAGGAAAGCTATGCAACTAAACTAAAGAAACTGAAATTTAATTTCTTAGTCATGAAAAGGAAACCATTAAAATGAAGTAACATCAATATGTCTCCCATCCATCTTTTTTTGATACAAGAAGGATAATCGGCATAGGAGTACATGTATGGTGATCAGTTAAAAAAAAAAATACTCCATCCAGTCCTTAATATAAAACTCTCAACTAGTTTTTATATTAAGGATTTGAGGTATTATTTAAAAACTACTTTGATTTTGGAGTACAAAAGGCATCCAATGAAGCAACTCTTGAAACCTCGCGGCAAAGAAACTCCCCTCCCCCATGAGTAAGGGATCGTAGGTTCGATCCTATTTATAATATCATATTATTAGTGTTTGTCCTTCAAATTTCAAAACGGGAAACAAGAAAAAAGCATGACATTGAAATGGGTTTTCTGTGTACAGGAAAAAAAGAAATGGTTTTTCTTGCTCGTTCTATTTGCATCCATGGGTACACACTGTTGGCCATTTTGTGAGTTTGATCAGGAGTTCTTTTCTACTGGTTTTATTTTCTATCCATTCTCTCTGTTTTTTTTTGGGCCGACTTTCTCTATCCACTTTTAATTCTACTAATTTGATGAAAGATATGACCGATAAAAGTTGACTTCCCTAAAGGGAGAAAAGAGTTTCATGATGATTGCATTGAAAGCTATTAGTTTGTCGTACAGGTTGTGATAACACACTCTCTGTCTTTAGGTCATTAGTTTATAGAGATTGGCAGGCTTTAATTAGTTACATGCTAACAGATGATAACTCTTTAACTGACCAGATAGCCAAAGTACGTCAAAGGATTGAGGGGAATTTCTGCATATTTGATCTCTCACAGACACCACCTTTTAGCTCTAGAGGAGGAGGTTGATGAGGGAAGCTAACTTTCTCTTTGTATTTTGTTTTGTCTCTCTCTTTTGAGCTATAATGGATTTCAATTCATTGGTTCATGATTAAAATTTCATTGCCCCAAAAGATTTCTCTTTTCCCCTTTTCTTATCATTTTGAGAGAGACGGGGAGATGTCAAAATAATGGGAAATAGATCTTCTCTACCCACCCTCTCCTCTCCCCTTCCTCTAACATTTTTTCGTATTAAGATTTTGATTTAATGGTTGAAATTTAATATTTTATAAAAATATTATTATAATTTTTATAAAAAAAAAAGTAAATCTTTCAACATCTTATTTCAACTGTTCATAAAGTGGTTCCCCATCCCACCCACTTTTTTCACTACGTTTAATTTTATACTCGCAAAGTTTAAATTTTATGCCATAAATTCCTCAAACTTTAGGTCATTTATAAATAAATAATAAACAAAATTAATATTATAGTTATTATCTACATAAATATACAATTTTAGAATAATTTATTGCAAAGTTGTAAATATTAAAGAGGTTATTTATATTTGACACTAACTTAAGGAAGTTTTGTATAATCCATCTCTTATCCATAATAATCGAAGCTTGATTAAATAAGAATAGTCTATATATTTTAAAATATATAAAACATTATCTTTTTTATGTATTATATTTTTATTTAGTGAAACTCGCCAAGATGACCACTACATAATTTAATTTTAAAATTTAAAAAATTATAATCTGAAAGAGTTTAACTATACAAATTGTTGGTGAATTCTATAGGATTCCGTCCTTAGAAGTTATAAAAATCATAGCTCACAAAAAATAAAATGATACATCATATTCCCAAAACATAATAAAAAATAAATGCATGTAAAGTTATCACTAAAAATTCTGAACTGAAAAAAAAAAAAATTCAAACCTAACCCTCAACGAAACCATCAAAGACAGAAGAAACAAAAGAAGAAATTTGTGATCAATCTCAATCTTCAAATGCCCATTGATTCTTCTTGCGAATCTCTGCTTCTTCCTCAGGAGTAAAGTCATTCTTGAAGTTAAAAAGAAGTCGAATCTGCTCTGGAGTTTTGTTCCCTATATTATCAGCTATAGCCTGACAACCTAAATCTAACAAGCTTTTGATGTCCATATATTTCGCAGCTAATACAATTTCAAACAGAAAACTAATGTCTACGTTCATAAACTCAGCATCCCATCTTTTCAGTTCCTCTGTGGCACAGCCCGCACCGTTAACCGCAGCTTTGCCGTCTTCGGCGGTGGCCTTAACATGTTTTTCCAAGTATTCTATGACTTTTGACAACGTCGCAGAATTCAAATTGTCTAGTGGGATGACCTTGCTGGAGTCGCTATTATTGTGGAGCATGTTCTTTATTAGCTTTGATTGTTCTGCGACGTTAATGGGGATATCAAACTCTTCACCGTCGTCACTTACCAGTTTAACCATCTTCACCGACGAAGTCATATTTTTTGAACTCCTAATCTAAGTGCTCTAAAACGAAAGTTCTGAATTATACAACGTTGCCTTTGGTTGCCTACCCTATTTATAATGATAATTTGAAAGAGTTTAACAATGATACGGATAACTTACAAATATTTAAATTCAAAAAAGATAAAGAAAATTTAAAATAGCACCCACCCTCAACAAATTCCTTTTTTTTAAGAAAAAATTTAAATCAGGATATTTTAGATGTTTAAAATTATCGGGGATTATTTGATTTAATTTTAAATTGATTTTTATCTTTGATTATTAATTATTATTTTTAAAAAATTTTCTCATTAATTAAGCGATGAAATATGGAATTATGTATAATCAGGGTTAATTTAGATACTTATGGTTATTGGGTATTGATATTAATTAAATAAAGATAGGATTTTATCATATAATTGTCTTTCATATCTGATTGTCTAAATTATCATATAGTATAATTATCTTTGTTATCTGATTTAGATTTATATTTAAATTTAAATTATTGTTATCTTATTATTTTGAGGCTATTTATTTAGGATCCGCCTTCCATCCTTTTTTTTCTTTTTCTCAATTTAGATTGTTGGATTACGATCTTAACAGTTTAGATTTAATATATTATAAAAATATAATAATAATATTTTTATAATAAAAAAATTTGAATATTTAAAATTTTAATCCAACGATCCAGATTAAAAAAAGGGTGGGAAGGGAAAAAGATGAAAGCCGGATCCATTTATTTGAGTGGTTAGAGATCAATGCCTTATTGATCGATTGTGTTGTTTTTCCTTTTATCTTCTTCCCGTTCTTTGTCAGACTTGCGCACATGGCACCTAAAAACCCTAAATCTGCAACTTTAGAAGAAAGAGTAAAGAATTATCCTCCACTCATACGTAAGAATTTGTCTTGGGTTTATTTGGTTTGCCTCTATTTCATTATCTTGTTTTATTTAGCTCTATTTATGTTGCTATACTTCGTTTTGATTTTGTCTTCCTGTCAAATTGACTTGTATCAATGGATAACATGTACCTCGACTTTGTATACGTTTAATTCAATTTCCCACTGTTAAACATGTGTGACTTCTCTTTAGTACATTCTAATATTCTTTAAATTCAGAGCGCAGAGAAAAGATTTTGGAGGTTTTCCAGCAAGTAATGAAAGCTAAAGCTGACCTGAAGCGTAGAAGGGTGCAACGTGAGAAGATTGATTGGAAATCTGAGGTTTGTTCTCTTAATCATTGTTATCTTTCTGTTATGGTTGATATTATCTGGAAAACTAATAATAATAATAATAATAATAATAATAAATGCTTATTTTGTAGGCTGAAGCTTTAAGAAAACTATCTCATCATATGTACTCCATCCGGAAAGAATTTGAAGGGAAAATGGAGGAACTTCTAGAAGAACTGGCGGCAGTAAGGAATATCACTAGCACTTTTAATTCATTTACTATTGATTCTGCAATGAGGAAGGTACATGGACTCAGCAAGGGTTGTGCAAATAAAGAAGGGACTGAAAATTGAAACCTTTTTTTTTATCAGAAAAATTGAAACTTCATTCATATATGAGCCCTCGTTGTTGGCCTATGGGTAATTGTGACTATTTTGGACAAGTTTTACACTTTATTTTGCATTCTATTATGACTATATTCATTCACAAAGGAGAATTGAGGCATTCTTTTCTCTAATCCTTTAATTTGTTTATCTGGCACTATTTCCTTCTCTCTTTACGTTTTCGGTTATTATGTGTGTGTCTCGTTGCCAGACTTCGCAAATATAGAGACTTCACATAATGGACCGTTTGGTATATTAGAATTGATTTTAATAGATATGGATATGGATATGGATATAGATATAGGGTTTAAAAGTGTATTTGGCATGTACATAAAATTCATATAGTATTTTTATTTAATATTTGTACTTAAAATGAGAAATTACTAATATGCCCTCATAAAAAAAACCTAACCAACACCTCAAACATTCAAACCACTTTTTTATTATTATTTTAATTAATTTTTTTAATAATAATTTTTATCATATTTTAACTAGATCCTCTTCTCTTTTTATTTCAAAAATTACTTATTAATTTCATTTTTTATTTTTTTAAATAATTATTTTCAAATTATAATTATATTCTAGAAATAAAACTAAGAATGTTACAATTGTCGCCGGAGTGAGGAGAGGTTGCCGTTGTTGCCGGAGGGAGGAGGGTAATTGATGGAAATGTGAAGATGGAATTACAAATCTTAGCTTTTGAAATGAAATTCATTTTGGTGGAATTGACTTATTTGGCTTCCAGATGTAATTGGAATTGAGAGCTAATTCCATTATACCAAATATACATTCTCATGGAATTGAGGTCCGATTCCATTTCCACACTCTCTAATTCCAGCATACCAAATGGGCTATTAGCATTCATAATAACAAGCACAAACTTCCCCCACGCAACAACTACATCACTACGATGCACAACATGTCCTCCCAGTCATCCATTACCAAACTGTACAGCAGATTTAACTTACATAGCTACAAAAACATACAAGCATGACTAGCCAAGAAAGGTGACGCTACCCATAAAATTAAACATATTTACTAAAACAAATACACGTTACATTCATATATCTACCTTTTTAATAATCAAACAAGATTTCCTTCCAATACTTATAAAATACACAAAAACATGATGAACACAATACCGAATAACAACACATTATTATTCGCAAAAATGCCTAGGTGAGGCCTTAGCTTTGTTGCTCCAAGTTTCTAAATATTTCCCTATAAACCACATTAACTGTTGTAGACTTCCAATGATTACTCCTATCATTATGTAGAATTTTCAAACCTTTAATATTCTTAATTCTTGATAAAGCAATGTATAACTGACCATGATTACTCCTATCATTATGTAGAATTTTCAAACCTTCAATATTCTTGACTCCTGATAAAGTAATGTATAACTGACCATGTATAAACACAAGTTTAGAAAGATATAAACCGACATACTCTAATGATTGCCCCCAACCTTTTTTAATTATCATTGCAAAAGACAAAACGATTGGAAATTATCTTCTCCTCATTCAGAAAGGAAGAATACTATCTCATGGATTCATATCCATCCTATGAATTAAGATCTTTTGATTTGATTTTGACCCATTCAATGTAATTGCTTGATCTATGTTCCTTAGCAGCATAATAGGTACTCCAACTTTGAAAGTAAGGCTATGCACAAGCAGACCTAAACAATTAATTGTATTCAAGAATTCAATGGTATACAAATCTTCAAATCCTTCAACTTCATGAGACATTTTGCAAATCATATCACAACTATAATACTCATCAACTCACCCGGCAATAAAGAACACATATATTTGTTTACATTGATGACATTTTCAATTGTAGGACATATAATAGCTCGACTATTAAAGCAATCTGAATTACTCAAATTTTCTAATAGATCTAGATAAGTAGCTGAAACATTAGCATTTATAGGATCTTGAAAATCACAAATAAGAAATTCTTCAAGGATTTCAACATTTACAATACCATCATGTGACACCATTACTTAAATCTAGCAACCATTTTGAGAACACTTCTAATTTTTATTTATCTTGATTGAATAAAGATGAATATCTCATGTTTTTTGTTAGATAGAAAACTTTACATGAATCCCACAAACATGATGAAGTAATGTATTAGAACTGGCTGACACCTAAGAGGGGGGTGAATTGGGCGTATGATAAGAAAATTTGATCTTTTAAAATCTTTTCGCAGTTTATCAAATCAATATGTATGGAAATATAAAATCATAAGAAGTTATGAAAATCGTATATGCTGGAAATGTAAAAGCTTAGGGAAGATAAGATGCAAACTGTGATTTATCCTAGTTCGGTCTAATCTACGATGACTTACGTTCAGTTCCCAGGCTCCTCTGAGATTTTCAATCTACTATTTTCTTATTTAATCGGGCACAAGAAAAGCTTTACAACACATAAGTTTAACCGGGCACTTGTGTAGCCTACTACGGAGTTACTCCCCCCACACACTATAAGGTTCACTCCCCCTTACAGCAAGTCTTACAAGCAGAGTAATCCCGAAGATCTTTCTCTCTTGCTTACCTGTGCAAGTCTTACAAGCAGCAACTTTCTCTCCTTCTTACACCCCTGTAAGTCTTACGAGTAGCAACGTTCTCTACTACTTGCACATTGTAAGTCTTACGAGCAGAAAGTCTAACCAACAATTCTCTCTACAGCTTTCCCCGTAAGGAATTCAACCCTCTCAAGGTCCCTCTACCTTGAGATCAATATAGAAGTATAGATGAAGTGTTTATAGACTCTCTCACAGAGTGGATGAAATACTCACTGAGGTACAATACAAATATTCTTACTCTCAATTATACATGATATTGTAAACAGATAAGATTGGAGAGTATGTGAGACGAAGATTTATGATAGCAGCATATTGGCGTAGTTGGGTTCTCGTCTCTTCATCGGTCGATCTTCGTTGAATGCTTCCATATATATAGATGAGTTATGGAAGATGACCGTTAAGCTTTCTTCTTCCTCTTGAACTTCTCCTTCCAAAAATATAACCGTTGTAAGCCCATAGTGTGTGTGATAGATATTTCAATGTTTTCCCATTGATCTGACAGATGCTTCAGTCATTGCTTACAATTAGCACGTTGTTGGTTGTTCGTTGAATATTGCTAGTGCCCATGATTAGTTGTCGGATAGGTCTTTGAACATTGATCCATTGATAGCATCTTAATATGGCTGTTGTAGACACATTGCTTCTTCTGACAGTTTTCCACATTTAAAAAACTAGCCGTTATTAGTGGAAGCTCGGCTTCTCATGAAACAACTTTTCATCTCTTCCCATGATTTCTTCAATGTTAATCTGTTTCACACTTGGAACAAACATTAAACAATGTCTACAAAAGATAACTGATGTAGGTTTCATAGTTAAATGATGTATAAACATGTTCAGATTCATCTCGTGATTTTACTCTTCCTCTGCTAATTCATGAACTCGAGTGCATGATTCCAAACTCGAGTGCATAGTGTATTTTCACGTTTTTCAAATGGTTTCTGTCATAAACTTCCAGAGTGCACTTCTATAACTCGAGTGAAAAATGTCTTAGAACTCGAGTGCTATATGATGAACTCAAGTACATCATGTTAATTTGACTATTCAAGCTTATCTAGAACAAACTCGATTGCCAACACTCTTATGACTTGAGTGCTTCTTGGTTTATAACTTGAGTGCATGCTAAGGAACTCGAGTGCACTGCTTGTTATTCTCATCACAAGACTCTCAGGTATAAACTCTCTTGCCAGAACTCTATGAACTCGAGTGCAGAAGCCAATAAGAACTCGAGTGCTCCTTATATATTTCAGTGCTTCATATCTCTTGGGTATAAACTCTCATGCCAAAAATCTCAGGACTCGAGTGTGTAGCTTCACAGAACTCAAGTGCTTCATCTTGAACTCGAGTACATGTGATATTTTTAGCTTCTGGCCAAGTCTCTGGGCAAAGCTTACGAGAGTGTGAACAATGGGCTTGAATCATGATCTATTTATTTTTAACCCAAATATGGAAAATGACTTATCATTGATAGGCTTATGTCATCTTCATTCTAATGCAAAAAGAATCAGCTCCAAACTCTTTGTATTCTTCAAGTTATGATCTGAAAAGTGTAGACAATGTATGTATTTTCAAACATCAACTTCCAGAAGACATACCACTTTCAATATAACTCCAAATATGAAATATTATATATTAATGGAAATATATTTGAGTTTATTTTCATATGGCACCAGTTTGGACTCATTTGGACGTATAGTTTGAGAGATATGTCTAAAATACGAAAGCTATTTTGGAATATGACTGTGATTTCAATTTTAGTTTCAAACATTCATATATGCTTCATCTGAGCTCTTTTATGTTGGTTCTATTTCAAAATGACGCATTGGGAGTTTATTTTCATATGTCACTAGTTTCATGTCAATCGGAGTTGTGGCTTGAGATATATGATTGAATTACTAAAGCTTACCCAAGCTGAACGCAAAACAAGGATGATCAGAGTATGTTGATCTTCACTGTGAACTCAAGTTCTCAGACCCAAACTCCAATTCAGACCAATTTTTGCAGTTCTGAACAGTACCAAACTTGAGTTATCCATATCCAATTCGAGTACAAAACTTGTGAATAATCAGGAGGTCGTTTTTGCTAAGAACTTGGATAAAGAATTCCTTGAACTCGAGTGCTACAGTGCCCAAAACTTGAGTTCTACTATTCAAACTCGAGTACTACATTCCTCGTTGCTATAATACCTTATTGCTACAGTGTCTGACCGCTACAGTGCCAAACAGTACCAACAGCTACAATACACTTGAATTCCCTTCTGAGCATAGAAACATCCAGTATTTCTTCTAGGAGCCTGAATCTTGATATTCCCATTAATTCTTATAAATTCTTCTTTCTCCAATCTCTTTCTTTATTTGCTTGACTATTCTAAAAGATATATAACATTAAATATAGTAGTTAGTCAATTTTGGAGATTAATACATTATGCAAACTTTTTGCCTTTAATAGCTTATATCTATATTTGACATCATCAAATCTAATTATATCTAACAATGCAAGCATTCACAATAGTAGCTCTCGAAACCTTTGGAATAATAGATAAAAGTTGTCAAAAGTCACTACCCATAAATATATACTTCCCTCCAAAAGGATTGTTGGAATGTATAATATCCTTTAAAATTCTATCAAAAGCCTTAATACAAAAACATTGAACCATAGGTTCTTCATCCTATATAATTAATTTTGTAGACTTAATTAGGTCATCCAACAAAGAATTTTGACTAATCTTGCACATTGAGTCTTGATTAATTGAAATTGGTATTGTAAACTTAGAGTGAGCAGTTCTTTCAGACTGTAGCAATGTGGTTGCAATCCTACTTGATGCCACAGTGAGAACAATATGTCATTTTGACTAAATAGTTGAAGTGATGCATTCCATAAGAAGGTCTTCCTAGTCCCACCATAACCATAGACAAAGAAAAAACCCCCAACATGAGTCAAAAGAAGACAAAACTAAATCAAAAATAAATTTTTGGTTTGCATTTAATGAATTGATTATTTGAATAGACTGTTTCTCAAATCAACTTTGTCATAATTCAATTCTTGAAGAATAAGATGATTAGCAACATCAATCGTACCATTCGTCGACGGTAAAGGCAATAAAGGGAAATATGAAATGCTCTTTCCATTTAGGTGCAACAGATTTTCAATTTCAGAGAGAGCAACATCCTCTTTTTCACTTGCTAATATTTCTATCCCTGTATAGTAAAAAAAAATATTAATATAACATAAATTACGAGAAGTTGATACTAAAAAGAAATGGGACAACTAAGAACATACTTGATGACATTGGATAATTATGTGGGATGTAGAATAAATCTTCTGATAGAATTTGTGAAGTCTCCTTCCAAACAACCTCAGGACAACTAAGACAATTATACAATAGCATACTTACAAACCTATTCCACGTCATACGACCTGTTGCCCATATTGATGCTTCCTTCACATCATCATTAATAAATTCAATGTCATCATCTAACAATCTTAGTGCAATATATGCAGCATGAAATATTGCATGGACAACACCATCAATAGTTCTAATTGCTTCATAGGATGATGAACCTTTTATTTTAGTTAAAAATATGAGTAATATAGTTCTCCAGATGAAGGTGAAGAAGTATGGGTGAGCCGACTAATTGTGAATCCTCTTTTTCTTTTTTCCAAATTCGTTTCCTATGATCATTTATGTAATATTATAAGAATTCGTAATATATAGCGTTTTTGCCAAATCATCTTCATTTTGACTCATCCAAGCTAGAAACATGGACTCACATAATCTTAGCTTGTCTAGAATCTGAGCAACATCATTTATGTTTGAATATTTGACACATTATTGGTTTAGTAGATGAAAACTTAACCTTTCTACTGGTGGAAACCTATAATAGATATCAAAGGCTAATATATGCCAAGGTGCCTCACACGTAGATATATACCTAAAATTATAATATTGTTGAATCTCATCCAATGATCTTTGAGAGTTTCATTCCTGGCCAGTATCATAGATTGAGGCAACCACACAATCATTCCCTTTATTGATATACTTAAATAAGTACTTGATTAAAGTTGATTAGTTGCATTTTTTAATATTGATATGAGCATGGAAAATAGACAATAACGTTAGATTATAGGGCACCATAAACCTATTATCTAAAGGAATGCCTTTTACGTCAACAGTCGTGCCATCATCTCTTCTTTTATATGTAGGATATCCTTCTTGGTCAACTATTATCTCATTATTAAATTACTTAAGAAAGAACTTTTTTCACTTCTTATGCACCATGCAAGGCGCTTTTGGATTCAGATGTCCACAGGGAGGATACATCATGAATTTCTATACCAACTCATACAATTGGGGATTAGATTTTGCTTCAAGGATTTCAGTAGAAATAATTTTGTCTATATCAAAAAAATATTTTATTTTAAGGTTAAAGGCCATTTTTTGCCCTAAAAATAATCACTGGGAGCCAATTTTTCCCAGGAAATTTCAAATTTAGAGAAATTTTAACTGGTCATTATCACAGTTAAGTTTGATAATTAGTTGACCAAATTTCGGGCAAATTTGCTTCCAAGTTAAAAATTTCATGGAAAAATTACGCCTTAACAAAAATGAAAAAATTAACCTCAGAGAATGCTTCCAGGGTAAAAATGGTCTTTAACCCTTTATTTATCACGTTCTGCAAGCCATATAAGTATGTGTGCATGAGGCATTCCCCTTTTTTAGAATTTAACTGTATAGAATTCTGTAATCAAGAAAGACAATTTAATAGAATCATTACCTCAGTAATAACATACAATTAAATAGGTTAACATTAATGATAATAATATCATCCATTTTTTTACTGAAAAAAATGTACCTGAACGAATATCACTAAAAACTTTTTCTTCTTAGTAACTTTAATAAGTGCTCTTAGTTTAAGCCTAAAAATCCTGGACAAGATGTCAGCCATGTTTGTAGCACATAGAGAACCACTTTTACAATACCTAGATATTTGTGGCCTAGATGGATTGTATGTAAATGTTATGAATATATTTGGATACCCAACAAATCTACATATCATCATGGCATCCTGATAGTTCTGTACCATGTAATGTGCTCCCCTTCTAAATGACGAAGGTAGAACAATTCATTTTCTAGTAGTTGAGGTACTTCTCTCTCCACTGAATAATGCATCAGAAAATTCTTGGTACATATTTGCACGAAATTCCTTCTAATACGTTTTTATCTATAGTAACATCTGAGCCTCAGTCATTGTATATGCATTAACCAAGAATTGCTAAAACAATCCGCGTAAATGCAAAATAGTTGATATCTTATTATCCCTTACCATTCTCTTATATACAAAGTATTCTCTCATACTAACCATTTCTTCTACATCATCCCTATAACCATCTTCTCCCCTTGGAAATAAAGAGGGTACTACAATGGAAGATATGATGATTAATTCATGAATCCTTTGTGGTGTACCGCATAATTCCTCAACAATAATGTCTCTCTGTTGAAAATTATATCAATATCTTCCACCACCAATACTACAAGTTTTGAAGCAGATAACAAATTTTGTATTCGACCAATATGTTGTCTACTACTGATCGAACATAATTTCAACCCCTGAGGATGCAGTCTACTAATCATTGTAAATTCCATCCGATACTGCTTCACAAATGGATTAAATTCATCCAACACTTTTTTAATTTGATAAAAAATAACAAGGTTAATAACAAAACAAAAGAAGTAAGAGAGGTAACATTCATTAATAAGAAGCCACATTCTACTCTTTTTTTCTTTCCTGATTTTGTGGGGGAACAACCACAATATAATAGACGCGTAAATACTAAGAGGATTAAAATATTAGGGGAAAAATAATAAACATCACTAGAACTGAAAAAACTATAAAAATTTTATTATATTTTTTTAACATCTTTACTCTTTTTTATTTTTTTTTCCTCTTATGGTAACTTTAGTAAACCCCTTTTTTTAAATTTTTTTAGGGTTTAAGGTTTCTTTTGATTTTTTGGGAGGTGTTTAGAACCTATGTAGTCACTATCATTTTATGCATAAGGTAATATCATGAATTTTTGGACTAGAGGCTTAAGATTAAGCTTGGAATAAGTGGATTGCTAGACCCCAGTTTAACAAATATCCCAGTGAGGCATGATATTATTCCTTAAAATTCTTTTATATCCTTGGATATTAAAATGAAATATTATTGTGAGCTAAAGAGCTCGGGGGAAATAATGAAAATGGGCGAAAATGATTTATTACGATAAATCCTAAAAGGTGGGGGTAAAATAGTAATTTTGATATAAGATGAGAAATGATAGTTTTTCCCTAATATTTCCAATGATTTAAGTTTAATAGGAATTAAAAGGAGAGAAATGACTACTTGGTAATTAATAAGCCTAAGTGGGTGAATTATTATCAACCAAAGTCAAAGAGCCAGAAGCATGAGGCTTCGGTCAACCACTTGTGTGGTGATATAATGGGATAGTCTAAGAGTAATATTTCTCTCTTTTGATCTCATTATTAGTGGAATGATAAAGGAAAAGAAAAATGAAACTTGTTGTACAAGTAATGAGATAGGTGGACTAATTGAATAAAGGTCACCTGGATGATTTATTAAGTCATCATCCTTCATCATTTATTCTCATTCTTTCCTACGTATGAATCATAATTAAAAAGGGAAAGGGAAAGAAATCAGAACAAAATGAGGAAGATAAAGAATGAGAACGAGAAGGCGGTGGAGACAGAGAAGAAAGAGAAAGCTATATTTTGCCGAAACTTTACCGGAACGACGTCTTCTCTTAAAGTACCTTATACAAACATTCTTCTACTCATCATGAGCTTCATTTCTATGATTTTGGTTTCATGTTTGGAGGTGGCTAATCCAAAGTGATAAATAGATTCTACACGCGAAATTGTGTAGGATAACCCCGTGCCATATTTCTGTCAAGGTACAGTTAGACCGGGTATGGAGTGGTGTAAGCTGGGTCTCTGGGGGGTATTTTGGTAATTTAGCATAATTGGGCTAAGTTAACCAATGAAACGAGTCTAGAATGTTATATGGATGTGTAATCACTCATTAAATGTATTTAGAATTCTAGAACTCGATGGATGGTCGTGCTTGAATCGGACCAAAGATAAAGGTTTGAGGAAGGACATGAAGTCCTACAGGTAGTGAACTTTTATTAAATACATGTAGATGATATATATGTCTTGTAATGATTATGTGACTGATTTGCCTATTTGTGTGGAACATGTGTGATTGGTTGAAACTCTATTATATTTGTGCAATGGCCATATGTATGTCATAACATTGAGCATGCAACATGTCATTATGTTGGCATGAAATAGTATAGGCAATCATGTCATGTATTCATATATATCTTGCATGCATAGTGGCATAGTTTACTACTAAGATTATCTTAAATCTCACTCCTCCCAACCAACCATATAGACAGGTGAAGATGTATGAGGATGCACGGAGGAGATATGGCAGTGAAGTGAAGATCATAGTGTGAGGTACTACTATTTGTATTCATGTAATTGATTTACATTTAATAGCCTTGTATGGCTTTATGCATGTATATGTGGATGTATATGTATAAATGAATGAGTTAGGCAGAGAACGACTTTAGTTTAATTAAAGGAGAATAGCTCTTAGTTTATTTAAAGTAAAGCGCTCGCACACTCTTATTTGTGAACTAAGGGCTGATGATGAATTAATGACGTTGTGATTCTTATGGAAATATATTTAAAGTTCCTACCCTTCGTGAAAACCCTCTTAACCCTAGGTTCATATCCTGAGTTGAGAGTGAGGATTTATGAACAACTTCATATGTTGGATAGTCCGGGTTAAAATCCTGATTCCATAATTGATTTCACTAGTCATTTATACTCATTTAGGAGTATTAAAGGAACGGTGTCACATATAACTTAAATCATAATATGTTTTGATGTTTACTTTTTGAATGTTAGCAATATAAAGTGTTATTTTCCTTTAAAATACTAATATCTACAAACTTTTAATATTTTCTTATATGAAAATTAAATTTATGTCATCCTCAGTAATTGAACATGAATCTTACATTTCGATTCGTAACTATGAGAATAGACTTTTTGATTCATGATTCGTATCCTAATTTAATAACCAAATTATTAATAAGCCTTTACAAGAATATAAGCCTTTAAGTAGAAAAGAAAGAGTTTTTTTCCTAAAATATAGATGTCAATGGTCAATGGGAAATGCAAATGCTCCTTTTATACCATTTTTCATAAAATATATGAAAATTAATTTTTGCAACCATGCATTATGCATATGTGTTTTTCTGGATTAAATTAAATAAGTGAAAAATTTGTAGAAATTGCCGAAGATGGAGTTAAATATAATGGTAGCCATGTGCAGGTGAAAACAATAAAAGAGGGGATAATACTTGAAGATTTAAGAGGAATAATATCAAGCTAGATTGGGGTTGATGGTAACAATTGTGATATAAAATATACCATAACCTTTGATGAGAAGAAATTAATAAACCTCGTTGATGAGAGGGAAGTTGAAAATCTATTTCAATATAATGACAACAATGCGCGTGTGTATATTGCTTGTAAAGAAAATGACAACATACAAGAAGTAATGGATGATCCACATATAAGTGACAATTTTATTGTGAATGCAAGTTGTTATTTGCTACATCATTATTGTTAATGTGGTAATAGAAGTAGTAATTGTGGTTACAGCTTTGAGAACAGAGTAAAGGTGTCTACCCATGAATTGGGATAACATTTATGAGACTGTGTCTTAGGGAAATGCAAATGAAAATCTATGTTTTGAACTTAGTGGAGGACATAATTTAAGCCTAGATTAAAGAATGCAACAACACCAATGCTTGAGTTAAACTTTACAAACTCGAAGGGACTGCTCTTATGAGTGATGCAAAGGTTTCCATATAATGATGCTTTCAAAGAGGCAATGTACAAGTTTAGTATCACACCAATTTGAGTTTAAGTATATGAAGAATAATAAAGACAAGATGTCAATGAAATGTAAGGTTAGAGGATGTCCATAGAGGGTAACTACAAGTACAGTGGGGAAGAGCACTCCTTTCCTATATGTGACAAAATTCACAAATGAACATTTTTATAGTGCTCAAGACACTTTCAAAGTCAAACACATTAGAAGATATAGCTTGGCATCAATAATTATAATTGATAAGGTGAGGAATCATATTGACAAACATCCATATGAAATAAGGAAAACATTACAACAAGATTATGGTATCAAGCTAACATACAAGCAAGCTTATAGAGCCAAGAAAAAAGCTATGGAGTATATACATTATAGACTTGAGCTCACTTATATGATAATACCTTAGATTTGTCAACAACTTAAGGAAAATGATGACAAGATTGTAGCTGAATAGGTGGCTAATAGGAACATATTTGAACGTGTATTTATTACGTATGGGTGTTGTATAGGGAGCTTCTTAAATGGTGCTAGGCTAATTCTTTATATTGATGGCACTTATTTAAGTGGACCATACAAGGGAATAATGTTGGTAACTTTGGCATATGATGCAGATAATGAATTGTTTCCATTTGCATATGCCATTGTGAAGGAACAAACATTAGAAGAGTAGACTTGGTTCCTGCATATGATTAAACAGATAGTTAGTTTATTAGAATTGCCCATTATCTTAGACCATCACAATGCCTTAATAGGACGTGTCTAGGCAATTTTTAGAGGTGACTTGCATACATTCTGCTATAGACACGTGAAGGAGAACTTTAGCTTAAAGTTGATGAAATTAAATAGAGGGAAGAGGAAGACAAGTTCCTAGATGAAGGATGATGTATTAAAGCTACATGATGATGTTGCTTATATAAGGCTTAATTCTGAATTTGACAAGGTAATGGTGTAACGACCTCCTTAAATTACCTCAAAATTTACCATTTCATCAAAATATGAATTAATATTACATAAATGACATATCAAAAGGGCTCCGTCCACAATACAAATCCTAATATGCAGCGGAGTATTCAATATATGTAATGATTGCCCAAAAGGCCCTTAAGTTTGGAAATATACTTTATACTCATGTAGCTAGACGAGACATACAATTTGATATCAAATCAAGCCTCGTGTGCCTCCTCCTCAGTAGCACCACCTGAACTCTCACCTAAAAATAATAATAAATCGATGGAACGAGTCACATAGACCCATTAACCAATTCTATTTTAACAAGTACGTAGGAAATGATTACATTAAAGTTAAGTGGGTAAAATATAAAAAATATAAAAAATAATCTTCCAAAAACATTAATATTTCAAGAAAATAATTTAATATGCATAGAACCCCCTCAACTATCCTTATAACCTCCATAACTGCTGACAGAACTCATGAGCTACAACATATAATAGATTTAGTATTTTTAACAAGACTGCACCAAGCTTTCAATAATGAGGTGTAGCCCAACCAAAAGCTACAGAACTCATATCAGACCATGGGTTCTTTTTTCGTCGAACATGAAAAAGTATCACTCGTCCCTTCAGTTGACCCTTATCCTGGCCAAAGGAAAATGGTGATACCAAAGGCCCTAAAAATGCCAAAATCATCCACTGTGTACATGGTGGCGGCTATACCACGTAGTATATGTAACATACTAAAATATGAGCGACCGTAATTGCTTGTAAATGTAATTAGTTGGAAGAAAATTTACCGGTGCCAAGTGTTGTGTGTATGGTGCCATTTTGATAAAGGGTATACTTGGCAAGATTTTATTTGATGTCATAAAGTAATAATTAAATAAAATAATATTACTTTGTGTGGGGACCACGAAGGAGGACACCTCATAGGTGAACCGGGGAAAAATTCCCTAACTTTTCTTCTCTTGATAAAGTGGATGGTTAGGTGGAGGAAAGAGATAAGGCATGGGTCCCACACAAGGACACATGGAGTCATCTTAAGGAAGAAGAGAATAAAGTAACTTTTGACTTTATGTGTTGGTCAAATAAGAGTATGACACTATCCCCTCTTTATGATAAATTTATTTTATCTTTTGAGTTGTCATCATCGGAAGGTGCCATGTCACCCCAAGCTGGGGAAATCCACTAGTTTTTGGTCCGGTCATCTAACTAACTTTTTGAAACACTGAACTCAGGAGCCAGGAAAAAACCATTAGATTCTCACTTTCCCTAACCATTGGGACAACACAAGACCCATTTGATTAAAGAAAAGGACACGTGCCACCGTTTGGTTAAATCACTGAACATGTGGCACCACAAGACTTTAACACATGTTGGATTAACTTTAACACTCTTTAAACTCCATTATTTTCATTCAACATCATCAAAAAGAGGAAAAGATTAGATGAAAACATTGAAAAATAGTTAGAAGAGAGAGAAGGTAAATAGTGATTTTTAAGAACTTCAATCTGCCGAAACACTACCAAATCAGCGTTTTTTCCTAAAAACCCTTCACAACTCTTCTTCTACTCATCCTAAGCTTCATTTCTATAGTTTTGAATTTTTATTTAGAGGTATTTGGTGTCATTTCATCGAATGAAGTAGTGACAAATTTATGAACTGATTGCGAAAACATGTAGAGGTAAGCGTATGCTTCAATTTGAATCTATTGGTTTATTGTTTGAATGAGCTTTCATGAAGGTTGGGGCACTGTACATATTTTTCCAGAGGGTATTTTTTAGGATTAATCATGGTTTAATCATATATTTATGGTTAAATGATGATTTATGATGATATTAGACCAAGTTGTTGGACAAAGTTCTGATTTGGTGATTTTGATGAAAATGGGTTCTGTTCTGTTAGTAGGTTTAAGTGTTGAACCTTTGTGATTTTGATGATTTTGATCATTCTATTGTGTTCTACATGAAAAATTATGTGGAGAAGCATGTGGTTATAATTTTTGGATAATTATACATAATTCTGGGATTTTTAAAAGTTGGATTACCCTGCTGTCAAACTCTTTTTTATGAAGCAAGTTTGTCGTGACGTATTTTTTGGTAGGCAAATCTAGTCTAGACCTTATAAAATTTTACATAATGAAAGTAGACATCTTGAGATTTAATTGGATAGGTAATATGACACAATTGGACTATTGGATTGAGATATATAATTTTTCAAATTTTGATGATGATTCTGGAATGAAATATGTGGCAAACTGGGTTTGATGACTTTCCTGAAGTTGGTTGGTTATAACTAGTGCTTTGTGATATTTTTCATTAAAATAGGACTTGAATATATTTACAAAGAACCTAGAACCAACCAATTTGGATTTTTTAGAATTAATTATGAATTTGTAAACTTTGGTCAGGTAAATCTGTCAAATTCTGAAGCAGTGGTCAATGAAGTAAAATGCTGTATTGATGTGAATTTAGAAGTATGATGACTATATTTTCCCCTAAATTTATACTAATTAAGGGTCACATAGACTTTAAAATCATTCTAATTGGACATGTGTACAATTAGTTATGAATTTTCAAAGATTGAAGAAATTTCTTGGCAGATTTGCACAAATGTGAAAAAATAAGAGATGTAATGGCATTATATAATTGTGATGAACTTTAAGGGTAAAACTAACCAACTTGAAATAGTTAGACCATTTTGATTTTTCTTTTGGTTTAGTATGCTAACTTTAATGACAACCAACTTGACTATTTGGATTATACAAGTATTTGATGAAATAATAATATGTCGTCCGTAAATTCCACTTATGTGACTTAATAGCTATCCAAAAACTAAGACCTGCTCGAGCCCAGGGAAACAATTGGATATTACTCAAGGGAAGCAATTAAGTAGTAACTTTGTCTTTTATATGTTATAAGATACATTGTATGTTTGTGGTTTCATCATGAAATTGTCTAACACATTCTGAATATACGGGGTGGTCACCCAAAGCCTATTGCACGGGTGGACACCTAGGCCATTGAATTTTTCTGTGATGCACGAGTAAATGCCCAGGGCCTATTGCACGAGTAATACTCGGGGCCTTGTTATACCTAGTGCTATGATGGTATGTGAACTATATGTTGAACTGAATGTTGTTATGATAATTATTTCATATAATGATTGTGTGGCATACTCGGTGATTTTATATTTATATGATTAACTCCATGTTACTATTGAGAATTTTTTTAATTGCACCCTTTTTCTATAAATAAATTACAGTACAAGCTGATAGCTCAAAGGGCAAGAAGGTAAACATGGACAGCTAGAGGATGAAGCTTCAAGATTTACTTTCTCTGTAGTTGTCTGTTTTGGATATTTTGGATATGTATATAATATGTATAAGTCAGTAACCTCATAATAGTACAGTGGCAGAACAATAGTTCCTGTGGCCTAGTAAATGGACCGTAATGTAATAAAGGGATAACTTAGCTATATAACACTTCCAATTATCAGAGAAACATTAACGAACGAATGTAACGTGAGACTTAAGCAGAGACATGCTCGCACACTCTGATAAAATGAAAGGGAGTATCGATGAGTCTTAGTGAGATAATGAATATTTGTGAAAAATGTTTGAAAATATTTTATTCTATCAGGAAAATCCACTTAATCCCAGGTTCATCTCCTAAGATAAGGTTGGGATTTATGAATGTTTTTTTAAAGTTTATTTAATCCGGGACCGAATCCTAGTTTCATAACTGATTTCACTACTCTTTTACACTCATCTGAGTCTAATGGAAATAAAGTATTACAGTATAAAAGAACAAAAACTCCTCCAATCACAACTCACCACATTCAACATCTCAATAATTCAATAATTTAATTTCATATTCAATATTATTCATCATCAATCATTCAAAACCAATAAAGCCCACTTAATTAATAAGTTTACTAAAAACATAATTCATACTATGATTGTGCATTTTTCATATGTAAAATACTATAACATATTTATAGCAAATAAGAATACCAACATATGCTTATAATTACCTCAACAAGCATACAAGATAAATTAAAAAGTGGTTACCTCGAGTTATTGACAATTAAACTTGAGAGAATTCAAGTTCAACAACTAAAATTTACTTTACAATAAATATATAATTATATGTTAATAAAATTAATAATAATTGCTAACTAAAATAATCTCCATAATTAACTCACATAATTTTTCTTAGAAAAATAAAAATAATTCATATATTCCTCAAATAAGAATTTCTAAAATTTCTTTAACTCTATTTTACTCACTAAAATCTTTAACAATAGTAATTCTCTAATCACCTTAACTTCAAGTGTCATAAAATTGTCAATATCAACATCCTAGATTAATTAAATCTTTTTTCTAACTCATATGAGCATAACCTAATTATTAAATAATATTAAAATCTCCACATTATTAAAATCATATCAAACTCTAATTTCTAATATTAAATTATAATTTATAATTTCATATAACATAAAATCTACAAAACTAAACCGATTAGAATTACAATAATACCTCCAATAACCCAAACAAATTATTTAATCTGTTAAAAAGTCTAATATAGAATTATTTATAGATTGGTTAGATATAAAAATTCATTATAAAATCTTATACTAACTAAATAACCAAAGTAATCTTATTAAAATTAATTATAAATCATCCTCTACATTTCCATAGTCTTATATTGACAAAACTCAAATTTTTCTAAAATCGTAATCTTAAAATTAACTTTAGTCAGCACAAAATTAATGTTATAATAAAGAAAATTATTTAGAACATTTTTCATGAAGGAAGTTTTGTGATTAAGAGAGAATTTGAGTACCTTATTGATCCCCGAAGAACTAAAAAATACTCCTATCAGTGCCCTCACCCTCTACGTCTCTCCTTCATACCTCGCATCATAAAGAGTTTATGGGATGGGGTATTTATAGTACCCTTCTAGCAGCAATTGGCCCCTAATGGCGCCAATTTATTTATTTTTAACATTAAGGGGGTTGGCACCGCCAATCCTTTTAATGTCAAAGTGCATGTTTGGATTAGCGGTAGAGAAGTAGCTTTTTTTTCAATATGACATTTACATAAGTCAAATTGTAAATATAATTTGTGTTTGGATTAACGGTGGTAGAAGTGGATTTTTTTGTAACCTTGAACCTTTTTGGATTAGCGTTTGAAAATCCCGTTTATCCAAGTTAACCAACAATATTGGAAGAAACCAACTAAACTCTATTACCATAGAGCCAGCCCTCCAGATATTCTGGTTGATGAAAGAATAAACCAAAACTTCAAATCATTTAGTGCTGATAATGTCTACGAATGGAACATTGATGGTCAAAATGAGTCAAACATCCTCCAAATTCTCCAACACATGACAATGTTAAGCAATGCTTACCAAACCCAGCATAATTATTCTGATGAAGATATTACTAATCTTTTAGTATCTGGTTTTACTGGTCAACTAAAAGGTTGATGGGATTTTTATCTCTCTACTGAAGATAAAACTGCAATATACTCAGCCGTCAAAACCCAATCAGATGGAACACCCATTACACATAATGGCCAACCCATTCCTGATTCCACAAACCACCTTATTTTTACAATTGTTAAACATTTCATTGGTGATCCTTCTCTATGGCAAGATAGATCAACAGAACTTCTTTCAAATCTTAAATGCAGAACACTATCTGATTTCAGATGGTATAAGGATACGTTCCTTAGTCGAGTTCTCACAAGGGAAGATTCAAACCAGCCATTTTGGAAAGAAAAGTTCTTAGCCGGATTACCAACAGCCCTTGGTAATAAGGTTAGGGAAAAGCTTAGAAATATTAATGATGGCAAAATCCCTTATGAGTATTTGACATATGGACAATTAGTCTCTTATATCCAAAGAACTGCTCTTAAGATTTGTCAAGATGATAAACTCCAACACCAACTTGCCAAAGAAAAGGCATCTGAGAAAAAAGAATTAGGAACATTTTGTGAACAGTTTGGATTTCCTGCTTGTAAACAATCCAAACCATGAAAGAAAACCCATCTTAAACCTTACCACAAGAGGCCCAAAAATGTCTACCAAAAATACAAATACAACACACCTCCTCGTAAACTCAATCAAGAATTTCGAGCCAAACCAAAATATGATTTTCAAAAACAAGAAAAGGTTACGTGTTATAAATGTGGAAAACCAGGCCATATTTCAAAATATTGTCGTTTTAAGAGAAAACTTAGCAAGGTAAATAATATTGAAGAATCTGTTCTTGAACAAATAAACAATTTGTTGATAGAAACTTCTTCTGAATCTGAATCTGAATCTGAAAGGTCAAATTCTTCTAAAGATTTGAATGAAATTTAGGAAAATGACTTTGAAAACTCATCTTCAGAAATCAATGTTATTACAAAGGAACAAGATCTCCTTCTTAATATCATTGGAAAACTTCCAGATTCTGACAAAGGAGAATATCTCCTTAAATTCAAAGATCTTTTCACTGAAACACTTAGCTCTTCCAAACCTAAACCCCCAGCTTCTTCAAATAAATACAATCTCACCCAAACACTTGAAAAATTTAAACATATTCCAAAACAAGCAACTCTTTCAGATCTTCAACATGAAGTTCAAAATCTCAAAACTGAAATTCGATTGATCAAACTACAACAAGAAACACATGCTGAAGCTATATCCCAAATCTAGGACATACAACTTGCATCAAACGAACCATTTTCAGAATCCCAACCCAATAAAACAAACCAGGTCTCAGAAAATGAAGAAACCAATCAGGTTAATGATTTTTCTGAACCTTTTTTAAACTTGATTTCTAGAGTCTTATTTCAAAAATTTCATATACATGCGAAGATCATTGTTAATGATGAATTCATATTAGAACAAACTGTTCTATTTGACACAGGATCTGATGCTAATTGTTTTAGAGAAGGTCTCATTCCTACAAAATACTTTGAAAAAAAAAACTGAACGGTTTAATGGCGTTAACAAAACGCGAGTAGACGTTCAGTATAAAGTTTCAAATGTTGTTGAAAATGAAGGTTTTAAAGTAAAAACCCCATTCATATTAATCAAAGTTACGGGATCCGAGATTATTCTTGGGGCGCCATTTGGTCATTTACTATTCCCGTATATGACTGATGAGGATGGGATTTCAAAACAACATCTGGGTAAAAAAATACTATTTCCCTTTACCCAAAAACCAAGAATCAAAGAATTAAATCTTCTTTCAAAACAACAACAGATAAACTTTTTGAAGGAAGATATTTCTCTTAAACGAATAGAAGAACAGCTATGTCAAAAACAAACTCAAACTCAAATCCAAAATTGTCTTGAAAAAATTCATCAAACAATTTGTTCGGATTTACCAAATGCTTTTTGGAATCGTAAACAACATGTTGTCGATTTACCTTATGAAAATGAATTTTCTGAAAAGAAAATCCCAACAAAGGCTCAGCCAATTCAAATGAGTCCATAACTTCTTGAAACCTGTAAGAAGGAGATTCAAGATCTTCTGAACAAAAAATTAATTCGCAAATCTAGAAGCCCATGGTCTTGTGCTGCTTTTTATGTTAATAAAAATGCAGAAATTGAACGGGGAGCTCCTAGACTTGTGATTAATTACAAACCCTTAAATGAAGCCCTGCAATGGATCAGGTATCCAATCCCAAACAAATCTGACTTACTAAAACGTTTGTATTCTGCAAAAATCTTTTCAAAATTCGACATGAAATCTGGATTTTGGCAAATACAAATTTCTGAAAAAGATAGGTACAAGACTGCTTTTACTGTTCCTTTTGGTCAGTACGAGTGGAACGTTATGCCATTTGGATTAAAAAATGCTCCTTCTGAATTCCAGAGAATCATGAACGAAATCTTCAATGATAATAGTCAATTCATTATTGTTTATATTGATGATGTCTTGATTTATTCCCATTCTATTAAAGAACATTTTAAACATGTTTACAAATTCATCAGGATTGTAGAAATAAATGGTTTAGTAGTTTCCAAACCTAAAATTAGTTTGTTTCAAACTAAGGTGAGATTTCTTGGGCATTGGATATACCAGGGATCTATAACCCTAATTGAAAGGGCAATTCAATTTGCTGACAAATTTCCTAATCAAATCATTGATAAAACGCAACTTCAAAGATTTTTAGGATGTTTAAACTACGTTGCAGATTTTATTCCTCATCTTAGCAACTTCATTAAACCACTTCACCAGCGTCTTAAAAAAAATCCTCCTCCATGGACGGATGAACATTCTAATATTGTCAAGCAGATTAAATATCAGGTTAAGGAGCTTCCTTGCCTTAGCCTCCCTGATCCTTCTGCTTTCAAAATTGTAGAAACTGATGCCTCTAACATTGGTTATGGTGGTATTCTTAAACAAAGAATTGATGGAAAAGAAAAGATTATTTCTTTTACGTCAAAACACTGGAATATTTCTCAATAAAATTATTCCACAATCAAAAAAGAAATTTTGGCAATTGTTTTATACATTTCAAAATTTCAATCTGATCTTTTAAACCAAAGGTTTTTAGTCCGCATTGATTGTAAATCTGCAAAAGATGTTTTACAAAAGGATGTTAAAAACCTTGCATCAAAATAAATTTTTGCCCAATGGCAAGCCCTCTTAAGTGTTTTTTATTTTGATATTGAATTTATCAAAGGCACTACAAACTCTCTTCCAGACTTTCTCACCCGTGAGTTTCTTCAGGGTAGCTAGTATACTGAGAAAAGCCCCAATGCCTCCAAAACCCACAAAAAAGAAAGATCCAGGAAAAAACCCGGAAGGAAGCCAAAACACTCAAACTCAGGGAATCGAACAGCTTATCGGAGCCCAATCTCAAACAATCTCCTCAGAACAACTGCAGATAATCCTCCAGACACTGCAAGCTTCTCAGCAGGAGAATCAAACAGCGGGTCCATCCCAGGAAGGGTCATCCAATCCTTCAAAAAATAAACAAAAGAAACAAACCAGAGCAACACGAAAGGAAATTCTGGAGTCCTATGCTCAAAATAAACTTCCAAAACAAACTTGGAGCCAGACTCTTGCTAAAAAGGATGAGAAAACTCTAGCTCTTGCAGAACTGGTCCCTAAACAAATGATCACCAAGCAAGATTATGATCGTCTAAACCAAGTGCCTTCTGCACTGACGATTGGATCTTCCCAAAAACAACTGGCAGTTTTAGCCCCTTCTTCTATGGCAATTGCTGGTAAAACACAAACAAACTTGGAAACTCCTTACCTTCCAAAAGAAAATCAGGTAAAGAGTATCCTCCAAATTGAGCCGGAATTCTTTCATCCGACTCCAAACCAAATGGCTCTAAATGTCTTCCCTTCTGGTTGGCATTTCAGACCACATGATTTAAGAAAAACTAGAAAGTATTATGAGTTTATACCGGTACATTCTGAGTCTATTTTCATTGATAGAAAAGTAGACAAGAAGGATAATACCTTAATAACTCATTCTACTCTGCAGATTTTAAATGTCCTCACCCCTACCCAATATGGACAAGATTTACATAAACATAAATCTTTTGGGGTAGAATTTGATCCTCCAGGATATAATTATTGGGATTATGTGGAAGCATGGTCCAATGTATTCTGGGATCAAAACAGAATTTTCAAACATACTTGGTTTATTTATTTCAAAACAAAAACCGAGTACCATTTCCCTCAGTGGTTTGTTCATTGGTGGAATTTCTTCGGTCCAATACCTGAGATTCTTCCTCCAAAAGTCCAACAGGCCCTTGAGGTTTTTAAACAAAAATTTAACTCTGATGGAGATTCTTTTCCAATCGATCTCCACTATTTTTCAAAACTATCGGCTGCCTGGATTTTCTCTTGGCAATACCGATTCTCCCAAACTATCCAGAATTCTACTACTCTACCATTTTTACAAAGAATTCCATTTGTTAGATGGTGGGCTCAATTTGAAGTTAGTAGAATTGACTCCAAAGCAGTGGAAAGGTGGTTCAAAGCTAATCCACAGTATCTTTGCAAAACAGAGCAAAGTAAATTCTTAAACCAAAGGTCAAGAATCTAAGCAACTTTGGCGTCAACATCATCTAAAGGAGACTTGATCAAACAATTAAACTCTATTTTGCAACTTTTGCAAGAACCATCGTCTAGCCAACATATCTCTTCAGCATCTTCAGAACAAGATGAAGAAGAAGAAGATGAAGAATTTGTTGTAAATTTAGACGAAGATTAGTTTTAGGATTCAATTCTGTAATTTTTCAAATGTAAATATTGTAAACGTGCTAAACACTGTAGTGTCGGAAAAACACTGTGCACTTTAACCGATACTGTTCAAATAGTGACAGTTGCTCACCGGTTATAGGTCAAACAGTAACTTAGTCAGGTCTATTTAAAGAGAGTCGAACTCACTTGTTAGGCAGACTTAGTTACACTCACTAAGCATTCTCTCCTCCCTTCTCTCTGAATTCCTCCGACTTCCTCTCTTCCATCCTTCTTCCCTTTCACTTGTAAGTTTTATATGTTTTTAATAAACATCTTTTAAATATTTCTTGCATTGCATTCATATCCTTACCTCCTCTGGAGAATTAGGATCGGCAGATTCAATGAACTAGTCATGGCCGGGTTTTAAACATTGTTTAACGGAACCGCCTCTAGATCATTCGCCCCTTAGTTTCTCTACAGAGCACCCCCTTTGCATATTTAATTCATGATTTTAGTTATGCTTTAAGCAGTCCGTCTGCTTCTCTACTTCCTTCTTGCTCATTTCTCCCTCTTCCCTTCGGTCTTTCGGGGCAACTCCCCCATCTTGGTATGTATATATATATGTATATATATATGTATATATATATATAATTGATGTGAAAAAATATAAATAAAATTTTATAAAATAAAAAAGGTTCAATTATTATTGAAAAATAAGAAAAATACACTGAAGTACTTAATTAAAAAAGGATAAATATATATTTCAATCTGAATGCCATACATGAAGTGGATTATAATTGGATTATCTACCCATAACAAGTTCTTCTCTATCGTGTTACGAATATGATTCATATTTGTTGAAGATAATCTATGAATAGTTGATGTGGATGCTATATCAACTAGATCATTATTACCTTCAACAAATCCATTCCCTATTTCAGCTTGTTGAAAATCCATATCTATTTGAGAATTTCTGCGGATAAGATTATGTATTGCCATAGTTGCACAAACAATATGGACTTGTGTTTCAAAACTAAATGATTTCATTTTCCCTAAGAGCTGAAACATATTTTTCCATACTCCGAATGTCCTTTCGATAATAGTCCTCAAGCTTGAATGATAATAATTGAACATCTCGTTCAAAGTTGTAAATCCCTGATATCGACTGAAGTCTGGAATTTGATAACGCTCACGTCTATACAGACCAAGATATTTGATTGGTGTTGGGTAGCCAGCGTTGACTAAATAATATTTTTCTAATAGATACACAAATTTCTTTAACACCGTAAAATTATAGCGAATGTCACAAAAAATAATAAACAAACAATGTAGGTGCAGGTGTTGAAGAGAAACCTTAAGGTAGAATGGGAAAATTCATAGATGGAGTAGAGATAGCAGTTTGGAAGACACGAGCATCATATGCAGTTCCCTCCCACCCTACTAACACAAAAGTGAAGCACGTGTCTCAATCACATACGGCCATGATAATCTGTTCGGATATCCCTTTCTGCTAATACATTTCTCTTGTTCAGACTTGCTGACTACACACCTGATATGAGTTCTATCAATTGCTCCTATTGCATCCTTGAAATATAGGTAATATTGCTGATCGTTGAAGATTTTTAGGTGATAATCACGGAACTCAGGATCAAGCAGTTTGATAAGTTATGCTGATAGGTTCACACAAGCAGCTAAAACCCTGTGGACAGTTTCTCTAGAATGTTGAAATCATTCTTGTAAGATTCTATTTCCTTGTGCATGTTCAATTGTATATAGGAACATGGCTACATTTCTTTTATTTCAATATATATAGTCCTTTATAACCTATGTTCTACCAATTTGGAGCATAAGAGATGGAAGATATGCTTTTCTACTCAGAAATTCTCAGAGAAACCTCTATCATAGCCTTCCAGTACCTCTTGCACCCACTGTACACCTGTTTGCTTACTAGTTCTATGTGGTTCTTTGCAAACATAAGGCACGACATATTGAGCCATCAAGACAACCACGTGCTCATACTCTGTTATTTCTTGATCTATAAGGGATATGAGTTGGGACCGTTTATCTGCGCGAGATGATCCAACTTCCTTTGTTCCCTTGGAAATATCCTCTTGACTCGAACTGGCCATAAACGATAGAACCCGTGCGAGTGGTATGATTGTATGAAATCAAATACAATTATAACACTATGCAAATTGAAAATCAACGTCATATACCAGAGGTTAGAAACATTCATAATTGGCATAAAATGGATTAGCGGTATTTTTTAATTATACATAACAAATTTTTAAAAAGTAACGTAATGTAGAGTTCAGCGAGTCAAAGTTTCTGAAGCTCACAGATGTTATAATCATGTTCGCGCAACCAGCCTAGCAAGAGCTATTTATCTTCTCTCAGCCCAACATAAATGTCACGAGCAAGATGATGCATCATCATATTACAATAGCGGTGACGTCACTGGCAACTTCTAGAATAGTCTGTAATTCTTTTACGACGTCGCTCAGTTGTAGATCATTCATTACGATTTTTTATAATGCATCTACTCTTTCCTTAGATGTGTAAGCTATTCTACTAATTGTATCTGCTATTACTTTCAAGGTTGCAGTTTTTTTTCTTTGATTTGCCCGACCCTTCAGCCCTTTTTCTCTTCCTACTGCTTCTTGAAGCAGGCGCACTAGGTGGAGTGTTTGTTGTCAAGGTAACTCCTTCAAAATCTTTTGTCACTCCCATACTAGGTCCAATACTAGGAGGTACAATATCTTCCTCATTATCTCTTGAACCTTCTTCTAGGTCTATTGTGGGTTGATAGACATCGTTGTCGTCATCAGCCAGTGACACCCGCTATGTAGAAGACGGTGTGAATATTTTGTTGCCTGATGCCATCACATCCTTGAATAAGATGTCTAATTTTATCGTGAACATGAACCCTTTGTATTTATACTTTGCGTAGTCCGAATTCTCTTGAATGCATACAAGTTACAAAAATGAACGACTTATCAATAATAATAATAATAATAATAATAATAATAATAATAATAATAATAATGTTGATATCACATATAATAATAATAAAACAATAACAATTTTTTACCTTTATTTTCCTTTCCCACCATTCATCTTCTGCAATCACCATATTCCTTGCGAAGTCATACAATATACCAGTCTCTTTTGAGAACAACTTGTGCCACACTTTCTATTCTTTCTTTAGGCTATCTAACCGATTTTTCAGTTGTTTCTTGTCATACGAATTTCCTACTTTTTCATTAAATGAAGACCAAATGTTCTTCCACCCATCCTTCGTGAATGCAGATCCTATATGTTCTTTCTTATATATTTGCTCAAAGCACAGGTTAATGAAAATTGCAATGGAACTTACATCCCACGAAGCTTTAACTTTTTTCTTGTTCATATTTCTATGCCAACAATTTACCATTAAACAAAAATAAATGGCCCAGGTGAAAATTATAATAAAAATTCAGTATGATACATGAAATTTATGCAGATATCAATATTTGATAAACAATTAGATATGGTATATGTGAATCTTCACTCAACATAAAAGTAGGTCCCTTTGTAGTTTGTCCCCGAGACTAGAAGGAATTTTCATTTTTGAAGATTTTTGGACTCAAAAACAGAGAAAGTGGAGTAGCTCATATGCTTCTTCTAATTCATTAATAGATCAGGAATTTACCTAACAAAAAGAGATGAATAAGCTCAAGCAATAAAACTTCAACCCCACATACTTAAGATTGGATAATAAAAGAAAGTAACAAATAGATAAAAATAGTAAATAAGTAAAGCAATAACAAAATTAAATCAGAAACAGAGCAAATCTAGTAAAGTTGTCTACATGTGGCACAACATTTTATCTACTAGCAACAAGGTTTTACTCCTTATTCTATTGCAATTATAAATTGTTTATCATTGAATTCTCTCCAACAATATATGAAGCTTTTCAATCAAAAAACAAATAAGTGGTATTTCCAAATAAGAAGAAGCACATAAGCTATTTCTAAGCAATTGGATACCAACAAAAAAGACAAAGCAAAACAAAAGTGAAACAGGTTTATAGCATTAGACCAACAGAATCACCAAATCAGATATAAACCATACCATATGCAACCATAAGAGAAATGGAGGATATATTCAAGACTCATCCTAATCACCAAATCACAGCATATTTCTACTGCTACACAGGCACACGCACAAACATTCAGAGTTCAGCGTGTACCCATGGTGTTTCAAGCTTCCTGGTAGCTCCCATTTTATTTCTCTAGTTATATATATACACCCAGCGTGAGAAATAGAAATCAATAGGCACCAGAGCATGGGAAGCAAGCCACGATGATGTTGAGAACAGAGATAGATAGTGTTTACCCAAAGCAAATCTATGATGTGAGCGCACAACAAAGAATAGAGCAGAGCAGAGGAAGCCATAGATAAGGAGATTTGGCCACCATATCAGATCTACCGACGGATGATGACTGACCAACATATCCGCCCAACCAATTGTAAAGAGAATTTATTGGACCGATAACGGAGGCTCTGCTACTCAACCATAGCCTTTAAAGGGGGACCTATTGCCGCCGCCAACTTCTTCCTGCCTCCATGAAGCTGAGACTCAACGGCGCTCACACCGTCCTTGCATGGAGTGATGAAGAAGAGACGGGTAAAGAGAACAACGACGCTCTCAAGTTTGGACTAACTAACTATCGGCAACCTCTTCACACCTCCGACGAACCCTTCAACTTAACAGCGCCAATTTGTGTTAAAGATCCAGCGATGACCCGAATGCTCTCCAGCTCTATGCGAGGAAGGAAAGACCTAAAAGGATTAACGGTCTTTTGTAAGGAGGGAGAGAGTTGAGATGAAAACGAGAGAGTTGAGAGTTTGGTGAATTTTGAATGGGTAATAAATGCCAAGCCAACGATCTCAAAAGCTAATTCTCGATGCCAAAAGCTAAAAAAGGAGCTTCTGACAGAAGCTCCTTTGTTTTCAAAAGCTTATTAGGAGCTCACGCAATGCCAAATGGGTTCCAATGTGCCAAATAGGCTTTTGGGCTCCAAAATGGACTCTCTTTTTTCTCACTGAGCGTGTTGCCAAAAAGACCCAAAGTTAGTAGCGCCACCATCTTTGATTTTATATATATATATATATATATATATATATATAATTTTTAATTTTTTCATTTTTATCTCAAAAATTGCTTACTAAATTTAATTTTCTTAATATATTTTAACCAAATCCCTATTTTCTTTTTATTTCTAAAAATTACCTACTGAATTTATTTTTTATAAATAATTATTTCCTAATTATATTTATATCATTTCCATAAAAAATCAAGATGTTACAAATGGGATATATGTGAAATGTCGGCCTACAACTATATGAGTGGATTAGCAATCATAGGGATGTTGATAAGTAAGAGTAAGTTCCCATTTAGATGATGGGATAATATTACACTGTCATGTTCCTCCCATATCAAAATGTTTTTCTCATAGTTGGTATCCACTACTTTCTATTATGTTGAGCACCCTTTTTTGCTTGCTTTCTTTTTGTCTTGTTCTTCCATTACTCTTTTAACATTATGGTACCATGCATTGTTAGGATGCTTAACCAGCCGCCAGGGTAAATCACGCCTAAATTGAGCCACTTGTCCCTACATAACAGTGTCAAAATACACTTGTTCAAAAATATTATAGATATAAGTAAGTGAAAGATTGTTATAAATACTTGAGTAAAGTAATATACATCACTATAATCAAGTGCATCATTTAGATGCCAAGATCTTAACGACAGCATCATATAGACTCCACAATCTCTCATGCGCACATGAAGTGATTAATTATGATTATTATTGTAACAACAACCCCAACATGCATGATAACCATATATTTCATCAAACTCACTTGTTTTGTTGTTGTGTAATAATAAGATAAATTATATAACCTTTTAGGTTTTTCTCCATGAGCTCGAGCTTAACCAATTGTACTATGTTGTGAAATCAGTCTAGCTGAAAAAATAAACAACACCTTTTAACCACAATTTACTAAAACAAAACTTATGAAATACTTGTTATAGCATACTGTAGGTACAAACACATTCATTGTGGACGGTAGTCCGTGAGTTATCCTTTAAACCCTTTTTTTTATTATCTACATCTTGCATCAATAAATTAAGAATATAGGAATTCATGGTTTGTGGCTCAAGCGCATAACAGAACCAGTGTTGATTCACAAGTGCTAGGGCTAATGTCATGTCACATTCTCCTATATTGTAACCTAAACGTTCCTATAATATTTGTTTCCTTTTGGTAAAAGCTTTCCAATTAAAGGGGTCAAATACCATTTTGCTCTATAAAATGTCACATTGAAAAAATATTAACAACAAACTATTGTGTAATAAATGTGAATTTCCAACAACCTTATAACAAAGTCAACATCAAATATGTGCCGCCTCACTTTTCCTCTTGCAACTATTTCTACCATCAATGTCTTGCACACTATTGACATCACCAGCATTTGAGGAGGGAAAAAGGGTCAAAAGTTATAATTATATTTTAATAAATGATAAATTATCAGTTCAAATTACCTAACCCAATCACTTATTTTGTGCAATCTACCCAAAGAACTGAGCTCATTATGAGTTACATAGTCACTATGCATTTGAATGAATTTCTTGGAACAATAACAGACTTACTTTTTGATTACAAATGTATATTTTACATTCAATTAGCAATAATAGCAGACTTGTCACCCTTAACACCAAGGTATATGTAGGAGACCAAGTCGAACAAGCCATCCTTATCATCCAATTTCCTTTTTGTTCTTTTCACTTCCTTAGTCACAATACAAGAAGAGTCAAGTACTGGTTTCTTGTGTCTCGTTGATCTCCCTTATCCACTTCTTCCTCTTCCTCATGTCCTCTTTCTCCATTAACATCATTTACATTTATGGGAGATGCATTAAATGATAATCCTCCTCCTCCTCCTCCTCTATCAAAATCCTTCTCAATATTAACTACCTCATCATCATCTCCCCAGAGAAGGAGGAGGAGGTAATATTTTCAAGAAAAATTCTCAAGAAAATCTAAGTATTCTATTAGATTTTCCATTTCCTGCTCATATGTTTTAATCAATGGAAAATTCTCAAGAAAATATATCTGCATGACTACTCATATTAAACCTAAGTAGATACATCCAAGCAACAAAACTAATGAACATTAAAATACATACTATTAAGAAGTTTAAGCATCTACCAATATTGCAGCTGCCTTCCTTCTTCCTCAATATTGTGACACAATCTTCCATTTCTTTGCACATCTCATACTGCTCAAGTGCATCCATTGTGCAACACATTAACTTTAACAATTATTCACCTACAATTGAACATAGAGTTTGGCATAAAAGAGTTCCTAAAGTGTAAAGCATAAACAAAAATTCAAAGTTATGTTCCTCCTTTTCAGATATTATTAGCTCTAATATATCCTTATAAGGATTTTGAAAATAATCTTCCTTCAACTGTACAAAAATTGGATCCTCATCACCAACTTCTATTGTCACAATCTTTCTCTCTATATGGGATATGCAAAAGACCTTTTCCACATCGCCAACTTCCAACTATTTTGTCTTCCTCTTAATTTGAAATTGTTGTGTTGGAGGATCGTATGATTGCATCACACTCAGACATACATCATGGGGAAGTCTCCTAAATCTCACATCAAATAACACCGAGAAACCAATTTTTTCAACCTTCTTCCTTGAATTCTTGTCCTTCTTTACATATTGTGACATCAAATTGAACTTACATAGAGAGCTACGAGTGTGAAAGGCAACCTTACATTTCCTTTTCACCCTTTCTGACCTATATTTCCTTACTTCTTCAATATATTTTTTCCTCTAAATCAGACAATACATTCTAAGCCTCCGGCATCTCCTTATTTGATTGCTCCATGTTCTTATACTTTGTTTTAGAATTCTTCACAAACTCCCTTCTTAAAAAATCTAAGCCACTCTTATTAGGCATTGATGAACCGTTTTTCTTTAGTTTCTTTGTTCACCTACTCAAACAACCAACTATTTAAATTCTTAATGAAGATATTATTTGGTACCACACAAAATTTAATATATAAAATGCATATACTATTTTCAAAGTCTAAGGCTTTGTACCTCTTCTATGTCGAATTTTTTATAACTCCACAGTGCATAGGGTCAGCTTTCATTGTTTCAGATTTGGTTCCTCCCATCACGTCCTTCACAACTATAAAGTGACACAACAATTGAAACAACTAATCATTAATATTTTGAAGTACACAAATGTTGAAGTAGCTAATAATCATTTATTATCACAAATCTACCTTATACAGTTGGTGAATCTTATTCAAACTAACTTCCCAAAAAACAAAGCTCAATGGAATGGGAAGTTGCTTCTTTCAAAAACAAAATAGTGTATAAAAACCTTTTCAAACAAATTACTTCAATGTTGAAACAAGAATTATCTAATTACAATTAAATATTCCTCTACTTCAATTAAGTATTTCTTTTCAAACCTTGAAGTTAATTGAAAGAGAATATAGGTTTTTCTAATTGAGAATAATTGCAGATAATCCTTGCTAAGAAAATATTCATTTACTTCAATTAAAACTACTTTCATATCTGAAGTTTAATTTTTTTTTTTTTAGTTTTCACCTTTTTTTTCACTCCATCTCAAAGGAATATCTATTTGATAAGAAAATTCTTAGAGGAATATCTAATTGCAATCTCAATAAGTGTGAGCTAGAATAGAATATTAGGTAATGTTAATACACTAAAGATTTATAGATTTTGAGTTGAGAGTCGACTCACCAAACAAAACACAATATCAGTATGTACTTGAAAATCTGGCTAAAGCAAGGGCAACAACTAGGGCAAGCAAAGAAATAGAAATAGAACGACCATAACAAAGGAAACAAAAAATTGATGGAACGAACTTACTAGATTACCAAATGCCAACCACAGGGATAGTGATTACGACGATTAGGGCAAGCAGAAATTGCGATCAAGAGAGCTCTAGTGAATGAGAATGAGAAGAATACCAACAACTTTCTCTACTCTGACAATGAACGAGCACGAGAACGAGAACTTTTTAGCTAGCCACGGGTCACTTTCTTTAATTCGGCAATAAACTAGAATGAAAATGCTCTAGAGAACTTATCATCCCCTCGTGCACAATAGTGTTCCACCCTCACCTCTCTTTTTTTAAAAGCTGAGGGGTATGATAGTCATTTTATAACATTTTCATATTCTATATCATTTGTACTTTGTCAAATTAGAGTAATCTTTCAAGGTTTTTATAAGTTTTTTAAGGGTATTTATTTGTCTTTTACCCTATTAAAAATTCATTAAATACCTAAGAATTAAAATTTAAAATGCCCATTATTCATATGTGTTATGATCCTAAAAATTTCAATATATTATCTAATTAACAATAGTTAAACTCATATATTTTTTTAATTTTAATTTTTCACCAAATTCCATATTCATATAATCAATAGGGTTGAGGTGCAAAAGAGCACATGAGATTTTTCTCAAAAGTGAACCCAACATCAAATATTTTTTTAGGGATAAAAAGTAATTATGAACTTTCAAAATAGGTGAAAAAATACAAATTGATCATTAGTTTATTGTTTGCTTAAATTTTTTAATGGTTAAAGTACAAAAATGCACATGAGATTTTTCTAAAAGTGCCCCCAATACAAATATTTCTTAAGAGGCAAAAGTAATTATGAACTTTCAAAATGGATGTAAAAAGTACATACTAACCATTAGTTGATTGTTTATTAGATTTTTTTTTTACTAAAAATGATGATATTGAGAATAACATGGATGATTAGGAAACAACTTGGATAGAAATACTTGCATACTATATGAGTACTATGTTATTTGAACTCTGTCAAATAAAAATATAACAACTTATAACATTTTAATCCTAATTGGCTGATGATTCATCTATAAAAATTTAAATTATTCCAGGTTGAAATTAATTTCCTTTGCCCACTAAGCAAATTATTATTCCAAGTTATTTCTTAATAATCCATATCACCATGTTCAGTCAAAAGATTCAAATATATGGTCAACTAATGGTCAACATGTATTTTTGCACTTATTTTAGAAATTTATAGTTATTTTTACCTCTCAAAAAAAGTATTTGTATTAGATGCACTTTTGAGAAAATCTCATATGTATCTTTACATCTTAACCCTTAAAATATTCAAACGGTCAACTAATGATCAATGTATATTTTTATACATATTTTGAAAGTTTATAATTATTTTTGCTTCTCAAAAAACATTTAATGTTGGGTGAAATTTTAAAAACATCTCATATGTATTTTTGTTATCATCAAGTTTCCCGCTGTTAATATCGATTAAGTTCTTTTTATAAAAATAAAAATTAAACTAATTTCACATTGTTTAGATATATTATATTTTTAAATTTAATTAACAATAAAAGAAATTTTTAACCCACATAAATTTCTTCTAAAATAAAAATGAATCATGTAAACTTTCTTGGGTTAACACATATGTTGAATTATAAAAGACCTTGAGTTTTATTAAAATTATATAATTTCATTTTTAATTAAAATTTTTAAAAATTATAATTTTGACAAAATTAAAGTGTGCTTAATATTTTTTTCCCTATAGATATGAGGTTGTGAAAAATGAAAATTGAGTAAGACCCATTTAACTTTTTTTAAAGAAAGTAAGGAAACTAAATAAAATACTTTAAGGTGTATATTTTTATTATTTTTTTACAAATTAATTTTTCTGACATATAAACTACAAATAATATATAATCTAATAATACACAACTTATATTATAATTAAATAATTTATTAAACTTTATTAAAGCGTTAATAGGATGTGGGAGTGAATATAGAGGGAATAAAGAAATTTTGTTAAGTTCATTTTAGTATTTCTAATTTTATATTTTTTTTATTTCACCATGCTAAATAATATAATTATTATTGGTATGATCCTTCGTAAAGATACTTCATTCTAATTGTTCTAATAATATAATTATATTCCTTATGCCGGCTAGTGCTTACGAGAACCTGCTAGTAACCGAGACGACGTTCCAAAATTATAAGTTACTAATTTTTCGCCAAAAATTATAATTAATTTTTAGGTTAAAATCGGTTAGCCTGGCATCCCAATATTTCAATGGAGATTGAACCAGCATAGCGAACCAGAGTGAAGAGGACAGAGGAGGGATGCAACACTGAACTAGAAGCAAGAGAGCCTTCATCAATGGCGTCTTCTCTGAACAAATCATCTCCATACAATAAATACGAGATAAGGAAGAGGAATCCAGATCCTAAATCTTGTGCTCTTTTGGTCATTGATGTGCAGAACTACTTTTCTTCCATCGCCAAGCCCATCCTCTCCAATCTCTCCACCGCAATTCATCTCTGCCGGAACGCCTCCATCCCGGTCATCTTCACGCGCCACTGCCACAAGTCGCCCGCCGACTACGGCATGCTCTATGAGTATTGGAACGGCGATCTCATCTTCGATGGCACGCCGGAGGCGGAGCTTATACCGAGACTCGATCGGAAGCCGGAGGATATGGTTGTGGAGAAGAACACTTACAGCGCGTTTAAGAACACTCAATTGGAGGAGAAGCTTGTGGATATGGGGATAAAAGAGGTGATTGTGACGGGGGTGATGACGAACCTGTGCTGCGAGACGACGGCGCGTGAGGCTTTCGTGAGAGGGTTTAGGGTTTTCTTTTCCGCGGATGCTACGGCGACGTTAAATTCGGAGCTTCATGAGGCTACTTTGAAGAACATGGCTTATGGGTTTGCTTATTTGGTAGATTGTCAGAGGCTTCGAGATGCTCTCTCTGTGTAAAATAGTACTTCAAGTCATTTGTGTATGTTCTAAATAAAATCACTTTCTTCTAAAGAACTTTTGCTTTGCTGGTAATTCTGCTCTTGAAAACAAATTGGACCTTTGCATTTAGTTACTAAATATATGCTAAATGCAGGGGATCCAAATTGTTATGGAAAACATCGTGTTTTTAGGAGTTGACGATCAAAATTGAGGATGAACCATATACCTTAACTGAATTTTAAGCTTGATTATTGGGAATTTGATCCTTTGAAGCTCGTAAACTGTCTGCCATAGAATAGTTTCTCTCAATTTCGCCCGTCTCATTTTCCCCCTTCTTGTCTGAGAGAAAAAGGAGAATGAATATCTCATGAGATTGAGAAAAAATTTGTCATGGTCGAAATTGGAAGTATTACTTTCTCATTCTGAGGCCTAAGAAACTGGTTCTGCACTCGTGTTGGATGGAATGGTATAAATTAGCGTTAAATGTATGTTTCCCACAAGGCTTAGTTCGATCTCGTTCTCTGCATTAAATAGTTTGGGAGAGTCTGAATGAGTCGTATCATTTATGGTTCATGAATTGCATCACTTTTTATGTGTAACATTTGGTCCCAAATGAATTTTGTTTCCTTCTTTCTTTGTTTGGCACTTTGAATTTTTCTGAAACATTGGTTCTTGCTTCAGCAATGTCCCCAGATGATTCTCTGTTTCCTATTTACATTCATAGGTTGGGATCTTCTGATGTTGTAGAGCAATTTATGATATCAATTTTGGTAAATACAGGTCCTTAAGTTTTCAGAAACAGAGAGAATGATTAGTTTCCTATTAGCTAGAATAACTACTTGACATGATTTCGTTCTAGGTAGAAGATTTTTTTTTTTTTTTTTTTTGGCTAGCCAGTAATTCAGCTATATGCTCCGAAGCATAATTTTCCGAACATATAGGATTGAATCTAACCCGGGGGGGGGATTAACTTAGTCATGGGTGTTTGAAACAGTGAAGATGAAATTTGTCTTAACTTGCATAAAAAAAAACACTTATACAATAAACTCAAATTATCCCAAACATGCCATTACTCTGTTAATCATTGAGAATTTGAGATCATTTAGCAAGAACATTCTTTTGGTACATATTGAAGGCAATATTTCAGAGAATATAACGGGTTTCGTATTATAATATTATGATTCACTATTAACTAATATTATAAATATTAGTATAGAGATATGATTGTTAGATATTTTCTATTAGGGTACTTATGTCTTAATATTATATATATATATATATATATATAATCAATCAATAAAAAACGTATAATCTACTTTTATTTTAATATTTCACATGGTATCAGAGTCAAGTCTTCCTAATGATTCTGGTCAATTTTTTTATTTTTAAAAAAATTAATTTTTTAAATTTTTTTTAAGAATTTTATTTTAATAAATTTAAAATTTTTAATTTATCGTCCAGTGATCTAATTCATTTACCCGACTGATTCTAATATCACTTGATAACCTTGTTAAAATTGGTTAGCCTGACATCCCAATATTTCAATGGAGATTGAACCAGCATAGCGAACCAGAGTGAAGAGGACAGAGGAGGGATGCAACACTGAACTAGAAGCAAGAGAGCCTTCATCAATGGCGTCTTCTCTGAACAAATCATCTCCATACAATAAATACGAGATAAGGAAGAGGAATCCAGATCCTAAATCTTGTGCTCTTTTGGTCATTGATGTGCAGAACTACTTTTCTTCCATCGCCAAGCCCATCCTCTCCAATCTCTCCACCGCAATTCATCTCTGCCGGAACGCCTCCATCCCGGTCATCTTCACGCGCCACTGCCACAAGTCGCCCGCCGACTACGGCATGCTCTATGAGTATTGGAACGGCGATCTCATCTTCGATGGCACGCCGGAGGCGGAGCTTATACCGAGACTCGATCGGAAGCCGGAGGATATGGTTGTGGAGAAGAACACTTACAGCGCGTTTAAGAACACTCAATTGGAGGAGAAGCTTGTGGATATGGGGATAAAAGAGGTGATTGTGACGGGGGTGATGACGAACCTGTGCTGCGAGACGACGGCGCGTGAGGCTTTCGTGAGAGGGTTTAGGGTTTTCTTCTCCGCGGATGCTACGGCGACGTTAAATTCGGAGCTCCATGAGGCTACTTTGAAGAACATGGCTTATCGGTTTGCTTATTTGGTAGATTGTCAGAGGCTTCGAGATGCTCTCTCTCTGTAAAATAATACTTCAAGACATTTGTGTATGTTCTAAATAAAATCACTTTCTTTCTTCTAAGGAACTTTTGCTTTGCTGGTAATTCTGGTCTTGAAAACAAATTGGACCGTTGCATTTAGTTTCTAAATGTATGCTAAATGCAGGGGATCCAAATTGTTATGGAAAACATCGTGTTTTTAGGAGTTGAAAATCAAAATTGAGAATTTAACTTCTTAGAGCGGCGAAAAAAAAGGTGTAACTTCTTCGAGTCTTGCTCTGTTAATCATTGAGAATTTGAGATAATTTAGCAAGAACATTCTTTTGGTACATATTGAGGGCAATACTTCAGAGAATATCACTGATTTTATATTATAATATTATGATTTACTATTAACTACTATTATAAGTATTAATATGGAGATATAATTGTTATGATATTTTGTATTAGGGTGCTCATTTACTAGTATTATATATATATTTTTAACCAATCAATAAAAGAAATATGCAATTCATTTTTATTTTAATATTTCATATGATATCAGAGTCAAATCTCTCTGATATCCAAACTGTATTAAACGAGATGAGAAAGAGCTTATGCGCATCTCATAACATCGGCGCTTCTCAAAAGAATGGAGATAATTGGAAACAATTAAGGTGTAATCATTGTGGGAAGCTTGAACACATTAAAGATCAATGTTATGAGATTATATGTTATTCACAAGACTTAAAGAAAGGAGGACATAACAAAAGATAATGGAAACAAAGTTTGAGAGTGACATAAGTGCTTTCTAATGAAAGCATCTCTTAGGTGCTGTTTGGCATGAGGGATTTGAAGGAGAGGTGGGAGAGGGAAAATTTTTATAACTTAGATTTAAAAAAATTGAAAAAATGGGATTACAAGTTTTTAATTTTTTTTTATTTTTTTATTTTACATCTTATCTTTATTAAAATTTTATAACCTCACTTCTCCAATTTTTTAAAATCTAACTTATAAAAATTTTCCCTTCCCTCCTCTCCATTTCCTTCCTGTCAGACAGACCCTTAATCTCATGATAAGATAATAAGAAAGACAATCCCTTAAATTTTAAAAGATACAGCGCACCCGTTATTGAAATATATATTAGGTTAGTTTTTTTAAAATAACTCAAATAAATTTAATAGAATTTATCATTTAGTTGTATATCTTCACTTCAAGTGTTATATAATCATTGTGGGACTTATAAAGCACCTTCCTCCTACCGTTACTCGCAACACTTTCCTTAGCCAAAATTATCTCCTCCGCATAATGTAAAGCCTTCGTCAAACATACGTTTCCTCCAACTCCATACACTAAAATAAAATTAAAAAAAAAAAAGGAATTACGGATGGAATTTTTTCCGTCAGCAATTATTGACGCAATTTTTTCGTTGGTAAATAAAATTTCCCACATAACTGTTTGTGAAAATACCGAGGGAACAATTCTGTTAGTAAAATTTGTAATTTTTTATTATTATATTTTAATAATTTATGTAATATAATAATATAATATATTATTAAAATAAAAATTATATATACTGAAAATTTAAAAATACAAATATAAAAATATTTGAATATAAAAAATATAATTGAAATTACAATATAAAAAATTTAAAATTTTCAATAATATATTATATATGAATAAAAAATACAAATATAAATATAAATAAAAATCAAAATTAAAATATAAATATTATTTGTTTTTAAATTTTTTGAATAAATATACTATTAATTAATAATAAATGCTTACATAAAATTAGAAAAATTTAAAAAAATATTGAATAATATTATTAAATATCGGAATCAAAACCAAAATTTACTTATTTGTTAAAATTACTAGATGGAAAGCTAGAGCTCGTTAAATATATTCTAGTAAGGGTATTTTAATCATTTAAGTATTTATTCATTTTCTCTTGTCTCAATTTTGTCTTGTCCATTCAACATTCTTCGATGCAGACAGTGACATGCGACATCATATATACATTGAACTAAGCATATCCAAATTCAACAATCATACTTCTATATGCCAAAAAAGAAAAAAAAAAACCAAAGTAGTACAGAAGGTAATTTGACTCAAGATGAGTGTCAGAAGATCGGATAAAAATTTTGTCGTTCAACTCAACCCTCTGCAAGAAATGCCAATTAGTCTAGTTCTATGCATGTTATTGATTTATTTGATACTAATCCGGACATGATAATACATCAGAAAGGGAGGTTGATTGGTACACATTGAAACTTGAGTTTGATTCATTTCATTGGTACCCTAAGGCGGATCCGGTTCCCTCCTCATTAAAAAAATGATGAGAAGGGAAAGTTATTAGAATCTAGATTTTTTATTTTTATTATTTTTATTTTTTTTTAAAATTATTTTAATAGATAAAAAATCTAAAATAAAGATAATATTTTAATTAATATTTTTTTAAAAAATAATTTTTTTATTTAAAAATCACTAATTTAAAAAAATTAAATCTAAACTAGACGATGCAAATCTAAAAAGTTATTTCTACTCATCACGTCAAAATGATGAGCAGGAAACCGGATCCGTATTTTATTATTATGTGCTTAGTGTTGTGGGTTAATTAAACTGAGCTTCTTATATGCTGATTGGCACAATCTCATTCATTCCAATAAATGGAATGGCAATAATAAATCACTCCACACTCACCCTTAACATACTCTGACAGCTTTAATTTGGGAAAATTGAGTAAAGTCGCAATTGAAGATTTAATTGGTAAAAAAGAACTAATAAAATTTTATACATGGAGAGTGCCAATACATGCTTTGATTTAAGATATTGTCATAAAAAAAAACTTTTTACTGGAAAAAAAAAGTCATAAAAAAACTTTTAATAGGAGAGTTTTACCCAATTTTCACTTTAATTTGGGGGATGCGACAAGCTTTGGCAGGGGTCGAAATCAAAACAATTATCACGGGATAACTAAGAATCCTAAAAATATCGTATCTTGTTAGGGATTTTGGGAGTTGTTTTATATCTTATTTTTAACAAAATTTTATAAACTTATTTTTCTAATTTCTTTTTATAAAATCAAACTCATGCAATTTTTTTTCCGGTGCTGTTCACTCCAAAACCCACAGGCCTTACTAAGAAAAAGGACTGGAAGAATGGTAGGTAACTAGAATTTTCATTTCAAGCCCCCCACATCACGCCGCCAGTGATGTTTTAAATATTTAAGTTGTTAATTATTATATTTTTTTATTAATTCTATTAATTTATAATTAAGGATTTGAAACTCGGACTGGTCATTGGACCGGTTGGCGTACTGAGTTAAGGACAGTAGATCAGATCGGAGTTAAACCGGAGCTAAACAGGGGCCAAACAGTGAGAAATTGAATATTTTAGACTTATCTATATGAAATTCTAAAGAAAAATTTAAAAATTTGATTTTTTTTTTTTAAAAAAGCTAAACCGGACCGGTCACCGAACCAGCCCAATTTGGCCATCGAATCGGCAGTTCCCGGGCCCGACCGGCCAATCCAGTCCGAGTTCCTAAACCATGTTTGTAATCAACATAGTATTTATTTAGAGTTTTTTTTAAATAATATTCTCATTATCTTTTATATATGTATGTGCTTGTTTGAAATAACGATTAGAACTTCTAAAAATATTTTTCAATCATGAATTATAGTATACAAGTAGTTTTTACTATTTACGAAATAGTTTTTATTGTCCAAAAAATAAATATGTCAAGGAGTTTTATCTCAATTTTCATAAATTAAATTTTTACATAATTATATATAATTATATAGAGACATTATGGACTTTTTGACTTTTGTCGCCCCCATATGGATCTTTTATTTTAAAGCACCCGCCGATACTTTTATATGACCATTCCAATCTGAATGTAAATTGAAGGCATAGCAGAAGCAGGATTTGCTCAAATTCTTCCTCAATGGCACTGGCGCAATCAACTCAAAGGTGCAGTTCTACTTATAAGCTTCTTCATTATTTCCCCCATCTTTTTTCTTTCGAGCACAAGATTGATTATATATATATATATATATATTTATACTGTTCCGCCTTCAAAAATGGAACCCAGATTAGTGAATATATAGAAGGAGAGGACGAACACAAGCATATTCATCAGTATATAATTGAACCCTAACAGTTAAAGTTCAATATGCGTGTGGGTGACTTAGAGAATCGTCTCTTTCAGTATTTGTCTCGGCTACTAATTTACGCTTTACGGATATTTATTTTGTACAACATAAAACCATTTAAAATAAACTGATCCAAATAATCACGGTTTCTGTGTGTTTGAGATTTGGTTTGTATTGATGGAGAAGGTATGCAGTGGTGAGTGGAGGAAACAAAGGTATTGGGTTAGAAACAGTGAAGCAGTTGGCTTCAGCTGGGTTGAAAGTGGTGCTCACAGCAAGAGATGAGAAGAAGGGTCTAGAAGCTTTGGAAGCACTCAGAGAGTGTGGTGTTTCTTCAGATCTTGTGATCTTCCATCAGCTTGATGTTGCCGATGCTGCAAGTGTGGCTTCTCTTGCTCATTTCATCAAATCCCACTTCGGCAAACTTGATATTCTGGTAATGTTTCAATTAAAGTTTGTAAAATTGGGTAAAAATTATTTATTGTAATTTGATTAATGTTTGAATATGTTTTTATTGAAAAATTTAAAAGTCTGATAGAAACTTGTACAGACAATAAATTAAAAAGTCATTTTTAAAAGTTTTTAAATGTTGAGAAAAGCCCAGTTTAGATGGGTACCCTGTTTTGTCAAAGTTGTTCCGTTTTCTGATAACTTCACATCTCTTCCCACATTCAGACCTTCAACTTGGGCTTTGACCTTCGTCTCACAGTAAAATAATCAATGAATGTTGGATTGTGAAGTACGCTTTCCAAAATGTCACTTTGTTTTCTTTCCAACTTCAGTACTAATTAAGCATAATTCAATCGCCAATAAAGCGGTGTTTATCTGATTTTTCTTGTGATGAATCCTTATTTCCTTTGAGGATTATAAACATGTATTTACATGTCATAAAGAGATCATATTGGTTGCGAAATGCAGGTGAACAATGCAGGACTTGCTGGAGTTAAGTTTGGTGACACTTCTTTGGTAGCTTTGGCAATCACTAATGAAAAGGTAAGAGTGTAAGACTATATAAACCAAACAGACTTTAATTATTTACACCACTCAGTTAATGAATCACTATTCATTTGACCCTTATCAATAAAAAGCAGATCATTAATTACTCCTCTTTTGTTATAGTCATCATCTGGTCATCTTTATTTAAGACTCTACTTGTTCATTGTTTGAGTTATACTTACTCTTTTGATTCTTAATATAAGAGCAACTGAACTTATTTGAATAGGTTAAAAAAGCTAAATAAATTAATTCATTATAATAATTGTGATTGATCTCTCAATTACTCCTATATAACATTAGATTTGAGGTACTGGAGTATTGTATTTAGGTTTAAACCCAATTTCTTAGTTAGCTCTTATGTTTAGGACCAAAGAAGGATCAAATGAAAAAATATTTAAAAATATATAAATTTGAAGACGATGTTGAGCTATTTTATGATAATTAAATTATTATTAATTTGTAGGCACTATCAGAGGATGAAAGGAAAAGAGCAATGAGTGAACCATATGAATTAGGAGAGGAATGCTTGGAAATAAATTACTTTGGCGCAAAAAGAACAACTGAAGCTCTTTTGCCTCTTCTCCAGTTATCAGATTCACCAACAATTGTCAATGTAGCATCGTATTTCGGCAAGCTAGAGGTATTCATAAATATTTCATTCATTATATATATATATATGGAGAGAGAAAATAAATCCTTTTGTCCTTATAGTTTTGATTCATGTTTGATTCAGTCCTTAAATTTTAACTTGATATAACTTAGTTTTTATAGTTGAGACTCAGATATAACCGAGTCATTGGACTTTGACTCGATGCAATTGAGTTCCTATAGTTGAAGCATTTAATATATTAGTCCCTATTTTTCAAAAAATAAAATTACATATTTCGTGAAGTTTACGGGTTGAAGTTTGAAATAGTTCAAACTATAGGGACTAAGTAGTAATGAATTAAAGTTTAGAGACTGAGCTTCAACTGATAAGTCAAAACTATAAAGATTAAGTTATATCAAGTTAGATTTTAATGACCGAGTCAAAATCATAAAAACCTAAAGATTAATTTTCCCTAAAACATTCGGGATTAACATCTTCAACTTTCATATCTGTGTAGTGTACTTTAGTTATTTGAGATCATCCTCTCAACGCTTTAATTTGCATGACATTATAAAATTTCAGTTCTTATCAAATGAATGGGCAAAAGGAGTGTTAAGCGACGAAGCAAACAAGCTAACAGAAGAGAAAGTGAATGAAGTAGTGAGAGAGTTTCTGAAAGACTTGAAGGAAGGTTTACATGAGAGGAAAGGGTGGCCAAATATGATGGCAGCGTATAAAGTTTCTAAAGCTTGTATGATTGGGTATACAAGAATTATGGCAAACAAGTACCCAAATATGTGCATCAATTGCCTCTGCCCTGGTTTTGTGAAGACAGATGTTAATGCCAACACAGGCTTCTTGACTGTTGAACAAGGTGCTTCTAATGTTGTCAGATTAGCGTTGTTGCCCCATGGCAGCCCATCAGGCCTCTTCTACTCTCAAGCTCAGGTCTCTACTTTTGATTAACTCCGGTAAAAGTTACTTTTATATTTCCAATTGACTTTTACAAGTTTAAATTGAAGAAAAATCATTTCATGTAATTTGGTTTATGATTGAATAGCCTTTTATAAAAAAAAGTCAGTTTAACATAACAAACTTATTTAGATTATGCAATTAAAAATAATATTAAGTAGAGACGTAAAATGATTGGGAAACACATCAATTATATATATATTATTATAAATAATGAGAGGATGATAACAAAAAGAGATTATGTTTCTTATTTACTATTCAGTACATAACACATTTTTCTATCACAAATTTAAGTTGCTAATTCTGTCACAAACATTTTTATTGCAAAAATTAGAGATAGAAAAATTTTCATCACTAATTTCAAGAATAGCCAATTATAACTTTGTGATGGAAATTTTTTATCACTAATTAGTGATAGAAAAGTTTCGACACTAATTTATTGTTAGTTAGTAATGGAATTCAAAACTCCGTCACTAATTAATTAATAACGATATTTTAATTAATTGAAAAAATTTTATTACAAACTCCATCACTAATCTATCGTTAAACTAATTAGTGACGGAAATTTTATCATTAAATTCTGTCACAAATTTTCTTTCTTTCTTTCTTTTTTTTTTTTTTTTTGAGCTACCTAAGATAGATAAGAGTGAAGACTCTGGTTGACCGCCCAGTCTTGCTGGATACGAAGATTGATGCCCTCAATGGCCTTCATCCTCGGTTGAAACAAAATTATAGGCGTAATTAAGGAATCGGAGTAGGGACATGACAAGGTGAGGGCCCGAGGTTACTGCTTGTTACTTATTTGAAGTCTTTAAAAGTAGTTTTTTAATCATAATTTACAGTATATGAGATAAATATGTAAGAGGAGATTTGTCTTAATTTATGTAAATAAATATATTTAAGGCTTTAAAACTATCTCAAACATGCTTTTATTAAACGTTGGATGTGGATTCCCCTTTTGAAATTATGAGACCTCGAGCATGTTTGGGATGATTTATATGAATCGGGTTTATTATATAAACCCGATTCACATAAATTGAGATAAATCTCATTCACATATTTACCTCGTAGATTATAAAAGTATCTCGTAAACCGTAAAAAACTACCTCGTAGATCGTAAAAGTTACTTCATATTCCGTGAATCACGATTCATAAGCACTTATAGAATTTCTATAAGTGGCTCGTTTGGAAACTCTATCAATAATCGGATTTATTTTATAAACCCGATTTACGTAAATTGAGATAAATCTTCTCTACATATTTATCTCGTAGACTGTAAAAGCAACTTCATAAACCGTAAAAATTACTTCGTATTCTGTGAATCACGATTTATAAGCACTTATAAAACTTCCATAAATTAATCCAAATAAGCTCGAACCCTCGTTGATACAGAAATTTAAGTGGGGATATCGTTATTATTAAATCAAAATAAATAATTAAAAAAAACTAGGGAGGACCGGAGGACAGCTCAAAAGCATGCGGCAGATACAGCACATGAAATATCTATTTTCTTTTTGGGATAAGCAGAACGACAAGGCGTGATCCGATTTACCATCTAGTGTTTGTTTGGAATTAGCTTTTAAAAATAATTTTTATGATTTATGATATAAAAATATGGGAGAGGAGTTTTATCTCGATTTACATAAACCATAGTTTAACATCAAGCAATGACGAGTTCACAACACATTTTTTTAATTTATGATTCCTGAACGACAAACTACTGTTTTTTTCCTTGGGCAAAACAACTCGTTTCTAATGTTTTTGATAAAAAAAATTTATATTATATTAAGACACCATGTATTCAAAATTAGTTACATATAATTCTTGATATTTTAAAATTTAAATTTAATCTCTTAATTTTTCATTTTTTATCATAAATCTCTTGATATTAATTAATCATTAATTTTTTAACGGAAACTATATGTTATACCATGCATTGTTTAAAAAAAGTTTTTTCCAATTAAGCCCCAATTTTCTTAGTGCCTTCTCTTTACTATCTGCACCTGGATGCATTGGTTCCTTCCAACTTTCTATTCTTGAAAAAGGAAAAAGTTTTTGAACGCCTTTGGAATCTTGGGAAGCTTCTGACTGATTCTCTCATTGGAAATCACACCATATCTGATTCTTTGGGGAACCACAAACATACAGGGCATGTATGTTTCAATTTTCTGTTTTTTTTCCTAAAACAGTTTTATGAAATTATTGTTAAAAATAAGTTCTTAAAAAAAATAAGATAATATATGTTTGTAAAGTTGTTTTTTTTTTTAAATATGTCTTTGAAGTAATATGATGACGGCCGTTGCCAATAGTGACGTAGAGGTGATTGTCATCGATACTGTAATGTCGATAGTGAATATGTGACAGTTTCAAAAAATAAAAATAGAAAAATAAAAAAATAAAATATGTAAAAAGTATTTTTGTTTTTAAAACCAAATTTTTGTTTTTTATTTTTAAAAATAACTTATTGAAAATAGTTTTCTGAATAAGTTTCTTAATTTTTTTTAAAAAAATATTTTTAAAATCAAAATCAGATAAGCCCATAATCTTTTTGTAACATCCTAAATTTTATTTTAGAATTTAATTACAATGAAAAATAATTATTTATGATGAATGGATTTATTATGTAATTGTTGGAATAAAAAGTGTTTAGTAAAAATATGCTTTATATTTATAAAATAAATTAGTGCAATAAAAATGTAAAAATAATAATAACATTTTATTATTCTTGTTATTGTTAATAGGAAAAGTCCCAGAAAAATGCTGTTAAAATAGGAAAAAGACAAATAAGGGGTTTAATTTCTGAAATCTCATGTTAGAGGTCAAGGAGAAGTCTGGGATAATGAAATATTTTTAAATTACTTCATTGTCCTTGCCCTCCTCTCTCATTCTTCCGATACTTCTCTCTCATTCGCCATTTTCTCACCCTCTCTCCAATCTTCTTTTTTACCAGTAGCAACATTAATGGAAAGAGCACTTGGATTGTCGCCACTTCAGGTTTCATGTCCACCACCGGTGGCCTCATGCTCGGCAATAATGATGGCATTTTAGTTGGATATCCTCAACTTCTTTCTCTTCCTTCTCCTTTTCTCACATACAAATGGAAATCATAATCCCCTTTCAAACATTATTTGATTCCCGCTTAATCCTTCTACAATTCAGATAATAGTCTTAAAACCTAAGGTAATTAAACACGGAACAGTCATTGAACCGATCGGGGTACTAGGTCAAGAGTCAGTGGGTCAGACTGGAGTCAACCCAGTGTCAGACTGGTGAGGAGTAAAAAATTAAAAAAAAATAATGTAATTTCTCATCACACCTTCCAAATTATGAATACTATATATTCAAATTCCAAAATCTAACAAAATACTAAAAATATCAAAATAATCATATAGTTATCAAATGTTCTTTATAATTTTCTTGACAAATTGGCATCACTGCATCATATATTTACCACCTAATGACACCTATTGACTGATGTAATATGTAATTCCAAAATATTCATCATAATAAAATATCAAAACATATTTATGATAATAAAATATTCCCTCATTGAATCACTAAATTAGTAAACTAATAATTATCATCATTAAAATAAGCATCAACAACATCATTCAACTCTTTAGGTACTGAGATATTAGGAGGTGAGGCTGTAGGAGGAAAAATAAAAGCACTAGGAGCAACAGAGTCATCATTTGAAGATGGAGCCCCAACAATATCATCATCATCTCCTATATATTAATTGAATAAAATTAGTAATAGCTAAAAACATGGTTATATGCTTTTGTGTAAGAAATAAGAATATAATCTTAGATAATAGAAGATGTATTTAGAATTTAGAAACTTCCATAATCCTTCGCCATTTGTTCAAATTGAAGATTTTTTGCTTCTACATCATTAAATTCAGGAGCTGGATTTTCTTCAAGCACCCAAAAGTCTAGTTTATCAATTGATTCATAATCAATAGGGTCATAATTATCTTTCTTCTTCTTCAATTGATTCCCATAATGCCAACATGATAGGAGATCAATATTAATGAAATGTATGTTTAATAAAACTATATAACAAACATTCAAAAGTCAAGACTTTTAAGATTACCTAAACTTTAACTTCAAATTGTAGTTTTTGAAAACCAAATCATTAAGCCTTTGATGCTCTAATTTGTTTCTTCTTTTAGTATGGATACGCTCAAATAAGCTCCAATTTCTTTCATAGCCAGAAGAAGAATAAGTTTGACTAAGAACACGTATAGCAATTTGTTGCAATTCTGGTATTGAACCTCCATACTACAAGCACTACTCATCTTCAAAATAACACAAAAGACATTTAGTATGTATTAATAAATAATAATCATAGTATGTGATTTCTAATATAAAACTTCATATACTTATGAGGGACTAGTTTTTGGGCTATTGTTACACATGAAACCTTGTTAAATGATTCTTTACGTTCACGATAGACACTGATTTGTTGCATCATTGTAACAAAATGATCATCATTGTCAGGTGAGTATACCTCAAACAAATTGACCACAACATCCATTAGTCTATGCTTTCGAACAAAGTTAGGACTATATAAGAATGCAGGATTTAACAGATATGATGCTGCATGTAGTTCATTTTTCAAATGCTTATCCTAGCGACTTTGAATAATACCCGTGTAAGGCTTGTACAGTTCCTTCTTCCCCTGAAACATGTCCTTTATACCATTTTTAGCTCTCTGCATACCTTCATAGACATAAGGCATTGAAGGTTTCTCATCCAAATCCACAATCCTCAACAATCTAATCAACAGAGACACAAGTCTTACAACTTCAAAGCAATCATCCCAAAACTGATTATTTAGAACGATTGCACTGAAAGTTTTCCCAGGTTCAGTGCTTGCTAACCTGTGCTGCACAAAATGTTGATCAACAAACCAAAGCTTGTAAGTCATGTTTGTAGGAATATATGCTATGAAGGGTGATGAATGCGGTGGTGAATCTTGTTGCACCAGGACGTACAATTTTCTTTCAACCTGGTCTATTCCTGAACCATGACAAGAAGACCATATGATTATATGCAAATACAGTGATTTTAGATGTGTTCTTTGTAAGGTCTAACACATGAGGCATGGATGCAATGTCTTTTAAAATAAGATTCAAACATTGAGCTGCACAAAGTGACCAATAAATGGTTTTATATTTTTTTTAATCAATCTACCACATGCTACATAATTAGCAGCATTGTCAGTTACCACATGGACTACATTTTTAGGACTAACCCACTTAATAACTTCTGTGAACAATGAGAATAAAGTGTTGGTATCTTTAACTAAATCCGAAGCATCAATTGATTTCACAAATACCATGCCATGTAATGAATAAACTAAGAAATTAGTCAAAGTTCTCTGTCTAATATTTGTCCAACCATCAGCCATGAGGGTGCAACCATTTTCTTTCCATTTAACTGGATGGCTATCAATCAGTAGTTGAAGTTCTTTTTTGCAATCTCTCAACATGCTAACTCTATACTCATGAAAACTAGGAACCTTAAACCCAGGATCAATTGCAGTAGCAGTATCAATAGCTTTATGAAATAAGGGACAAGTCATTGCATTAAATGGAACACAATTCATATAAGCCTAATGAACAAAAGCCATTTTTGCATTATAGTGTGCTTCTTGACTTGGCCATACACTCTTTATACTTGGTTGGGCACAAGGAGTTGTCCTAGGTGTAAAATAAGTGTCAACTTTCCCAGCCACAGGAGCTTTCCTCTTTGAAGCAATCGGTTCCTGAACCTCTATAGCTTCAATGTCATCTTCTACTTTATCATTGTGAACATTTTTTTTCTTTGAACCTTCTAATGAAGATTCTTTCATTCTAGCTCGAACATCATGGGAAACCTTCTTGCAAGAACTCACTTGACCACTGATACCGGCTAAATGTTGTTTCAACCTATTAATCCCACCTCCCCTGTAACTTGAACCATATAAAAGACATGTAAAAACATTCATTTTCCCCTCTTTCTTAACTGAAACATATTGCCAAGCTGGATCTATTTTTTTCACACTCCCTGATGATGAATGTGATGTAGGCATACTACTACTGATGGAATCAAAAGGATTGGTAGAATTAATATTAGGGGTGGTTTGACTAGTTTCTTTCTCAGCTCCATTATGACCTTCTTCCATTATTTCAAATATTTCAAATATCTAAGCTGAACATGATTCATTCACACAGTACCTAACAAAAAATTTCAAATATAAAACCATAAGGTCTAGAAAGTCACATGCAATTGTATGTTCAATAAAATTTTGGAGAAAAGAAACATTGCCAACAAAATCTTGATTCGAGAAAAGAACTAGAATTGCTTATATAAATATATAATTAAATTAATAAATGAATTATTTCAAGTGGGCGCATATATAAGGGAAGAAATGGAGTGTTGTTGTATTCATGCAAAGGTTAATTGTGGAGTAGAATTGGAATATAAAAGCCTGAGTGGCTAACCCCAAGTAGAATGATTAACATAGAGCTAAAAAAAAATTTTAGTTCATGTTTATATTATTATCAACTGAACCATCTTTAAAATGCCTCCAACTAAGGCTACTGCCAGACTGATTTTTTGACATTTAAAGGCATTCAAATAGTAAACTCTAATATGTTTTAGCTTCAACTCTTCTAACATTAATAGATTCAAAATATATTCTCAACATTATAGCATCATTAACAATATTTGAACCTCCATTTTAAAATCTCTAAGCATGGTTTAATCCCTAAGATATTTAATTAGCATGTGGGAATGTCAAACAGTAACTGCCTTATAGATTCAACAACATGCATAAATACATTCTCATATCTCACATCAAGTAATGATATAATCATTCTCTATCCTCCAAGATAGCCCTGTATAGCTTTCTTTATAATCTGAAAATTGAAACTCAATATGCAGTAGGGGTTTTCCGTTAAAAAACACTAAAACAGAGCATCACTATGTATTGGGGATAAAAAAACAGAGCATCACTGGTCAGCCATTTATGAAGCAAACCAAAACAATGAAAAATTAATAAATGTAGGAAATAGAAATAAAGGTCAAAGAACATAGAAACAAAACCGTAAAGCACCCACCTTGCAACTACCATGGCTCACTGTGTTGCCCAAACCCAATCGCCCAAACCCTTCTTCAAAGGCATTTTAATCGGCTGAGCAATGAAGGAGTAAGTCGAAGCCTTTGTGAACCCAAAACTCAAAGCTTGCAACCGGCTATGGCGTCCGACGGTGACACCGAAAATAATAAGAGAAGAACAACACCAGCGAACGACGATGGCTCAAGCAACACGGAAGATGAACGGTGAAGCAAAATTCCAAGGATGCAAATGGCAACTTAACACCAGCAGAGTATGGTTAAAGCTCAGGTGAAGACTCCCTGGCGTTCGACAATCAAGAGATTGACTGAGAGTTAAGACTTGAGAGTTGAGAGTGAGAAGAAGAAGAAATTGTGGTGGGTCTGATTGAAGATTCAATTGGTTGTCTGATTCGGTTCGGTGATTCCATTGGCATTTAGTCAATAACTCAATATATTTCAGATTTTTTTTAATAAAAAGGATGAAGCGATGTCAGTTTGTCATTCATAGTATTTTAAAAAAATTAACTCGGGCGACTCGCTTAACCAACCGAGTCGCCTAGGTTAATATTAGGTCACACCAATTCGGTCCAAGTCAACCAGGTCAGTGTGACCCTGTTCAGTATGCAACCTGGACCGGTTTTTTAGTCGGTTCGGCGGTCTTTTCGAATCAGTCAGTTCGGTCCAGGTTCTATAACCATGTTAAAACCACGATGCTAGAGTCACTGGAGCTCCAAAGTGGCGGCACTTTGTGAATCCCTACGCAAAGGTTCATTCCACCAAGGCCTTATCCATTCTAGTTCACTCTTCCTCTCACTCACTCACTCACCTATCTATTTAACCTTTTCATTTCTCCTTTTCTGTTTTTGCTCAATTCTCGATATTAATTGCTGACTAAGAAATTTTGAGTTCGATTTCTATTGATTGTAGCAATCGAGCTAAGCAAAGGAGATATTAGGCAAATTTTAAGATTAGCTCTGAAAATTTCATAGAATGGCTTTTCAAATTTTAAGATGATTGTGAGCCAAAAGATGGTGACTAAAGAAATTGTTTGTCAACAAACCATTCCTATGTTAGATATGGAGTATCATCTTCATGGAGCATAAGAACACAACGTCAGGGTGGAGGTTTCGAGAGATCTTTTGTTACGATCTTTGACTAATTTCGGGTTTCTTTTGATTCAATTTCTAATGAAATGTGCCACTTTGAAATGGTATATTTATTTTCCTAGATTCGTTGTTTTTATTTTACTTTAGTTTCATATTTGAATTTTTATCCTTACCCAAAACTGCTCCCCCTGGTTTTTGGCAGAAAATGTACTCATCGTAATTTATTTCAGGTTTTTGCATCAATACCTTTGGAGGTATCTAGGTATTTGTCTTAGCTAAATATTGAATATGAATTATATGCTATTATTTTCTTGATAGATGTATGGAAGATCTAATGGCCCCTTTGTTTGTTAGAATTCTAGATGTTATATGGTTTGACAACTAGCGTTTGCAATTTAGTATTTGTAGCTCTAGCTTATGACTATAGCATATTGTTAAAATCCCACCCCTCCAGCCACAAAAAGGAAAACCTGAGAAGAAATTTGTTGAAATAGCCTGCCAGACTTAGTTAAAGTTCCAATCACTTCTTGTTGGCAATCTTTCTCATTAGTCGAAACTTATTGGGTGGGATCTAGTCTAGCTATTCACCATGTTATATTTGTCCCATTTGCTGCCATACTAAAGTTGAGGAATTTGCTCCCATATTGAGAAATTTACATGTATTGATTGTTTGAATAACTAGAATCGAATAGGGAATGACAATATTTGTTTTTCAGAGAAGTGAAGATGGTTGTTGAAGAAGGGGAGATATTAAAAACATATGACAAGATGATGGTTGAAGATGATTGTTAGGGCACCATGTTTTGAACATGTTATTGTAATTACTTATTTTGTATAGAATATGTTTGGTCAAGATTAGCTATATAAATCGTTATTTAGAACTTCATGAAACGTTGGTAGTCGTTGCTGCCACCACAAGTAACCTTAGTGTCACGGGCTTAGAGTCCGACGTAACTCACAACGCCCGTGCAGCGTCTTGAGGGTACCACTTTCCCCAAGGATCAGTCTTACCAGATACGGTGCCAACTGGTTTCGCCCTGCCATGGGCTTATTAGGGGAACGGCATTAGCCCCCAACCAGTTGAATCCTTAGATTGACTTCAGCCTCCTCACAGTGAGACCTTAGCGTCTAAGGAGAACAACGCCCAAATACTAATGTCGTCCTCCCATCACCCAATGACAAGACCAGATGGCCCGTCTTTTATTTGGTCTTACATGGTTACGCCAAATAGGTCGTGACATTCTCCCCTACCTAACATCTAGCATGCCCTCGTGCTAGGGGAGAGAAGAACTCTGCCCAAGGATCCACCTCGAACTAGCCGATGTGGGACTTGCCAAGGTCGTGGCACTTGTGACGGTCCCAGCCCCTCCCACACAACCTTTGTGGGTGCTTAACGCCCCATCTTATATAGGCCCTAAATCCCCTGACAAGCTACCCCACCCAACCAGATGATGCCCTCCATCGTCGGGTAAAGGTCCATCCCATTCCATCCACGGGAGGCCACTACATCGTGCATAGAGCGAGGTAGGCTCTGATACCACTTTGTCACGAGTTTAGAGTCCGACGCAGCTCACAGCGCCCGTGCGGTGTCTTGAGGGTACCACTTCCCCCAAGGACCAGCCTTACCAGATACAGTGCCAACTAGTTTCGCCCTGTCATGGGCTCATCAGGGGGACGGCATTAGCCCCCGACCAGTTGAATCCTTAGATTGATTTTAGCCCCCTCACATTGAGATCTTAGCGTCTAAGGAGGACAACGCCCAAATACTAATGTCGTCCTCCCATCACCCAATGGCAAGACCAGATGGTCCGTCTTTTATTTGGTCTTACACGGTCACACTAAACAGGTCGTGACATTAGGCTTCCTTTTGTGCTTGAACTAAATTGTTATTGTGGCTTTTGTTACCTACTTTTGTATGTATGATATAGAAATTCTTATCCGAATGTTGTGGCTTTTGTCGTATAATTTATTTTAGACATTGACAAGTTAAGAATTGAAATTAACATATGTTTATAGATTAACAACATGAGAATTTAAATTAATGACTTTATCATTCTTTTTCAAAACTTCTTATTTAGGTATAATTCTCAGGTCACAAGTTTCAGGGTCAATAACAACTTCAGCATATGGATTAACAATGTGAGAATTTAAATCAATGACTTCATCATCCTTTTTCACAACTTTTTCTTATCCAGATATAATTTTCAGGTTACAAGTTTCATAGGTCAATAACAACATTAGTATATAGATTAACAACATAAGAATTTAAATTGACAACTTTATCATCATTTTTCATAACTTTATATCCCAAAAAACTAACAACCTTGTAGGTATACTTTTCAGGGCATAAGTTTTAGGGGGTCAATAACGGCATTATTATGTAGATTAACAATATGAGAATATAAATTAATGGCTTCAGTATCATGTTTCACAACTTCATCCATTTCATATGTTGTTTCAAATTGTAATCAGGGCGTACTAATCAATTTTAAAGGTTTGAATAGATTTGAAAATCTCATATTCCTCCATCAAATCTGACATGAATTTTTATAAATTGACCACACTTTTTTATCTTTGGCCTATTTTAATAGTTTTTTTTTTGGAGATTTCCCCTTATTAGTATTGTTATTATATAAAAGATGGAAATAAAAGTTTAAAAAAAATTGAATGAAAAAAAATGTAAAGGGCGCGTGGTCCCTTTTTATTTCAAAAGCATCACGTGGGGCCCATGGTCTATATTAATACCCCATTTGCTTCGGCGAACATTGCCTTCGCGTTTTCCTTTCTTTTTTTTATTCTTCTTCAGTAGAGTGCCGTTTACCATTTTGCAGAAGAGGGTTGTTCCTTTGGGATCAAATAGGTATTTAAATATGCTTCTTCCTACTAAAATATTTTTATAATACTATTCTAAATGATTTTATCTCCCTAATGATAGTAATATTGTGTTTATTAAAGAAATTTTTGGGGTTGGGATTTTAAAAAAATTTTAAGTTTTGTCAATAGATAACTATAAGCATGTAGAGGATGATTAATAAATAAGTTTAATTAGTTTGTATTTATTTTTTGGCTGTTGTAAGGATTTAAAATTAATTTTTTATTTGAAAATTTCAGGATTTATTTCCTATGGGATGTTTCTACCCATTAAATTTGATTTAAATAATTTATTTGAGTTATTGGAAGTATTATTAAAGGTTTAATTGGTTCTTAATTATTTGAAATTATGGGTTAGGATTTGATATCTGAGTTAGATTTTGATATGATTTTGATTATATAGGAATTTGAAGAATTGTTTAATGATTGAGTTATATTCAAATAAGTTAGAAAAGAGTTTTAATCGGTTAAGAATATTGATATTGATGATTTTATGACTATGGGCATATTGAAAGTAAAACTTTAACTTATAAAATTGAGTTATTGTTGTAACAAGGTGATATAAAGGTTATCTAAGGATTTTAATGAGTGATTTGGGCTCATGAGAAGTGACTTATGACATTGGATTCACTATTATAAATAAATATAACTGTGGCGCTTATTTTAATATTATTTGTGACACTTGACAAGCGTCACATATCCTAATGCCACTAAAAGAAGATGTGGTGCTACCCATAAGCGCCACAACATGTATATATTTTTTATTTAAATACCACCTAGGATGACGCTTTCTTGAAAAATCGCCACAGGAAGTTCAAACTTCCTTGAGGAAGCGCCACCCAAAGCCTTTTTAATTTTTTTTAAAACAATTAATTTTTTTAATTTTCTTTAAAAAAGGGCTTAGGGTGGCGTTTTCTCGAGGAAGTGCCACCCTAGGCCTTTTTTAAAAAAATTTAAATTTTTTTTTAAAAGACCTGAGGAAGCGCCACCCTATGCCTTTTTTTAAAAAAAAATAAAAATATTTTTTTCAAAAAAATAACAAAAATAAAAAAAAGGCTTAGGGTGGCGCTTCCTAGGCCCATTTTTAATTTTTTTAAAAAAAATTTTATTTTTAAAAAAATGTCTAGGGTGGCGCTTCCTTGAGGAAGCGCCACAGGAAGTGACTTCTTGTGAGGAAGCGCCACCTTAGACCATTTTTTTTAAAATAATTTTTTCCGTATTTTTCTTTTAGAAACTTATCATTATAATTAATAATATACTTTAAACATATTTTTATATCTCTACAAAAAAATGAAGGAAAACAAATAAAAATCAAATAACTCCAAAATGATATAAATTAACAAATAACTAATTAACAAAATCACTACTAAGTAAAATACAAGTATTAAAAATAAATAATTATATTATTTATGCAACTCATCAATATAATGTTAACTATTATTGCAACAATAAAAAATTATAACTACTACATATCTTCACATATAACCTATATATAATAACATTTAATTTTATCTCATTTATTTTTCAGTATACGAAAATGAGAATAATTTTTTCAGATTTTATAATAAATTAAATATAAAAGATATTGAACAAATTAAACTATTAACTACTAATAAAATTATATTTGTAAGCTCAAAAAAAACTTACAGTATAGAGAAAGTTTGAACGGAGGTGGAAATCTCAAACACAACACCTGGAAAAAAAATTAATAAACGAAAAATAGAAAGACAAAGTTGCATATATGTTTAAATTAAAAAAATGGTTAACAAGACAATGTGCTATGCGTAGCTTCAAAATATAAAAAAAATAGAAAAAATAAATGGGTACAACTTACAGGACAAAATGAAACTATAAGGAGGATGAAATAAGACCAAGAGGGAGAAGGAGTATGGTCAGTTTGGTGCAAGAAATGGGACAAAAAGAAATGAGCAAGCAAGGAGTGTTGCAAAAATAGAAAGAGGAAGAAGAGAAAATATGAGAAGTGATGGAACAAAAAAATGAGATAAGTGTAAATCTAACTTTTGGATGGTCATGAGTATAGGAGAAAGAGGAAATGTGGGAACTAAAAGGATAAGGGTGATGATACGTATTGGATGAAGATTGGAGACTAAGAGGATAAAGGTGATGGAAGCAGATTGTGGGAGAGAGCAGGGTTTGAATTTTTTTTAAGAAAATAATACTTTGTGAGGTGCTTGCTAGGCTAAGTGCCACACAAAGTACGTAGTAGCTATGTCATTTCCTTGAACGAGCGCCACAGCCGTTGCTTCAATTTTTATTTTTTTAAAAAAGCACTTTAGGTGGCGCTTACTTAAGGAAGCGTCACCTAAAGTTACTAGGATTCTGTGGCGCTTCCTTAAGGAAGCGCTACCTAAAATCTTTTTTTAAAAAAACTTTAAAAATGCGGAAGAAGAAAGAAGCGCCACAAAAGGTGCGCCACTAATGCCTATTTTTGTAGTAGTGATTGTTAAGGTTAAGGTTAATTAAGGAAATTAGGATGTTGAGGATAATAGTTTGTAGAGGAAATTGAGTTTTTGGGAGTTGAATTGTATAACTTATTTACTTTATTGTTGCTTGTGGTCTACATTGATAATATAAACTTTCTTGTGATCGCTGATTGCTCGTACTTTGTTCTTCAAGTTAAGGTTAAGCTTGAAATTAAGGTAATTGGGGTTAATTTATTATATATGCATGCTTTTGAATGTAAGGTGTTTTTCTAACCTTACTTTCATCTATACGACGCTTGTATGTGTTTTGAAAAATTATGTGTATGTTTGAATATGAACTTAGTTCAGTGAAGCAGTATATTTTCCAACTTATATATATGAGTAGAGATTATTATTAAGACTGTTACTGTTATAATAGTTATAATTCGTTTGTGGCCCGAAGTTTGAGTTGAGTGTTTTGGATGGATACCTCCCTGTTATGGCATATCAGTAGTGGCATAGGAGGAGACAGTATTCTCAAAGTAATTAGCTAACTTTTGACCGGATATACTAGCACTGATGGGCTATACCAAGTCCAGAAGATACAAGGAGAAGCAAGATAGATGAGTAGAGATGATTCTAATTATTGATGATACTATATGGTGTTTAACTATTGAGAATATTATTATTATGTTGGTTAAACTTGCATCTTCGATTTGCAATCCTTTCTTGCATACTTTGTAAATTGATTTTATTTACTGGAACTTTACGTCTTACCCCGTTGTTGATTTAATACTTTTTAGGCAAGCTTCTACTTTTGATTAAGGGGAAAAGAAAACAAACTGAGACATAAGCTTTGGTAGCCTATGTATGTCTCCTATTTTATTGGTTTGTAATGATTATCATATTGATATCTAAGGCCCACACCCTTATACTCATTATGAACTATGTTTTGGGTATTTGTGAAGATTTTATTAGACTTGGGGCCTTAACTTGTGCATTCAACAATTTTGTGGATCCAGTGCATCATTATTATGTTCTATTGTGTTAAAAACCTTTTTTATTGTGTGGTTAAGTAGTATGTTACAATATGAGATAATGGGCTGGGTTTCTTACCCCTATTATGATTGTGTCCTTAGTCTTATATTTAGTTTATTATAATAGATTTGTGGGCAGGTTTTGTGTCTTAAACCCTGATGAGTTAATCTTGAGGAATGTGTGGAAAAATGTTTTTCGACGGTGTTGAAGATTGAAAGGGATGATAAACTATTTTCTCTCGTAATTTGTGTCTAATTGTGGTTTAAATGTTTTTAATCATGATAGTGTTTTAAAAGATGTGATTGGAACCTTTAATTTGGTCAACTATTTATGAAATTTCTGCTGGATTGTTAATACATATTAATCTGGCTAATAACCTTAGTTTAGAAAAGGGTCTTTTCACTTTCCATCTTAGTTTTTTGTTTCTCACCTCCATGATTGATGTGGTTCTCTAACGACCACAACCAATTTTTGTAAGGGTTAATATAAATTTTGGTCTCTAAAGTTTGGTCCAATTTTGATTTTGGTCTCTCAAGTTTGAAATCGGTGGTTTTGGTCCCTGAAGTTTGGCCCGATTTTGGTTTTGGTCCCTTAACTTTGAAATCGGTGGTTTTGGTCCCTAAAGTTTGGACAATTTTGATTTTGGTCCCTCAAGTTTAAAAATGACTTGATATATTAATTCAAGCTTAGGGACCAAAACCAAAATTGGCCAAACTTGAGGGACCAAAACCAAAATCGGGCTAAACTTTAAGGACCAAAACCACTGATTTCAAACTTGAGGGACTAAAATTAAAATTAAACCAAACTTTAGGGACTAAAAGTTATATTAACCCTTTTTTTAATCAAAGTTAATGATGTACAATCTGCAGAATGAGGGAGTTTTCTTTTTTCAAATTAGAAAGTTGGAAGGAAACAATGCATCAGACGATAAAGAGAAGGCACCAAGAAAATTAGGGATTTTAATTATAAAAATTAAATTTTAACCCTCTTGTGAAAATATATCATTGCTAGAAAATTATTAAATTTTATAGGATGACACGTTGGATGTCATGTGTTCCATATCGATATAATGTGGCAGATTCTGCTGAAATGTTAAGGGTAAATTAATATAAAAGATTAAAAGGTTAAATTTAAACTTTAAAATATTATAGCATTATATATAATGGATTCACAATTGGCAGGGTCTTGTATAATGTAGCCTTAAAAAAATTACCAATTTCATATTAACAAGAAAGGAAAAATGAACTGAAGAATACAACACAAATCATTATAAGAAAAGGACATGGCAGAAGGATAGCCAGGTAGGTAAGTCACACTCCTCTATTTTTTAATATAAAATATATTTATCTAATATGATTAGATTGTATTTTTTAAAATGTCTTAATCATCATCTTCAATTCCATCTCCTCCTTATTTATTATTGAAGGATCATTAATATAAATAAATTAGGAAAAGATTAAAAAATATGAAATCTTTATCTTATATTTAAAAACAAAATCAAATCTTTAAATATGTCTTATATTAAAGACCAAACACAATATTTTCATTTAATATTTATGAAAAACGTGTTGATACTATTCACCTTTTGATTTGGGGGAAAACGTGCCAATCCTTTTATAAAAAGGCTAAATGCCTGTTTAGCAGTGTTAAAAAAAAACGTTTTTTAAATATTTTTTTTAAATCTAAGACAAAACATTTTTATATTCTTACCCCAACCATGTTTCCTCAAATTCCTCCTCAATGGCACTTCTACAAGCAACTCAAAGGTGTCGTATTTTTTTTTTTTTTTTTTGAATGGATAAGTGAACATAGACATAAACTCAAAAGAGTGGCAGCCATATGACATTTGGATAACTATAGATTTATTCTCCACAATATAAGGAAATTCTATATTTTTCCTCCTGTAATAGTTACTAATTGGGGTATGGTACTAAAATAACTTTTAACATTGATCAAAAGTGAAAGAGTAACTATAAACTATTTTTTAAAGTAAAAGTGACTATAAATTTTAAAAATTGGTATAAAATTGTTAAACCTAATTAACTTTCATCTATTATAATAAGAAAAATTTATCTTTTGCCTCATAAAGTTTTAACTCACTTATAACTTAGTCCCTGGAGTTTGACTTAGTACAACTTAGTCTTTGAACTTTTGACTCGCTTGTAACTTAATTCTTGATGTTTTTGAGTCATTCTATGTGGCAAAATAATGTCAAAAATATTTTTAAAAATTGTTTAGGTGGATTGACATAAATTAAAAAAAAAACAATGTCCCTGTCCCACACCAAGTTGAATCCTCCTCCACCTCTGTTTTCTAGAAATATCATGAGGCATCTGCAAAATCCATGACAGATCCTTCAAAAGCTCCTTTTAAGTATAAGGTGAGCTTGATTTTCATATATTAAAGGGTCTTCAAAATTATGAACATTATATAAGGGATTTGTAGTTCCATTTGTTATTAAAAAGAGTGATTGTGTGCTATGTATATTGTGAAATGTGTGTACTTAAACTTTTTCTAATCTCATCCTCTTGTAAGCACTATTCACCATTTACCATTTAAAAGTTAAGAAATCTCTTTTTCCACAATGACCTTTTCTTATATACTTGGGTGATTTATCAGAATTAAAAACATCATAAGTGGCTTCAACCTTTTCTCCAATTTGAGTCGTTCGCTGCCTTCTGGTGCTTCAGAAGGATCTATCATAGATGCTGCAGATGCCCAACTAAGTTTTTGAAAAATAGAGGTGGTGATGTAAGTTGACGCTTTAATAGTGTTTTAATATTTTTTGTCACATAGGATGACTCAGAAACACCATGGACTGAGTTACAAATAAGTCAAAAGTTTAAAAACTGTGTCATAAGTGAGTTAAAACTTTAAGGGCCAAAAGATTAATTTTCCCCAATGTAATAAATAAAAGTTAGTTGAGTTTAAATATTTTTCCCAATTTTAAAAATTTATGGTTATTTTTGCTTCAAAAAATAGTTTATGGTATTGTTACATTTTTTATAAAAGTTGAAGGTTATTTTAGCACCTTTAACTCTTAATAAATATTGTATTAATATCTTCAAATTTTTATTCATATTGATTTTTTTTTTGAAAAAATAATAGCACAGGAAACAAGATGAAATATGTATAAAAGAGTTGAAGTAATATTTTTTTAAAAAAAATAAGAGCTGAAATAATTAACAATGGTACATGCTCCTCTAATTTATAATAATCTTTTTTAAGTCCAAATTGAAAATTAGTAATAATTTATTAAAATTAGTAAAGATGCGGTATTTTCAGATAAAGGATCGAGAAGTAGGGGGAAGAAATATACCCAATTGAAATTGTTCTTAACTTGGTTTTGTTTAATTGATATTAGGTGTTTCGTTTTTGGTTCAGTTATTAGAAAAAAAAATAGTTTTGCTTGAAACCCAAACACCAAAATTAAAGGCATCATGTTGAATTAACATTAATATCTGTTAAAATAGGTTTTTGATTAAATTATTTTAAATAATTTTATATTATATAATACACACACTGAGTTATATTTCGTAAGACACAAAATAATTTTTGTTTTTAATGGATTCTCTAGTTTTCCCAATAGGCCCCCCAGTCCAAATCCAACCATTGTACTTATATTCTAAGAAAGGGTGAATGTGTAAATCCTTGTTCAGAGTATTTCAAAAAATTTTATGTTGCCAAAGAAGTTTTTTTTAGTTTCAATATCACTCCAAAAGTTTAAAAATGTAACAATTTTGCTCTTAAACGTTTACAAAGTTAATTTTAACTGTTAATTATTTATTTTAACTAAAATAATATGCATGACACTCTTATTTAGTATTCAATACAATACTTAAAACAAGAGATGATGATGTGATGTGATGACTAATGAGTGTCAGGAAGTAAGAGTGTCATGTGTATTATTTTAGTCCAACTAAAAAGTTAACGGTTAGGAGCAAGATTGTTATGTTTTTTTAACTTCATGACCGATATTAGAATTAAAAAAACTTTTAAAATAACATTAAGACTTCTTAAATACTTCAAGGAGCGGATTTACACATTAACTCAAAAATCCAGTGTGCTAGTTGTATCTTTTGGAAGCATAATCATAATTTTACCCAAAAAGAAAAAAAATTCAGGAAAGAAAATGAAAAATGTCAGTTTTCATCAAAAAGTTTAAGATCATATTTTCATATTTAATGACCTTCACAAAAACGATAATGCCAAAATAAGGGTAGCTAAGTAGAATTTTCATGTATACTATTGAATTTTTGACATTACTATTCTAAAACGTGACTTATGTTATTCATAGCCTTTAACCAATATTTGTAATAGTTTATCAATTAGATAAATAATCTTAAATCAAATATTTATCCAAATCATATACAAGCCACGATTAAAATATATTTTATTTAAAAAATAACGGTAAGATAATATCTAATTATAATCTATATTAAATAATAATAAAATATATAATCTTAAATAATAAAATATTTAACAATCTCAGGTTGGTTCACATTGAAACTTGAGTTTGATTCATTTCATTCGTACCCTTGTACTTTATTATTATGTGCTTAATGTTGTGTGTGAATTAAGCTGAGCTTCTTATATGCTGATTGGCACAATCTCATTCATTCGAATAAATGGAACAGCAATAATAAATCACTCCACACTCACTCGTAACATACTCTTACTGCTTTAGTTTGGGAAGATTGGGTAAAGTTGCAATTGAAAATTTGATTGGTAAAAAACACTTAATAAATTTTTATCCATGGAGAATACCGATACAAGCTTTCATTTAAGACATTCTCATCCAAAAAAAAAATTTAATAGGAGATTTTTACCTAATTTGCAACAAACTTTGGCAAGGGTTAAAATTAAAACAGCTGTAACAGCATAACTAAAAATCCTAAAGATATATAGTGTGTTTGGATCAGCTTATTTCTTGTTTTAAGGGCTTACAACAAGGCAAAAGCTCAATTCAATTAGAGAGGTGAATTATTGGGTGTTTGGGTGAACTTTTAAATTAAGAGTTTATAAGAAGAAAAACCACTTTTCATTTAAACTGAAATAGGTAGCTTTTAGCTTAAATTAAGAGTTTATAAGAAATTCTCAAACTAATGTAGACTTTAGGGATACATAAAATAAGAATACAGTTAATGTAGATAATAATCAATATTAAGAGCTATCGTCAACAAATGATCTTCATACATCTTCAACTCAAATAAATCATATTCGTGACATCATTAGAGACCTAATTGTACGGGACATTTGATCTGATTAGTTATATTATATTTGACTGTATCAAAAATTTTAACTTTGTATCATTTCTAATTTATTTTCATTTTCATTGCAATTTAATTATCTATTTTACCATTGTCAAATGTGATTAAATATATTTTTCTCACTTTTTATATATTTTACAATTTTTTATTTTAAATATCAGAAAAGTCATTTATGCAAAAGTTAAACCAAACACATTTAACTATTATAAAAGCATTTATCTAATCACTAATCCAAACATAAATAACTTATACAATTTAACTTTACCCAATCTAACTTATCCATAAGTCAATTTTTTCACAACTCATTCAAACACACCCATAGTCTCTTACTGAGTCTATTTAATATAAGGGATTTAGAGAAAATGAAAAAATAATAAGAACTTTTATATTATATTTTATTTTTATTAAAATTTTATAAACTCAGTTCTCTAATTTATTTTTTAAAAAAATCAAACTCATACAAATTTTTTTCTCACTTCCAATCCATTTCAAATCCCTACATGCCTAACAGGGCTAAGTACTAAGAAGAAGGACATGGTAGAACGGTAGGTACTGGGTACTAGGCACCTAGAATTTTCCTTTCAAGCCCCACCTCCCCTACTCACGGTGCAGCCAATTATTAAATAATATCACAATCATCTCATATATATATATATATATATATATATATATATATATATATATATTGAAAAAATAATGAATAAGTAGCTCATTAAAAACTTGTTTATTAGATTGAATCTAAAAATATTTAAGATGTTTTACATATAAAAAAAATATTATTCGAATATAAAAAAATATCACATAAAAATGATATATTAAATATAAAAAAGATTGTTTGAATATAAAAAAAGATATTTTATATATAAAAAATATTATTTATATGTAAAGATCTTATTTAAAAAATAAATTTTAATGAGATATTTATAAATAATTTTTTCTGAATATGTGACCTACTTATTAGGATATTTTATTGTCGAGCACGTGCTAAGACTTTTACAAGGACTTTCCAAGCTGAATTTTTTCTGAATATGTGACCTACTTATTAGGATATTTTATTGTCAATGGTTTTAAAAAAGTTTAGGATAATGGGGGTATTTGTTTTAGCTTATATTTATATATAAATTCTATTCATATAAATTGAGATAAAATTACTCTATATATTTACCTCATAAATCATAAAAACTACCTTATATACTATAAATCATGATTAAAAAATATTTTTAAAAGTTATAATTATTAATCCAAACAATCTTATTATATTTTCGTATTTAAAGAGCTTCACAAAAGCGATAATACCAAGATAAGGTTAGGTAAGTAGAATTTTGGTGGATACCATTCAACTTTTGACTTGTGTGACCAACTGATGACGTACACTTTTATAAAAGGCTAAGAGCCTTCCAAACTAAATTTATTTGAAGGCATGTAGCAGAAGCAGTTCCCTCAAATTCCTTCTCAATGGCACTGCCACTAGCAGATCAAAGGTGCAGTACTATACCCCTTATCCAATTCTTCATTTGTTTTCCATCACAAAATTATATATTCTCTGACGCCTTCAAAATGGAGTCCAGATTAGTGAATATACATATAGAAGTAAGAGAACAAACACAAGATATTTATCTGTATATACTTAAAAGTCCTGTCATTCTAAGGATGAGATCTAAGAAAATTAAACCACCAACAGTTATAATTGAACCCTTATGCAAGATATTCACTTTCAGCATTTGTCTCGATCGGCTACTAATTTATGATTTACAAGATAAAATTCATCTTAATTTTTATGTGATATAGTGCAAAATCACTTAAAATAAGCTGATCTAAATAAGTACGGTCTCTGTGTTTGAGATTTGGTTTGTATTGATGGAAGCAGGTATGCAGTAGTGAGTGGAGGAAACAAGGGTATTGGGTTAGAGACGGTGAAGCAGTTGGCTTCGGCTGGGGTGAAAGTGATGCTCACTGCAAGAGATGAGAAGAAGGGTCTAGAAGCTTTGGAGGCACTCAGAGAGTGTGGTGTTTCTTCAGATCTTGTGTTTTTCCATCAGCTTGATGTTGCTGATGCTGCAAGTGTGGCTTCTCTTGCTCATTTCATCAAATCCCACTTTGGCAAGCTTGATATTCTGGTAACTTTAGTTTTCTTCCTTTGTGTTTGTCCGTATGTTTTTTGGCTTCTAACTTGACTCTTTCTAATGCTCTCTATGCCTCAAGTTTTTAATTTCTTTTTTTAAATTTTCATCATTCTATATAAAAAAAAACGAGTGCCATTTTGTATCTTATAGAGTTGAAATGATGTAATTTCGAATTTCTATATTTTTTTAAAAAATAAATTTAAACTACACAATTTTAGAATATTTTTATAATTTAAAAAAAATTCAAAATTGCATCCGACCTTCATCTCACTTGAATAGTTGAATTCTAAATTGCAATATTCATGGAATCATGGCTATATAAAAACAAAGAAAATATTCCTTCAATTCAATCCTAAATATAGGAGCTTGTTAGGATGTTAGTCTTGGTCCTAAATGTAAGACTTTAATGCATGTTTCTTTAATACTTATCATTTTTTTTAAACTAATAATTTACTTATTTTATAAATCGATGATATATAATCTAATGTTGTAAAAAGAGTGTCAGAAAATGAGCTTGATCCCCCTTAGTGAATTAGGCTCAAACCCATTATAGTAATCAGATTAAGGTACCAAGTATATTAATTGATGAGATGAGAAAGTTATAAGATAATCTAAGAAGTTGAAAAAAGCTATAAGATAATTTTAGATAAAAAGTAGGACAAAATCTCACCTCCTCTTTAAAACGGCCCATGAAAATCTCCTAAACCAATTTGATCTATGAAATATTCGATGCTTTATTGAGGAGTCAATATGTTTTATAAGAGTAGATTTAAGAGAGATAGACTCTAATTCAAAATTTAAATACGAAATTCAAATATGAAAAATCCACTTATTTATCCACTTCCTCAGAAAATAACAATTAAAACAAATAATTAATAATTAAAATAACTAATTCATTCGAGCAAATTTCCCTTCTTCTTCTTTTTTTCAAATAGATAAGACAATATCTATCATGTCACCCCTCTTGGAAAGCTAACTTGTCCTTAAGTTCGAATTGAGGAAATTGTTTGGCAACGAGTTCATATTTAGCTTCCTCCATTGGACGGTTGGCCCACTCAATGAGTAATTCTAGCTTGTTATCAGTCATCTAGCGATGTCGCAGTACTTTAGAAGGCTCAAGGATCAGTTTCATGTTTGTTGATGTGGGTAAAGAAGGTGATGGATTGGTGTGTCATTGGTCGGGCGTTAGACGCAATAAAGATACATGGAAGACAGGATGGATTTTAGTGTTTGAAGGGAGCTCTAACTCATATGCCACACTGCCTACCTGTTTAAGGATGTTGAAAGGCCCAAAAAACCTTAGAGAAAGTTTTTCAAACTCCTCTATGCTAGGGATTTCTGACAATAATAAGGTTGTATCCTCAACCAAATAGCATCTCCTGGGGGAAAATTCAAGGTCCTTGCGGTTCGAATCTGCATACAACTTCATTCGATCCTGAGCTTTTAGAAGGTTGTCTCTTAATACCTTTAACATATCATCTCAGGTTTCAAGTTGATCTTTGAGTTCTACTATCATATTTTCTCCCTTGACATAGGGGACAAGTGGAGGTGGGTCTCATCTATAAACTATTTCGAAAGGTGTGGTATTGGTGGACACATGATACTCGATGTTAAAGGAATACTTTGCCTAACATAAAAATTTACTCCATTGCCTTAGTTGTTCATATGCAAAGCATCGCATGTATTTCTCTAAACAACGATTTACCACACCTTTATTTGTCCATCAGATTGTGCGTGATAAGCGGTGCTCATATTTAAGTGTGTTTGGCTTTGATAAAACAATTCATGCCACAAATTGCAAAAGAAGAGGGAGTCCCTATCAGAAACAATGGATCTAGGCATCCTATGCAACCTGACTATGTTTTGATAGAATATTGCAACAATTGTTTTAGTAGTATACAAGTGAGATAGTGCATTGAAATGGAAATACTTACTAAATCTATCCACTACCACTAGAACCACATCAAATTCCTTAGATTCTAGCTGCCTTATGATGAAATCAAGTGAGATGTCTTCCCAGATTTGTTCAGGAATAGGAAGAGGCTGTAGAAGTCCTGCCGGAGCTAAGGTTTGATGCTTGTTTTGTTGACAAGTCCAACAGTGTTGTATGAAGTGTTTCACATCATTCTTCATTCCCTTCCAGTATAGTTGATCACTTAGTCTCTTTATAGTTTTAAGATAACCACCGTGGCTCCCAGTTAGAGTAGCATGTGCTTCCACTATTAGTTTTTCTCATAACTCATCTAAAAGCTAGTCAATATTGGGAATCAGATACTTATTTGGTATAGTAATTTACTTGAGCCGACGGTAATGAACACATAGTTACCACATACCATCCTTCTTACTTACTAGAAACATCGGGCTAGTAAAAGGCCTTGAGCTAGGATGAATAAAACCATGATCTAATAGTGTAACAACCTGAGACTCAATTTCATCCTTTTGATAATGGGGATAGCGGTAAGGCCTTAAGTTTGGAGGACTAGCATAGGGAAGCAAGTTAATCATATGGTAATGAGCACATGGAGGAGGCAAGGAAGTTGGTTTGTGAAAAACCTTAGTAAATTCTTGAAGAACAGGTGACACATAAAGGGCAGCCTTCTGTATTGTAATTGTTTTGTGAAAGAGGCTTTGTCAACCAACTTTCGACATCATGCCCTGGAGTTTATATCTTTTTCCATCAACCCAAAAGATCATGAATATTTGATTCCAATTTTCTTATACTATGTTCAACGAAGCTAGCCATTTAATGCCTAACACTAAATCCGGTTCCACCTAAAGCAAAAGGGAAGAAGTCTTGTTTGATGGTGAAGTCTAAAACTTTTACCTCAAGTTCAAGGCATACTTAGGGGAATTTAACCTTTCATCCATTATTAATCTGAACCTAAAAACAGGCAAGGTCTGATTAATCAGTTGCAATTCATCCACAAGCTTCTCCGATATAAAATTATAGGTGGAACCACTATCTACCACAATCAAAATCTCCTTGTTATGTAAGGTTCCCTTAAGATGCATGGTAGAAGCTGAAGACTTACCCAGTATCGTTTAAAGAGAGATTTCAGCATCATCTTCTCCAACTTCTTCTAGTAATGGCTTGGCCACAATCTCACATTCTTCAACGATCTTCATTAAAGACAAGGAGCTGGTGCTTCAGTGCCCAAGACGGAAAAGGTTGCCACATCAAAAGCATAGCCCTTTCTCTTTACCCTATTGATACTCAGGTGAGGAAGAAGGTAGGTATGGTTTGGTACCTAAAGTTGATGCTATTAAGCCCCTAGAACTATTTAGAAAAGATGTCATGCTTCTATTTTCTTGGGTGGATGATACAGGTCTGGTTGAGAACCTAGTTTGGTTAGATTTTAGTTTAAGTAAAGCCTTTAATTTAGCCTCATATTCTTAGGCCAAACTTATAGCTCGATACACTATCCTGGGTTTATATATGCGCACATCGGCCCTTTAATCTTCTCATAAACCATTGAGGAAGATGCCAATTAAGCAGTGCTCTAGCCAATTTTTTACATAAGAAGATCTCTTCATAAATTCTGATCGACACTCAGAGGCAGACCCTATTTGATAGATGCTGTAGAGGTATTCATCCGAGTTTTGATATTCTAGAGGTCCATAGTATTCTTGCAATGTCTTCACCAATTCACTCTAATAGAGGACAGTCCGTTTGTTATTTACCTAAGAAAAGAGGTCTAGAGCATCACTATCGAGATATATATAAGCAACCTCAACCTTCAGATCTTTTGGAGTTTCATAGTACCAGAAATATTTTTTAGCTTTGAGTATCTATCCCCTCAGATCCCCACCTCTAAATTTTGGAAACTCTAATTTGGTGAATGGTATGTGGTTCCTCAAAGAACTCGGCTCGTCGTCCCCATCGACATCCTAGTGGGATCGAAATTTATGCTTCTTCGATTAGACTAAGCGTGCTTCTAAGGCTGCCAACTTTTGTCTGAGGGTGTTGAGTGTGGCAAGTCGTGCAGCTATGGCTACTAAGGGGTCTGTGTTGTTGGCGAATGGATTTTCTTCAATATTTTGAGTTACGTGAAAAGAGCGTGTCATCACCATATTGAATCGATGTTTCTTTGATGGTAATAACAAGGTATTAAGTAGATTAATTGTTAAGATGGAAAAGTTATAAGATAATCTGAAATAATAAGTTGAGAAAGCTATAAGATAATATGAGATAAAGAGTAGGCAAGAATCTCACCTCCTCTCTGAAATATTTGGTGCTTTATTGAGGAGGCAATATGCCAATTTATAAGAATAGATTATAGAGAGATATGTTAGTGTCGACGGTTTCACCTAAGAGAGGGAGTGAATTGGGTGATATTAAAAATATAAAAATCACAATTAAAAACTTAATTAAAAGATAAGGTTTGGAGAGAATTCATTGAAGTGTGCACCGAAGATTATATTGGTTCAGTTTTAACCTCTAGACCTACATCCAATCTTTAGAACACCAATGAGATTTTCACTATACTTTCAGGATTCGATGGGTTCTTAGCACTATAATACAAGTAAGTTCCTTAACAGGATAGTCACTCCCCTTTACACTTTATAAGCAGACACCCTCACTCAAGGTCCCACTACCTTAAGATTCTCTTGGCAAGAGTAATGAATTAGGTTGTAAAATATATCTCAAGGATTTAATAGTTAAATACTGAAGAACAATAGGAATATCAGAGAATATCATAAAGAAAATAGAACACTTAATGCACAAAATTGATGTTGTCGTTCGTTGTTCTTTCTGTCTTGAATGCTTTCGTATTTATAGGTATAATATCTTTAATGACTGTTAAGAACATTTAAATCTATTTGTTAGAGAGTAATTGTAGCTGTTGATAAAAGAGAGTGTTTCCGTTGGTTATCTTTGCTACGCATTTAATGCTTCTGATAGGATTTTTCCTTTCTTGACTTTGAAATTAATCCAAAGATTAATCACCTGAAACTTATACATAAATGTGATTAGTAATATTTAGAAGTAGTATAAGAGTTTAGCAGGATGATCACGATGAATAGAAAAAGTATTAAGATTGTCGAGACACTAATTTTAAAAGATTAATGAATACACACTCGAGTGTGACATGGGATTACTTGAGTTCTTACTTAGTCACTTGAGTGTATAAGTGATCTTATGATAATAATCACTGGTAGTAAAGATTTTTGAGAATAAATATCACTCGAGTGCCTATTCAATCACTCAAGTAATCTTCTATTGTTTAAAAGAATAATTTATACACTACGGAGTGACTCAAGTGCATTTTTGGATTACTTACAAGTGATCATGGATTACTTGAATGATTCTCTCAATCACGTGAGCGATCTTATTAGAAGATCACATCAATTTAGCTTCACTCGTGAATGACATCACTCGAGTAATTTGGTCTCTGTGAAGTATATCACTTGAGTGCTCCATTCAGCCACTCAAGTGATTTGATCTATCATATTAGCAGCTTTCATATTTCTTATGAGTGACTTGCAATCACTTGCAAGTGATGTATATCATTTGAGTGCTTACCCCATCACTCGAGTAATTTGGACACAACTTTTCACAAGTTTTGATCACCATTGAGTGGCTTATTGAAATTCTGGAAGTGAAGCTTTATCACTTGAGTGTATTCACCATCACTCGAGTGATCCGCTTTGATAATCTTAATTCCTACCCGGCTATTACTCAAGTCAACTTTGTGTTATCCTTTTTGTTTTTCAAAATAAACTTAGATATCAAGGTTTGTTATCTTCAAAACATTATGAGAGCTAACAAGATAGAGTCAACTACGAAATTCAAATGACTAACAACCTAAGATTCTAGAAAATGACTCCTACTGGTAGAATAATCCACTTAATTTCTCAACTTCGTAAGAAAATTATAATTAAAACAAATAATTAATAATTAACAATTAAAATAACTAATTTATTTGAGCATATTTCCCTTTTCTTAAATAGATAAGACGATATCTATCATAATCTTAGGAATTTTCAAATGTATGTAAACACTTAAACAAGCACTAAAACTCTTACAAACATATCACGAATTGCTTCCAAAATAGGCAAATAGCATATCATCATGAAGATCTCAAATTTAAGAAATTTTAGAAATAAACCACATCTCAATTAGAGCATCACGTGTTGGCACATGCCCATATAAGATTAAATCCAAAAAATTCCACAAAATAGGACAAATCCTACTCTCAGTGGAGCCACGTGTTGGTACTTGCAACCTTAGGACCTTCAGGTGGCAACATGCGATGCTCGATTGGCCTCCATGTGCTAGCAGTAGTTTGACCAATATGTCTCTTGAATATGTATCAGTTGTAAAACCTCCCACAAACCCACATTTTGTGAAAAAATGTTTCCTCCAAGACACATAGTAAAACCGTTCCCACTAAAGTGTTTGAATCAAGTGAGGAATATTTCTAATAAATATAATTCAAATACTTTAGTGGAACGATTTTACGTTGTGTCGTGGAGGGAATTGTGGGAGAGTATTACAATTGATTCATATTCAAGAGACATGTCAGTTGTTTAATTATGTGAGTACACTCTTAACCTCTAAACATAAAATCTCTCTCAAGCTCTTGAGTTCTTCTCTCTTCCCTTGGTGTGTTCACTCTTTGTTATAGCCAGAGTCTACCAAAGTGACTTGATTCATGTGGGTATCATGAGAGTATGAAGCTTTAGTCTAGGTACGCCCGAAAATCTATAAAGGGTATTTAAGGGAGATTATGTCACATTTGTTATAATTAAGTAATTTATTTTTATTTTCTTAATATACCTAAATTAGTTAAAATAGTTTTTATATTAAAAATAAGATGTATGTAAAATAATCAATGAGTGTGTTAGATTGTGAAGAAGATTTCAATTTTAAGTCTTATTAAACAGAAAAGGAAAAGAGAAAAACCATTACATAGAGAGAGATTCTCTCAATTGAATTGGATCTCAACCCAACTTAAAACAAAATTAGTTAGTAATTAATATCTGGTAGATGATTTTCCACCCAAAAAATTTGTATAATGCATATTAGAAAAAGATCAATTCCCTTACAAAATGAATTACGACAACTCCAACTCTATACTTTCCAAAATGTCATTGCCAAAAGAAAAAAAAATCGCCATAAAATTACAACTTTAAATTTCCACTACTACAGAAATTATGATATATGATGTTTATTAACTGCCATACATAACAGTTCTAAACAATCATAAATGTGGGCGCTATAAAAAGCTTGGCAAAGATACATTATGGTTCCGTAATGTTATTTATTTCGGACCTATTACAATGGATATAATATAACACAAGTTATGTATTAAGGTTTGGTGATGCCATAATCTTCTCATTGCCGTAATAATAATTAATGGGCACATGTAAAAAATTGTCATAATATTTTCTAGTACTTGCATGATACATAACAGTCTTATTTTACAACATTTATTTATTTATTAACATATATGAAGGTTTGTATATAAGAATCGTGACTTTTAATAAAATTTAATAACGGTATCAGGTAGACAACTGTTAAATATTAAGTATATAAATAATGGTTTTTAAATAAGAATCATGAACATTTATAATATATGACGAATTTTATATAATAACCGTAATGTATAGATTTAAGATTCTTCAAGAGTTTCTGAGTTAATTGACCTCCTCTATATATGTAATAGAATATTAGTACCTTCTACATCGAGTTTCTATACAATAATTTGGGTTGGATCAAGACATTTTGGGCTTTGAAACTATTGACGTATATAAGTGATAATGTAAATGTTGACCTATATATAATCTCTTAACAAAAATTAACCCTGGAAAGCAAAGGACTATGGGGAAAAAACATATACCCCTATAAAAAAGGATGGAAAAGGGGGACATGCAAACACTTGAGTTCAAGGGTTTGCATAATCCCTGTGCCCTTTTTGATAGGAATATTTGGTTTTCCCAATTTTTCTTTGCTTTTCAGGCTTAATTGCCTAAGAAACATAAGGTATAAGTGGATACTTACATTATTATATATATAGGTCATGAGTGTGATTGATTCTAGCCACAAAGCCCAAAAAAATCTTCATCTATCCAAATTGCATTGCTACTAAATGTAGGAAGTATTACTCTATTATATATATAGAAACGAGACCAAGTAGCTCAGAAACTTTCACACCAAAGAGTCTAGAATAGATAACAATATTGAATTTCATAGCGTCTAATTTGGTGCCACCTGCTCAATAGAAACACAGGAGATGAACTTTCAATCAAAGCAATAATGGGATGTAAAAAAAAAATTCACAACAATAAATTCATTATGTCACTTAAACTAGTTTATTCATAGAGTTTATTCGTATATAACTCTTGGTATATCTGAACTAGTTTATTCATAGAGCTTAATCATGTATGACTCTCATCGGTACACATGGACTAATTTATTCATCACAACTATTGAACTTTTTGAAGTAACTTTTGAAGATATGGATACTTACCAAAAATGAGATGCATTTTCCTTATGGATCATATCTCCAGAAGTTACTTCAAAAAGGAACAATACAGGAACAATACAGTAGGAACCTTTAGCCAAAGCAATGGGTTGATAACTTCCTATAACAGGAAATGAATCTCCAATTTGGGCAATAATAGGTTTTCCAAAAAAATATATATATATATATAACTTCACAAAAGCAAGTTAATATAACCTTGAATGCTTTATTTTATTGTGACTTCTCAAAGGAACCTCAATCAAATAAGGAGAACAAAGCACCAAAGGAATGCGACCTAACTACGGCTTACAAATGATGAAAACACAAGTTAAGGCAACTGAAAGCAACTTGATCGCAATTGTTGAGATAAGTATGAAGGTTTTGACTAGTGCAGCTATCGTTGAGAAGTAAGACTAAGTCTTTTTAAGGTGGTCTGGACGGATGGAAAAGCAGTAGAAATACTAGTGTTATGATGTTGGAGGGTTTCATTTGAATAGATTAAGTGTTAATGCTCAAATAGAAGAGAAATGGTATGGTTTTTTGTGTTGTCGTGACAAAGACTTTACATAACGGTTGTATTGATAAAATTATTATTTATTTGTTTATATTTATTACGGTTCTTTGTTAATAAGGATGAGTTATGTTATTATTTTAACATATACATATATAACAGTTATTACTTAATAACAGTGAGGTTTGTTATTATTATTTGTTAAAATTTTTTGGGCAGCTAGTGACTAAATAATTACATTTTTATATTTTATAAAAATAAAACAAAAAAATATCACCCTTTGATGACCATTTGCTTGATAGATGATTTAAGGTCTATTGCGAAGCTAGGAACTTTTATTTCATTCAATTTGAATAAATCAAAAATTTCGTAAATTCACAGCAAACCCACATCATCATGCTACTCGTCATTAGAGGAGTGTCCTAAATCATCTGGGAGTATGTTAGGATTATGGTGGCCAATCCCATACTTATCAAAAATGATATTGGCCTTCTATTTATACTCAAAAAATATCTAGCTAGCCTCCTCACTGCATAGTCAATGCGTTCTGCATGCTATATCATTGACGTGCAGGTGGAGGTTATGGAGGAGGAGAAGGGGGAGAAGGAGGTGGTAGTGGTTGTGAATGAGGGGAAGGAGGTAGAGGAGGAGGATGACGCTATGAAATTTCTAGCACGTCTTCAGTGTTTCATCTTGGCGATTGAAAGAACAAAGGAGGACGATAAATATAAGGAAATTGAGAGTTTATATAGATTGGAAGTGACAGGTTCGGACTATCATTGCACACATTGGAAGTTGAAGAGAAGTAGTCACGTGCAATGGTGGGTAATAAAAGGGTACTTGGTTCTCGTTTTGATCATCAAAGAATGATAAAGCATAGAGTATTCTCATCATGGGTGTAGGGAAAGGGAAAATGTTTGGACTGTTTAGTTGACAGTTATTTAAAAGAAACCATTGTGATGTTTTCTGATATGAAGTTGAAAAACAAATAATTTGTTTGTTTATCTAATTTTTCATGATGGTTTTATCATATGCACCATCATTCTTGTGACACAATATATGACAATTACAAATTGCAAATGTTATGTATTTGTATGGTATTCTAATAAGTGACGGTTGTTACTTAATAACTGTAACGTATATACCTCTTTTTTTTAAAAAATTTTGGTAGTTGATTATGCAACCACCTTTTTACAAAAAAAAGAGAGAGAGAGAAATTAAATAAATAAACTAAAAATAAAAAGTTACAGAGATGTTTAAGAATTTGATGCATCATCAGATTCTTCATTCTCTAGTAATTGGTCCACCTTCTTGTTCAAATAGCGAATGAGAAAGGTTAGTTCCTTCAATGAATGGTTTATATGTCCTTGCTTTCTCAATTAAACTTGGAGCATATGATGGAGCTTGTAGGTTCATGGACAAGACCTTAAATGCTCGTTGGTGGTGGGAATTCATCTTTCAGTTTTTTTTTTCAGATGATGAATTAAAAGTTCTCTTGCATTTGTCCATGATGTTTTATTGAATCAGAAGTTGGCTTTGAAAAGTTTAAATGGAAGTATAGAGAAGTGGATTTTAGTTTTTGGATGTTTATGTAGAGAGGGTTTTGTGGATTATCGAGCCGTTGCGTCTTTTTGTATTAAAAATGGCGATAGTTGGTTCTTAATAACCATTATATGTTTGAAAATTTTTTAAAATTTATTGGTGGCTACCGTTAATTACATAATCAAACAAGATATTAGATTATAACCGTTAAGTATGCTGGCAAAAATATTTTACGGATCTTAATTAAAAACCGTAAACTCTTAATTTTTAGCTTCATCTCCCTCCTTCGATGATGAGAATGAGGAACAAGAGGATGAACAAGACGACGATAAGGATAGAATCATTATCATTCTGTTCATCCTCCTCTTCCTCATCTACTATCCTGTTGATCCTCTTTTTCCTCGTTTGTTATCCTCATCGTCCTATTCATCCTCCTCTTCCTCGTCCTCATCCTCATCCTCATCCTCATCCTCATATTCATCTTCATTCTCATCATCTGAGGAGGGAGATGAAGGTTGGGTAAACTATTATCATCAGCATGTGGAAGGGGAAAGGTTTCGAACCATCACAGCTTTTGTTGTTTCATGATGGTTTTTGCTTAACAACATTCATTCTTGTGAGAAAAAGTATGAAGATTACTAATTACCACCATTATTTATTTGCTTAGACTTCTACTAAGTGACATGTTTTACTTAATAACCGTTATGTATCTCAAGTATTGAGGATCTTAACCACATTGGCTCCTACGCTGTAGCCGGCGCCTTTGTCCCCTCCACTAATCTATATATTGTGTTGAATAACGAGATGTCATAAGAGAACAACACACTAGAGAAGGGTCTTGTTCTCATGAAGGAGGTTTAAAGCATATTAAAAGAGAAGGGAGGAAACTTACTGTGAGGAGGAACAAGAAAGAACAAATTATGAAGTCTAACAAATTGTGAACTTGTCAATTTTCAAAATTTAACCTTTCTTGTTCTATCTACAGTAAGTTTCCTTTCCTCTCTCTTAATTTGTTTTTTGGACCTCTTTCATGACAAAAAGATCCTTCCTCAGTGCTCTTTTCTCTTGTGTCATCTCGTCATTTGGTGCAATAGATAGATTGGCAGTGGGGGCAATGTGGTTAAGATCCTTAGTACTTGAGCCATTTGTTGCCTCTAACAAGCCTTGAGGAGGAGGAAGAAGAGGTGGTGGAGGAGTGAGTGGCAACAATGGAGGAGTTCTCTGGGATCTTAACATAATGAAGGAGAGAAGGAGGTGGTTGATAAATAAAATAGTAAGAATTATAAGGAATAGTTAAGTTTAAATAGAGATATAACGGATTGCGAAGGGTTATGAATTTATGACTTATGAAAGTCTAATGGGATTACGAAGGTTTATGATGAGTTATGACATTGAATATCCAAATGTTATGGAAGGTTATGATAAGTTATGACATTGAAGGTCTGAATGTTATGAAGGGTTATGAAAGAGTTAGATGACGATTGTTTCTGAAGATCGTTATGTTTTTTTTGGTTGATATAAGTGTTTGGTAGATGAATCATTTGTAAATGTTATATGATGTTTCTTTCTTAAGAACTATCATTTCTGTCACTAAATAAATTAAAGTTATTTGCTATAACTGTTATTCTTTTGTCTTTGCAAATTTCGCCTCATAATACATGATAGTGTGCACAATTAATTGTTACGTTTAAGCGTTATATATCGTTGCGCGACCTTCGTCTCGATATACATGTCGTTTATTAGCTGTAATTTTTAAATATTAGGCTTTATAAATGCCCAAATCTATATTAGTGCTATTTCTCTGCTCACTTTAATTTTTTATTTTGGAAGAAAAATGGTGTGAACGCTTTTTTGATGCTAGGTATCAAGTACAATCAAAATGTCACTTTGTTTTCTATCAACTTCAATACTAATTAAGCATGATTCACTCGCCATTAAAGCTGTGGCTTATTTTATTTTCCTTGTGAAGAATTAATCATCTTATTTCTTTTGAGGATTCTTATTACTTGATATGAATATATAGTTGCATGTCATCAAGAGATCATATTGGTGGCAATATGCAGGTGAACAATGCAGGGATTCCTGGAGTCATATATGGTGACACTTCTTTGATAGCTTTGGCAATTAATAATGGAGAGGTAATAAGACTTGAATTAATTGCCCCTTGGATAGTCTTCCCAACTCTAAATATAGGAGTTACATAACTAATTAATTTATGCATATCAAATAAATGTATATTGGTTTTTCTAAAATATCCATTTGATTATTATGGAAAGCGCTTTTTATATACACAATCAATAAGAATAGGTTGGAAAAAAATTATAAATTTAGAAGACATAATGAATTAATATTTTATATTTAAGACTAAAACAAACATTTTAGCTAGCTCCTACGTATAGAATGGGAGAGAATACTTTTTACCATAACTATTAAAACCAAACCAAAATGATCGTTTGAGTAGGAAACTGATGAATCGGTCACCAAACCGGTTTGGTCTAGCTAGTTTGACTATTCGATGTTTATTCAGAATTTTATGACTTCAAAAATTTATATATAATTCTACATATTTTCAAAAATTATAAATTAAGACTTTAGGAAAGCTTGAAATATTTGCTTTTTAATGTGCAAAAAATACTCAAAAATATTATAATTTGATCCTAAAAATTTCTCAAATTCCAAATTTTTTTGAAAAGCTTAGATATATAAGTCTTAAATATTCAAATTCCACCTCTTGATAATTCAATCTCATCAATAATTAAATCTTACTTGACTCTAAACTTCAATATTAAAATTTAGGATGTTACAATTGAGAACTTGAGTTTTCCAATTAGTAACTAGCCAATTTTGGCGTTGTTCAAGTTTACTTTTTCACCAGTGTGGCCTTGGGTTAGTTCTGGTTTAACTTTAATCTAACCTATTGACCTTTGATTCACTATCTTGACTACTCCAGTGGCTAGTATGAGATTAATAACCTTTTTACACCATTCTTTTTTGAGCAACTATTTATTTGATCCTTGTCAATAAAAAGCATATCATTAATTACTCCTTAATTGTTTATAGTCATCATCTGGTCTTTATTAATCTAGACTCTGCTTAGTCATTATTTGAGCTATAAGGAATATATGAAATTTCAAAACGAAGAGCTAATTAACTTTTCTTAATGTTTGCACGTTAAAAATTTCTCTAATAATTAAAAAAAATTGTAAATATTTTTATTCACTAACATTACACTACCAACTTTAAAAAATATAAGAAAAAAATTTTAAATTATTATCTATTCTATGCACTACACTTGAAAAAAATAGGGAGAAGGACCAAGGAAACAAAATATTTATTAATAAAGATCTTAAATGTTATAATTATTTTTAGGGACCAAAAATTAATAAATAAATTTTTAATTTGAAAATTAACCTTCCCTAATCCCATATTAATTGTTTGATGGTTAGTTATCAAATTTGAAGATATCTCCATTTACATTTTAATTTAAAAAAATATATGTAACTCAATATTTTTATAACATTCTCTCTCTAACCATCCAAATTTTGATTAAAAAAAGTTACCTAAATTAAAATAGCTGCTAAAATATATAAATAATTAGAAATATATCTCTCTTAAGGTTTTAGTTGTTTTTAAAAACTTAAAAAAAATCATAAAAATCTTATAATATATTTCTATTAAAAACATATGATTTTTCATGGGGGAAAAAAAGCTTAAACAAACCTGATATAAAGAAGGTTATAAAAATAAAAAAAATACTAAAATTTAAAATTCTTAAGAAATAAATTTCTAAATAAACTGTCAATGTCATTGGGAATATCAATTCTTAAATAAAAATAAATCCATTTTAACAACACACTTATAAGAAGCATAAATTGATAACTATTCCTCAAATAGGTAAGAGGGGTTAGAGAAAATGTAAGGAGCTTAGTTAGGTTAGTTTCATATTTGAAGATTTATATTTTAATTTTTAGTCCTTCAAAATAATTATAATCTTTAATGTTCTTACTAATAAATGTTTCTTTTTTTTGGTCCTTTTGCCTTATTTTCCAAAAAAAAAATAGAAATCTATAAAGGAGATGTCGGGCTATTTTATGAGAAATAAATTATTAATTTGCAGGATCTATCTGAGGATGAGAGGAAAAGAGTAATGAGTCAACCATACGAATTAGGAGAGGAATGCTTGGAAATAAATTATTTTGGTGCAAAAAGAACAATTGAAGCTCTTATGCCCCTTCTCCAGTTATCGGATTCACCAACCATTGTCAATGTGGCATCGTTCTTGGGCAAGCTAAAGGTATTCACAAATATTCCACTGAGTGTGTGTATATATAATTAATCTTTTTTGCTCTTATAGTTTTGATTCCATTTTAATTCAATGTTTAAACTTGGAGTCAATATAATTTAGTCCCTATGGTTAAATCATTTAAAATTGGGATTTTTTTTAGGGGGGGTGGGGGGTTAGTCCATTGAAATTTTATTAGTGAGAATAACTAAATCATATATGATACCATTACTTTGTGTGTTTAAAATTTGCAAAGTACTAGTACTTTCTTTATATAAAAACTTATCAAATCCTTTTCATTAATAAAATTTTCAATGGAGACTTTCTCTCATTTTTTACATTAAAAATTAGTCCCTATATTCTAAAAAATAAAATTATATACTTCTTGAAGCTTATGGACTAAAGTTTTACTCTATATGGTTAAAATTTTAGGGATTAAATTGTATTGAATTAAAGTTTAGAGACCAAATTTCAACATAGTCAAAACTATTAGGACTAAATTGACATGTGTCAATGTTTAAGAACAAAGTTACAATCGAGCCTGAACTATAAGGAACTAAAAGATTAATTTTCATATATATATATATATATATATATATATATATATATATATATAAACCTCAAATCTATGTAGTTGAGTTATCTGATATCATCCTCAATATTCTTTAATTTTTCGAGCCAGTTGTTTTTGTTTTAATTTGCATGACATAACTTTTAAAATTCAGAACTTATCAAATGAATGGGCAATAGGAGTGTTAAGTGATGCAGACAAGCTAACTGAAGAGAAAGTGAATGAAGTAGTGAAAGAGTTTCTGAAAGACTTGAAAGAAGGTTCACATGAGAGAAAAGGGTGGCCTAATATAATGGCAGCCTATAAAGTTTCTAAAGCTTGTATGATTGGCTATACAAGAATTCTGGCAAACAAGTATCCAAATATACGCATCAATTGCCTATGCCCCGGCTTTGTGAAGACAGATATTAATGCCAACACAGGCTTCTTCAGTGTTGAACAAGGGGCTTCTCATGTTGTCAGGTTAGCATTGTTGCCCCATGGAAGCCCATCAGGCCTCTTCTACTCTCGTACTCAAGTCTCTCCCTTCTAATTGCAGAGCATGAACATGACTATGTAATAAGAAGATAATTATTGTGAGATCTTTTATGCACGCCAATCACCACATGTATGTGCAAGGAGGCGAGTGGGGCTTCTCCATTTAGCCTCCATTGAAATAAAACAACAGCGTTTGGTTTGTTTTGGAAAAGAAAAAAATTGTTCAGCCCTTTTTCCCCCTCTACTCCAGTGGTTTTTTGGGGGGGGGGATTACAATAAGGTCATAAGTGAAGAATTTAATTATCAAGAAATCTTAATGACAAGTAAGGTGTTGTTATTTCTTATTTTGAAACTTGTCATTATTTGCTCTTCAATTGTCATTGAGACTTAAGGGTAATTAAGTCCCTTTACGGGGACCTCATTGTAATCCCCTTTTTTTAAAACCTCAATTTTCAGATTAAAAAACCAAAGTATATTGGTAACATGTTAACAAAGAATCTGAAAACAAATGTACATGGACTCTTGATAAGTAGAAGAGCAACTAGCTATTATTGATCTACTTGTCTATATTTATAATACAACTTACCTAACTAATGACACATTATGATGGGCCTAACACCCTGGCCCAATGACTTAATAACAACAATCCTCGAATGAACTAATACATAATTACCACAATATTTACAACATATATGCTTAACCCCCTTTCAAGTTAGGGACCATATAAGTTTATAGTGCTTAACTTGCATAAAGTCTTTCATGATCTTTTGTCCCAATAGCCTTTGTAAATATATCATTGTTGATTCTTATTGCTGACATGCCTCAAATCAGTCATGCCCTCTTGTAGTTTCTCTCTCACAAAGTGACAATCTATCTTAATATGTTTGGTTCTTTCATGGGAAACTGGGGTTGTTACTATATATATAGCTGCTTTGTTCTCACAGTGTACTGAAACTTATTTGATACCCTTTATGTTCAAATCACCCCATCTGAGTAACCTAAACAATCTTTGAGACTATTGTCCCCAAATCTTGGTACTTCACCTGTCCCCAAATCTCGGTACTCCGCCTCTACTGACGACTTTGAAATCGTCTATTGTTTCTTTGATTTCTAACATCTGCACTTAGCCTTACATTTCTCTCTATGAGCACTTTGAGAGGCTTAGCCCCACTCAATCCTGCATCATAAATGAGATCAAGTGTATACTTTCTTTGATTGAGAATGATTTCTTCTTCTGATCTAACTCATTCAAGTCCCAAGAAATACCTAAGATGTCCTAGGTCTTTGATTTTAAAACTACAATGCAAGTGTGCTTTGATTTCTTAAATTCTTTGAATGCTACTTCCAATAATTACCAAGTCATATAGGCCAAAATTATAGTAATGTTCCCTTTTTGCTATTTTATAAATAAACAGTAATAATACTTTCTTTGCCTAAAACCCCCTTTTATTATAGCCTTGGTAAGTTTAGCATTGTATTAACAGGATGCTAGCTTAAGCCCATATAGTGATTTGACCAATTTGCATACTTTACTTCCTCCATATTTGTCAAATCCTTGTGAGATTTTCATGTACACTTCCTCATGTAAATCTCCTTGCAAGAATGCATTGTTGACATCTATTTGGAATATATGCGAACTGTCAAACCTTTTAACATTTTGATATTCGCAGAGTAATAAGCGCAAAGTTCCGTAAGGCATATAAAAATAGCAGAAACATATTGATATTATGTACTTGTTTATAATACAAAGGAATCCCAGCAAGCTTTAAAAAATATATACAAATGCACAGAAAGTTTCAAAAGGAAACAAAAGTACAAATACAGATAACCAGATACGGCTTCAGGATGCACTGGGGACTCTATTCCGGGTAACCACTTCTTTGTCTTTCGAGCCACTAGCATCAGCAGTAAAGTTGTGTATTTTGAAAAAGGATGAGATGTGAGCGAGTCTCGGTAGCAACATGCTTTTCGAACATATAAAATGTGAAAAATAAATATACAATGCGTCATGTTATGTAAGATGTGATACCTTATTTCTTATGACCTCGGATGAGTATAAAAGAGTAGTGAAATCATGCGAGAGACCAGGATTCAAACCCGGCTATCCAGCTTTCAAAAATATTTGCAAATTTCCCACCCTCAACTCAGGAGTTGAGCCTAGGGTTGAGAGGGCAGTAAAATTTTCACAAACCATTTCCACTATCTCATTTAGTCTCCTTGGTCCTTTCTTTATATTCATTTATCAGAGTTGAAGAGTGTTTATCTTAATTGCATTTCGTTAGTGATGGGAAATATAAACACACAATATCTATCATTCATTCGTCAAGCTACTTTTACATTGTTGTCATGCTTACATGAACATATACACCATATACAACTCAAAATATTCAAATAACTAAAGCCTTCAGTGCCTTGACTCTAGTCATCCACATTTACCTTTCGCTTGCCCCTCGAGCTTTCTCCTTGTACTGAAAGTGGATTTTTGAAAAAAGAGTGAGATTCAAAAGAATCTCAATAGAAACATATATCAATTATTCAGTTATGACACTACAAGGCATGCTAACAATCATGCATCACATGAAACTCTTAAACTATCGTAACGCTAGATTTATGATACGTAAAATATTTTCATATTTATTTTCCCTTATATGATATTTTTGTGGATGATATTTGAGCTTAATGTAATGAATTTGGGTGTAATTGATAAATAAAAAATGATTTTCTTCAGTACCGTAGCAATATTGTTCATACGGTACTATAGCAATTCACTATTTATACGATACTGTAGGAATTCATTGTTTATACGGTATTGTAGTGCGGTTGGTGAGAAGCAGTTTACTATAGCGTCATTATAGAAGTTGCTGTAGCACCGAATTGAAGCCTATAAATAGATGTTCTTGGCAGCCTAAATAAGGAGGAAAAAGAAGAAGGAAGAGAGAGAGAGAGAGCTTCTATTTTAGAGAGAGAGAGAGAGTTGTTATTTTTAGAATTTATTTCTTGTTTTTTTTTTACTTTTTGCATGCCTTCTATATGGATGGTTTTACCTCCTATATAGAAGGCTAGATAGTCATTTCTTGCATCGTATTACTTTTTGTATGCCTCCTGCATAGATGGTTTTACCTCCTATATGGAAGGCTAAATAATCATTTCATGCATTGTATTACTTTTTGTATGCCTCCTACATGGAAGGTTTTATCTCCTATATGGAAGGCTAGATTTTATATTTTCATACATCTTATAGTTGTATTTTTATGTTTTTATAATTAATTTTTATGCAATGCTTATGATATTTTTATTTTATGTTTGTTTTGTTTTTAATTTCATTATGAGCTAATTTTCCTTTTCCTAGGGTGATGATGTAGCTTACTAATGACAGATTGAATCTAACTTATTAAATATAGTTGTAATTTTTCCTTCATGATTGAGTTTTAATTTTTGTTCTTAATGCTTTCAATTGATTAGCCACCTTTTGAATGATTTCAATATGTATGTTGAGACCGGAAGGAGATGTATGTGTGTGGATCCTATAATTAAAACTGTAATCTGCATATGAAATAGGAATATATTCATATGGGTTGTGTAGTCTTAATGAGTTTCATAAATCTTAATGCATGATTAATTGCTTAAATTCATATATGAATATATTGGGTTAACAATTAATTATGGAATTACTTGACCTTAGAAGAGGCTACTAATTAAATTAGGGAAACTCGACTATCAATCATGTGGAATAAATTGGAGTAGAATAGATAAGTGATTCAATCCGGAATTTATTAAGTGAAATCTAATCCCTAGGGCCTTCTCTTATATTTGTCTTTATATCATTTGTGTTCATATTTCATCATTTTTATTTTGTAATCTCAATCACAACTAATTGACTGGCTAAATAATATTAAAATTATTAATTTTAGTACTTAGTGATCAATCCTCGTGGGAACGATACTCTACTTACTTCTATATTGCTTGATTATGACAGTGTACACTTGCACTTCCTAAATACAGCATCCTACACTCGTAACAATTTACTACAAGGCCCCGAGGGATACCCGTGCAATAAGCCCTAGGATCCGCTTGTGCATCGGTGATCATTATATTGGCCTAAGCGTCTACCCGTGTAAAGATAAGCCCTCGACAACTACCCCGCATATTCAAAATACGTTAGACAATTCTTGATAATACACAAATCATTCAATGCATACCATAACGTATGAAAGATAAGTTACTACCTGGTTACTTTTCTCTAGCAATTCCTCCCACCTGTCCAAGCTCGGGCAAGCCTTGAGTCCCGGACAATTACCAAGTTCTGAAATCTCGAAGATCTCCTAAATGAGTAATTACTCATTCATGCATAATTCCAAATTCATAGTATTGGTTAACTTAGCCTAATAGTGCTAAATTACCAAAATGCCCCTTGAGACCCGATCTCACTGTACTTTACCAAATTTATAACCTGAACCGATCCTACATAATTTTACATGTAGAATCCATTTTTGACTTCCAATTGGTTAAAATCAGGCCCAAATGATGAAAATGCCCTTGACAACTATTACGAGTGTAGGATGATGTATTTAGAAGTGTAAGTGTACATTGTCGTAATCAAGTAATATAGAGGTGAGTAGAGTATCATTCCACGAGGATTGATCACTAAGTATCAAAATTGATAATTTTAATACTATTTAGCCGATCGATTAGTTAGTGGTTGAGATTGCAGGATAAAAATGATTAAATGAAAATGCAATTGTTATAAAGACAAATATAATAAAAAGGCCCTAGGGATTAGATTTCACTTAGCAAACTCCGGATTGAATCACTGATCTATTCTAGTCCAATTTATTCCACATGATTGATAGTCGAGTTTCCCTATTTTAATTATTAGCCTCTTCCAAGGTCAAGTAATTCTATAATTAATTGCTAACCCAATATATTCCTATATGAATTTAAGCAATCAATCATGCATTAAGATTTATGGAACTCAATTAAGACTACATAACCCATATGAATATATTCTTATTTCATATGCAAATTATGGTTTTAATTATAGGATCCACACACATGTATCTCCTTCCGGTCTCAACATGCATATTGAGATCATCCAAAGGGTGGCCAATCAATTGAAAACATTAAGAACAATAATTAAAACTCAATCATGAAGGAAAAATTAAAACTAGATTTAATAAGTTAAGATTCAATCTGTCATTCGTAAGCTACGTTATCACCCTAGGAAAATGAAAATTTAGCTCATGATGGAATTAAAAACAAAACCAAAATAAATTGAAAACTTCATAAATATTGCAGAAAACATGATTATTAAATTCTAAAACATAAAAATACAACTACAAGATGCATGAAAATAGAAAAATCTAGCCTTCCATATAGGAGGTAAAACCTTCCATGTAGGAGGCAACCTATACCATCCATAAAGGAGGACTACATAAACCTTCCATGTAGGAGGTATGCAAGAACAATAAAAATGCATGAAATTAAACTCTAAGATGGTGTCCTTCCTTGTGCCTTCAACTCCTCTATTTATAGATGAATTGGGTGTAAGAATTTCACATGTTAGGCAAGAATCTTGACTCTAAGCCACCAATATTGACTTTGTGACCAACTTGCTCATTGATTGCAACTAATGTTTGGCAATTAAAACGTTGGAATATCACTTTATTGTCTTCATGAAAGTTGTAGATTTGAATCTTAGCTTGAAAAATCATATGAGAGATCCTTATTTCAACATTTTTTGGCTCCATTTATGGTCAAATTAGTGTACAAAAGTCAGACCTGAACAAAACCACATGCTCAACTTCTAAGCAAAATTCGAAGCTCTTAAGGATAGAACTGGATTTTCACCTCAACATAAAAGTTGTAGGAATTTTTCTCAGTTTTCTATCCATATAAAGAACATCCCAATTCGACATCTAAAACTCCAGATATTGCCTAAAAACTGAAACAGGGTCAAAATTTAGCATTTTCCAATGAATTCTATTTTATGTCAAATCATTATTTATTTATCAATTACACCCAAATTCATTACATTAAGCTCAAATGTCATCCAAAAAATGCTTCATATAAGAAAAAATAAAAGTGCAGATATTTTACTTATTAACAACCCTTATTTAAGGCTTCTAAAGGATAATTAGTCGTTTCACATTCTAAGGCTTTTCTTACGTTATCATCAACATAGACCCTACAAAATTTTGCCTCCTAAACCCAATGAAAGCATCAGAATTATCAAATTCCTACCCATTTACCATGTCTAACACAGGGCAATCCAATAGGATTCCCAAAAAAGTTATGTCAGTTTCTCGTTTTCTCTTGCCTAATCACCTTCTTTCTACTTATAATCACACTATTAGCTATTTAGGCATTCATTGGACTTGATTCGAAGAGACTTGACCATTAAGGTCTCTTAGGTTTTATGAGCTAACTCTTACCAAAACAACCAAAACTAAGCCAAGAACAACTCTAATAGCATCAATCAAACAAGAGGAACAAGTTTGGAAAGTTACCTCTTGATTTCCAACACTTTCTCTCTCCTCAATGTTTTTGTTTCTCTCTCTCCAACTCTTGATTCAGCTTGAAAACTATGGATTCAAAGGAGTAGAGATGAGTAGGAGAGATGATAGAGGGATTGGGAAACTTAAAGCACAAGGTAACAACTTCTTTACCTTGATTTCCTGAGAACCCTAGCTCCCTTCTACATGTTCTGCGTTCTTAGCTCCCTCTCACTCTTTCTGATTTAGTTTGCACGAGAGATGAAGGAAAGGTGAAGGGAATTATGGATATATTGAGATTAGTCAAAGAAATGCTAGGTGGAAACTTGTGATTTGTCTAAAAATGTAATTTCTCATTTAATTCCATTTCCCTTCATACTTTCTTCATTCCAGCCGAATATGCATGAGAAATGAGGGAGTATATATTGATCTTACACTATTCCATTGCCAACTTGCACTATGTTGACTTTTGGACCTTTGACTTTTGACCATTTGACCTTTCTTGATAATAATTCACCAAAATAGGTTTATTAATTATCAAGTAGTCATTTTCCTCTTTTTAATTCCCATTTAACTGAAATTATTGGAAATATTTGGAAAAAATAATTATTTCCCACTTAATGGCAAAATTACCATTTTACCCCCTACATTTTATAATTTACAGTAAGAAATCATTTCTCGTTCATTTTCACTGGTTTAACCCCATTTTGACACTTGAATGAGGCCACTATTCATGTCATTCAAATTCTCAAATTGTGGCTACAATAGCGGGCCTTTAAGTGGACATTAATTACCTCTTTGTGTCCTTGTTTGGCCGAATTATATGTAACCGGTGATTGCCATTTTTTTGTAAATTCATACATATCACAATTCACTATTTTATTCCACTAAATATCACAAATATACATATAGAGAATATTGGTGAAAAAGTGATGTATTACATAAGATGATAGAATGATGTGTGCACACTGTCTAAGGCCAAACGCATGTTTGCACCCTGGCTTAACCCTGCGCCCCTGTTAGGTCACAGACCACATGTGAAACCTCACTTTCAGTACCTCACCAGCTCTTAGTTCTATTAAATCAGAGTAAGCGAGCGATCATTTTAATAAACTAAAAGTCGTTCTCTTATTTATGCTAGAGCGATTCTCTTATTACATTAAAGCGGTTCTCTGCTTTAACAACAATCATTCATTCATCCTCATACATACACATATACATCAAGCCATAAAAGACTATCAAATATAAATCTATTACATCATATCCAGATAGTAGTGCCTCACACCACGATCTTCACTTTAGCAATTCCTCCTCCGAGCATAACTCCATGCATCCTTCAACCAGTCTAAAATGGTTGTTTGAGAGAAGTGAGATTCGAGAGAATCTTAGTAGCGGGCAATATCACTATACATTTAGATATATATGAATGCATGACATGCTTGCCTACACTATTTCATACCAACATAATGACATGCTGCTTGCTCGATGTTATGACATACATATGGCCATTGCACAAATATAACAGAGCTTCACCACATCAAACATGTTCAACACAAATAGGCATAGCAGTCACATAATCAATGCAAGACATATATATCATACACGTAGGAAAGGTAAGTTCACTACCTGTCGGACTTCACGTCCGTCCTCAATCCTTCGTTCTTGCTCCGGTTCGGGCACGTTCATTCATCGAGTCTTAGAATTCCCAAACATAGCATACATGTGTCAGTACTCATCCTTATAACATTCTAGACTCGTATTAGTTGATAACTTAGCCCCATTATACTAAATTACTAAAATGCCCCTGGAAGCCCGGCCCAACTATACTTTTACAGAAATTATGACATGGGAAAATCCTACACAATTTCACATGTATAATCCATTTATGACTTCATATTAGTCAAATTCACGCTTGAATGATGGAAATACCCTTGACAGCCCTTATTTAGAGCTTAAATGGGTAATTCGATCATTTCACACCCTAGGCTTTTTCTCACTTTGTCATCAACATGAACTCTACACAATTTGCTCTTTTGAACTCAATGGAATCATCCAATCGATGAAATTCTAACTCTATCCTCATGCCATACATAAGGCATCCATTATAGAGTTCTCAGAAGAGTTGTGTCGGTTTCTCCCTTTCTTAGGCTTAATACCTTCATTTCTACTTCTAATTACATGATTAGCCGTTTAGACATCCATTAGACATCGTTTCGGCCCCCAAAATACTGATTGAATGAGAGATGAACAGTACCCAACTCTCATAATATGCATCCAAACGACAAACCGAAATGGTAAAAAGGAAGCTTACGCTTACCTTTACACTTTTCTAAATTCGTTTGGAATTCCGGCGACGCTCCGGCCGGTGAGACGGCACCAACCATTTCCAAACGAGAATCTGAAACTATAGAATCGAAGCTCGGGATGAGTAGAAGAACGTTTGTATTGGGTATTTTGAGAGAAAACATCGTTTTGGTAGAGTTTCGGTTATTCAAAACTTTCCCTTCTCTCTCTCTACCGCGTTCTCGTTCTTTCTCCATTCTCTTTATCTTTCTCATTCTGTTTTGATTTCTCTTTCCTTTCCCTTTCTCTTCTGTTTTAAACGCACAGGAATGAATGAGAATTGATGATGAAGGGTGTGGATTATTAAATGAGTTACCAGAGTGGCTCACAACCAATTGGTCCAATTATCACATTACTTGTACAACAAGTTTCATTTCTCTTTCCCTTCATCATTCCACTAATATTAATGAGAAATAAGAGAGTATAATTCACTCTCAAATTATCTCATTATACCACCTTACAAGTGGTTAATCGAAGCCTTAAGCTTCTCCACTTATTGACTTTACTTGATAATAATTCACCCACACAAGCTTATTAATTATCAAGTAGTCATTTTCCCTCTTTTAATTCTCATTCCAATCAAATTATTGGGAATATTAGGGAAAAAACATCATTTCTCATCTTATGGCAAAATTACCATTTTTCTCTCACCTTTAATGATTTATCACAATAAACCATTTCTTGTCCCTTTTCCTTATTTCCCTTCACATTTGACTAGTCTAGGCATCAATAATAGGGAAATAGTGGCTACTAGCCTCTTATTGGTCAAATGACCATTTTGCCCCTACCTTTAATATTTCATAGAGCTTTCCAACTCACCATAATATTCCCTTTAATATCCAACAATATAAAGGAATTTTGGGAAATTATACCATTCCTCATTAAAACAATTGCTAAATCAGGGTCTAGTAGTTCACTTATTATAAGCTCAATCTCACGCCTCCTGTCCCAAAATTCGGGGTATTACACCACAACTAGGCTAAAATGTGTATCCAAGACACTATGCTCATGTTATAGAGAATGACATACTTAAACATATAATAATCACATAGTATATGCAAGAAAAAATTACTACTTGATTACTTTTCCAATTTCCCTGTCTATCTTAAACTTTTGTCCTGGCTCGGACTAGTTCCAATTCCTGTAAAATTCAAGTTATACGTAATTGTTTATTACTTATATTTTTGCTACCTTTAATTAAATTTTGCTGGTTATCTAGTATGGTTTTAACAGTTTCAACAATTTCTACACAGTACAACTATGTACAGTGCAGTTTAACTATTTTCAAAAAATTGGCAGATTTTTCAGTCAATTTTGAAAATTCATAATTAATTCTAGAAAAATCTAATTTGACTAATTCTGAAGCCTAAATGAAGCTCTTTAAATTTAAATTTGATAAAAAATAATTAGGTTTGATCACTACAACCATGTCATTCCCAGTAATTTTCCAAACTCCCTTGTTCCTATATTTGCTTCCAGAAATAGGGCACAACTTCAAAAATTCATATCTTTTAGTATACTTATCCAAAAATTACAAACTACCTATCAAATTAAGGCTCTATATCTATAATTTAACAATTCCAAGTTTCATAATTTTTGGACCAATTTTGGTCATAAAAATACATTGCACAATATCACTTCCTCAAAGGAGGCAATCAAATAGCATTGTATTTGAACTTCATAAATTTCCAAATTTGCATATCAACATCCAAAAATCATGAACACATATATACCTATACAATTTTTCCTTCTAAATCCAATAGAATCATCAAAATTACAAAATTTCATATCCTCCCTATTGTTATACCTACACAATTTTTCCTTCTAAATCCAATGGAATCATCAAAATTACAAAATTTCATCTCCTCCCTATTGTTATGCACTTGGACAAAAATTAGGTTCTTAGGAGGAAAGTTAGGTAGCATTTCCTCTTAGGGTTTCATCAGCCCAAATTCACAAAATGAGGCAAAACCAAGGCAAATCCAACAACAACAACCACAACATCAACTTATAACACAAGAGGACCAAGTTTATAAGATTACCCCTTGATTTCACCTCTTTCTCTCTCCTCAATGCCTTATGCCCTCTCTCTCTTCTCTCCTGCTTTGACTTGCTATCCATGGATTTTAAAAAGGAGAAGAGATTAGAGGAAATTCTAAGGTGATTAGAAGGAAAAATCACTAAGATTACAAGCCTTTACCTTGAGTTCTTGCTTCTTGGAACCCTAAGACCCTTCTTGTGCTCTTGAACTTTTCTAAACTCTCCTTTCTCTCTCTTTTGGTTTTAGCTTGCCGAAATGAAGATGAAGAGGAATGGAGAAATAAAACCCTTGAAATATCTATTTGCATTATGTCATAGCATTATTTCATGACAAAATAATATGTACATTTACTTGGCTCATCTTTTTTTCCCTTCCTCTTGCATTAATTATAGAGATACAATTTATTTATCTTCCTTTCCTCTTTGTTGACCGAAAGTGCAGAGAAAAAGGAAATTAGAAATAACTTCTTGCATTTCCAACAATTAAATCTTAAAATATTAATTAATGTCATTTTTCTTTTTGACTTTTTATTTTTCCCTAAATTTTCACTTAGTAATAATACTCCAACATGTGATTATTAATTACCAAGTAATCATTTTCCTTTTTTATTTTCCCCTCTTGGCTGAATTTATTGAGAAAATTAGAGGAAAAAGTTTGCTTCTTATTTTATAAAAAATTACCATTTTGCCATTTCATTTTTTTGATTTATTGGAAATAATTCATTTCTTGTTCTTTTCCCCTGGTTTGACTAAATTTTGACATTTATATTAGGCCATTCTTTGTGTCATTTCATGCTCCAATTTAGGTACAATATTAGGCCTTTTAATGGACATCAATTACCCATTTGTATCCTAGCTTAGCCAAGTCGTGTGTAACCACCGATTGGAGTGTTTTTGTCATTGCATGTACATCACAATTCATCATTTTATTCTACTAAATATATTAATTATATACAAGAAATATTGATAATTGAAAAATGGGGTGTTACAACAACAGTGCATTGATGCAAGGGTAAGGACTAATCAAATTGTAACCATGTTAACAACAGGAGAAAAGGTATCAAAATAATTAATCCTCTCTTGTTAGCTTTAACCTTTTGTAACTAGAATAGCCTTATACCTTTAAACCTTACCGAAGGAAGCGTACTTAACCTTGAAGACCCATTTGCATCTAATAGCTTTCTTACCCTTGGGAGATCTATAATCTTCCAAGTTTGATTTTGCTCCTACGCCTCCATTTTGTCTAGCATGGCTTGCATCCATTTAGGATCTCTTGCTGCCTCCTAAAAGCTATAGGGCTCAAGAACACTGTTAGTAGAAAGCAAATAGTACTTATAAAAATCAGAAATATTGGCATATGTCGTATACTCATGTATTAGATACTTGCATTTTTACCTTAGACTGCATTTTAGGCATTGCATCAACTAAAGATATGCAGTCATTTAGCCATGTATGTTTTTTTCTATCACATGCGAAGGATGCAAGTGCTAATTAGCATTTATAGGAGTCTCATTACCAATATTTTCCTCACAATCCTCACTAATATTAGGTTTAAGTGGTTGTCTATTTAATTCTTGTTGCATTTGAGGTGTAGAAGCATAGTGTGGTCATTATCATACATAAAAAAAGTCCTGAACAAGTTGTTGGCCCCCCTTGGAGTTCTTTAAGTAGTATGATCCTTGAATGGAAGCTTATGCTCAACAAATGTCACATGGCAACTAACGCCTATTGCTTTTGAGAGAAGATTGTATAAGATAAAATCCTTTTTTATTAGATGGATATCCCATAAAGACACATGGTTATAGTTTAGGCTAAAATTTATCAAGAGTATTCTTCATGTTGACAAAAGCTAAGCACCCAAAAACTTTAAGATGGGCTAGGTTAGGTTGCCTATTATTAAGAATTTTATAAGGGCTCTTGTTTCCTAAGGATCTAGAAGGGGTTTTATTAATAAGGAAGGCGGTTGTTTTAATGCTCTCTCTCCATAATTTAATTGACACTCTAGAATGAAGAAGAATGCTACACTCAACATTATGTAGATTACTCTCCACAACCCCATTCTATTAGGGATTGTAAGGACAAGTAATTTCATGGATAATTTCTTTGTGATCTAACATATTTCTAAGCTTATGATTGACAAATTCCAACCCATTATCAATATAAATTTTCTTAACAATAACAGAAAATTGTGTTTCAACATATGCAAAATATTTTTTCAAGCAATCAAAGCTATGATTTTTATTCAACATCAAGAAAACCTAAGTACATATGGAAAAATCATCCACAACAATAAGAAAATACCTATGTCCGTTATAGGCAGGAGCCTTGTAGAACCCCCAAACATCAACAAGTATGAGTTCAAAATGATAAGCATAAATGGTTACAGAGGGAAAAAATGGTAAATGAGTATGTTTTGCTAAGGAACACACACCACAAATGTAATTAGAACATTGTATGATCTCAATTTTCAAAGGATCCTAAGAATATCTAAGGGAGCATGTCCAAATCTTTTGCGCCATAACTATGAACTTGTGTTTCTTTGCTGATTATTTTGCATACTCATAAGGGTGTCTAGCTTTAAATGCTTTTCAATTAAATACAACCATTCATAGATTTTACCAATCAGTTGGGATTTTTGAGTTGAAATCTCCTGCAAAATGCAGAATTAAGATAAAATGACACAATACATTTTATTTGTTTATTTAATTTAGACACTGAAATAAGATTAAAGCAACATTCACTCACACAATACACATTATGAAGGACTACATTGTCAAATAGCTTTGTTGTCCCTGTATGTGTTGCTGTAATTTTATCTCCGTTAGGCATTTTAATTTTTCCAAGCAGTCGGCCAATGTACATTCTAGTTGTATCCAACATGCTCAACCTACTAACTACATGACATGCAGCCATAGAATCCAATATCCAGTTAGAGTAGCAAAGAGTAGAAGGAAGTGTATTAACCAAACCTGATACATGTTCCTCCACGTAGGTAACAGACCCCACAATAACCTTATCTAATTCTTTCCTTAGAAGCTGCAATATCTGATCATATTTTTTCTGAGTCAGGGAAGGCTCTACACTAGTCAAAGCAAGATTGGATGACAGGGATTGTGATTTTGCATCCATAATAGCTATATTGATACAATTAACCGGCTACTTATTATCTTCGAAAATTGAAGGGGTACTCAATCAGCTTATAGCAATGCTCACACTTGTGGCCCCTTTTGTTGTAGTATGTATACTCTTCCATGGAGCATCCATGTCCCTTCCTCTACTTCAACGTGTCCTTCCACGTGCAGTGGTGGTGGCTACAGTAGCATCAAAGGGAGTAGAAGAAGATTGTAAAGAAATAAGACGATGTTTTTCATCATAAAATATTATAGAATATGCGTGATTGATACTTGGTAATGGAGGCATAAGGAGAATTTAAGATCTGGCTTAATGATACTCATCATTTAAGCCCATAAGAAATTGTAGAAGGCACAATTGCTGGGTAATTTTCACATATTCCTTTGCAGTGATGCACTGATAGGAAGGGAGTGGAACAAGCAAGGCCTACTCATTCTAAAGTTCCTTGAGTTTGGTATAATAGCTAGAGACATTTAAGGTGCCTTGATTCAGTGAAGAAATTTCCTTATATAAGTAAAAGATCTTAGTGCCATCCATTTTATGGAATCTCTCTTTGAGGTCAACGCAAACAAGTGCATTGTCGGCAGAAACATTTCTATTGGTTATTTCCTTATCGATGAATTTAGTAACCATGACAACACAACAACATTGCATCTCTCCCACTGGTTTAGAAATTGTTTTTCCTTTTCACAATCATAAGTTCCATCTATAAAACCCATTTTACTTTTCCTTTTTAAAGCAAGGCAATTTGCGCATCTCTATACCATGTAATTACTAGAACCAGTCAGAATTTAAGGAACCAAGGTCACAACTTGTGTATCAGAAGGGTATAGTTATAGAGGATGATGTACATCAATCGTTAGAGGAGAAGAAGTCATATTGTGAAAAATGTTGTCTGACTAATTCTTGAGAAATCAAGCACGGTAAAAGAAAATAAAACCCAAAAGAATCTTGGAGAATCCAAATGAATCTTGCAGAAGAAATACTAGTTGGAGAATTTGATAAAATAAACAACACAACCACAGGTTGACAAAGAACACAACGGTGTGACATTGGTAGATTTTGGGTAGCGCAAAATCACCAAAGGCTTACAAGAAAAAAAATTGAACCGTGTTGTATTACAAAGTAGCTACAGCGATTCAACAAGAGTAGCAATATAGGAGTACGACAATCTTTGGTTAGTAAGATGTTCATCAATGATCCAAGGAGGGAAGACGATGGCGTGTGACTAGCTTCTTATATGGTGAAATATCAGTGATAGTCTATGAAGAATTAAAATGAGATGCGCTCCGTGAATGAATCAAATTTGGGAGTATTGAACAAACCCTAAAAAAATTGGTTTAGAAGGAAAGAGAAATCCGATGTTGATGATACAATCTCGATCTAAGATGCAGAAGTAGATTATAGTGCTTGATCGATCACACAGTGGAAAATCAAGATCTCGAATCTTAAGAGGTGGTGCGACGTCGTTGCGGAAAAAAATCTTCTTACTAATAAATGATTGAAAGGATACTGAGCCTTATCAATATTAGGCCTTAAGGATGGTTCTGGTATCATGAAACAAATATGCATAGACTCTTAATAAGCAAAAGATCAATAAACTATTATTGATCAACCATGTCTTAATTTATAATAAAACAAACCTAACTAATGACATATTGTGATGGGCCTAACATAGCCCAGTGACTTAATAACAATAATCCTAATAACTCTAATTAAATAATACATAATTATCATAAATTTACAACATAGATGCTTAACAAAATCCCTAGTACCCTTGATGGTTTTTTATCCCAGCATTGATAGGTAGAATCTACCCCTGGTGGGTTGTGTGCTCCTCCGATTTCATTTGGTAATTTGGTTCCGTCTGTGCTTATTTTTTTAGGCATCACTTATGTTTCCAGGTGTGGGTCTCTTGTTTCTTTGTTGGGGCAGTGTTGTTTCTTACCTCTGGTTTTCTACCTAGTTGGTTTGGATTATCTTGTTGTCCCTTTTTTGTTTGTGTGGATTTACTGCTGTTTGGTTTCTTGAGTAATATTTGTTGCTCTCTGGTTGTTGTTTCTACCAATCTGAAACCTATTTTGTGACTCTTGCTATCTGATGTATCTTTTTCTTAGTGATTCCTGTGGCTAATTCTAACACTAGCGTTACTACTGAGATGATATTTCAAACAAAATTACTGATCATAATTTAAACTGGATAAATTATTCAGACTAGAGCAAAACCGTGCGCATGTACTTACTAAGTATTGAAAATGAGGGTCATTTAATTAAGGATCTTCCTAAGGACAATCCTAAGCTGCATGGGCCGGAACAGATACCACAAATTCAAAATTCCATTGAAATCGACATTCTTCCCTCTATTAATCATTGTAATATTGTTAAAGAAATTATAGACTATCTAGAATTCTTGTATTCTGGGAAAGGAAACATTATTCGCATTCACAAAGTCTGTAAAGGTTTCCATTGTGTTAAACAGCAGGACTACCTCTTAAAGAATTTCTTCATGGATTTTAAGAAAATGTATGATGATATGAGGAGGTCAATACTACCTACAACTAATCTTCAGGCACAAGTGGATAGTATGGAAAAACAGGTGATTATTAGCTTCCTTATTGCTTTTGATCCACCTTATAAGATAGTTAGATCTCATATATTGTCTAGATCTAAGCTTCCTTCACTTCAGGATGTGTACTCTCATGTGCTATGTGCAGATAGTTTGACTCAATCGGCGTCTCATCCTAATACTAGTACTTTAGCTGGTCCTACTAATAACAAGAACCAAGGCTTCTCTAAACAAGGAAATGATACACCACATATTGTTTTTGTTGATAACAGGAACCAAAGTCTCCCAAGACAAGGTAGTAAGCCTCAAAATTCTGGTGTTGGTGGGATTGTTTATTTTTACTGTAAGGAACCAGGTCATACCAAACGTAACTGTCGTAAGTTGCAAAATAAGCTACAACATAATAGTTATGCTCATATGGCCCAGTCCTCTAATAACTTTGATAATGCTCTATCAATACCAATTGTACTTGCTACAGGTAACTGTGATTTATGCCTTGCTACTTCTTCCTCGAAATGGATTATCGATTCTGGTGCTATTGATCATATTACAAGTAACAATAATTTATTCTCTACGTATGCACCTTATGCCAACCCCTCTTCAATAACAATTGTCAATAGTTCTTACTCCCATGTTCTTGGATATGGCATTGTTACACCTACCCCATCTGTTTCTCCATCATCTGTCCTTAATGTTCATAACTTTTCTTTTAACATTATGTCTCCCAGCAAGTTTACTAGTCAATTAAGTTGTTTTATCTCACTTTTCCTTGACCATTGTTTGATTCAGGATCTCATGATGAAGTGCATTATTGGTAGGGGATATGCATCGGGCGGCCACTACTTCCTTGAAAATCGAGTGTCGTGTTCTTTTACTTACTCTTGTGGTTTATCTCTTTTTGACATTTATTGTCAGCTGGGTCATGTGTCTTTGTCCTCTTTGATGAGGATGTATCGTCAATTTCATCATTTGTCATCTTTAGAGTATGATTCATGTCAGTTTTCCAAACATCACCGTGTTCACCTTGCACCTCATGTTAATAAACGAGCTGCTTCCCCTTTTGCTTTAGTTCATTATGATATTTGGAGTATATGTCATGTTGAGTCCAAGTCTAATTTTTGGTACTTTGTTACTTTTATTGACGTTTTTTCCCAAATACCTAGCTTTATTTAATGAAAAGTCGTTTAGAGTTGTTTTCTCACTTTTTCAATTTCTGTGTTGAAATCAAAACTCAGTTTAGTGTATATGTGAAAACCTTACAAAGTAACAATGCTAAAGAATACTTTTTTGGCCAGTTTTGAAGCTATATTCTCTAGCATGGCATGATTCATCAGTCTTATGTGAAGATACACTTGCTTAAAATGGTGTTGTAGAAAGAAAGAACATGTACTTATTATAAGTAGCCCGAGCTCTAATGTTTCAAATGAAAGTACCTAAACCTTTTTGGGCTAATGTTGTGTCAACTATATGTTTCCTTATTAATCATATACCATTTCCTATTCTCAGTGGTGGCACTCCATTCACAACTTTGTTTCCTTCCAGCCTCTTGTTCCCCATTAATCCAAAAATCTTTGGTTTTGTCTGTTTTGTTTGAGATGTCGTGCCACCGTTACCTAACATGATCTCAAGTCTCTTAAGTGTCTATTTCTTGGGTATTCTAGGGTTTAAAAGGTTTATTGGTGCTATTTTTCCACTCTTCAGCTTTATCTTGTATTTACATATATTACCTTCTATGAGTCGACTCTATTCTTCCCTGTCTCTCCTCCATCTACTTCCCCTGACACAACCAAATGTCTTAATGATATATTGATATGAGGTTCATTTATCACCAGTACAAGTGTTTGCCCTGACATCTGCTAAACTACCCAACCATCATGTTTATTGAAAATTTCCTAAGGAAACTAATGTAGTTGATTATGTTCACGACCCACTAATAGTGCCCGCTTCAGCGTCTCATTCGGAATCAGTCCCCCCAACACCCTTATTCTGAACCAAAACCAGAAATAGCACCTGATACTCTTGATGCTTATACTCCTTCAATGACTTGTCAATTACCCTCTGTAAAGGAAGATGTACTTGTACCTATCATATTTCTTCTTCTTTTTTCTATAAGCACCTCTCTCCTCCCTCTTGTTCTTTCATGGCATCCTTAGACTCTATCACCATTTCTATTACTTTCTACCAAGCCTTGGCCTATCCTAGTTGATGTACTACTATGAAAGAAGAAATGATGGCTCTTGAAAAGGCATGTACCTAGACTCTCGTTGATTTACCTCCTTAAAAAAAGTCTATCGGGTGCAAGTAGGCGTTCACTTACGGTGTTGACTATTGGAATGCTTGAAAGCTTAACTGGTTGATAAGGGATATGCTCTAACTTTCGGTGTTGACTATTCAAAAACCTTCTCCCCTATGGAAAAACTATCCTTTGTTTGTCTCTTCATTTCTATGGAAGTCACTTATAGTTGGGCTTTTCATTAGTTGAAAGTTAAAAATGCTTTCTTGAATGGTAATCTTCTTGAGGAGGTTTACATGGAGCAACCACATGATTTTGTTGCTTAAGGGGTATGTGGGAAGGTATTCCATCTTTAGAAGTCTTTATGTGATTTGAAGCAGAGTCCTCGTGCTTGGTTTGATAGGTTTCGCACGATGGTTAAGAAGTTTGGTCTAAATCAGAGTATGTGTGACCATTCTATGTTTTATCAACAGACGAATCCTGGTATGATTCTCTTACTGGTATATGTTGATGACATTGTTATTATAGGGAGTAATGCTTTAGGAATCTCATCACTAAAGGCCTTCCTAAATTCTCATCTCCAAACAAAGGATTTGGATCTGTTAAGATACTTTCTTGGGATCGAGGTTATGAGAAGTAAGAAAGGCATCATCTTGACATAGAGAAAATATGTTCTTGATTTTCTAAAAGAAACCGGGAAACTTGGGGCACCATTAAGTAGCTTTCCCATGATTTATAATCCTTTTTTGGACATTGATGACAACATATTGTTTGATGAGCTACCTGAGGATGCAAGAAAAAGGGTTGATCTTGAGAAGATCAAGCGGTTTTTCTATTCTGATGGATACCATATATTGATTGGGAAATTGAACTATCTGACGGTGACTAACCCCAATGTGACCTTTCAAGTTAGTGTGTTTAGCCAATTCATAAACTGTTGCTCAGCAGGAAGCTTTAGAGCATGTCTTACATTACTTGAATGGCTCACCTGGTCGTAGTATACTCTATACAAATCATGGCCACACCAAAATTAAATATTTTTGTGATGCAGATCATGTGGGGTCATAGGCTACCAGGAGATCTACTACAGAATATTGTGTGCTTGTGGGTAGAAATTTCATGTCCTGGAGGAGCACAAAGCTGGATGTGATTTCACTATCTAGTACAGAAGCTAAGTATAGAGCCATGGCTTAGTCAGTATAGGAAATTGTGTGGATTCACTAGTTAATGAAGGAGGTTGGTCTTACCACATCATTGACTGCGAAACTGTTGTGTGATAACAAAGTTGCTCTGCACATAGCCTCCAATTATGTGTTTCATGAATGAACGAAACATATTGAGATCGATTGCCACTTTTTATATGATAAAATCAAGAAGAACTTGATTTTTACAGGATGTGTAAGGTCTAGTGACCAACTGGGTGATTTGTTGACTAAAACCCTAAATAAGACTCATGTTAATTATCTTTGTAATAACTTAGGCATGATTAACATCTACGCTCCAACTTGAGGAGAAGTGTTAGGAAGTATATTAATGTAAATATATTAGAATCAATTAGTATCGCACATAATCAGGAATTATGATTTCGATTAGAAAATCAATCATTATAATGAGCCATTAATCCTAAGGCTCCTCTCTTGTGTATAAATACTCCTCTTGTATACATGAATAAGCAAGCAATTAAGACTATATTTTTCCTCTCTCTCTCTCTGGCATTACAAAGAGTAAGATAAAAACAACACTAAAAACTTCTCTAAACACTAAATGAAAGGAATAATATAGTTTCAATCCATATAAAGGTTCAAAATAATCCTAGAAATCAAGTTTTAGCTACTCATAGTATCAAGTGCATAAAAACTATACATTAAAATTGAATCCATAACAAACTATAATGAAAAAGGGAAGAAAATCAATAAAACCAAGGGTTGAAACTCCAAAATCTCTCTTGGATTCATCACAACCCAAGCTCCAAGACTCTTCAAGAGCTCCTCTCCAAGCTTCAACCTTGCGCTAACTGATCTCAAAAAGTGCAGAATTAATCATTTTTAGCGCATCCCATCACTAAAAACCCTTAATTTTCACATCAGTAAGCAAAACGAGCAGCTATACTTTTTTTTTTCCATTCAGGTGCTTCCAAAACGAACATCATTCAAGTGCTTCCAAAACTTGTTTTGGTCCTCCTCCACAAGAGAGGATTTTCTGAGTTCTCAATTTTTCTAAATGAATCACAATTTTCTAATATAAAATGAGGAATTTTAAGAATTTGCTTTTCATGTATCTATGCAACTTTTCTTTTGTATGGGTCTTTTATATGCACAATTTAAGCCAAAAATACGTAAAAAGTATGAAAATATTACTAGAATATTATCAACATCAGTAATGCACGCCAACTTTCCAAATGTTTATTTCTTGTTTGTTTTCATCATTAGTTTAAGCATGCCATGAGTAACATTTTGGTATCTTTATAGTAATGAAATGATGCTATTTTGAATTTTTCATAATTTTTTAAAAGACAATAAATCAAAATTGTTTCTTTTTATTACCATAAGATACTATAATACTCTCATTAGTTTAGAATATAAGCTTCAAATAACTAAGTTATGCAACTGAAAAAGTTGGTATAAGACAATAGATATATAAAAATGCAACTTATTCTCCTAAATCACCCTTATCTATGGAGAGGGTAAGTGAAAGAGAAATAAGCAGAAAAATAGATAATTTAAAACGCGTTGGAAAAAAAGGATATCAGAGAGACATAATTAATTGAATCCATATTCCCTGCACGGAAATGTTCATATCCCAAAAGGCTGTGCTTTGGAATGAGATATACCCATCTTTTTTTTTCATTATTTCTTATTTGCTTGAGTTAACTTGTATTTAATAGTCTGAATTATTTCTATAGTAATATCTAGTATCTTAAATTAATTAATTTTTAGTGCATCCATCATTATTGAGTATTTTTTCAGTAGTACTAACTAACTAAAAAATACTCCAAGGTGCTGGATATAGAAAAAATTAATTTATTTGAGATACTATACTGAAAAATATTTTAAGATATTGGATATTACTAGAAACAAAATTTCAAGATACTGGGTGATACTAAAAATTAATTAATTTCATATATGGGGACCAGAGAAATATTTTTGGATACTACATATACTAAAAATTAATTAACTAGGAATATCGAGTGCCGAAAATATTTCAAGTGCAACATACAATTTTAAATAAATGAGAATACATAAAAAAAAATGGGCATCATTCCCAAAACATTGTCGTTTTGGGGGATGAGCATGCCTTGCTCATAGATTCGCTGAGTAGGGCATGCGGACCCTAATTAATTAGGGGGGAAAGGCATTAAATATTAAACAAATCCAAACTGAAACTTATTAAAAAGATCAAACCCTTTCATAAATTTAAAGCTTATATTTTAAATTAGAGTAGTATCACTCATTTTATGTATGATCTAATAATCAAAATTAAAAAAATTTGAACGGTTCTCATATTACAAAAGGCATTTACTATCACATACCCTAGCCGATGGGCCCTCGCCGAGCCGACACGCGCACGTTAAAAAATATTTGAACGGTTCTCATATTACAAAAGGCGTTAAAGGATATTAGAGAGAGGCATATTAGAATCCAAAATCCAACAACATATAATATGAACAAAAGATGTAAAATTTTTGCTGCCAAAACATATGACAAACACAAAAATACTGAGCTAAACGCTTCTGAGTTAAGCCCTTTATGAACCCACTCATGCTTCATCATTACTTGCTTTTTTTGCTCATTGACACTTTATTTGTCTTTTTTGCTTGGAAGTTGTAAGCTTTTGTGTTTTCTTCTGCATCAATTTTTTCCCTATTTTCTGCCCTTGTCTCCTTTGTGAATTGGTTGGGACCTACCAATTCCCTTTCTTTGCACATCTCTTTGTAAAGTTTTTTCTTAATTTTAATATTGTGAAATTATCTCTTTATTGAGATCTTGCAATTCGCGTTTTATGTAGTTTAGTGTTACTTAACTCTCCTTCATTTGTTTGAGAATTATATAAACAAATATATCGGCAAATGCCTGCCAGTTCAACCTTAGATGCTCCAATAGTAACAAGGTCATGCTGAATATATAGCAACTTGATTATAACTAATCTACATGTATAGGCATAATAACCTGGTAAGTTTGAAGAATGTTGCTTTAAATATGCTTATTACATTTAGACAATGATGCCTATCTTCATTTATTCTATTTATTCTAAAAATATTAGCCAATATAGCGTGCGATAGTGAGAAAAATACATTTGAGAGATGAAATGATTTTTCTTATTTGGAATTTTGTTCTTTTTTCTTTAGATGATCAAATTATGTAATTGTGGACTAACTCTCCAGTTCTTGTTTTGTGGGGTAATACTAAGGACGACTAAATGCGAATGAACTGTCCTTGATGGAGCGGAAAGCACAAATCTTTTATGCCTATACTTAGATCCATGTGCTTGATTACTATCAGTGGTTTGAGTGTGATATTTTTTGATCTAACTCTATCCACAACTAAAAATTACCTACTTCCCTGTGCTTGATTAATACACTAGTTTGCTTATCTGAGATGAACATGTTCTCCATGTGGCTACGCAATCACACGTAAGGAGATTTCTTATCTTATCGATAGTTTTTCTCAGACAAGGTCATTACTTCCTCCATTATTTTTTATAAGAAACAATTAACCGACTCACATTATTTAGAAAGTTGGTTCAAATTAGTTAGACAAGTATCTCATTGAAGATTTTAGAGCTTTTTTTTCCTTTTCTTTTTAATCATTTGAGTTTGAGTGATTGAGGACTACTTAGTACAAAAAAGACTTTTTACATGTGACAGAAATGACTTTTTACACTTAACATAAAACAAACTTTCTACACCTGACTTCTCAAGTCAGGTGTAGAAATTATTATGTAGTGTTAATTTTATATTTAATTTATTTGATAAATTAAATAACTAAAACTAATAGAGATATCGTATCTCAGGTTTAATTTATAAAGAAAAATTAAATCTATTGGCTTTTTGTTTAGATTAAATAAATATGATAAAATTAAATCTGTTAGACAGATTTAATCAAATCAGATTTTTTGATTTAATTTGAATTTCAAAATTAATTCAGATTAATTTTGAAGACTTGATACAGCCCACAAAAGGTTATAAGATGTATGGTTAGAAAACCCTAGAGGGGTGTATTAGAGAGCCGTTAGAGAAAACCTTAGAGAGGAGAGGCATTTTGGAGGCGCTAGCATGCTGCCGCGTTGAGTCCTGTTCATGTGGATACCAATAGAGGGAGATGATCGCAAGCATTGACTTCTAGAGATCGAACAAGACGCAAAACAAAAATGTACAACTCTAACTACTCTATTTAAACGCCGTTGATATATCCGGTTTTTTCTGGATTCAAAAATTTTTAAACTGTTAATTTCTTCCGTTGCGTATACGAATCCCAACAATGGTATTTCTACACCTACACCTGACGTGAGAAGTCATGTGTAGAAAGTGGGACTTTCTACACGTGTTTTAGTACACGTCAGGTGTAGAAAGTCCCACTTTCCATACTTTCTACACCTGACTTCTCACGTCAGGTGTAGAAAGTGTGGAAAGTGGGACTTTCTACACCTGACGTGTTCTAAACTTCTCACGTCAGGTGTAGAAAGTGTGGAAAATGAGACTTTTTACACCTGATATCTCAAAACACGTGTAGAAAGTCTCACTTTCTACACCTGACTTCTCATGTCAGGTGTAGAAAGTCCCACTTTCTACACCCCTCCTTGTTCGTCAGGTGTAGAAACTCATTTTTTGAAAAAAAAAATTATTTTTTTATTCTGCTACAAACCCGTTTATATGATAATAAACAACAAAACACCTGATAAAAAAAATTATAAAAAAACTAATTTGAAATATCAAATTCCAATCCAAAATATTAACAAAGTCATATCAATGCAGATAAACAAACTTAGCCTCACTTTTACAATAAAATTTGTACAATCAAAGTCAAATCCAAAACCAAACAGGGACAATGAAATTCAATATGTCCAATACTAAATAGTATTAATATTGCATGTTTGACATTATACTAACAAGTTTGTGGTCTATAAAAAAAAATTTGCCCAACGTGTGTGAACATCATCAATGTCCTCTTCAAAAAATGCATCCGTAATGTCAAACATCTAGAGATTTTAAAATAAAAATATACATCAACTTCATAACTACAAAATAAACTTAATAAAACAAAGAACTTAATAAAACAAATATAATTAAATACAATTACCTCTGTAGTAAATTCTGTACTACTCAAGAGGATGATGTTTAACATGTGCTTCATCACATAATATCTGCAAGCTTTAAACCCGATTTGACGACGACACTATAGAAGAACATGCATTATATGAATTATCTGAATAAGATAACTATGTTCATAGAAGGATTGAAACCATTTACCTTTGGTTGTATCCAGGTAGTCACTTTAAGCTCGTGTGTGTACTTTTTCTTAACTACTCTTTGGTATGTTTCCATTGCCTTGTGATAAAATATATACAAGATGCTAGATTATATAAAAAAAACTTCCATATTGCAAATAAAATGTCATTGTTAAAGTAAACTTACGTGTCCATCGTTTTCTTCAAATCCTTTCCCGAATTATAATGTAATGAACATAAAAAAACGACGACGTTCTGCTTTGGACATATAAGCACTAACTGCCAATGAGTACTGCAATAAGAGGTATGAATTATGAAAATTTACAAAAACAAGGTATCAATTACAAACTTTTTCTTACTCGTGAACATATGGTGCTAAGTAGCACTCTTTTCCATCTTTACAGAGCCTCTGCCAAAGGTATGACTCTCTTATAGTGGAAGTGTTCCCTTTTTTCTGGATGTGAAGCGGGCAAAGAAATTCAAACTTGTCACCGTTGCTTGATAAAGTATAAAGGCGATATAGATACCTACAATAGTAAAAGCATGTTAGATTCAAAAGTTGAATACTTAATAATATTGATAAAAATATACCTACATCATAAACAAGTGGACGTACAGTACAGTAATCTGATGCTTCATTAACATCCTACCACATCCTCCTACTCGATATGCACTAAGATGTCCCTTTTACCCACAACATCTGGATCCATCGTTAATACTTTAGTTGAGAAGGATCCGTCAAACGCCAGCAGACACAGACGTTGAAGCGGCTTCACCTGGGTTTAGGTCTGGGATTGGGGCTGGAGTTGTGGGACCACTTCATTGGATGGGGCAGTTTAATAAATAAACAAAAGTTAATAAGAAAGATTTAGTAACAATTGCATGTTATAAATGTGTAATATGAAAAAATTAAAACACATCAAGAAATTTTACCTCTCCAACCACCACTCTAAAGATTTAGACAAATATTTTCATAATTCAGAATGAATCGCAGTTAGAACTACCTGGACAACTCTCTTTGGCCACCTAAGGAAATTTTTAAGGCCTCACCCACAATCTTCACCACATTATTAGGAAATGGCACTGGCGCATCTAGAATTTTTACCTCTCCAACCACCACTCTCACTTCGTCATCTTGCATTTGCTCGTGGTGGACAGTTGGCCTCAAGTTTTGTATTGCGCCAAGTGTTACTAAGTGTCTATCAAGGTCCTCCAAATATAATTCACAAGGTTCACTATTTTTTTGGACCCCAAAATCCTCTGATATATGCCCAAAAACATAACTCCCATTTATGCTTTGAACTGTAAGAGAATAAGTCTCATGGATAGTTATGTCCTGTCGTGAGCTTTAGATGCTTATCATTTCTTCCTTTAGTTGTAACATCTAGGTGGTTGTCCGCTTCCTTTCATTCTCCAATATCAATTGCATCTGCTTCCTTTCATTCTCTAGTATCAGTTTCATCTCTTCCTTAGTCAACATTCCCGTAAAGGCATAGCGTGTATGTGCTCCAAAGTAGTCTCATATGCCTACTCCTTGTCCAATGCCCCTAAGACGACCACCATGGTCCAATGTCCCCGTGGTAACCATCAGGATATCATTCCTTTCCTGTGGAATGAAGGTTCCCTGGGCACGTTCTAGTTGAAGTTGATCCTGTAATATATAAATGACAAACATAATTAACATGTTACTATACAACAAAGAAAATAATAAGGATTGATGCTAAATTACTTACAATCATTTTAGCAACCATGCGTTCCTTCTCGCTCGTATACTCTCCTGTCTTCCTTCGGCGTGCGGCCTTCCATTTTTCTTTACAAGATATTGGACATGGTGGAGACATAATAGTATATGGATCAAACTAAGACTCTTCTTGTCACCTCTTCTGCTTCTCCTTCATCATTTCATCTTCAAGCTTTTTTCATAACCCCTACGAGACAATCTATGGGGACAATCATTCTTTCTACCACTTGCTATAGCTTTTTCCCTTATTATCTTTTAATAAGAAACCAACAAATCGATAATCGATAAAATCAAATGAGAATAAAGTAAGTAACTAAGTGAATAGAAACTAACCAAGGCTTCTGGTGTAGTCGTAATCCTGTAAAATTCTTTCCACGTAGATTCATTAAGAAATGTATACTCCTCACAAGGATTAGTAGGGTTCTCACCCTCCTCTACCTTGACACGCATAAATCTTTTAGTAAGAGAGGTCTTGAAGGCCATCCAATGCTTCACGCAATATGATAACAATTTATCCTTCAAGGCTTGACTGGGAGGAACGTCGTAAGTGAGCTGTGAAGACATTATAATAGTTAGCAACATAAATAAATATAATAGTTACAAAAGTTAATAGGTTCATAATGTTGTGCTGCTATAATGTTCCAAATCTGATCATTCACAGATTTATCCACTTCATCCCACTCCTTGATCGTTATGCTAGGCTTGCTACGTGCTTGGAGGGCAATAAAGCTAACAAACTTGCTCTTGTTAGGCCCAATTGGTCTCCATTTCCTATCAAATTCAATTGGCATCCTCTGGTCATTCGCTCGACTCTTAGTCAACTCTTTTAGTGTCATATCGCGTCTACCCTTTCTATTTCGCTAAGTAGACTGGCTACTATGCCCGGAATGAGTATCATCATTGTTGGGGGATCCTTCTCCATGTTCCTATTTAACAATGCAATAAGGTAAGTAAATGAAAATAAAATATTATAATAAAATAATGAAAATCCAAGATAGATAATCACCGAAATAAGATTACTAACTTTTAATTAAAGTCCATCAAATAGGAGTAAATATATTCTCCCATATCCCTTCATGGTGGTCAGTTCTTATGGCATGTATGTCATCTACTTCATCTTCATTTAATTCAGGTAACCCTGATAAGAAACATGGAGTCTCAGAAACATCAGAGTTTATTCCTTATTATCATCACTGTCAACCACCCTTTTTCCTTGGAGAATCACATAGCAACGTTTATTTGCTGGATCAGTTATATAGAACACTTTTTTTGCGTGGGCTGCTAAAATAAAGGGCTCCTCACTATATTTTAATTTATTAAGATAAACCAATGTAAATCCAAACTTATCTACTTGAACACTATTATTATCAATCAACTTGCATTTGAAAACTGGAACTCTAAATTTAGTATAGTCAACTTCCCAAATCTCTTCAATAACCCCAAAATAAGGCATAGCTACTAACTTTGGCTTTTTGTCTTTTGAACTGGAAAAATGCATGGATTCAGCCAGCACCATAACTCCATTGTTTTGTATAGTACTCTTGTCATCCAGTGATTTCGTATAGAAGGAATACCCATTGACATCGTATCCACTCCAACATATGATATTAAAGTTAGGACCTAGTACAACCATTTTATAGTTTGATAAACACTATTATCATTCATAACTTGTTTTTTGAACCATTGTGGGAAAGTCTTGTTATGCTCAAGTAATAACCTTTGATCAGTCATTCGACCATTTTGTGCCCTTATAATTTCTTTGTGAATAGATATATAATCTTTAACTTCATCAGTGTTATTCAAAATGTATAAATGTGCTTGTAACACTGCATCATGATCCATATTAGTTTTCACGGTTACCCCACGCGTACCCTTACCTAATAATCTCTCCTCATGACGAGCTCTAGGAAGCCCAATAACTTCTTTGTTTGACAAGTAGTTAGAACAGAACTCAATAACTTATTCGGCAATATATCTTTCAACAATGGAAACTTCAGGCCTGTATGGATTCTTCACATACCCTTTAAAGATTTTCATGTACCTCTTAAATGGGTACATCCATCATAGATAAACAGGGCCACACAACCTTATCTCCCTCACTAAATGAACAATCAGATGTATCATGATACGAAAAAATGAAGGAAGAAATAGCATCTCAAGTTGGCACAAGATAATAACAGCATCCAATTTATCAGGGTCAATCACTTTGTTGCATATGGCATGGAAAAAAAGCACAGTCTAGTTATAGTGTGTCTCAAATTATCTGGCAATATGCCCTGAATAGCCACTGGAAGTAGTTGTTTCATCAAGACGTGGCAATCATGAGACTTTAAGCCCACTAATTTCAAATCTTTCATTGACACAAGCTTTTTAACATTTGAAGAATACCATTAAGGCACTTTGACACCATGTAAATAATCACAAAAGCTTCTTCTCTCAAGCTTGGACAAGGTATGAGAGGCCGGGGGTAGATAAGTTTGCTCACTTTGTGGCCTTGGATGTAAGTCATCTCGTATTCTCATTTCAATCAAATCTAATCTTGCATTGACACCATTCTTGGTCTTGCCCTTTATATTGAGAAGTGTCCCAATAATAATACTACACATATTTTTCTCCACATACATGACATTAATACAATGCCTCACATCAAGACTTTGCCAATATAGAAGATCAAAGAATATAGACGTCTTTTACTATACATTTTTATCAGTTGCACTCTTCTGCATCTTTCCAAAGATAACATTGATGTCTTTCACCCGTTGATAAACTTGCTCTCCTGTTAATGGCACTGGAGCATCTCCATACTCTTGATGGCCATAGAAAGCTTTCTTTAATCTACAATAAGGGTGATTCCGGCTGAGAAATCTCCGGTGGCGAAGATATATTTTCTTCTTTCCATATTTAAGTTGATAGTGGCATGTACTTGCTTCACAAATTAGACATGCTTTGTGTCTCTTAAGACTATACCCAGATAGGTTCCCATATGCAGGGAAATCGTTTATGGTACAGAAGATCATGGCACGCATCTTGAACACCTCTTTTTGATTCGCGTCAAACACATCCATACCTATCTCCCATAGCTCTTTCAAGTCTTCAATCAAAGGGGCTAGGTAAACATCAATGTCATTTCCTAGCTATTTTGGACCCGAAATCAACATAGACAACATAATATACTTGCGTTTCATGTACAGCTGAGGAGACAAGTTGTAAATCACTAAGAGAATAGGCCATGAACTATGAGTACTGCTAAGGCTACCATAAGGATTTATGCCATCAATACATAGCCCAAGCCTGAGGTTTCTTGGCTCCTTTCCGAACTTAGGAAACATCCCATCAATTTTCTTCCATTGAGGAGAATCGGCTGGATGGTGAAGCTTCCTATCGGATATTCTCTCATTTGAATGCCATCTTAAGTTCTTTGCATCATTCATATTAGCAAATAATCGCTTGAACCTTAGTTTTACTGGAAGATACCATAACAGCTTCGCAGGAGGGCCCTTAGTAGTCTCGTCAAACTCTGTATCGCATTTCCCTTTCAATCTGTACAGTGAAGCCCTACATTTTGGATACTTATTCTCCCCTTCGAATTGTTTTCTATATAAGATACAATCGTTAGGCAGGCATGTATCTTTTTGTACTGCAGACCTAAAGGACACAACATTTTCTTTGCCTCATAGTTACGCTTCGATAATTCATTACCTTATGGAAGCATGTCTTTCAGCAACTCAAGCAATTCTATAAAACTCTTATCACTCCACTCATTCCTTGCTTTTAAGTAGACCAATCTCACCAAAGCTGACAACAGTTTGAATTTTGTACATCCCGGGTATAAAGGCCTTTCTGCATCACTAAACAAGTTATCATATGCATATAATAGCTCAAAGGCCTCTTCGCCAATATCACGGATCATATCCTCTAATCGATCATCCATGTCCACATTAACTTCCACCTCTTTAGATGCACTCAGCTCTTCTACTAATTTAGTATGCCATACCCATCGTATATAACTCTTTAAGAACCCGTCACAAATCAAATGCTTTCTTATTTCCGTGACACATAGTTGCCTCAAATTTAAACAATTTACACAAGGACAATAAAACTTCCTAGATTTATCACCACTGGCATTTCTTATAGCAAATTCCAAAAAACTCTTCACCCCATTGTCGTACTCATCACTGGTTCGTCTAGCATAGATCCAGCTACGATCCATATGTGCAAACATGCTTAAAGACCAAATGAAATTGTTTAAAATTTTAGGTGTTCAAATTATAGGACCATTGAAGGACATGAAATGAAGAAGGAATGAAATTGCAAAGATAAGAACAAAAGGGACTTTCTAGTTGGGAGAAACAAATGAGGAAGCAAACCACATGCGTAGTGAAGCTACATGCATAGCTATCATTATAAATTAGATGTCGTTTTTAGTTTGCAATACTTCTTCTTAGATAATTCCGACCTAAGACCTTAAGCCTCAATTAGCGATCTTTTGTTATATAAAAAAATAAACTAAAAAATTTAGTTGGAAAAAATGAAAGCTTATATGAGAAAGAATCATGAGAGGAATAAGCTACAGAGTAAAGAATCATGGCAGTGAGGGAGGATGAGACCTATAACGGTAGATCAAAACCTATGAAAAAGGAAGTATGTGATCAAGGGAAGCTTAAAAGAATGTTTTAGAATGAGTTGGAAGAGTTGCATCATATATAAATTTTTTTAAGATTCCCGGCTGCATTCTTATATTTGATATTTTTTAGAATCTCACTTTCTAATATTAAATAATACATAATAGTTCTTTGTGAAGAACTATTAAGTATTCTCAAATAAAATTTTTCATAATCCCGCAGAATCCTGTCTTCTTATTTTTTACAGTTATCTTTTTTAACCATTAAGTATTCTTAAAGTAGAACAAATAACTGTTCTTTGTGAAAAATTATCAAGTATTGTTAAAAAAATTCTCGTTATGTTTAATATTTTTCAAAATCCCACATTTTTATATATTATGGATGTCATTTTTTACCATTAAGGATTCTTAAATAATCAATAACAGTTCTTTAAGAAGAATCGTCAAGTATTGTCAAATAGTTTCCTTATATTTGATATTTTTCAAAATTCTATATTTTTATATATGATGGTTATCATTTTTAACTATTAAGTATTCTTAAAGAATAAATAACGATTCTTTATGAAGAACCATCAAGTGTTATCAAATAAAATTTTTTATAAATCGCGCTTTTTTATATATGACGGTTTTTATTTTTAACCATTATGTATTTTATAAATCATACTTTACGGTTACTTGTTATAACTGTTATATTTTTGTTTTAACTTATATAAGATTAGAAGACAAATATTTGAAAATATCACATGATATTTGTTTCATAAGAACCATCATTTTTGTTAATAAATATATGACGGTTAATATAACCGTTATATTTTTTCCCCAAATTTCGCCTCTTAATACATGACCGTGCACATATTTAATCATTATGTCTTAGTGTTATATATTCATACAAAACCTCCACCTCAACATACATGACAGTTATTCACTAAAACCCGTATTTATTAAGCGTTATATATGTTGATTTTGTAGTAGTGTTCACCTAACAATTTGATTATATTAAGAGAGTTAATTAAGTTAGGTCATAAAGACATATATTTTCTAAAACACTCTAGTCATCTTTTTTAATTCCATCATTCACTCTCCTCCGTAATTATTGTTGATGGAGCATCAATAAGGGTATATTAGTAAAAAGATAACAAATATGAAAGCTTTGTCTTATATTTAAAATCAAGATTAACTCTTCAAATATATCTTATATTAAAGACTGAAGGAATAATTAGTAGGGCTGAGTCAATATGAGAAAGGATTAACTCTAAGCTTGAGCTATGGAGAAAGGTTTTCCCACTAGTAAAATGCAATGATGACATATTATTCATGTAGCTAACTTTACCTAATTTGTGGTTGTCATTGTTGTTGATTATATGTATTAGATATGGAGCAATATAAGTTATACGTATTGTGTATATGTGTCATCCAAAAAAAAGAAAAAAAAGAGTTACATTGGTCTGAGTGGATCAAAGGTCTAATACAACTACTAATTTTTGTTGGCAAAAATAATATAAATATTAGTACAGATTATTTGTAATATTATTAGAGGGCCGAAACTGAATTGGTGTTCATGCCAAAACGCGTAAATAGCTGCATTCCACATATATAGTGGACAAAGCTTGGAGGGCACTTGGAATAGTGTGTAGAGATGAAATCCCACTATTTCATGTCTCAATCACCATTTTCCTCTCATTTCTTTGAATTTTTATTCCATACATCACAACAAAACTAATTACTATGCTGAGTCTAAGATCTCAGTCGTTCATTTTATCAGGCTACTGACTTTTTTTTTTTCAGCTCAAACTGAGTGTGTGTTTGGAATTAGTTTTTGAAAATAATTTTTACGATTTACAAGGTAAGTATGTGAAAGGAATTTTATCTCGATTTACGGAAACCATGATTTAGAAGCCTAACAAATACACATTCAGTCATATGTAATAGGTATACGTGGGCTCTAGAACGAACAATGATTAATTTAAATTAGCTTATTTTAAATAATTTTAAATTATACAAAATAAATATAAAAATAATTTTATCTCGTCAAACATAAAAATGCTTAAAATAAACTGATCAAAACTAGTCACACACGCAACCTTATCCTACATTATTTTTCCAAGAGGCTTTATTGCATGCCTTTCATATTCATTACTTCCAACTTACTTAGGTTTGAGCTACGCCAAACTCAGTTAATTAAGGAAAAATTAAAGCGCTCTCAACAGAAACACAAAACTTAATATTGGATTCCTTATTAATTTAATTGTACTTAATTGGTACCCATTTGCATATAATACTCTTCTTCTGTTTGTCCTTACCCTTTTGAGAACACTATCATGTACCCCACCATTTATGGACTTAAAATCATGTTTACCCACTGGGATTTAAAAGAGCATGCACATTGTAATATATAATCCACCTCGGGATTTTCTTTATATCATGATATGATGCTGTTCATAAAGCAAAAATTGTGCAAGTTTTGTCAATTATTTAAACCTCCATGACCAAGGATTTTCTTACAAGTTACGATTATATATATATATATATATATATATATATATATATATATATATATATATATATGATCAGGATACAAAAACAGACTTTTTATTTCTAGTCGATCTCACTCCTTAAAAGATATTAAAGTTATAACCCTTGTTTTTGTTATAATTCATACATACACAAGTCATTTTTCAGTTCGTCTATATACTCGCTCATGTCATTTTTATAAAGTTTCATAAATAAATTTACATAAATTAAGAATTTTGTTAAAAATCAACGCTTTTGAAGTTCCAAAATGACCTTTAATGCGGTATAAAAATGAAAATGGCTGGTATTTTCGGACTCGTTCAGCAGTATTTTTTTAAATGAAAAAAAAATACAATAAGGTCTCAAATAAAAATAAATAAATAAATAAATGATATTTCGAAATCTCAAAATAAAAAAATAGTTATAAAGAGTTATCAATGAAGGCCCCTGAAATTATCAATAACCAACATCTGAGTTGTCAATAAGACCATTTTTTTATTTTATAATTTAAATGGATCATTTTTTTATTTCTCTTTTTATTTAGGATCTTATGATAATTTTTTCAAAAAAAAAACAGTAAAGCGCTCCAGCCGCGTGCACACTTTAGAGCCTTTTCTTTATGCAACTGTACTAACAAAGATTAGCAACTTGTAATGATGCTTTCCATGAAGAAATTGGCAGAGTCCTGACAAAATTATATAATTATATACAGTATAAAACACCATAGATCAAAAAATAATAATGGCCCTTTATTTTTTTTAGTACAGTTGGTACGGGTCAAACCTGTGAGGAAGGGAGAGAGATTACCCTAAGATCACTCGGTGACCAGTGGTCACAGGTGCGGGTCATAATGGCCCATTTCAATTAGATAAAGTTCATCATCAAGCGTAGCCCACCGGGGACCACAATCATCACAAAAGCCCCCGTCCCATTTGAGTTTGTCTATGGATATTGATTCTGTTTCGAGATCTTCTCTCTCTATATATATAAAAAGACACTTACCACTATAATATACACACTTCTCCACATCTTCCTTTATCTTCTTTCTATGGCTCTCTTCTCAAACTTCGGTTCTTTCCTTTTCTTCACAATACTTCTCTTATTGTCTCTGCAAATCCATGCCAGAGACAGCCAGTTCTTCAGCAAAGTTTCACATTCCATCAACAACAAGAATAATGGTAAAGAAACCAATCTCATCCCCAACAAAAAACAAGAACCTGTGATGATGAACAAGCCAGATCAGCAAGATCAGCCCGTCTTCTTCCCCGAGATTGATAACAACTATGGCCTCTACGGCCATGAGTCCGCCACCGGTCAGTTCCCTCCGGCCACCACCACCACCACCACATACCAGCCGTACAAGACTGAATCTGAGGAGTACATGAGAAAGTATCCAAACAACAAGTACTCGTACTATAACAGAGACCAGAATGATTTCATCAACAGTAATAAATACTACAAGGATGCTTATGGTAATGATCTGGACAACACAAGGTACATTGAAGGAGGATACGAGAATGTGTCGAATTATCGGATGAGGAGGAAGAACCAGAAGATGTACAACAGCAACAATGGCGGATATGAGAGGCATGAGTACAATGGTGAGAGGCAAGGAATGAGTGATACAAGGTTTATGGGAAGTGGAAAATACTTCTATGAGAACAATAACTCCATGGAAGGATATCAGAACCAGGTGGGGTTTGAGGGTAATAACATGGATGGTTTTCAACCTTGAGCTTAGATCATTGATAAGTTAAGAGGATAGGGTTAATTTATGATGTTTTTTTTTTAGTGAAATTCAAGTGAATTTTGATTTTGGATTTAATTACTTAGTTCCTGTCATTCATATGATATGGAAAAGTTATGACGTATGAGAGCATGTGTGTGCTGGGCAGTTTCTGCTTACAGCTATCACTGAAGTGGATAATTAATGCCAAGTTAAGCTTGCTTATTTACTTGTGTTTATCTTCACCTTGAACTTTTCTTTGCTTGTTTGCGTTGTTGTTTCGAATTAATTAACCTAATGCCAATGTGAACAAGACTGTGAAAAGGAAGGAGAGAGATAAACTAATACATACATATGTGTGTGTGAACGGTAAAGACCACCGAAATATCTTGAAATGGCTTAATTCCTATGAAGTATATATTTAAGAACTATTGCGGGACTAGATGTTTTTTTTGTAAATGACATAATTGTCCTATGTAAAATTAGTTATAACATGCCGTAATTATCTTTAATTAAGAACTATTCCAGTTAAACTATTTAGTAAGAAATTTTACCAAAATTAATTGTCATTGCCTAATTGTTGTTGACATTAGATAAGTTAAAGTTACTAATTGTTGTTGACATTGTTTTAAGTGCATTTAGGTAATTTCGAAACAAAAAAAGTTAATGCCAGTTGCTAGGAATTTCACAACAATTAGACCATTTTGAGATTCTAATTTAGAACTAATATATTTCTGGAGAATATTTCAAACTGAGCTGAGTTAATGTAATTAAAGAGATATATATCTTATAATGGGCAGTCTAGTTTGATAGAAATGAAGGAGAGATCAATCAAAGAAGATTACACTAGCGTGAACAAAATCGGTGAAATAAACTTAATTATCGCTGCACTTATCTTTCTCTAATTAGAGTTAGTGAAGAATTTAAATAGCAACCCAACTTGTGGTTCATCTTGGTTGGCCCCACAAAATGAGCCTGCCATAATTTTTGAACGCTTTGAGCGGGAGCATTAAGCTATAAAAGTTGAGTGGCAAATGGTAACTTTCCTCCCAGACAGATGGTGGCCACAACTGTCTATAGTGGATATTTATGGATGGAAATATATTTCAGATCTTATATACATCGGATATAAATATTATTGTGATTGCTAATTGGAATATCTTCCTATTATTAATAATATCTTAATTAGATAAATATCTTTTTTTTGTGTGCTGAAAATCAGATAAAATATCTTAGATTTGAATATGATCAAATTCAAATATAATTTATTTTATTGAGCTAAAAATAATTTTAATTTATATTAAGATAAAAAATAATTTTTTTAGTATTATTTAATTCTGTCAAATAGCGCAGTTAAATATTTTGGCTCCTCCTGGGTGGATCTGAAATTCAACAGTCTAGAGCCCCATATTGGACAAAATAGCAGGTTTTTATTGGTCAAAGACTATATGAAGGAGAACAAATTGAGTTGTTAAGATAAAGACAGATAAATTATTACCCTTTTACTATTGATATCACCAAATGACAATGAGATATATAGAATCAAAAGGAAAGAGAGATCCACTAATCGATATCCTTCATCTAGCTGGGTAATTCAGGTAATTAATTATTAAAGAGAAATACACACACACAAATTTAGATACATTTCGGGCAAAAGGAAATAGATATCAATATCTAGATTTATTCCAAACTTGTAATGGGTACAATTGTAGAGACATAGACTTAGCTGGAACTATTTCACCTGATCATATATGGTTCATGTCCTTTTGTAGCATAGTGGACAAACTAGGGCTGTGTTTGTCAAAGACTATGAAATATGAAGCAAAACAAATTGAAGTTGTTAGGACCAGACAAATTTAACCTTCAAGATCCTTAATTATATCACCAAATATACCAGCTGGCAAACAGGATAATTCTTAGATTGTACACTCCTGTTCTTTTCACTTTTCACTTCTTTTTTTTTTATGGACATGGATTCTCTAATTTAGAGGTACTTTGTCTTCTCCTTAAAAAAAAAAACTTTTGTGTTTTACGGAACAAAAATCTTGTTACCTATTTATTTTACATAGTACAAATCACTTTTTTTTTGGACAAATACATAGTACAAATCACTTGAGAATAAGCAACACCTTTATTGATCAATGGTGACAAAATATCAAAGTCACACCCTCGTTGCTACCTCCTCACCGTCACAACTATACTCGTAGTCTTCACTTGTGCTTCTCTGTTGTCACTGCCATCGCCAGATCTCTCATCCTCCTGTTTGAGTATCAACTTGTCTTCGTTCAAAATTCCAAGCACAAGTTTCGATCCAATGACCCTCCCTGTCTCATCTTTGTTCATGATTCAATGACCCTCCCCGTCCTGTCTCCGCTTCCCGTCTTTTATTTTTCTTCTCTCTTCTTCCATTTTTCATCTTCAACAATAGATTGGTAATTGGTGTTTACGTTATTTGTTTTAATCTTTTGTTTTGAATTTGATTTTATTGAAATTGATTGTTTCTGGGCTTGATTACATTGTATTTAATTGCGTTTTTCTAATTTTCTGATGATGGTTGCCTTTTGTTATGATGGTTGCTATGATTTCCATTGAGAGTGGATTATGGTTTTCGATGTTTAATTTGGATAAGGGTTGATTTTTTTTTTTCAACGGTTCTATCGTATAAATATATTTTTAAACCTCATTTTCACTACTTTTATTTCCAATTCTACTTCAGTCGTTCCTCTGTACGAAACAGGACATCAATTCCATCAATTCTAACGAGTCTGGTTCCTATAAAAATTAGGATGTGTACCAAACAATCAAAAAGCTAAGTTAGGTTCCCCTTCCATTTCCTTTAATCCACTTCCATTGTAACAAACATCCAGGGGAAAAATGACTTTATATAATTATCTAAGAACATTATAAAAAGGATCATGATCCATCTTCTTCTTGTTTTTTTTTTTTTTGACATTATAAAAAGGACCATGATATTATAAAAGAATCATGATCTTTGTTAGAATTAATTTTTTTCCAAATTAACTTCTTTTGAATTTTTCTTTCATATTTTTATATTTATATTATAATTTCATACCCAAATTTAAATTTTATCAGTAATTTTTTTAATATATTTTTATTACTCAATTTTCATGTTTCCTTTTTTGGATAAGGACAAATATCTTTCTATTAGGGATAATTTTGTTTGAGGTATATGATTTAACACTAACACTCTTTTTTAATAGGGATTTAAACTTCAGTTCATTACGTCGTGAGAGACTAGTCATTTCTGTTGGTTTCAACTTTCATGTTTTAACATTGAGAAGAATCAATAAGTATTTAAAATATTAAGGATGAATTGTTAAAAAATATCTAAGATTATTAATATAAAAATTTGAGGAAGTTACTAAAAATCTGTGATTATTAAATTTATTAAGATTATTAATATAAAAATTTGAGGAAGTTACTAAAAATCTGTGATTATTAAATTTACTGGCCAATAAATTTAATAATAAGAGATTTTCCCCTAATATTTATATAGCATGCACTATTTTGAAGTATTATTGTAATATTATTAAAAAGTATTATTCTAATAGTATTCACTATAGGGTTAAAGACCTTTTTTGTTCTGGAAGTATTGCTTTAAGGGAAATTTTACCCTAGAAGTTTTATCTGGGGCAATTTTGCCCTAAAAGTTTCAAATGTGGAGCAATTTCTCTCCAACCGTTATCACGATCAAGTTTGACGGTGAATAAACCAGATGTAAGAGTAAATTTGGTTCAAAGTGAAAGCTTCTAGGACAAATTTTCACTTTAACAAAAATAACATGAACGATAAAATTACTCTGAAAGTTTTAACTTATGAGAAAATTTGCCTTTACATTTGGTTTAATAACGGTTAAACTTAACTACGATAACGGTCAAGGCGAAATTGCCTCACATTTAAAATTGCAGGAGCAAAATTGCCCCAAATGAAACTTCAAGGCAAAATTGCTCATAAGCCAATACTTTCAAGACAAAATGACATTTAACTCTTTACAATAATAACTTAATTTATGGTTCATCTAGCATTTTAAAATATTTTGTCAGTAACAACAAATATTCTAAAGTATTTTTTGTGCAATATATCCTTAAAATATTTTTCTTAATAATGATCACCCTAAACTTAGGATACTAAGCATTATTAAAAAAATATTTAAAATGTTGGATCAAAATATTGTTACCTCCTTGTGGCAAAAAAAAAATCATTACTTGTGTTCTTAATTTAATACTTAGTTGACATTTTTTAAGAGATGAAAGAAGTTAGATGAATTGTCTTAAATTTTCAAACTAGTTTATCTTACTTATAAATTGATATATAATCTAAGAACACACAACATATGTTTTAATTAATTAGTTTATTTTCCTTCCTTAACTTCTAAAAAAACAAAATCTAGATATTGTATTAAGAACATGAGGGAGTATTAAAAAGATGCTTTATAGTTGCTAACGGGTCGGCCTGTTTAAACCCAAGTCCAAAAAATACACACATTTCTAAAGGCCCGACCCATTTAATTAAGGGCCATGGGCCCGGGCTATTTATTCATCTTTAATAAAACACAAACACTAAGTCTAAAAACAAATGTTCACAATTAAATAAATAACTAGATAAAATCATAAAACATAAACTAAACACTAAATAATATAAATAACATTATCATTTCTATTCTCCATAACCATAATCATTATCAACATCATCAATGACAATTTTTTTATTTAAAAAAAAATCGCAAGACCAACCCATTTAACTCACGGCTTCACAGAACTGGCTTTTTTAGGCTTGACTTCATTTTTAGACCCTAAATTATAAGCCCATCCCTCAACTTAATTGAACCTAAAAAGATTGGTCTGACTAGTTTGACCTGATTTCTTAGCTCTAGTGTGGGATACAATTTAGAGAAAATTATACCCAAGTTTTAAATAAAATAAATTATTACTGTAAGGTCCCTTAAAATCCCCAAATTACTAGCAACTCCTAAGGACCTAAGATTATAAGATTCCAAATGTAAAACGACGTACAAACCCTTGTCCTCATTCAGTTGTCATTATTACCTGCTTCCCTCACTTGTTAATTCATATTCTTTCACTTGTCTATCAACTAAAATATAGTATATGTTTTAATAACCTTCTCTTAATTTGGACTGAGTGTTTAGCGTATATAAATCAAAACAAAATTATATGATAAGTTTATATAATATTTGGATCATGACAGCTACCTTATAATTTGGTTTTGATTTTCAAGTAAAACACCATAAATTAACAAGTGAGGGAGCATGTAATGATAACTTAATTAGGATAAGGATAATGATATGTTTTTTACAATTGTAATATTTTGCCTTCAGGTTTCTTAGGATTTAATAGTAATTTCAAGATTTTAAGTCACCTTACAAGGAATAATTTGTCGCATTTGCCATTCAACTTCTTTTTTTATCTTTTTTTTTTACAGTAAGCCTATCTTCAACTAATATGTGGCATTTGACGTTTCCCAGCATTTCAGGGCTTTTTCCTCCGACGCTTTTTTGGACATCAGTCGAGTGAAGAAATTACGAGGCAATATTGCGATGGGGACAGTACCAAGTCATGGAAGTCGGCGAGGAAGAGAAGGTGCAATTTCCGTCCCGCGTAAATGGAGTTTCACGGTGGGGCCGGCGATGACCTCAGAAAATTGGGTCGAGCAAGTCAATAACTGGTAGTCATTGACTTCTCGCATCGATCGTCGTCAATGAATTAGGGAAAGTTGAATGACGAGCTTAAGGAATGGAGGCTTGGATCCGCAATCGGCAGCCGAGAAAGCGGTCGCTGCGATTGGATTGGGATACGATGTTTGCAGGGACGTTCGATTATCGGGATGCAAGGCCAGAGTCGTCGAACTTCCCAATAACCGGAGTGAGACACTCGTCTTCCCCGGCGGCGTTATTGTTCCCGACGTTTCTGTATCCATCAAATGCCACCCTGGAGAAAGTTTCAGAGATTTCTCCCAAGTTCTTTCCTTCCATCAGGTAACTTCCCTAGCGGTGTTATTGTTCTCGTGTAATATACATGTAATTCTGATGATTTATCCCTCTATTATATTGTGAAGCTTTTCTATTGCACATTTGTAAATGGTTTCTTCTACACATGTAAGTATGTAAATGTCCACTTCAAATTTTAACTTAATCCACCTAAACCTTTAGTAGACATAACTGAATGAAATAAAAATGAGTGAAAAAAAAGTAACTTTGGAGGCAGAGAGTGACACTTGTAATTGTGAAAAAAAGTATTAAAAAAGATTGAGTGATGATTGATAAAGAAGTTCATTATAGACATTGCATCTGTTTCTCTCTCTCTCTCTCTCTCTGTGCAGCGGAAACGAGATGCTTTTCTACCATTTAGGCCAAATCGGGATAGTGACTAGTGGGTTCATTTCCTTTGGGTCGATGTTATTAAGTCCTTACATAGATAATTCCTAATTTATTTATTTTGCCAAAAGATAATTCATAATAGGACCAAGGATTTTGATAATAGCATAACTCCGGGGATGCTATTCACTGAGAATTATAGGTTAACCTATTTATGTGAATGTGTCTTAAATGATCCGAAAAGAGTATTAACTTTGCACATATATCAATCGAGATTTTTTAACTATTACAAACATCCCTGCTCCAATGGCCAAATAAAACATAACATACGCTACTGTGTGTGTACTTTGTGATTTGACCTTTATTACTAGCATTTGAAGAAAGGGTATAGTTCGTATGATAAAGAGTGATTTATCCAATTTTGAAATTAGTGTAGTACAGATTATACTTCAGCAACAGCGACAGCGAGTTAGATTTTCAACAATTTATGCATTCTCAATGTAAAGCATTAAAATTTTGATGTTAATTTTTATTAAAAAACTAAAATACTTGGTGAACAACACTTTAGTCCAGCTGTGACTCGTAATTATGATTTTAGAGCTTGTTTGGTTCAACACCATTGCATGCATGCAATGGTAATCATAATTGCATTATTATGAGAAGAGTGTTTGGTTGCTCTTTAACATGGTAATAGAGTTTATCATGGTAATAATTATTACCAAAAAATTGGTAATCCTCATTCATACCTCCCCCCTATGATTCCTCATTACCATCCCATTGCATAGTTAGAAAAGTCTAATTTACCCTTTAGTTTTACTTCTCTTTTTTTTACTTGTATATTTTCACTTAGCTACATTGCCACAATCGCTACTGCCGCCGCAGCGTGCCGCCGTCGCCACCTCCTCCTCCACCTCTGCAGCCACCTGCCGCCACCTCCTCCTCCACCGCCGCCACCTCCTCCTCCTCTGCCGTTGCGACCACCGCCATCACCTCCTCTTCCTCCGCCGTTGCCACTATCTCCTCTTCCTCCGCCTCCTCCCGGCCCCGCCGCCACTACCTCCTCCTTCTCCGCCGCCACCCGCCACCGTTGCCACTACCTCTTCCTTCTCTGTTCTCGCCACCCGTTACCGTCGCCACTACCTTCTCTTTCTCCCTTCCCGCCACCACTACCTCCTTCTCCTCTGCTGCCGCTACTACCTCCTCCTCCTCTGCCGCTGCGACCACCACCACCACCTCCTCCTCCTCTACCACCACCACTACCTCCTCCTCCTCTGCCGCTGCCACCACCCGGCACCGCCGCTACTACCTCCTCCTCCGCCGCCGCCCGGCCCCTCTGCTACGACCTCCTCCTCCTCCCTCGTCGACACCTGCCGCCGACGCCACTACCTCCTCCTCCTCCGCCACTGCCACTACCTCCTCCTCCTCCTCTTCCGCCACCGTCGCCGCCACTACCTCCTCCTCCTCCGTCGCTGCAGCGACCCGGCACCGCCACTACCACCTCCTCCTCCTCTTCCACCTGACTCTTAACTTTCTTTTTACAAAGATTATAGTAAGGGTAAAATAGACTTTGTGTAATATATTAATTTTAAATAATTGTTAAAATAATAATTCATTGCACCTTACTTAAAGATAAAACCAAACACTAGCCCTGTAATTAATATTGCATTGCATTACCATTGCATCATATTACACTGCACTGCAGGGTGTAATGGGATCGAACCAAACGGACCCTTACTTGTTTTTACTCTTAGGAGAAATTAGAAGAGTATTTCAGGCATAAATGGCATAAGGTTATATTTTTTAATATTCAAATTGGAATGTGCTCGTAATTTACCTTCTTTGGATAGCATAATACTTGTAGATTTTTCCAAGCTTCAGTTTACCAAATTTTTGATTTTTTTATTATAAAAAAAAACTTAAGGGAAGTAATTCGCACATACATTAAATTTCTAACTAGATTGAGGTTGTATGCTGTCAAGTAACTGCTGAAGTTTTCCAATGGAAAAGAAAACTATAACTCTATAGTCTCTTCTGTGTATTATTTTTTCTTTTAAAAAGCATGTGCTGCAATCACCTCTGCTTTTCTTGTTGCATCCATATATGATTTCAAAAATGAAAATATTTTACATTTCTAATTTAAACTAGCATGAAATCATGTTTGTACAATTGTAATTTCTGAGAGATATACATGATGGACTAACACTCACACACACATCTTTGTATCTAAATTTGGTACAATTTGAGTCATGAAATTTCTTCCAAATTTTCCCTGTTGCAGATGTCTGAACTCTTTAATTTAGCACTATCTTTATCTGGGAAAGTTCCGTCTGGCTTATTCAATGCCATGTTTGACATGAGGCACAGTTGGAAGAAAGATGCAGCTTCCACTAAAACCCTTGCATTTGATGGTTGGTTCATAACTTTGTATAGTGTTGAGTTAGATAGAACCCACCTAATCCTCTCTGAGCATGTGAAAAACCAAGTTCCTACTTCATGGAACCCTGCCGCCCTTGCTGAGTAAGTGTATTTGTTTTTCTTCTTGTTATACCTTCATTCATTTATTTGATTTCTACCACTACTATAGTTGATTTTTTATTGTTTTTACTTTAATTGTTGTTGTTGTAGCACAACTTTGCTTAAATAATACTCCTTCCGGTTCTATTTATAAGCAACTTTCTCCTTCATTGCGTAAAGCGAATTGGTAGTTAAAAGCAATAAGTGTGTCAAAAATGCCATTTTTTTTCCATATATGCCCCTATTTATAAAAACAGAGAGAGAATGTATAAATAGTATGAGAGATAGTAAAATATGTTTTCCCAATGCTTTGTTGACTTCATTCACCTAGTGAGTTCTCTCCCTTCCTCCCTTCTGAATATAACTCTTTGTGTGTGTGATAATTAATTATAAATAAGATGTATTTAGTAAGGGTAAAATAGGAAAAATGAGCTTACATTTTCAAATACAAAGTGAAAGTTGCTTATAAAAAGGACCATCCCCATGAGAAAGAGTTGCTTATAAATAGGACCGGAGGGAGTAGATCACAACAACTTTGAAATAAAAATATTGTTAATTTCATATTTGTGATGTGACCATAGAATTATCTTTTCTCCTTGTAATCATGGAAATGATGTTTGATACCTTACCAAAATTCTTGTTAATGCACCTGCAACCTGATGGGGCTTACTTTCAAAATCTGACTGTAACAATTGATAATTGTCTCAACCTTATATTACTTTGAAGTCAATATACTGTAAGCTCTTCCTAGCAAGAATACCTTCATAGATATAGATATCAACGTAGAATATGCTAGCAGTCTATATGAATGAGGTTTGAACCTTCTTTTTCTTATCTTTCGTCCATAAAAACATTTTAAGTTTCCGTTCACTTGAATGTTGCACTGAATAAGGCATAATTCTTCAGGTTCATTGAGAAATATGGCACCCATATTGTTGTTGGGGTGAAGATGGGAGGTAAGGACGTAGTTCATATGAAGCAGTTCAAAAGTTCACATCTTCAACCCTCTGAAGTGCGGCGATTGCTTAAGAAAGAAGCTGATAAGAGGTTTTCTGAGGATGAAGATAGATGTTTTATTTCTGATCAAGCTGAAATATCAGGAACATTGAAGGTTTAGAGCATTAAATGCATCACCATCATTTTTAACTTTCTAAAAAGGATTATATATACTGTGGAAAAGATGCCTTACACAATCCTTTCTTCTTTTCCTGCTCTGGAAAATTGACACACCAACATTAGAAGAAGCTATAGGATTCCATTTTAAATCTTAGTCTGTCTTGAAACAATTGATTGTGATCTTTCCCAATGATAACTGCTTCTCCCATTCCTCCGCACCGTTAGCGGGCCTTCATTTCAGCATCCTAGTCTGTTTTAGGATCAAAGACATAGATCCTGTGTGAGATGAGAATATCTTTATTTGAGTTGGCAACTTCCTTTACACAAGTGACAGAGATTGCTGATATACCTTACGTACTTTAAAAGTCTGTTCCTATTCTAATGGTCACCACATTGATTCTTTGAATGAATATATTCCCTTTCATCTAAAAATAAAAAGTCTATTCCTATACTCATTCCCATTCCCATTTCTTTTTATTGTTCTCAACTTCTCATTTCTTCAAAAATCCTTCCAGCATACCAGATGGGACTATATTACTAAAATCATTCATTGATATGCCCTGGTCCTGATACACTTAAAGATTTCATTGCTTGTCACAACTATGTTATTTACAATGCCCATAAAGGTTGTAGGCTGACCTTGGCAATGTCACCATTTTAAGAACCAATGTGTCTTCATTACTCTGATGATATAGGTCATTACAGCCATATTAAATGAATCTATTTGTAGTACTGCATGAAGAACTTGATGAGATTTCCATGTAAACTTACTCGAACTGTAAAAAAGCAATTTTTATATCTAGTTGTAGATACTACCCAAAATTGGTGAAGATAAAACTTAAGAGAACATTTATTAGTGCAGAACTGCTGAATTTTTGTCCTCCTTTTTTTGTTCAAAAATGGATTTTAAAACCCTAAGATAGGCATTTCTAGGAACTTGAAAATTTAAAAAGAATAAAAGGAGTGTGACGAAAGCTAGGAAAGGGATGATGTAGGTGTTCTTCTTACTGTTAGAGATTGCTAGATATTATTTGTAATTATTTATCGTTTAGCCGAAAAAAGGTCATTTTAATTATTCATTGGCCCTAGGATTATGATAGATCTCAAGATATCAATCCCTTGAGTGTTTTTTTTTTTTTTTGCCTTCAATCCCTTGAGTTTTTGAATGTGCTTCCTTCGCATTTGTTGACTTACCTCCGATAGTTTTCTCTGCTTGAACATAAATAGCATGGACACTGTCTTCAGCAATCTTTTGAAATTGTTTTCCATTTCATTTGTTACATACAATCATGACTCAAATCTGATTTATTATCTCATACAGCTTGCGTTTCAGGCATGTTATTCATTTATAACTATATTACCAAAATTAAGTCCTAAATACTAATAGTCTACCTGGACATTTTTCTGAATCATTTTGAATTTAATGAAACAATTTCATCCGTTTGTTATGCAGTTTTACCTTTTTCTTTTCCTTCTCTTTTTTGCTTTTAATGATATTTGTACTATGCATTTAATCTTAATTACCAGGAAGCCATGGTGGTAAATGGGAAGGATAAATGTATTGATATTTTCTTCTTAAAATGATTTATTGATAATAAGACTACGCTAGTTTGCTATCCTTGTGAGTGTTCAAAAACACCTTGACACAGACATTTTTACATAACATGTTGGTAATTCATGCCAAGATGTTACAGGTTGGGAAAAATTGATTTTCATTTCATTACTTTCATATTAAAATGTTAAAGAATATATGAGATGTTCTGCTTGTCTAAAAACATTATATTTTTGACCTTTGCAGGATAATAGAGATGTGCGATGGAAGGTTGATGTAGCTCTTGCTGCAGCAGTGAGACCAATTGTAAAAAGTCACTCAACCAAGGAGGTTGGTATTAATTTGAACTGTCATTGCTTCTTCAACATATTATGCAATCATATTTCTGCTAACACCTTTGGGCTGTTATTTGAATATACTTCAAACAGGATCTCATAAGCATTTCTGTTCGAAGGGGAGGTATTGTTGGCATTCACCAGCACCATAAGGAGTGGCTCTCTACAATATCACAGTCACCTGATGCTATATCAATGCTGTTTGTGCCTATTACTTCACTGCTTAGTTCCAGCCTGGGCCATGGCTTCCTAAGCCATGCAATGAATTTGTACCTCAGATGTGAGCACACATTTCCTGATGGTTAATTTCAATCTCTATAAATTTTTCTTAATTTTAGTTGACATTAATATTGCTTTAGTCATTGTTGTTTATTTTCTATGCATTTTTGCAAGTCACTGTGATATGACTATATAACATTTTGGAGTCAATGAAACCTCTGACTTGATGTGGGGTTTGCTTGGGAAGGGTAACTGGAAAGGTTTTGATTTTGACTAGTTAGTATTTGTTCTAAGAAGATGGAAATTGATATTACTGTGAATAAAGATTAGACTTTTGGTATTACACTTGATTCCATATTTGAGATGAAAATGTTATACAAGGATATAATGCAACTGGGGTAGCATTATCCATTTTTTATAAGGAAAAGGTTTAGGTGGGTTGGGTCTCAGGGACTAGGGCTAGGGCATGCTTTCGGTCTTGGAGCATTTACTGAAGTACTTATAAGTCTCCCACCAATAAGGTGCTTACATCAGCAGTGGGATTTGAATTTACAACTTTATGGGTTATGAGTCAACTCCATACCAACTAGACCACCTCTATTGGCCAGGAGCATTATACATTACATTCACTTCTATATAGTTTCAGACCTGGTTCCTAGCATTAAACTCCACTTCTATTAACATATTTTAAATTCTTTAACGTGCACATTCAAGTGAGTATTCTCAAATAATTTCCTGCTAAATTCAGCTAGAGTTCTTTTGAAACATTCAGATCAAGCCATCATCAAGGACTGATAGGATTGAGTCAGATATAAAGTCGTACACTTCCTATTATGCTTACCATTATCAGTTTTTATTGTACTGATACTAGTAAATCTGATTTTTGGTACAGAAGTTAAGCTAAGAATAATCTTATTATGGATTCAAATAATGTGATTTATTTGGTATGTCTATCAAATGTGTTTTATTTGTTGCAGATAAACCCAAGATAGAGGAACTTCATCAATTTCTTGAATTTCAGTTGCCTCGGCAATGGTCTCCATTGTATGATGATAGGCATCTTGGATTTCGTCCTAGAAGCCAAAGGAACAAATCACCATCGCTCCAGTTCACTTTCTTGGGATCTAAGCTTTATGTTAACACCATGAAGGTATGTTGTCATTACATTATTTGAAGTCTGACCTGAAGTTTGTGTAACACCATGTCGGCACATTTGAAAAGGATGGGGTAAATCACATAGCATTAATGTATTGTCTTTGGGTTACCATTACAGCAATTACACATACGCCACCAAGCATTGTAAAAATGTTTGCACTTAAGATTGGTTGTGGTATACTGGTATCATTGCCTGCTTAGTTTTCTTTACCCAAATGATGTGACCACAAACATTCTTTAAGCCATATTTGGTGTACTGAAAGGAGGTAATCATGGAAGACAAGGTTGATTTTGTATATAGTGTCCATTATATCTTTATTATGGTTAATGAAGGATTGAAGCAAGAGGCGAAACAATACCTTTGTTTTAGTGCCTGTTTGGATTAGCGGTGGAGAAGTGGCTTTTTTTCTAATGTGACTTTTGCAAAAGTCAGATTGAAAAAAAGTCATATTGTAAATGTGATTTGTGTTTGGATTGGTGGTGGGAGAAGTGATTTTTATTTTAACCCAGTGAAAAAAAGCCAAAAGCTACTTCAATGAGTTTCTAGGAAAAGCAGCTCTTTTTTAAGCCCAGTGAATGCTACCGTGTTCTCAAACGGATCTGCAGATGTTAAATGGGCTTTTGCCCTCCAAATGAGCTTTCCCCCCCTCCTAATGGGTTCCCAAACAAGCCCTCAGCATTAATCCTTGAACAAACGTAGGACACAATAGGTTTATATAGGTAGGAAAATATAACCTAACCCTAGTATCATATTCTTATATGTCAGATTTAAAGGGACAACATGAACATAAAATGGGGGTAGTCGAGATAAGGATAATGAGATGGATGTGTGGTCATACAAGAAGAGATAGGATTCGTAATGATCATATACACAAACGAGTTGGAGTGGCATCTATTGAGGAGAAAATGGTAGAAAATTGTTTGAGGTGGTTTGGACATGTTCAAAGAAGGCCATTGAGCGCGCCAGTGAGGAGGGTTGACCAAGAAATGTGGAGTCCTCTAAAAAGAGCTGCGGAAGACCAAAGCGAATACTCAATGAGATTATAGAGCGGGATCTTTTGGTTAATAACGTATCCAAAGATATGGTTTTCAATAGAATACAATGACGTCTTGCGATCCATGTAGTCAACCCCACTTGGTGGGATAAGGCTTTGTTGTTGTTGTCAGATTTATTTTTCTAAGGTGGATACTGTTAGTGCCAACTTTCACCCAACAGGGGAGGGGGTAAATTGAGTGATATTTAAAAAATTTAATCCAAATAAGATTAACTAATAAAATACTATAGAGAATGAGAGTAAGAAAAGATATCACCGTAGAGTACACAACGGTTATATTGGTTCGGTCTTAACTCACTGACCTACGTCCAGTCCTCAGAGCGTCTTTGAGTTCTCACTATTCTTCCAAGATTCTTTAGGTTCTTGGAACCACAATACAACGTTTGTGATAATGAATGATCCTCCATAGGACTCACTGATACGTCCCGGGTCTGGGAGGGGGTGTGGATCGAGTTCGGGGTTTGGTGGCACCCACAGTCGTTGGGGACGGGGGGCCCGTGTCTGTACTGGGTTAAAGGAATAGGGGTGTGCCTTTGCTACCAGCTTAAGCTTTTAGCATGATGATTAGTGCTTCACAGTTAAGCGTGCTTAGCCGAGGGTAGTCTCAGGATGGGTGACCCCCTGGGAAGTCCTTGTGTTGTGGCGCTTCGTTCCTGAAGTTTGGTATTAGAGCTAGCAAGGGTTCAAATCCCGCTTCCATCGAAAGGTTTGAGGACGAACCTCCTTTAAGATAGAGGGAATGATACATCCCGGGTCTGGGAGGGGGTGTGGATCGAGTTCGGGGTCTGATGGCACCCACAGTCATTGGAGACTAGGGGCCTGTGTCTGTACTGGGTTAAAGGAATAGGGGTGCGCCTCTGCTGCCAGCTTAAGCTTTTAGTATGATGGTTAGCGCTTCACAGTTAAGCGTGCTCAGCCGAGGGTAGTCTCAGGATGGGTGACCCCCTGGGAAGTCCTTGTGTTGTGACGCTTTGTTCTTGAAGTTTGAGATGGTGAGAACCCACATGGGAAGATCCCACGAACCCACAATCAATTCTGAGATATGCTTACCCTAAGAAAGCTAAACAAAGATCTACGATCCACTTGAACCCTTGAACACGAAAGAACAAGGACCCGAAGTGTACGAAGACGCCACAAGGTTGATCAAGCTTTGATAAGTCTGTTAGTTCTAAGAAGAACCCTAGAGAGAATCCACTCTCAAGAAACAAAGTGCAGAAATGCAACTTTCATTCATATATCAAATCTCAAGTGTCTTACAAATGAAGAAGCATAAGGTATTTATAGAGAAATACTACCTAATTGTAATAATTGCAACTTAGAAAGTTGCAACTACAAAGTCTAATACCATGTGCTAGGAAATCCAAAACCATGTGCTAGGAAACCTAAAAGTCTAATATAATGTTCTAGAAAACACAAAATTCTAATATAGTGTGCTAGAGAACTCAAAAGTCAAATATGGCAACTTATTTAATAATTTCGCACAAATAAAACTCATAAAATATAATCAGCATTTAAAGCCCAAAATGTAGGCCCAAATGAGTCCTCCTATGTGTAGTACTAGGTCTAAGCTCTTCAATTTCAAGACTTCAAGTCCAAAACTTGATCAATATCTCTATTTGCAGCCCATATGAAATTAGTGACGTTTTCAGCATTTTCGTCTAAAATTGTTGATCCAATTGCCATTTGATTTGCAACATCCTCTTGAATCAGCCCAATCAATGCTTCCTTAAATATTTTAGCTTGAGCTCTTGTGGTTGGACCAGCTGGAATTTGAAAATGGTCATTTGAAGTTGAAGAGTTGTCACTTGAATATGAAGAGACAACTTGCTGATTCTAGATCGCACCACTCACTCCCCCTTACATGTTGTAATCCAAACCCCACACTCAAGGTCCCACTACCTTCATATTTTACAGAGTGAAAAGATGTTCGGTAATGATTTTCTCACAGAGCAGATAAATAATCACTAAAGAACTAAAGGAATATCAGAGAATTTTGCAGAAAATGAACTGAGCAATAAATGAAGAAAGTTGTTCATTGGCTTCGTTGATTTCTCTGTATTGAATGCTCGTCTATTTATAGGTAATCTGTATTAATGACCGTTGAGAGCTCTCAAACTTCCCGTTATATTGGCTTTAGAGCCGTTGAGGGATTTCGGCATTGAGTTGCTTTTGTCTCCGAGCAATAAATCCTTAGATGTAATCCTTCTGGCGTGTATATGGTTGAGCATTTAATGCTTTTGACATCAAGTCTGTTTTTCGGTGAATTTGAATTTGCTCTATGGTTTAAGCTTCTGAAACTCGTACATATACATGATTAATGCTTGATAAAGTTTATAGTGAGTTTAAATAATTCGAGACGTTGATTCTGAAAGAGACAATGAACTTCCACTTGAGTGAATGTTCAGTCACTCGAGTGATCTCTTGTTGAAATATATTACACTCTAGCTCTATCTGAAAGTGACTTCTTGAGTCTCGCGAGTTGCTAGGCCTCACTTGAGTGATACCTATCCACTCGAGTGACTTTTACCTTTAACCTGTTGAGCTATCGCGAGTGACTTGCCAAAAGGCTGCAAATGGCTGGTTATCACTCGAGTGAAACCATACTCACTCGAGTGAACACTTTCTAAAACTTGCTGCGCTACCGGCAAGTGACTTGTGAAGTACCTGCAAGTGAGCTTCATCACTCGAGTGACTTCTCTTCATAACCTTAGAACTTGAGTGCTCATTGAGAACTCGAGTTCTGCCAAGTCTGCATATCACAAAAAGCTTATGAGCAGAAACTCTCATTTCAAGACTTCCAAGACTTGAGTTCAATTCACACAAGAACTTGAGTGATGCTTTATAACTTGAGTGCATCAGTTTGAAATTGCTTTTTGTATTGTTCATAACTCGAGTGCTAACTGGTAAACTCGAGTAAATAATTATAACTTTAAAAAAATCTTGCGAGTGACTTGAGAAAATGGTGTAAGTGATCAATGTCACTCGAGTGGTCACTTATTCACTCGAGTGACCTTCTATTTTAACTCTCAGAGAACCTACGAGTGACTTGCTGAAATTCTGCAGGTGAGAGAGAATCACTCGAGTGCTGACTTAACCACTCGAGTGATTTTGCATCACCCTTGACTTTTCAGCTAGTGACTTGCAAAGTCATTGAAAGTTGAAGATCATCACTCAAGTGTATTACCTATCACTTGAGTAATCATCTCATATCACTGAAGGTGAGTAACTTCACTGATTCAAGTTTTGATTTCAAAATTATTATTTCACTTCAAGTGACCAGAAACTCACTTAAGTGTCTTAAATCATCAAGTTCTCATAGTCTATCTAGATTTATTATCATCAAAACATAACTTGAGAACTAACAGATACGATATGGTAAATATATTAATATATGATGTAACATCCATATCTAATCCTAGGGTGTACATAACTAAAGCAATGACAAAACATAATACTAGTATAAAATAAACATACAAGTTTTAATTAATTAATAATACTATACTTGCACCTCTCAACAGTTACTAAACATTTTTTGCCCCTTATGATTATTTTTTAAGTGAGTGTTGGTATCATTTTGCATCTAATTTTTATTCCTTTTCAATACCTGACATTCTGCTATCTAACTCTACAAATATGCAGGTTGACTCTGGATATTGTCCTGTTACAGGTATTCGCTTGTTTTTGGAAGGCAGAAAGAGTGACCGTCTGGCTATCCATCTCCAGCATCTTTCAAATCGTCCACAGATCCTTAAAATCTCTTATGATCTTGCTTGTGAATCTAATGATGAGCCAGCTGACAATGCCTATTTTGAACCTGTGAAGTGGAAAAGATTTTCACATGTTTGCACAGCGCCTGCATTGTACAATATTTCCCTTGATGATGAGCCCCCGGCCATTGTAACGAAGGCCTGGTTGGAGGTCAAGCATGTGAAAAGGAAAAAAGTTCTTTTCTTGAGGCTTGGGTTTTCCATGGTAGAATCAGCAGAAATTTACAAATCAGAGTGGGATGGATCTCCATTTCCATTTCGAAAGTCGGGGATCATTTCGGCATTGATGAGCACAATGCTGAGCAAGGAACTGCATCATGTGATTGAGAATGAAAAGCCTACTGAAGATAACATAAAACCAATAGTTTATAATGGCGAATCTGGTACTGAGGCACCTGTTCGAATAAAGGCCCCAAAAATGCTCAGCTTCGTGGATACGAAGGAAAAGGTAAGGGGTCCAGAAGACTCGCCTGGATATTGGGTGGTCACTGGAGCCAAACTCTGTATAGAGGGAGGCAAAATCTCCATCAAGGCCAGGTATTCATTGTTAGCTATTGTGTCAGATGATTTAGTGCCTACATGAGCAGGCAGACATTTCTTTGTACATTTGGATACTTGTAAATCTGACTTGAACCTTCATTTATCACTAGTCAAGTTCCCATTTTGGTCCTTAAATTTCATGATAGGATTTCTTCTTTCATAATGAATACCTGCATGTATAAAATTGTATTTTTCTCTTCTATTGAAGCTAGTTGGTTTTTGCTTGATGCTGCCTATAGGCTTCCTTCAGAATCATTTGGTTGTTGGGTCATATAGGAAGTTTAGATAAGGAGAAAGGCTAAAGAGGGAATGTACTTTATTACAGAGCGTGGATCAAATAGGATTGGTTCCACTTTTTATACACACGTTTCATGGCTGTTGCAATTTATACTTGAGCTTCCCAAGCATCCTTCACTTTTTATTCACATGGTTTGGATGATATAAATGCCTCCAGAAACATTTGGCTGTCACTATAGCACAGCAAATTCATACGGAAACTTGTGCCATATTCATTTCTAGACCTTGTTTTCATAAAAGGATTTGTAAACTCTGATCTCATATTTTCAAATATGATGTGTGAGAAATTATTTTGAAACAGATGTTTGAAAAGAATCGTTGTTTTTATCAGCATTCCTCTCCTTTTTCTTGTTTTAGAATAATCTTTTTCATATGCTTGTTTATGATTTGAGATTATACACTCTTCCCTCTCTCGGACTTGAGAAGCTTTGGATATCAAAAAATAGAAGTTGAATTTGGTTGGCATGTATAATTGAGGGGAAGAAGTAGCAAATTGATGTGTTCGCGAAGGGGTGAAATTTAGAAAATCAACATTAATTGCTAATGAAAGAGTAGGGAAGCATGTGGGTTTGAATAATGGAGAATAAAAGTGAGACGAAAAATATGAAGTTAATCTTTAAAGATTAAAGACTTAATTTTCATTCGAAAATTAGATTTTAATCATAGGAATTGATGATGTATATATTCAAATCATACTTACTGTTGCAATCCATCATAACAAAATAAGAAAATACATATATACAATCTTATGGTACTGTTTGAGTAAACAGTGTTGAAACTCAAACGGTATAGCGACGTAATATCAATAAAAGGTACTTGAAAGGGTACATAACAATACAATCTAAGAGAATGTAGCAACGCGTACCACATCATTAATTAAGCCACTCATTTATTTTCAGAAATGTTATCTTCAACATAAACACTGTTTTTGAACTGAAAAGGAAAAACCTTAGGCACCTCGATGTCTTCGAGTGAGCAATTCTAGATCCCAGCATGCAAAGAGTCAAGCCAAAGAAAAGCCAACAAAAGTTGGTTCTGTTGGTCAAATAATTGGCTTATAATAAGGTTGGAAGTTTAAATCCCACCAATGTGTAAATCTTATTTGTAAACGATTTGTAAATACCTTTGTAAACACTCAAAACAAGCAGTATGCCATGTCCTTAGGGAGCTCCCGAGGACAAACACCCTTAAATTTTTTATCACAGAAAAAAGAGTCGGCAAAAAACAAAAAACTAATTAGCAAATGCTCTTAATAAAAGCGAATATTGTAACACCAACAAGCGTTGATCCTAACGAAAGGGGTTTGAGCCGCTTGAACATAGGTATCAAGTTTGAGATAGTGTAAATTAGGGCTGTACATCAAACCTGGAAACCCAACCCGGACCGATCCCAACCCGGTATAGCCTAAAAAAAAGAAAACAAAACCCGAACAATTTTGGACAAGACCGGGTTTGGCCCGAAGTCCGGGTAAGACCGGGTATCGGACTAGGATCCCCGACCAGTAAGCCCGGTCCTACCCGGATTATATTATATATATTTATTAATATACATATTATAACCTTCAAAAAAAATCTTGCATAAGCTTAATACGACGTCGCTGAGAGGCAAAATATATTCTCAATTTCTAGTTTATGCCATACCTTTCCCATTCGGCCTCCCCAATTCGGCATTTCGCCATTTGCCCTTTTCAAAACGACAAAACCTTGTCACTGTTAGGGTTTCAGGAACTCTACCATCGTCTTCGTCTTTGAGAATCAATCTGCACTACGAGCTGCATCGGCGCCATTTCGCCGCTGCTCGTGTCTCAACTCTCAAGGTGGTCGGCTGAAGATCGTGTCTTGAAGCCTGAAGATCGTCTATCATCAAGTTCGTATTTAAAGCTTCAAGATCGTCACTTTTTCGTCACAGCAACAGGTAAGCCTCAAGTTCTCATCTTCAAGCTTCAGGTTCTCTTATTCGCTGTTCATCGGTCACTTTTCTTCCTTCCCCTTGAGTTTCTGTAGTTCTGTTGTATTTTTTTCTCAAATCTTTGGTGTCTGTTAGTTGCTACTTCCTTTGTTGCTCTTATCTCTTACTCTTGCTCTTCCCCGTTATGTTTGCTAGAGTGCTTTATGTTTTGACATAATTAGCATTTATTTTTGCTTTATGTCATTTTTGTTTTATGTTTGTTGGAGTGCTTTACGTTTTGACATGATTAAAAGTCATTTTTGCTTTATGTTTGCTTTATGTTTGATGGAGTGATTTACGTTTTTACTCTTCACTGATATGGCTAGCATTTGTTTTGCATTTGCATGTGGATATGTTTTTTTTTTGTCAAAAGACATGTGGACATGTTTTAATGAGCTTGATTTTGCTGCAGATTGGCGTGTTTGCTGGAGGAAAGATGGATTGGGTCAGCTTAGACCACTAACCCGGTCCAGTCTGACCCAGTCTGTCCAACCCGTAAGCCATCGGGTTTTTCTTCATGTAGGATCGGGTTTCGGGCTAGCATGTCCAGTCCGGACAACCTTCCGGACCAGACCACGGGTTTATGACCTGCCCGGCCCGGTCTGGTTGATGTACAGCCCTAGTGTAAATGCAAAAAATACCATTGGAACTTTTCTTGGCCAAAAGGACATGAGTTTGAGTATCGATACTTTTTGTGTATGAAATCTTGTATAGTTCCAGTACTTTTTGTATATAAAAGCATATAAATCCTCCTAATCAATAAAATTTTCATATAGGGATTGTTTATCTATTTTTCCTTTTTTTTAATATATATATATATATATATATATATATATATATATATAAAGGATTTGTATGCATAATTCATTTACTAAGCAATAAAGGTTGGTTTAGTTGGTAATAAGTTTACTCATAACCCATAAGGTTTAGTTTAAATCCGGCTACTGATGTAAGGACCTTGTTATAAGATTATATATATATATACCTCTGTAAACTGGAAGCTTGCCTTGACTCTAGTGAATTATCGAAACCTAACTCATAAATTTTTTATCACTAAAGAAGAGTCAGCCAAAAAAAATAAAATAACTAGCAAAGGCTCTTAATAAAAAAGATCTGGCCGCACCAATAGGCGTTGATCTTAGTGAAAGGGGTTTGAGCCACTTGAGCATAGATATCAAGTTTAAGCAGTGTGAATGAAGAAAACACCTTTGGAAGTTTTATTGGTCAAAAGGACATGAATTCGACTACCGATACTTTTTATGTTTAAAATCTTATAGAGTATTGATATTTTTTGTGTACAAAAATATATTAGATCCTCTTAATCAATAATTTTTTAAATAGGGACTGTTTACCAATTTTTCCCTTTTTCTAATACATATAAAAGAATTTGTATGCATAATTCATTTACTAAGCAATAAAAATTTATCTAATTTATAAGGAGTTGGCTCATAATGTGTAAGGTTAAGTTTAAATCTCAATGCCAATGTGAGAACCTTAACTTATTGGTGTGAGATCTATAAATATCTATATAAGCACTCTTTAGCCTAGAAATATGCCCTAACTTTGGAGAGCTCCCAAGACCTAACTGACATAAAATTTTATTATAAAAAAATCATTTACTAAAATGATAGATCTGGCCTTAGGTTTTTTTTGGCAAAAATAAAAAATAAAAAATAAAAAAATCTTGCACACAGTTTAGAGTTCAATGTCGAGTTTTTGAATATATATCTTTGTTTAATTGTATTCGTAGGGTAATTATTCCCAAATTTTGAAAATTTAGACCATTTTATTTCTTACATAAGTTATATTAAATTTATTGCATATAATAGCTTAATGGTTTTTAATCAGGCATGGTAAACTATTTTATATATATATGGAAATGATACTTTACTCTAAAGCTTAACTGGTTGCGATTACTTCACAGAAATAACATTGCCATTCTCCAAGGATTGAAAGATGTTGAACTCCTTTGTCTTCGTTCCCGTTTAAGACGTTCAAATTTTGATGAAACATGACGCTTGGTACTTTCGTCTTCCCATTGCAATTGATCCATCCAACCAGGATATCCTCTAAAGCGTCGTAGATTTTTCAATGCACTTTGAGAATTAAATGGGAGCTTTTTGAACTTGGGGCTACATTATATATTCTACATGAGTCTCCTTCACACAAGGGAATTGTAATGCCATTCCAATTGAGACTGTAAAAAAGATCACTCTTCTCTCTCTGTGTCAGTAGTAGCCCCAAAATCTTCACTTATAACTTCCACCAATGAATCACAATACTCTAATTCAAGGAGTTCAAGGTTTGGAGCATGTATAAGCCAATTCAAGTATGCTATTACAAAACGAGATACTCAACTTGCGAAGGAAGATTATATGTTCATGTCCCCAATATGAGCTCCTCGGAATATTCACAACATCATAATAATCAACATATGTTAAATGTAATTCTTCAAGATGCTCCATTTTTCCAAGTGATGAGAACAAGTCGCAGTGTAGTGAACTTCCTGAAACAAATAGTTGACACATTTGCCCTTGCAATTTTGAGGATTTCAGTATTTTGTCAATAGAGGATTTTTTATCAACAGAACTGCCTTTATCTTGAAAACGATCTAAGCCTTCTAGCTCTTGCAACAATACATATTCATCACCAATATCTGGAAGTCTCCTAAATCTCATGCTAAAAGCTTAAAGAGATAACAAACTAGATATCACTTCCTTTGGGACTTCAAGCCTTCCAAGTCCGTCCAGCAACAAGAACCTCAGCTTCTTCAAATTCTTCGACTCCTCTAGCAATTTGGTTATACCAGTATCAGATAGGTTCATGTTTTCTAGGTTTACAAAGTCCCCGACTGCTGATGGTAGATTTCTTATTTCAAGATTATCTGACAAGTCTAGTACTCTAATAGTACTTGGAAGGACAAATACCTCAGTTGGAAAAACTTGTATGTTAGTAATCCTAACAAGCAGAGTGACGACATTAGGACAATAAGGCTTTTGTGATAAGTTTGTTCTCACATTACCCTTGCCCCACATTGATAGCCTTTCTACCTCTTTCCACTTTGTATTGGAATAATCTCCTACAAAGAATCTTGACTTTTCAATCATGATCACAAGCAATCCAGAGAATCATACCTCTAATCACATCATGCAGCTTAAATGTATCATCTTTCTCACCATTTTCCATTAAGCAAGCATGTTTTAGGTTTGAAATTATATCTCCTCCTTTCTTACGTGCTTCATGTGCATCAAAAGCAAATTCAATCAAAAAACCTTCAGCTATCCAGAGCAAAATAATACCTCTTTTTGAAATATTATAATCTTCAGGAAATAGAGCACAATACAAAAAGCATGCTTTATAAGAGTTTGGCAATGTGTTATAACTAAATTCAAGCAAGAAAAGACATATTCAACGATACCTTAAACCTTTGAGGGATGACTCCTCAAGATTTCTATAGCACGCCTCCATTCATTGGGAATTACTTTGTTCGCCATAGCATGTTTAACAGTACAAAGTGCAAGTGACAGCCCTTGCACTCATCCACCACTTGTTTTGCGAGATCAAATATAAAAGAATTTTCAAGAGTTTTTTCACCCATTTTCTCCTTAAATAACTCAAATGCTTTATTTGATGCAAGATAGTTTACTCTTATAAGTTCGTGTGCATCCATTTGGCCGTATACCTCTTCCAATCATGCTGTGAATATTATCTTACATTCATGATTATTAGGGGAAGGAATCCCCAATTTAAAAGTATCGATGATGAGAGAGAGTAAGAAATAAAGAAGAGATAAATTCAAGAGAGAAAATAAAGAGAATTTTAAATTGAGAGAATTTTTTATTCACTTGTGTATTATTAATATTTGGCCCAAGGTCTATTTATAGGCAAAAAATGCATATAAACAGTAACTTCCACGTATGCTACAGTACTGTACAGTAAAAGCTACAATAATGTCTGATATTATAGATCAAGTTGACTGAAAGAGCTAATTAGCTTGAATATAAGTTAATGGATATCTACATAATTAATATTCATAATAAATTTCATATTTCTAATGTGACCATAGAATTATCTTCTCTCATTGTAATCCTGTAAATGCAGTTTAATATCTTAACAAAATTCTTGTCGATAGGCCTAAAACCTTAGGGGCTTTAATTTTATATTCAAGAGAGATTAAGAAAGTTAGATAAATTATTTTAATATATTTTCAAATTAATTTATAATAATACGTAATATATGTTATGATTAAATAGTTTAATCAACTTTCTTAATTTTTCTAAGAGTTAAATGAGTCTTAGGGTTTGTTTGGTATGAAGGGAGGGGAAGGGAGGGGAGGGGAATGGGGGGATTTTGCTCCCCTCCCTTTGTTTGAATTGTTAAAATTTTTAGGAGGGGACCCTCCAAAATTGGGGGAATTTAGAGGGAACTGTTAATGTTTATATATATATTGTCTAATATGTCCCTACTATTTTATAATATTCTCACAATGCCCTTTCCATTCTTTACCCAAAATTGTTACACATTTTACAATTATATTTATTTAATTTTTATAATTATAAAATTATAATTTTATGTATTGAATACCATTTATAATTATATTTTATTAAATATGTTAGAAAGTTATAAAATGTAAATTAAATGAAATAAGGGTAAAATTGTCCATATAAAAATGATTCTCCTCCCTTCCCCTCCTATACCAAACAAGGTAATATCAAAATCCCTCATTTCCCCTATCTTTTTGTCAATCCAAACAAAGTAAAAGAAAATCCTTCTTAAACCCTCCCCTCCCCTCCATCAAACCAAAGATAGTCTTAAGTGAGTCTACTAGAAAATACTTTAGTATAGCTACCATGAAAGAATGAGGGTGGAGGATATAATTGAACGAAAATGACACTAAGATTTTAAATAAGAAAAATGATATCTGTGAAGTCCAATGACAAGAAGTAAAAAAACAGCTATTAACAAATGAAAGTGGTATTATTGATATATTGTGGGATTTTTTAATATTATTTTTTTAATTAGAACGTTTAATGTCATTTCCCAATAATTTAGAATGCCTGTCTTAAACTACAATGTGTCATTTGACATTTCCCAGCATTTCAGGGTTTTGTCCTCCTTAGCTGGACATCAATCGAGTGAAGAAATTACGAGGCAAATATAGCGATGGGGACAGTACCAAGTCATGGAAGTCGGCGGGGAAGAGAAGTTGCAATTTCCGTCCCGCGTAAATGGAGTTTCACGGTGGGGCCGGCGATGACCTCAGAAAATTTGGTCGAGCAAGTCAATAACTGGTTGTTATTGACTTCTAGCGTCGATCGTCGTCAATGAATTAGGTAAAGTTGAATGACAAGCTTAAGGAATGGAGGCTTGGATCCGCAATCGGCAGCTGAGAAAGCGGTCGCTGCGATTGGATTGGGATACAATGTTTGCAGGGACGTTCGATTATCAGGATGCAAGGCCAGAATCGTCGAACTTCCCAATAACCGGAGCGATTATTGTTCCCGACGTTTCTGCATCCATCAAATGCCACCCTGGAGAAAGTTTCAGTGATTTCTCCCAAGTTCTTTCCTTCCATCAGGTAACTTCCCTAGCGTTGTTATTGTTCTCTTGTGTTATATACATGTAATTTTGATGATTTATCCCTCTATTATATTGTGAAGCTTTTCTATTGCACACTTGTAAATGGTTTCTCCTGCACATGTAAGTATGTAAATGTCAACTTCAAATTTTAACTTAATCCACCTAAACCTCTAGTTGGGTTTTTGGAAACTTTAAAACCGTGGCTTCAGAAACTTTTTCCAGAAACTTTTTCCGTAAGGTGGACAAAACTCCTCTATATTATTTACTTTGTAAATTATAAAAACTATTCTTTAAAACTAATCCAAAACTAATCCAAACACACAGTTGATATAACTCAATGAAATAAAAATAAGTGGAAAAAACAGTAACTTTGGAGGCAGAGAGCTACATTTGTAACTGTGGAAAAAAGTAATACAAAAGATTAAGTGATGATTGATAAAGAAGTTCATTATAGACATTGCATCTCTCTCTCTCTCTCTGTGCAGCGGAAACGAAATACTTTTCTACCATTTTGGCCAATTCTCCTTACATAGATAATTGGTAATTTATTTATTTTTCCAAAAGATAATTCATAATAGGACCAAGGATTTTGATAATAGCATAACTCTGGGGAGGCTACTCACTGAGAGTTATAGGTTAACCTATTTCTGTGAATGTGTCTTAAACGATCCCAAAAGAAAATTAATTGCACACATATCACTTGTGCTTTTTGAACTATTACAAACATCCCTAGTCCAAGGGACAAGGGTCAAATAAAATATACTTCCTTCGGTTCTTATTATAAGACATATTTACTTAATTTAATTATAGTAAGGAAGTTAATTAAGTTAGTTAATATGATATAAATTTCTTAAAATACCCTAGTCACCTTCCTTAATTCCCTCATTCCTTCTCCTCTTTGGTTATTGCTAAGAGAGCATCAATAGGGATAAATTAGGAAAATATTGACAAATATGAAAACTATGTTTTATAATTAGGACTAAGATCAACTCCCCAATATGTCTTATATTAAGGACCAAAGGGAGTAACATATTCTACTGTTTTCTGCGCAGAAACTGTGTTTGCACTTTGTCATTTGACCTCTATTACCGAGGAAATGAAGAAAGGGTATAGTTCAGATTATAAAGATTGATAATCTGTTTCGGAAATTAATGCAGTATAGATGATGCTTCGGCAACAGTGAGTGAGAGTTTCAACAATTTATGTATTCCCAGTTTAAAGCATTAAAGTTTTGATTTTTTTTTTTAATCAAAATGCTAAAATACTTGGTGAACAACACATTAGTCCCGCAGTAACACGTAATTATGATGTTACTCATTTCTAAATTGGAATGTGCTTGTAATTTACCTTCTTTGAATAGCATATTTGTAAATTTTTCTAAGCTTCAGTTTACCAAATTTTTATTTAAAAAAAAAAAACTAAAGGGAAGTAGTTCACTCATACATTAAATTTCTGACTAAATTGAGGTTGAATGCTGTCAAGTAATTGCTGAAGTCTCTTCTGTGTATTATTTTTTCTTTTCAGAACCATATGCTACTGTAACTTCTGATTTTCTTGTAGCATCCATATATGATTTCAAAAATGAAAATAATTTAACTTCATAATTTAAACTTGCATGAAATCGTGTTTGTAATTTTTGAGAGATATACATGATCGACTAACTCACACACATGTATCTTTGTTTCTAAATTCAGCTCAATTTGAATCATGGAAATTCTTCCAAATTTGCCCTGTTGCAGATGTCTGAACACTTTAATTTTAGCACTATCTTTATCTGGGAAAGTTACGTCTGGCTTATCCAATGCCATGTTTGACATAAGGCACAGTTGGAACAAAGATGCAGCTTCCACTAAAAGCCTTGCATTTGATGATTGGTTCGTAACTTTGTTTAGTGTTGAGTTAGATAGAGCCCACCTAATCCTGTCTGAGCATGTGAAAAACCAAGTGCCTACTTCATCGAACCCTGCCATCCTTGCTGAGTAAGTGTATTTGTTTTTCTTCTTGTTATACCTTCATTCATTTATTTGATTTCTATTACTACTATAGTTGATTAGTTATTACTGTTACTTTTATTATTCTTGTGGCAGTAAAACTTTGTTTGAATAATAGATCACAACAACTTGGAAATAATACATGGTTAATTTCATATTTCTGATGTGACCATAGAATTATCTTTTCTGTGCAAACATGAAAATGAAGTTTGATACCTTAACGAAATTCTTGTTGATAGGCCTGCAACCTGATGGGGTTTACTTTTAAAATCTGACTAACAATTGATAATTTTCTCAACCTTATAGTACATGAAAGTCTATAGAATGTGAGCTCTTGCTAGCAAGAATAGCATCATAGATATATATATTCAAGTAGAATATGCTAGCAGTCTATATGAAAGAGTTTTAAACCTACTTTTTCTTATCTTTCATGCATAAAAACTTTTCAAGTTTCCTGTCTCCTGAATGGTGCACTGAATAAGGCAGAATTCTTCAGGTTCATTGAGAAATATGGCATCCATGTTGTTGTTGGGGTGAAGATGGGAGGTAAGGACGTGGTTCATATGAAGCAGTTCAAAAGTTCTCATCTTCAACCCATTGAATTGCGAAGATTGCTTAAGAATGAAGCTGATAAGAGGTTTTCTGAGGATGAAGGTGGATGTTCCAGTTCTGATCAAGCTGAAACATCAATTATATTGAAGGTTCAGAAGATTAAATGCATCACCATCGTTTTCAGCGGTCTAAAAAGAATTATATATACTCTGGAAAAGATGCTATACACAACCTTTTCTTCTTTTGACTGTATTACCAAAATTAATTCCTAAATACAAACAGTCTTCCTGGACATTTATTGGAATTGCTTCTGTTCATGATTCAAACCCACTACAAAGTTTATTTTGTTCTCTTATTTGCATTGTGAGTTTAGCATTCTGAATTTAATGAAACAATTTCATCTTTTTTCCCCCGTATACAGTTTTACCTTTTTTGTCTTTTTGCTTTTACTGATAGTAACACTATGAATTTAATCTTAATTACTAGGAAGCCATTGTAGTCAATGGGAAGGAGAAATATGTTGATATATTCTTAAAATGATTTCTTCATCATCAGACTACGCTAGTTTGCTATACTTGTGTGTTCAAACACCTTGACACAAATATTTTTATATTGCACGTTGATAATTCATGCACGATGTTACAGCTTGTGTATATACATATTTCTTTAAATTTTAATATTAAACATAACTGGCAGGGAAATTTTGATTTTGATTTAATTACTCACATATTAAAACTTTAAAATAATATATGAAATGTTATGCTTGTCTAAAAATATTTGTTGTCATCTTTGCAGGATGGTAGAGATGTGCCATGGAAGGTTGATGTAGCACTTGCTGCAGCTGTTAGACCAATTGTAAAAAGTCACTCAACCGAGGAGGTTGGTTTAATTTTGAACTGTCATTGCTTCATCAACACATTATGCAACCTTGCTGCTAAAACCTTTGGGCTGTTATTTGAATATACTTCAAACAGGACCTCATAAGCATTTCTGTTCGAAGTGGAGGTATTGTTGACCTCATAAGCACTAAAAGGAGTGGCTTTCTACTATATCACAGTCACCTGATGCCATATCAATGCCGTTTGTACCTATTATTTCACTGCTTAGTTCCTTGCCAGGCCATGGCTTCCTAAGCCATGCAATGAGTTTGCATCTTAGATGTGAGTACACATTTCCTGATGGCCAATTTCAATCTCCGTATATTGTTTTCAATTTCAGTTGACTTGTTATTGCTTAAGTTATTGTGGTTTATTTTCTATGCATTTTGACAACTGGGGGAGCATTAATATACATTCGGACCTGGTTCCTAGGAAGCACTAAAATCCACTTCTATTAACACATTTTAGATTCCTTAACATGCACATTGAAGCTAATAGTGTCAAATAATTTCCTGCAATATTCATCTAGAGTTTTGAAGCATTCAGATCAAGCCACCAAGGACTGATTGGATTGAGTCAGATATTAAATTGCACACTTCCTATTATTCTGATCATTAACAGTTCTTATTGTACTGACACTAGTAAATCTGATTTTTAATACTCAAGTTATGACAAGAATAATCTTAGTTATTGCTTCAACTAATGTGATTTATCTGCTATTAGTGTTAAATGAGTATTTGTTTGATGCAGATAAACCCAAAATAGAGGAACTTCATCAATTTCTTGAATTTCAGCTGCCTCAGCAATCGTGTCCATTGTATGATGATTTGCTTCATGGATTTCGTTCTAGACACCAAAGGATCGATTCACCATCGCTCCAGTTCACTTTCTTGAATTTTCTTGGGATCCAAGCTTTATGTTAAACTCTGAACTGAAGGTTATGTAGGCCTACATTTCAAAAGGAGGGGGGGAAATCATGTTGTATTCATGTATTTTATCTTTGGGTTACCGTTACGGTAATTCCACATATACCACTAAGCAATGTAACAAGGTTCACACTTGATATTGTTTGTGGATGATGTGAGCACAAAAAATCTTAAAGCCATGTTGCGAATCTAATGATGAGCCAGTTGACAAAGCCTACTTTGAACCTATGAAGTGGAAAAGGATTTCACCTGTTTGCATAGCGCTAGTATTGTACAATAGTTCCCTTGATGATGAGTCTCCTGCCATTGTAACGAAGGCCTGGCTGGAAAAAAGTTCTTTTCTTGAGGCTTGGTTTTCCATGGTAGAATCAGCAGAAATTTGCATCAGAGTGGAATGGATCTCCATTTCCATTTCAAAAGTCACGGATCATTTCAACATGAGAATGAAAAGCCTACTGAAGATAGCATAAAACCAGTAGTTTATTATGAAGGCCCCAAAGATGCTCAACTTTATGGATACAAAGGAAAAGGTTAGTGGTCTATCAAGGCCAGGTATGCATTGCTAGCTATTGTGTCAGGAGATTTCATGCCTATGTGGAAATTCGGCTGTCATATTCATTTCTGGACTTTGGTTTTTCAAAGATGATGTGTGAGAAATGATTTTGAAAGGAATCGCTGTTTTTATTATCATTATTCATTCCTCTCCTTTTTCTTAATTTAGAATAATCTTGTTCATATGCATGTTTATGAGTGACGATTTTACATTCTTACCTCTCGGACTTAGAAACTTTGGATGTCAAAGAATAAAAGTTGAATTTGTTTGGCATGTGTAATTGAGAGCAAGAAGTAGCAAATAAACGTGTTCTCAAAGGGGTGGAATAAAAACACAATTTGAATGCCAATGGAAGAGCAGATAAGCATAATTTCCATTCGAATATTATATATTAATAATTTGAATAATGGAGATAAAAATTATAAGAAAAATATGAAGGCAATCTTTAAAGATTAAAGGTATAATGTCCATTCAAATATTATATATTAATAATTGGAGTTGATTATATATATTCAAATGAAACTTGCCGCTGCAATCCATCACGAAAATACATACATAGTCTTATGGAACTGTTTATGAGGAAACAGTGTTGGAATTCAAACAATAATGTAATATGAATAAAAGGTACTTGAAAGGGTACATAACAATACAGTCTGAAATAGTATAGCAACATGCACTACTTTTAGTCACTCGTTTATTTCCAGAAATTTTATTTTCAACAGAGACACAGTTTTTGAAGTTGAAAGGAAAAATCTTAGTCACCAATTGCAAGATGTTTTCGAGTGAGCAATCCCAGATCCCTACATGCAAAGAGTCAACCCAAGAAAAAAATAATTAGCAAAGGCTCTTAATAAATTAAAAAGAAAAGGATATTTCAACACCAACAAGCATTGGTCCTAGCCCTAATGCTATGTGCCTGAAGAACTCTTGAAACCTAACTCATATAAACTTTTGTTATAAAAAATACCATTTACTAAAAATAAAATAGTAGATCTTGCATTCGGTGTTTTTTTGGCCAAAAATCTTGCAAATGGTTTAGAATTCAATGTCAAGTCCTTGAAGTATATATCTTCGATTAATTATATTCATAGGGTAATTATTTCCAAATTTTGAAAAGTTAAACCATTGTATTTCTTATGTAAGTTTGATTAAATTTATTGCATATGATAGCTTAATGGTTTTAATTAGGCATGGAAAATAATTATTCATATATATATATATATATATATTTGTGAAATACTCATTAAGCTTTTAAGGAATTAAATAATAGAAACGACCCATAAAAGGCCGAAGGCTAAAACAATATAAAGGGGAGAAAATCCATTACCAGCAGAGGGCAACCCACCAGAGAAGTTATAAACAAAAATAATAAAGCATAAACAAATTTATGCATCAAAATATTTACAAATTTACTATTTATTTCATTTTTGGCGCTATTCTGTATAAGTCTGTAAACACGACATATTCAGGTAAGTGTGACGATATCAAAATTTCATTATATACCATTTGTATGGTTTTATTTTGGGTGCAATATGTTATACATATTTTGAATAAAAATTCGACAAATTTTGGAAAGTGAAATTCAAGAAGCAAGAATCCATATGAAATTTTGGGAAAATATATTATATATAAATATAATAATCACGTGATAAATACTTGTATGCATGCAAGGCTTGGGTGAATCAGAATGCATTAGATTTGAATGGAAATGATAACAAGTTTACTCTCTAAAGGCATAACTAATTGCGATGACTTAGCAGAAATAATAATATTACCTTTCTCCATGTCTTGAAAGATGTTGAACAGCTTCGACTTACCATGGCCGTTATAAATTAGTCCGTTCATATTTTGATGAGAAAAGAAGCTTGGTAGCGTCATCTTCCCATTGCAATTGATTCATCCACCAATCATTTCCTGCAAAGCGCCTTAGATTTTTCAATGCACTTTGAGAATTAAATGGAAGCTTCTTCAAATCGGGGCAATGTAGTACTTCAATCTCCTTCAAACAAGGGAACTGTAATGACATTCTACAAATACTCCTTAAGTTATTCAGTTGGCGCAAGCCAAGATAAGTGAGACTGGAAAAAAGATTCCTTTTCACTGTCTCAGTGTAAGCAGCAGTTCCAAAATCTTCACTTATAACTTCCTCCAACCCATGACATTCAATCAATTCAAGGAATTCAAGGCTTGGAGCAAGTATAAGCCAATTCAAGTCAACTATATCACAACACCCTATGAGAATCAACTTGCGAAGGATGATTGGACGTTCATCTTCCCTAAATGATGAGCTCCTCGGAATATTCACAACATCATAACCAGAAAATATTTTTAATGTTTCAAGATGCTTCATTTTTCCAAGTGATGAGATCAAGTCATGGCGTAGTGAACATCCTTCAACAAATAGCTCACACATGCGCTCTTGCAATTTTGAGGATTTCAGTATTTTTTCGACAGAGGATTTGTTCCGGATAGTAATGCGTATATCTTGAAGATGATCTAAGCCTTCTAGCTCTTGCAACAACGTATACTTTTCATCATCAATCTCTTTATCTGTTAAACCTATTATCATACTAAAAGCTCGAAGGGACATCAAACTGGATATAACTTCCTTTGGGAATTCAACATCTGAAAATAGATTGTTCAGCAACAAAAATCTTAGCTTCTTCAAATTCTTCAACTCCTCTGGCAATTTTCTTATACCAGTATCAGATAGGTTCATGTATTCTAGATTTACAAAGTCCCCAATTTCTGATGGTAGATATCTTATTCCACGATTACATGACAAGTCTAGTACTCTAATAGTACTTGGAATGACAAATAGCTTAGTTGGAAAGACTTTTATCTCAGTATCCCTAACAAGCAGAGTGACAAGATTAGGACAATGAGGTTTTTGTGACAAGTTCGTAATCATTCCATCCCCGCCCCAGATTGATAGCTTTTCTACCTCTTTCCACTTTGCATGATTGGATGGTTCAAGGCCACTAGTCCCAAAACGATCTTTTACAAAGAATCTTTTCTTTTTCTCATGATCACAAGCTACCCAGAGAGCCATATCTCTAATCACGTCATGCATCTTAATTGTATCATCTTTCTCACCATTTTCTAATAAGCAAGCATATTTTAGGTTTGAAATTATGTCTTCTCCTTGCTTACGTGCTTCATGTATATCATAATCAGATTCAGCCAAAAAACCTTCAGCTATCCAGAGCAAAATAATATCTTCTTTTGAAATATTATAGTCTTCAGGAAATAGCGCACAATACAAAAAGCATGATTTGGAAGAGGCTGACAGTTTATTATAACTAAATTCAAGCAAGTAATAGACATCTTCAACGATACCTTCAACCTTTGAGGGATAAGTTCTCAAGATTTCTATAGCACGCGTCCATTCATTAGGAGTTGCTTTGCCAGCCATAGCACGCCCAACAGTACATAGTGCAAGTGGCAATCCTTGACACTCATCCACCACTTGTTTTGCGAGATCAAATATAAGAGGATTTTCAAGAGTTGTGTCACCAACTTTCTCTTTGAATAATTCAAATGCTTTATCAGATGTGAGACAGTTCACTTTTATACGTCTATGTGCATCCATTAAACCGCATACCGCTTTCGACCGTGTTGTGAATATTATCTTGCATTCATGTTTATTAGGGGAAGGAACCCCCAATTTCAAGAGATCAATTCTTTGCCACACATCATCCAATAACAACACAAATTTCTTCCTATTTAAGGTATTGCATAGCAAAAGAGTCCTCTCGTCCTGTGACTTATTATTCCAAATATCATCTTCGACACGTAATTTCTTCCTAATGTCATCTTGAATTTTTCCTGGATCTGCATCTTTAGACGCCACAAGCCAGATGACTACATGGTGTGGTATTTTAGAGAGGAAATCATTGTTGAAGTTCTTAAGAATAGTTGTTTTGCCTACCCCTCCCATTCCATACAAACCAATGATACCCACCCGATTGTTATCAAAGCATGAACAGAGCTCCTCAAATGTTGATTCCACACCCACAGCCTTATCCACGGGAAGTTCATCGAACAGATCGCGAGCAAACTTTTCTGCTACAACATCAAAATGCCCTTTGCTTAGAAGATCGTTAACATCACTCAGCTTCTGGGTGACCATTTTGTGTAGCTTGCAGCAAGCCCGGCAATTCTTGGGACAACGACCCCCGAAAAAGCAACTTTGTGTTTCTTCATCACCTTGCCGCAGAATGGCCTTGACTTCATTTTTTAGGACTTCTACTCCGCCCATCCAACCCTTTACCTCATTCAAAACCATCATCTCTCGATTCTCTGCCATTTCGACTTTCATCTTGACATCAAGATACCTGCTATTGAGTTCATCTGAAGCTTTTTTCAAAGAGTTGAGGTCCTCTTCTAGCTTGTCCATTGAATCTTTCCATTTGGCACATAAACCACACAAACCAGTTAGGAATTCAATGACTGGAGTAATACAGTTAGCCATGGTTTGGTTTGGGTGCACCAAAGAAGTGAAGAAGATCGAAATTGAGAAGGAGAAGATAGAAATGCTGTGAATGGTGGAAATATGTTTGACTATCTCTTGGAGTGAGCTCTGAGGACAATTAAAATGGATGGGCCTTCCGGCTGCGAAGAAAATTTACCGTAAGCAATTTTTTTAAAAAATAAATAAATTGCGGAGAAAGTGGACAATAAGAGCGTTACTTATTTTCTTTTAATTTTATTTAAATTTGTGGGTTTTCTCTTATAATTTTCTTTTTTACTTTACAAGATATTACTAGGTTATTTCTATTAAAATTTCTAATTATCCTTCCGGATATCTGCAGTTGGCATTTAATTTTCCTTTTGCTTTGGCATACTTCTCTTTTTTTATCTTTAATATAGAACTTAATTAAAAATTCCATCTTAATTTTAAATATAAAATTTAATTTTTAGTTATCAATCTTTTTCTAATTTACTGTAATTAATATTTTTTCAATAATAATCAAATAGAAGAGGGATTTAGGAAAATAAAGAAGATAATTGGGATATTTTAAAAAACATATTATATTAATTAAATTAACAAAATTTTTTAATCTAATTAAATTAGATAAATATGACTTCTATTAAAAATGAGTAGAAGCATTTTGTAATAAAAAATATTTTTTAAAATTTTCAAATAAATTAATAGAAATTTAATCTTTGTTTTCTATTTGCTTGCTTAAAGAGAAAAGTAATAGGAACAGAATGTAATATCAAATTTTAGTTTTAGAAAATAATAATAATAATTAAATTATTATAATTTTATATTATATTTTATTATATTATTATAATATTATATTATATATTAATATAATATTATCCACGAGGGTGCCCACGAGTTGCATAAAATGAAAGGTGGAGTGGTTTATCAACTCCTAACTATCCCCGTCAATCCTCTTTATAAAACTATACAAGAGGTACGGTAATGTGGTTTAGTGAGAGAGAAGAGTTAGAAAAGGAGGAAGAAAATAAAAAGAGAAACAAGAGTTTATTTGAGTTTTTTGAGATAAGTTATTTATTTTATAAGATCATTTAGATAATTAAAATAACTTCTTTCAACAAATTTCTTTCATAAAAATTATTCAATGTATTTTTATATTTCTAATAAGGATAATATTATACTGATTAAAAAATATTTTAAGATTGACATTTTTGAAAAATTGAAGTTTTATCAGTATATGACTGTAAGAATATAGAGGATAATAAATAATAAATTTTGATCGGTTTATTTTTATGATTTAGTTGGTATAAGAATTTATAATAAATTTTTATATAAATAATGTTATTTTAGACTTTTTAATCGATTAAATTTAGATTAAATAATTTATTTGAGTTAATGAAAATATTATTAAAATTTTAATTGGTTTGGTCCTAATATTTGAAAGACTAAACTGTTATTTTCAGTTTTACAATATATTATTATTATTAAAATTTGTATATAATTTATAATTTTAATTATGTGAAATTTTAGAGAGTTATTAATGATAGTAAATTGATTTTTGATAGATTAATTTTGGTGTGAGTTTTTTAGCTCTTGAATTAGGAGCAATAATAATTAGCTTTGACGAGAGGTAACCACTTTCCTCTTGTTGTGCATACTTGTATGATATTTGTGAGTTATTTTTAATTATATAGATTTATAAATTTGACTGCTGATATGTGATACAGATTTTAGAATGGATTCTTGAACAAAAGAGGAAATAAGGTGGTGGAAGTCCAGGTATATATTAGTTAGTCCTTTGCCCATTTTTATTCAGTAGGGCTATGACACCCTTCTAATATATTTAGAGGGGGAACTCGTGGTCCGGTCTTGTGCTTTGTGGATTTTGGCCGATTCATATTACTTGATCGGTGAGCTTGTTAAGTTAAGTTACCAATCATATGGGTAAGTACTAGCCCATTGGTTCAGTCAGAGGAAATAAGGCGGAGAGGAAATAAGGGAGGACATAAAATAGATTATTATATATTGATCCTTATACACTTATGTGATAAATATGAGAATCAGAATATGATATTATAAATTATTATGGAATTTTTCGTATGCACAAGTGATATTTCAATAATGTTATTCTAATATAACTGTTCCACCTATCATCTTATGGGCACTTACTTGAATGTCCAATGAGATAGATTGCTGGTTACTGAGACTTTTGTCTCACCCCGTTGATTTAATATTTTTCCAGGTGATAATTGTCATGCGTGTTCATCAGGGAATACTCTGAAAGCTTAACTACTTCTATTAAAGTAGTGCTTCCATCTTTTTAATATATGTTGGATTAATGTATATTGCCACATTATGGCTCATCTTACATACTCTGATATATTTTTGAAAACTTGATATATTAACTATATATTTTTAATTACTCCTGATAATGCTGGAAGGCCTAGAGGGTTTATGATGTGTTCTAAACTTGTGGATCTATAATTTGATCTGATAAAGATATTTTAATATCTGATGAGATACTATTCAGTAAAGAGAAGGGTTTTATTTTTCATGATAAATTTTATAAACTATGGTAGAGTTTTTAAACTGTTAGTGGAACTCTATTTCTATTATAGTTAACTTTTAAAAGATAAACTGTAACTATAATAGATTTTTAGAAAATTAAATTATAATAATAGGATTTTAGTGTATGAAGGAGATGATTTTACACAGAAATGCTTGGGAAAACATATCAAAAGAGGGAGAAAAATTGCATTTCACTGGACTTTTTTTTAACCTTGATTTTACCCGAAAACCATCAAGAAAAAAGTAGAATGTATAGAAAACTGATGGGAAATAACATGTGAAGCCCACAAATGTGCATGTGGACACAAAATAAATTGTGGGGGGTCCCCGGCTTGGAAAAATGACTTCAATCACATGGCCTTTTTCCATACTTCTATAAGTCAAACTTTTCAGTGAAACTTTGGAAAAAAGTCCCCAATTTGATTTTTTTTATTAAAAATGACCTAATAAATTTTTATTCAAAAAATATAAAGTAGTACCTTATTTTAAATATAAGACATAATTAATTTTTTTAAAAAAGATAAATAACTTAAAATTAATTTTTATTTAAGAAATGAACATCAAGATGGTATTTAGATTAACTTATTTTAAGTAACTAAAAAAGAGCTTTTTAAGCTATTAATGGTGGAGATTTGCCAAATAGGCACTAATATTTGAATAAATCATAAGGAGGTCTTACAAGAAAATCCTAGTACAAAATCAATCATTGAAAAATAATTGATCGCTCAAATAGTGATCATACAAAATGATTGACTGTTCAAATTGTGATTAAGGGTGAAAACAGGTTAGACGGTTTATCAGGGGCCTGTAGCCTAATCTGTTAGAATAAAAGGCTAGTCCCAAGCATGTTTTCAAGTCTATTTAAAACAACAGGCCATCCCTAGGTCTATTAATAGGCCTTTTAAGCCCTGCCATATTTATAAAAAAACAAAATTTGGGTCGTCCAGCTCCAGCCCAAAAGTCTCTAACCCTAATAACCCTGACGCTCCCCAACAATCAACATCCACTCATTGCCACTACTCCGCCAGACTCCCACACGCTGATCTGGCTCCCATATCTTTCTTTATCTTCGCCGAATCGACATCACACTCTCGCCCACTCTTACTTCTTTCTTCATCTTCAGCGTCACACTCTCACCCACTCTCACTTCTTTCTTCATCTTCACCACCCTTGATTCTCTTCATCGTCGTCGTCACTTGTCGGCCGTCCTTCCTTCGAGAATCACTCACTCGTCGCTTGCCGCTTGTCATTAATGTAATGAAGCTTTAGATCTCTTGATGATTTGATCCAGATAACACAATACGACAGAGAAGGATTGGATTGATGGAATTCGAAAGATGAAGTACTACCTATTGGCGAGCGGGATCATGAGAGTGACAATATCGAATGGCATCGTTGGTAAAGTCTCAGCCAAGTCCGCCGCCACAACCGCTACTTTTGGTCGCCATATTTCCGCTAGGACACTGCTTCCTATAGTGTTGCTGCTGGCGATGGTATTGTCATTCCTCTTCGTTAGGTGAAACCAATTGTGTTTTATTCAAAATGTCATAAATGAACTTTATTGATATTGTTCGCGTAAAGTGAAAACAGTTTTGTTTTATATTTCCAGCTAAATGATTTGTTTCTATTTTTTGCTTTTGTTGAATATCTTGTCGCCTGTTCTGTTTTCTGCTTTTATTCTGAAATGAACTTTATTGATTTGTTTTGTCAACCAATTGTTCAATCTTACTGACATTGATTGCGTAAAGTACAAACTATTCTATTTTGTGTTTCGATATATAAAGATTTTAAGAATATGAATAAGCTAAAATTTGCGAGAAGGTAGAAGTTTTCAAGTTTGGCTTGTGGTCCTCTTCTGTGTAGTACTCCACCCGTTTAGGTGATTTTTTCTACCCCTATTTTCAAACCTCTACAGGTTAGGTTAGAATTGTATACAGGTCAGGCCTAGGTCTCAAAAATAGGCTTCTAACAGGCCACATGCCAGACTTAGGCCATCCTGTAACAAAACAGGCCAGGACTATTAGGACGGAAGCCTGACCTGATCTGTTTTCACCATAATTATGATTGTATCATAGTGATCATATATGTTAAAATGATCAAACAAAACAGTACGCATAATACCTCATCAAACCTTGTAATCAATGTTTTAAAAGTTGGCCCAAACATCGAATAAATAAAGCCAGCAGGTTAGAGATAATTTAATCTCCGTTCATTCTATACTTGCTTACGGATAAAAGTGGAAGGAACAGAAATGTTGGGACAATATGGAGAATAATTGCATTTTACTTGACTTTCCTTTTTACCTTGATTTTATTCACCAGATTTTACCAGGGAGAGAAAAGTGGAATTGATAGAAAGCTGATGGAAAATAACAGAGATGCTTGGCTTTATTTTGCGAGCGTCCTTTGTGGCACGAGAGACATTTGACATGGGGGATGTCGGTGCAGAGTAGGTGAGGTAGTAAAATTTGAAGGATTAACTGTATTTTAGTTTGATTTTAATTTTAATTTTTTAAATTTAAAATCACTGATTTTGATTTTTAAAATTTAGTCCGATTTTAATTTTAGTTCTTTAAATTTATTTTGTTTATAATTGTTGATCTCTAACATATCAAATCTTTTTTAAATTTAAAGATAAAAATTAAAATCAGGTCAGACTTTAAAAATCAAAATCATAAATTTTAAATTTTAAAAATCAAAATTATAATCAAATCACACTTTAAGAATTACAAATTATATTAGCTCAAATTTCAAAGGCTGATAAAGTTAAAAGTTAAACGGCCGTTTATTTCTCATTGCTCAGACTTCGCAGACGTGAGTGAGCTGGTGTGGGGCATTGTACGTACTGCTCCCAGTAAAGCTATTACTTGCGCGTGGGAGGACTTTGAATTTTCTCCTCATGACAATTATTAAAAGGGTTAAAAAAAAACAAACAAACATTGAATGAAACTATAACAGTTGTCCATGTTGGTGGTGACTTTTTTGGGTTCATCCAATCTGTTAAAATATGCTAACATGATTATTAATTATTTATGCTATTCAATGATAGGACACAATATAGTAAGCCATTTGCCATGTGGATCATCTTATTCAAGGGCATGGCCTCCTTTTAGATCCAAACATTTTTTTCTAATTTTTCTTAAAATTCCTCTTGAAATATTTAGGATTCTTTTTAACTTAAAGAAGCATCACAAAAACAGAAAAATTAAATGAAGTGAAGAAACTTTAGAGCCAAATCTATTAATACCCGTCTAACTTGTACAAACCCACAATGAGGAGAAAGCATCATTCAACAACTAAACTATAACACCTACTTTAAACATAGACAAATTAAAATAGTATTTAGATTCTTTAAAAATAATTTTTTAATTATAATTTATAATATATAATATAAATATGTAAGAAAGCTAAATCACTTTTGAACTGGCATCCCAAACAAGCATATCTGTGTGGCTTTAAATGCAATAAAATACTTTATTTCAAAAGAAGCTTCTTGTCAGCCATCATATCAAATAAAAACGAATTAAATGGGGGAAATTCTAGAATAAGTTATTTATAAAAAACTTGAGTGTTGTGCCAAAATAATAATAATAATTTTTTTTACAAATAAAAAATAAGAACAGTTTTTATATGATTTTTTTTTCATTTTTATTCTGTAAAATTATAAATTCAACATTAATGTCACATAAAATAGTCACAGTGAGCCACGTGTCATCCATATGGTAATCTTATCCATAATAACTTGAAGATTTTTACTTAGTAACAAGATTTTTACTTAGTAACCGCAATAACATATGCTTATGATTATAGTAACAAGCTAATATCTCTCCGTATGTTACACGAGGGAGTATTTTATTTGTTAATTGTGATAGTCATATATGCTGACACATAATGTTAGAAAGCAGAATTATCAAAATATGTTAATAGAGTAATAAATATGTGTCATTGGCATTAAGAGTTAAATGGAATTAATTTGATTATCATTATAAAAAAAATATCTGAAATTAGTTTTGGATGTGAAGGAAAGAACATCCCCCCCCCCAACGTATGATTGTTTTTGTAGCCTTCAAACTTCAAACGTCTTTTAGGTTATTATGATTTTTAATTAATGATTTAATGTTTATTTTCAAATTCACTCAAATTAAATCCATGATTTAATTTTTTTTATCAAATTCAATTTATTTTATTACCTTATCTTTAAATCCTAATAATAAAAATTAGGAATTGAGGATAGAATGTGGTGGATGTTAAGAGGATTGAGGATATAGTGCCTGTTTGGATTAGCGGTGAAAAAATGTCTTTTTTTTCAAATGGGCTTTTACAGAAGTCAGATTGAAAAAAAGTCAGATTGTAAATGTGATTTGTGTTTGGATTGACGATGACAGAAGTGACTTTTTTTTTAACCTTGAACCTATTTGGATTAGCTTTTGAAAAGCCTGTTTAGATGAAAAATGAATGAAAAGGGCATGAACTTTATTGAATACTACATATACATATACATATACATATAGTTATAATTGATGTTAAAAAATGTAAAAAAATTAAAATAAAAAAATTTCAATAATTATTGAAAAAGAAGAAAAATACACTAAAGTATTTAATTAAAAAAGATAAATATATATTTTAATCAGAATGTCATACATAAAATTCCACTGCCCCACTGCCAGAAGCTTAAAAAAATAGCTTCTCACCAAAAGCTCTTTTTTTACTATAAGCCCATTCAAATGTTATGAGTTGCCAAACACATACAAAGCAAACCAAATGGACTTATAGGCTCAAATGGGGTTTTTTTTCCCCCAATTTTAAGTGTTTCCAAACAGGCTCATAATTATTGCCTTAAGAATGATTGTTGGGAAGGATACTATAAACATTATCAATACTTATGCACCTCAAGTAGGGGTAGAAGCACATCTTAAGGAAAAATTCTAAGAAGATTTGGAGGGGCTAATTCAGAGTATCCCATTAACCGAAAAGATTTTTATTAAAGGAGATCTTAATGGACATGTTGGTAAGGAGGCTTGACCACATGCAAGGGCTCATGATTGTTTTGGATTTGGGACGCTCAATAATGAAGGTCAATCTATTATTGATTTCTCTCACACATATAACCTCAAGATTGTCAACACTTTTTTAAGAAACGAGAGGAGCATTTAATAACATACAAGAGTGGAGCCATAAGGACACATATTGACTTCTTTTTTGTAAGGAATGCGGATAGACGATTTTGTACTAACTGCAAAGTGATCCCTAGGGATGACGTGACTGCACAACATAGAGTTCTGGTCCTTGATGTGAATATTAAGTATGTAAAACAAAAGCGCTGGTAAGTTTTAAACCCAAGGGTCAGGTGGTGGCAATTTAAAGGGGAGAAAATGGAGATTTTTAAGAGAATTCTATTGGAGGAAGGGGAGTGAGAGTTATAGAGTAATGCTAATGTCATGTGAGAGAATATGTCTAAAAAGGTCCAGCAGGTTGCTAAAGCAACTTTGAGAGAATTAAAAGGTCTTGGTCGACAAGATAAGGAGACTTGGTGGTGGGATGCAAGTGTTCAAGAAAAAACTAAGCATAAGAAAGATTGTTTTAAAGCCATACACATATGTAATAATGCTGAAAATTGGGAAAGGTACCGCATGGTTAAAAAGGAGACTAAAAAGGTCGTGAGTGAAGCACGTAATAAAACATATGAAGAGTTTTATAAGGAGTTAGGGATAAAGGCAAGAGAGCGTAAGATTTACAAGATTGCAAAGAATAAGGAGAGAAAATCGAGAGACTTGGACCAAGTGAGGTGTATAAAGGACGACGAAGGAAAATTTTTTGTTATTGATGGAGATATTAAGTATAGATGGGAAGCCTACTTTTATAAGCTGTTCAATGATGGTGGGGGAGGGCTGCATTGTGACTGGGAAGATTTGGCAATTCGAGAAGGTGATCTTAACTTATATTTTATCGTAGGATTCGAATTGGCGAGGTTAAAGAAGATCTTAAGAAAATGGATAATGGTAAAGCTGTCGGACCTGATAATATTCCTATTGAAGTTTGGAAATGTTTGGGTGAAGAGGGTGTGTTGTGGCTAACAAAATTATTTAATGAGATCTTATGAACCAAGAAAATGCCGGATGAGTGGAGAAAAAATACTTTGGTTTTCATTTATAAGGATAAAGGGGATATTCAGAATTGTGCAAACTATAGAGGAATTAAGCTAATGAGTCATACAATGAAATTGTGGGAAAAAGTGATTGAACACAGGTTGAGGTTGGAGACTGATATTGCTGAAAACCAATTTGGATTCATGCCAGGAAGGTCTACAATAGAAGCGATTTATTTATTAAGGGGCCTTATAGAAAAATATATGAGTAAAGGAAAAGATTTGCATATGGTCTTCATTGATTTGGAAAAAACGTATGACCGGGTACCAAGAGATGTATTTTAGAAAGCCTTGGAGAAGAAGGGGGTGAGGGTTGCATATATCAAAGCCATTCAAAACATGTATGAGGGGGTTACAACTAATGTTAGAACACCTAGAGGTGTTACAAATGACTTTCCGATAAGGATTGGACTACATTAGGGATCAGCTTTGAGTTTTTATTTGTTTAATTTAGTGATAGATTTGTTAATTGAGCCTATAAAAGAAGGATCCCTAAATGCATGCTTTTTACGGATGATATAGTTCTATTGGCTGACTTTAGGGAAGAAAATTAACTCTAAACTTGAGATATGTAGACATACTTTGGAATTGAGGGGCTTTAGTTTTAGTAGGAGCAAAACTGAATATATGCATTGTAAGTTTGATAAGAGACAAGGCCAAAGAGAAGTGTGAGTCAAATTGGGAGGGCAAGTCATCCCACAAGTGACAAAATTTAGATATTTGGGATCAATTATACAAGAGATGGTGAAATTGGTGGAGATGTCAATCATAAAATTCAAGCTGGATGGTATAAATGGAGAAAAATTACTGGAGTTATTTGTGATCATAAAGTACCTAATAAGGTAAAAGGAAAGTTTTATCGCACTGCTATAAGACCAATAATTCTTTATAGTAGTGAATGTTGGGCTTTAAAAAGACAACATGAATATAAATTGGGGGTAGTTGAGATGAGGATGTTGAGATAGATGTGTGATCATATAAGAAAAGACAATATTTGTAATACTCATATACGCGAACGAGTTGGAGTGGCCCCTATTGAAGCAAAAATAGTAGAAAATCGTTTGAGATGGTTTAGACATGTTCAGCGAAGGCCATTAAATGCTCCGGTGAGAATGATTGATCAAGCAATACGGAGTCCTGTTAGACGAGGTCGAGGAAGGCCGAAACGAACGCTTAATGAAGTTATAGAGAAAGACCTCTTAATTAATAATATATCAAAATCTATAATTTTTGATAGAGCACAATGACGACATGTGATCCATGTAGCCGACTCCACTTAGTGAGATAAATGATTTATTATTGTTGTTGTAATAAAAATTAGGAATTAAATGGGAATAATATCCCAATAAATTCGAATAACTTGAAAACATAATGCATAATTTTAGTCCATTGTTATTATTGAAGAGGTCAAACTTTTTAGAGTAAAGAGAAATTGTCTTTATTAGGAAATAATTTGTAATGGCTTTTTCAAAAATGAAAATTACTTTAATGGTATTAACTGAATGGGTGTTAATATAATTACACATGAATTAATTTAATAATATGATTATGCGGCCTATTTTTATTAAGCAGCTTTTTAAGTCGTTATTATAAAATTTCATATATAACAAGTTTCTAACCCAAAAAAAAAAAATACTAGTGATATATACGACTTATCATCGTATTTGTTTCCAAATATTAATTTTCCTCTTAATATAATATTTGTATTTGAATAATATATACAATCTAATCATTAGGGATTTCCACCCTATTTGGTGATTGTGCATCGCATGTAAACTACATTAACATCAAAAGTTATTAATTATGAATGAGTGTCATTTGGAAGTGCCCAATTCCTTGCGAATGAGTGAAATGGGCATATGAAAAATATAAAATAAATAAATCTCATTTGTAATTAGGTAATTTTTCATAAATAAATTAAATAAAATATAAATAATACAAATTAATTTATAGTGACTAGGGTTATAATCAACGGGACAACGTCAGAATTTCAATGGTTGGTTGCCGGTATCCGGGCGCCAGAACTCGGACCGCATTGAACGTTTTGAAAAATAATAAAGTCATTACATTAACTTTTCAAACAAAACTCTTCATTTTGTGTTTCCCAAATTTTCCCAAATTCTAAGGCTGCCTTTAAAGGGGCTTTCATTTCTCAATGTTCAAAATTGGGAGAGAGGAGTGAGCTGTTGTGGGGCATTGTACATAGTACTACATGACTGTTGTCGGTTAAAACAATTCCTTGGGTAGGCGGGACTTTGATTTTTCTCCTTATGAGAATTATTAAAAGGGGACAAAAAACAAGAAATAAAATATTGAACGATTAAACCACGGATCATAACAACTGTCGTTGCGTTCACTGATAACTTTTCTGGGTTGATCCAATCTAGTTGCTTTCTGTCATACAACATGTATACATAGTTATACTATTCTATAATGCATACAGTCTAATTTTTTAAACAAATTTCTTTTGAAATATAAAGGATTTTTTTAACTCAAAGAAATAAAACAAACACATCAAAAAATAAATGGATGAAACTTTAGATCCAAACCCATTAATGGAATTTTGCTCCCTCTTCAATCAACTAGATGGAAGCTCCGTTGGGAGACGCGACATCCTCTAATGGTAGTAAGATTGTTGAGATCCTTATCATCTAGTTTCGTTTGGCATTAAATATTTGGCTCGAGCTCCAGCTAGCCGAATAACACCGGATCTTTGGTGGTTGGCTGTTGAAGGTCACTTCAGCCAAATGGTTATCAGTGACCAGTTGTTGGAACTCGGTGGATTTTAAAAAGAATATATTATTATATTTTAATTCATAAAACTTGTCATTTTGGTCACGTTGGTGTAATGAAGTCTCAGAATTAATGTTATATTTGGATAGTCTTTATAAATGCTTTTCAATCGTCATTTACAGAATATGATGTAATTTTTACGGTTTACAAGGTAGTTTTTACGGTCTACGAAGTAAATATGTGAAGGAGTTTTATCTCGATTTACGTAAATCAGACTTATATATAAATATAAACCCAACCAAACAAACCTTAATTTTTTAAGGATTGATTAAAATAAAATGACTTACGATGTTATTGATTGGAATTTTCCCAAACTTTAAGACTGTTTTAATGTGTGTTTGAAAAACATTTAAACCATAGTTTTAAATTATAGTTTACGTAAATCGAGATAAAACTCTTCTCACATATTTATTTCATAAATTATAAAAATTAATCTCAAAAATTAATCCAAACATACAAATCAACAAATCAAGGGGCTTTCATTCCTCGGTGTCCTGACTTGACAGAGGAGAGTGAGTTGTTGTAGGGCATTGTACATACTACATAATACTACATACACTGTTGTCGGTTAAAGCAAATTACTCGGGCCAGTAGGGCTTTGAATTTTCTCCTCAAAGAGAATTATTGAAAGAGAAAATCTTAAGGGAGAATTGTTAAAAAAAACCTTGCAAGCAAATTAATTGCTCATTGCTACCATTGCACACGGTGGGTGGTATGTTGCACACGGGCAGATGATATATTGCACACAAGGGATGGTGTTTGCACTTTCGCAGGGATGCTTTTTGCACATATGGATGCTGATTGCACATGATGGATGTTTGCTTGCACATTGGTACCATTTAGCAATTAATTTGCTTATATGGTATTTTTTAACTATTTTCCCAAATCTTAAGACATAATTTTAAAAATAAAAAAACATAAAATAGTATTTTAAATATTTATAATACCAAAACGATTTATTTCCCCCCCGCTCAAGTAGCTTCCTTCTATTAAAGAACCATATCATGTTAGGTGCAAGGGCAACTTGTTATAAAAAATTCTCAATCAAAGCCTAAAATATGTTTAGACTTTTTCCCCATGAAACTGACCCAACAACTTGAACTAGAAAAAACATCTTATTTTCAAGTTGATAATCATATAAAGAAGACAAACTATTTTTTTATAATATCTCTTGATATATATTAATCCCCCATTGATTTCCTACAGTTAGAAGATGTACAACATAACAAATGAATTTATTCATTTAAAACTAAATCGCCCTTATTTTTTCCCCTTCTTGCCCCTTCCCCTAATCTCAGCTCGTTTTTCTTTGTATACTTTTCAATTTGAATATCCATTTTGGTCCATCTCTATTCATCATTTCTTCTCGATTCTCTGCCCACTTCTTTTATTTGAGAAATATATCATGTTATGCGCAAATTGCTAAACTAATAGATATAAAAATTTAGTTAAAACGTAACATTTGTTCTACAACTAGATGAATATAAAGACAACTGGCCAGCAAATATTTTGTTTCCACCTCTTTATATATATATCTATATTAGTCTCCCTTTTAAATTGACCTTGATAGAGAAATACAACTTAACCATTGATCCATTCCTTCTTGGACTCTCAAGTATACAAGGACTCTCAAGTATTGAAAAGTCATATCATAAAGCTCTAAATGTTGGAGTCTCTTCTTTGCTAAACCATCGACAACCTTCTTTGCTAATTGTTACCTTGATGATGAGACCCCAGACATGGTAACAAAGGTCAATATCAGATGATTAATTGTTGTCAGGGGAAGAGTCAAAGAGAAGGTCAAGACAACTTAAATGATTATTGTTTATTTACATTTTTTAATTTTTATTTATTTTCAATTATTTAGATAATGATTTTAATTTATCTAATATAATTTAGAATTGTATTAATTTTTCAATATTTTTTAAAATCATACCTTCTGAAAATATTTGGGACTAGCATGATTGAAAAGAGGCAGTCAAGATAAAAAAAATAAATAAATAGCCATGCTTAAAGGAAACAAAACATAGTATAAAAGAAATAAAGTTATAGTTTGAAGGCTATCATGGTTTTTAGTTAAAAAAACAAAAGACTAGTTCAAAAGAATAAAAACCACATTTTTCAAAAGCATGCACTTTACGGTATATGGTAGAAAATTGTCCTGGGTAACGTTTCAACCTGTACAAATTACATGGTCCAAAAAAAAAACCCGGAACAAGTTACATTCAATCATAATATAAATCTAACAGGTTAAAAAAAAAAAAAAAACGTAACAAATGTAGCAGAATCAAAATTTGGGATCCCAAATACAGGTGGGCTAAGGAATCAAAGCCCAAATCAAAAGCACCACAAGCCCAATTAAAAAAATTAACAATTGTAATCAATTGGCTCCGCCAAATCCAATCCCATAACAATCATCCCGAGTATAACAGAATAGGGCCCAGTCCATCATTAACAATACCCACACACTTTATCCCAATCCGTATCATCAAAACATAGTTATGTTCCGCAAGTCTACCATGCAAGGAATTAGTCATTGCTATCGGTGATGGATATATTGGACCTACAGAAAACCCATAGTTATGAAACTATTATTTTCCAAAACATAGTTTGGTAACCAAACCGTAAGCATTCAAAGTAATCCTAAACTTAATGAGAGTTGGGTATGATAAAATGACTAATTTCTCACAATGTAATAAATGTAATAAATTAAGGTTCAATTGATAATTTTCTCAACCTTATTACATGAAAATTAACTAACTGTAAGTTCTTGCTAGAAAGAATAGCATCTTTCGCGCGCGGGTGTGTATATATATATATATAGTTTATATATCGTAGTAGAACATGTTAGTACTCTGTATGAATGGTGTGTTGAATAAGGCATAATTTGCAAGATGCAAAGCCACAAATCCATATAAAATATTATTACATTATTTTTTAAAATATATACACAAGAATTTGCAAGCGTAAATTATTTATTTATTTTTTTTGACCTGGAGCATAAATTATTTATTGAAATAAAAGATCCTTAACACGGTTTAGAATTGAATATTTTATGCAAAAGCATGTATAGGAACATAGCGGGAAAATAAACAAGTTAGTTCCAATACGAAAGCTCTATATGGATCATTTGGAGTTTCAAACCATGACGGTATAGTGGAAGAAAATTTCACGTGAGATGTCTTTTTTCTTTTCTTTATATATTTATTTACAATTATCTCATGCTATATATATACTATCGGCTCAAATTCAAATATTATCAAATTAATTATTATATTGAAGGTAGCTTTTTCGATATTTTTTTTTTCGTGCATGAAATTTGGAGAATGTGGATTCCTTGAAGATGAGAATTGGTGAATTTCAGAAGTTCGCCTTTTAAGAAAGGGAGACCAGATATCATGTTTTATAGAGAATAATAAATTAGGTGATAATATCAAAAAAAAAAAAAAATCCAAAGAAATTCATGAAGAAATTATAACATTTTTTGTTTTGTACCTAATTTAACTAACAATTCTACAAATTTTGAAACATTGAGAAATTCAAAATGCAAAGCCAAAAAATCCATATATAATTTTGTGAAAAGAAATCATTCAGAAATATAATAATCACACGATAAATATAATATTTAGATGCATACAGCGCGTGGTTGTCTATCAGAAAGCATTAGCATCTGTTCGAATTGAGAATAATTAAGTTTACTCTACAGCTCGACTGATTGGAATTACTTGGGAGAAATAATTACCTTTCTCCATAATTTGATAGAGATTGTTGAATGGCTTCGTCTTCTCATCTCGGGTGTTCAAGTTTTGAAGAAAGCGAAGATGCTTGGTAGCTTCGTCTTCCCATTGCAATTGATCCAACCACTCAGGATCTCCTTTAAAGAGCCGTAGATTTTTCAATACACTTTGACAATTAAATGGGAGCTTCTTCCAATTGGGACAGTGTACTGTTCTACATGAATCTCCTTCAAATAAGAAAACTGTAATGTCATTCTACAAATGCTCCTTAAGTTAAGCAGAAATGCCAATTGAAGATAAGAGAGACCGCAAAAAAGATTACTTTTCGCTCTCTCAGCAGCGTCTGTAGTCCCATAATTTTCACTAATAACTTCCACCAATGAATCACAATTGGCTAAGTGAAGGACTTCAAGGTTTGGAGCATGTATAAACCAATTCAAGTCAAGTATATTATGACACCCCTTAACAATCAAATGGCGCAGGTTGATTATATGTTTATGTTCCCAAAATGAGTTCCTCGAAATGTCCGCAGCTTCAAAATTCTTTGGCTTTATTGTGTCACCCAAAACTAGTAATGCTTCAGGATGCTCCATTTTTCCTAGTGATGATGACAAGCTGCGGGTTAGCGAGTGTCTATGAACACATAGCTGAAACGTGCACCTTTGCAATTTTGAAGATGTTAGCATTTTTCTAATAGAGTACACTTTAAAGAAAGAAATGCGTATATCTTGAATATGATTTAAGCCTTCTAACTCATGCAACAACAAATTGTTGTCATACACTATGAAGAAGTTTATCAGAGAATTATGCTTCTATATATATTCAGAGAACAAGAAAGATGATTACATTTATAGGAAAAACGAGATCTAAATTTTCTAATACTGCCTACACTTTTTGACTATGCTGCCTTTCTACAATCTTTGGCCAATTTACATAGGCTCCCGTTACTGACAAAGTTGCCTACAATTATGGGATTCTACACTCCCCCTCAAGTTGGATTATAGATATCTATCATGTTCAACTTGTCAATAAAATATTTAAACTTGTCGCTGAGCAGTCCTTTAGTGAGAACATCTGCAATCTGTTCCTTAGATGGTATATACCATAGGTCAATGATGCCTTCATCGACCTTCTCCCTTATAAAATGTCTATATATCCCAACATATTTGGTTCTGTCATGTTGAATTGGATTATGGGCAATATTGATTGCAGCCATGTTGTCACAATAGACTTTGATTGGTAGATCTATACATTCCCTTACATATTTGAGAACACGTTTTATCCATATGCCATTACAAATCCCAAGTGCTACAGCTTGGTATTCAGCCTCAGCATTGCTTCTTGCAACTACACTTTGCTTTTTGCTTCTCCATGTGACCAAGTTACCCCATATATATGTACATTATCCTGATGTGGATTTTCTGTCATCTTGGTCACTTGCCCAATCAACATCTGTAAACAATTCTAAATTTCTTTTATCTTTCTTTTTGAACAATAAGCCATGTCTCAGAGATCCCTTCAAATAACGAAGGATCCGGTACACTTTATTCAGATGCTTCTGTGTAGGGTTATGGGAGTGCTGACTAACCATACTAACCGTAAATGCAATGTTGGGTCTAGTATAGGACAAGTATATTAGTTTTCCTACCATTCGTTGATAGTTTCCTATGTCCACCACTTTACCAAGGTCTGCTTCTTCATTTATTTAATCAACCCGAATAGGTGTGTTACTAGGTTTGCAGCCTGTCATCCTTGTTTACTTTAGGAGATCCAGTATATACTTTCTTTGGAAAATATAAATACCTCCTTTTGATTGAGCAACTTCCATTCTAAGAAAGTACTTCATCTCTCCAAGATCTTTGACTTATAATTCTTGTGTAAAGGCTCTCTTGATTTGTTTGATCTCTACCTCATCATCTCTAGTAAGGATTATATCATCAACATATATTGCTAGAATAGCCATCTTGCCCTTATAATGTTTAAAGAACAAGGTATGATCGCTCTACCCCTGAGTGTATTCATGTCTCTTAAGGACTCAAGTGAATCTATCAAACCAAGCACGTAGAGATTGTTTCAATCCATATAACAACCTTTTGAGCTTACAGACTTGATTAGCTCTCTTCCCTGGGAACTCTGGAGGTAATTTCATATATACCTCTTTCTTGAGTTATCTATTGAGGAAGGCATTATTTACATCGAGTTGGTGTATATCCTAATCTAGATTAACTACAATGGTTAGGAGAATTCTAATTGTATTTAGCTTATCTATGGGTGCAAATATTTTAGTATAATCTTCTCCATAAATTTGCATGAAATCTTTTGCAACCAGTCTAGCTTTATATTTCTTGAGAGTTCCATTTGCTTTATACTTAGGAGTGAATACTTATTTACACTCAACAGGTTTCTTTCCTTATGGTAGATCCATTACATCCCATGTCTTATTACTCTTGAGAGCTTCCATTTCCTCCAAGACGGCTTGTCTCTATTCAGATATAGCTATGGCCTCATCAATTGTGTCTAATACCCTGATACTGTCAAGATGAGAGACAAATGTCTTGTATTTAGATGAAATGGCTTTATAAGAAATGAACTTCTCAATAGGATATTGAGTGCATGATCTGGGTACTTTAGGATTCTTTCTTACTGCAATAGGAGGATCAAGGTCAGAAGTCTCTGTTACCAATGTTTCCTCTTGACCTGCCTTCAGCTCTGACTCTTGATGAGTGCTAATAGCTAATAGCTTATTACCTCTTTTATGACGTCTTATGTAGGTATTAACCCACTTGTTTGTGTCTCCCTCTGGAACTAGATTATCAAAAGTAGAATTAGGTTCTATTTAGGTAGGTGTGTAAATTGTAAAAGGCTAATCATCTTTTGGTGTCTCTTTTGTCTGGAATTCACTCTCACTCTCCCCCTGAATTGTAGACAGGGAATAGTAGGGAGTGTTCTCATGAAATGTGACATCACATGTAACAAAGAGTTTTCTAGAGACTAGGTCATAACACCTATATCCCTTCTGAGAATTAGAGTAACCAATGAAGATACAACGAAGGGCTTTGGGGTTGAGCTTATTGGTGTGATAGAGGTGGACATAGGATGTGCATCCAAACACCTTGAGTGGCAGATACGGAAGGTTATAATATTTATGCAGAAGTTAAAGAGGTGTTTTGTAGGATAATGGTTAGCTGGGCATTTGGTTAATGAGGAAAGTGGCAATGAGGACATTATCATCCTTGTAATATTTTGGAACGTTTTACTAAACATAACAACTCTGGCAATTTCTATTATATGACGATTTTTATGCTCGGCAATGCCATTTTGATGTAGTGTATTAGGACAAGTGCTTTATGGATAATGCCATTTTTAGTTAAGAAGGTGGATAGGGTTTAATTGAAGTATTCAGTCCCATTGTCGGTGTGTAGGATCTTAATGGGCTTAAAATTGGGTGTAGATCATATTGTGGAAGTTAAGGAAGGTTTGATACATCTTAGTTTTATCTTTCAACAGGTAAACCCAATTGACACGTGTATGGTCATCGATAAATGTGATGAGCCATTTTGATTGTGTTCTGTTTAGGGTGCTTGATGGTCCCTATAAATCACTGTGAACTAAGGAAAAAGGTTTAGATGCTTGGTATGGATGTGTTGGAAAGGACGTGTGGTGATGCTTAGCTTTTTCACATGAATCATAATGAAAATCAGAGGCAATTTTATTAGGAACAAGAGATAGAAACATTTGAGACATGTTGAAATTTGGATGACTTAGATGCTTATGCTATAACTTCAAGTCACTAGTTCTAGAGAGAGACACTTTATTGCAAGACTTAGTTCTATGACTATCACTTCCATCAAGGTAATAGAGACCATCATGCTTTTTCACACTCCCAATCATCGTCCCTATTAGCAGATCTTGAAAAAAGCAGTAAGTAGCAAAGAAGTTAGCATGACATCATTCATCATTTGCTAATTGACTTATTGATAGTACGTTATACTTTATCTTCGGAACATGTAATACAGAGTGCAGAGTAAGTGTAGTTAAGATTTTGACAAATCCGATCCTAGTAACAACAGATTCAGAATCATCAGCAATTTGCACAATTATTCCCTTGGAAATTGGAGTATAATATGAGAAGAGGGTCTTCTTGTCAGTCATGTGATTGGAGGCACCTGAGTCAATAATCCAACAATTACCTGCACACAGACCTTTTATTGCAGTCAAGGCTTATAAGAAATTACCTTTCTTCACAATAGTGGCAATAGGCCTTTTTGGAGTCTGAAGTGTTGTAAGAATTTCCATTATTTTGCTTAGTTGATCACTCTGAGAGATCTCACTATCTTTTAAGGCTTCAGCCACATGGCTTCATCCTTTCCCTTTTTTTGGCTTCCAATCTGCAGGTTTACCATGGAGGTTCCAACAAGTGTATTTCGTGTGACCTTGTTTTTTATAATGATTGTAAAATGGTCGACCTTTAGAACGTTTTGATTCCGTGGATCGAATAGCAAGTGCTAAGGCCTCAAGAGGTACAGAAGAAGCAAAGGAATTACTCTGAATCATTGATTTGCGTCTATCTTTTTCATTGTGTAGACTTGAGTAAACTTTACGTACAGACGATAGGGGTTCATGACTGAGAATTCAAGCCTGAAAATCATCATAAATCATATTAAGACCAGCTAGTAGCTCATATACTCTTTCTTCTTCTTTCTCTTTGTGATCTTTTGAAGCATCAGCTTCACATGACGGGTTTTATTCTTTAGAGCATCAAACTCTTGCCAAAGAGCAAACTTTTGGAGATAGTAGTCATCAAGTGACATGTGGTCTTGTTTTAACCGCCATAACTTTCTCTTAACATCAAATATGTGAAACCTATTACCTACAGTACTATATGTCTCCTGAAGGGCCTCCCATATCTCTTGGGTAGAGGGCAGATATATGAAACTCTTCTTGATTGATGATGACATTGCATTTATTAGCCAGGATGATACCAAGGCATTTTCAGACTTCTAAATTCAAAATGCCTTGATTACTGATTCAGGAGGCCTTTTTGTTTCACCAGTAATATATTCAAGTTTGTCTCTTTTATCGAGAGCAAGAATCATGGATTGAGACCATTCCCGATAGTTGTCACTAGTAAGTTTTTCCAAAACAATAAGTACAACAGAAATATCATTGTATCGTGAAACAGAGGAAGATCCTTCAGATGACATACTAATAGAATTAAATAGAGTAATTTGACCAGTTTAGTCCTTCAAATTTTAAGAATAACAAGTTGGTCCTCGGAATATTAAAAAAGACAGATTGATTCTTCAAATTTAAGAAATACCAGTTAGTCCTTCACATATCAAAATGACAAATTGGTCCTATGAATTTCCACAATGATAGAATGATCTTCTAAATATTGAAATTGATCGCTTAGTCTTGGTGTTTAAATAATTTCAGACTGTGGGCTTCTAAACTCTTCTCACCATGATTTGGCCAGAAGAAACAGAGAATCAACGCTGTAAAGGATGAACCAGAATTACCGTTTGATGGTGTTCAATGATGAAGACAACGGTGCTATGAAAGAACGTAGCAGAGGATGAACTAGAATTGCAGTCCGATGGTGTTCGATGAAGAAGAAGATGAGGGCGGCGGATCCAATGGCGCTAAATCTATTCAAAATCGATGATGAAGATGACGACGTTGTGAAAGAAAAAAAATGAAGGATGAACTTTAATTGTAATCTGATGGTGTTCGATGATGAAGAAGAAGATGAAGGCGGATCCGGTAGAGCTAAATCTGTTCAAAATAGCACTGTTGGTAGTCGGAAGAATAACGACAATGGTGATGGGAGTAGAAGTATGATGCTTTTGTAATCTCCAAATCACATCCTCTGTTCGTTGGTAAATAGGATGTCAGTGATAAGGAAGAATAACAGAGGAAGTAAAGGTCCTTCTTTGGTTTCCAAAATCTCGACGCTATTTTTAGAAGTTCCCTTCCTGTTTGTTATGATCTCAAACTGGTATGTGAATTGCTCATTTATGGTCAGTAACAATGGTGACTTTTCAGCTAGCTTGGAAATTGTGGATAGAAGAGATGGAAGAAGGGCAGTCGATGATAGTTTGTGGTGGTTGTTGACTAAGAGGCCTGAACTCTACAGAGGTGGGATTTACATACAAGGATTTACCTTGTTTGTTTTATTATATGTATATATGTTCATATATTTTACCTCAATTTACTTTCATTGTCATGATTGTCACTATGCACTGATGTTTCATTTGGTTTATTTAACTTATAAGAAAATGGATCTCCTAAATGTGGATGAGGTTGCTGCTGTTGATGATTAGGGTCAGGCCGCCGCATAGGCCGCATTCGAGGCTAATGTAACCTGGGGAAGGATGGTAATGAAAAAACTGATCAAGCTCAGGAGTAAGGTATGATGTTAGACCTTGAATGGAATGAGAATGGAAATCCAATCGAGCCTAATACTAGCACATTTATTTTGTTTATTGGGACTGTGATTAGAGAAAGAGTCCTAATTACATTTTCATATTAGAGACAGGAAAAGAAACAGCACATGGATATCATCTTGGGTACAGTTAAGGTAAACAGTATTTACTTTATCTACGGGTTATTTACTTTCATGAGATTACAATCTAACAAGTAACATGTGCTTTTTTTGTTACAGTCTTGTTTCAATATCGAAGAAGACAGAGAGAAATACATGCTGCAAAAATATGGTTGTCTTCTTCGTAATTTTTGTTATGACCTTGTTAGATTCTACTTGCGTGATAACAATGGTAATATCAATCATACACCGCCAGAATTTTATGATGGAATCATAACACAAGAGTAGTGGGATGAGTTCCTAATCTCACATACTACACCGCATTTTATAGTAATAAAATATTTACTTTTACGGAGTACTTGTACTGTTTTTATAACTTACATTTATTCATATGATTGATTTGTATCTAAACAGGAAAGAAGTGAGCATAATCAGGAAAGCGCGTCGAACATGCTATACAGGTAAATGAAAGGAGCGGTATCATATGCAGTGCTGGAACAATAATTAGTAAGAAAAATAATCATTATTTATTATTAGGAGTATAACTTCTATGACTAAGCTTTCACTACAACTAACTTCCACATGCAGATAAAAGAGTCACACTCTGATGTCACACATTTACCACGGCATGATTTGTCTGTGGCTGGCTACACAAATAGTAAGGGCGACATTCCCAGTGAGCAAGCCAAGGCAGTTGCGGATTATATATATATATATAAAATAAATATTTAGCTCTATTTAAATAATTCTATAATACATTAACTAATAATGTTGTACTTCTTTTTTGTGATAGCACACAATGACGCAAGAACAACCGGAGTTGGGGAACTATATTGGTCCTGATGACTCGCTTAATAGAGCGCTTGAAGCTCTTTGAGTATGGTGGTTGCCTTCGGGGTACTGGTTTTGGAGTCAACCAAACATCTTACTTTGGCTCCCAAAAGCGACCCAACATTCGTTAACTAAAGAAGGAGATTTTTGCCTATAAGCAGCAACTAGACTAGCAGATGAGTGGCTACAAGCAAGATATAGAACAGAAGATTAGTCGCTATGAGTCACAAGTCGAACAATTTCATGATCATGTGCGCTTGCTGCAAGAGCAAAATACATTCTTGAAAGCTGAAATTGATGTCTTGATGCAATCTAGGCCCATACCAAGTCCAATGTGTGACAGCAGTAGTGCTAGAGAGAGTTACCCCTCTACGCCTAAAGTCCCCATTCGTTTGGTAATTAATTTATTCTTTAGTTAACTTTTTGTTGCGTTATAAATTAGTTTACGTTTATATATTAATTAACTCTATTTTTAATAGAGCGAATCAAAATGCAAGTTACACGTCGATGATTCTTTCAAGAATGCAGTTGCTAAAGGCGTGGCCTACAATACCGACCACGATACACTTCATAACTCACCGTTACCCCCGAATACACTCTGAATAAGGGTTGACATATGCACATGTAACGATGCCCTCTTGCCAATCCCTTCTCAGGATGAAGAGACAATGGTGAGAGATGTTGTCGGTAGCTATGTCATGTGGCCAATAGGTCTGATAGAGCTAGTGAACAAGGTATTTAATTTACAATTTATTAACTTTTTCTATGAACTTTGATCTAAAAATACATGATTTATTTTCATGATTTTTGTAGGTTGCTGGTCCTAAAGGAAAACGAGTTGAAGGGCGTGGGAAGAACTCAAACTACTCAGCAACACAATAAAAGTCACACCCCTCAACCAGTAACAGAAGCAGCAGACAAATAGCCTCATATTAACAACAATTGAGGTTAATGGCACCAAATATCATCCATTGAGGAGGTCATCAACTAATTTTCGATGATGAAATCTATTATACAAGTATATTTGATCATATCGGTGGTGATATCCTGTTTGAAGTACTTGGTCGTTCATAGGCTAGTGCAACGACTATCAACATATAGATTAGGTACTTTATGATCATCATCTGTTACTGTGATTATTATTCATCATTCATGTTTTTGGTATTAGTAACACTGTTGTTTCCATAAAGGCACTTATACCAAGATATATTAGTGGGCACGAAAAGGGTGAATATATTTATATTTATCAACCCACACCTCATTGGTCATTATGCGAGGACTGATTTTGACGTACAAACCCATACTCTCAAGGACCAATTCATGTGTAGAGCATCCCCTACTAAAATGTTCATTGTGCCATACAATGTGGGGTAAGTTATTTGTGACATTATTATCTATATTTTTTTTATTCATTTACTTTTATCATAATAACATTATTGTCAAAGTAAAATGTTCAAAATATTTTAGGGAACATTGGATTTTACTTGTGATCTAGCCTGCCATAACTGGAGGGCACTGCATTTATTATTTGGATCCTATGGAGACTGGTTATCCATCGAACTGGCCAAATATGGTGATTATAATTAATAGGTAAGCGTATGGGTGTATATGGTAATTATTTAAGTGTGTGATTATTAAATAAAACCAAACTTAATCAGTCATTTCTTTTTTTGTTAGTGCATTAGCCGCATATAGGAATAATGTTGGATTGTCCTATCTTATTAAACACACTAACATAACCGCGCTTGGAAGAAGATTAAAGTATAGGAATTTACTAAAATTTTGTTATTCACAATTTTTTCTTTAAACAATGGGTTAACTATTATTTTGTATTGTTGCAGTGTCTATTCCAGCCAAATAATAATGATTGTGGTTACTACGTCATGAAATATATGAAAGATATAGTTACTCATGATCTAAATCATGTTCCCTTAAAAGTAAGTACTTCTACTTAATTATATGTAGTTTATACTGTTTTTTGAATTTACTTGAGATAGACATTTTTTTAAGTATATGTTAGGTTACGTTCTTAGTTTAACTATTTCAAATTTTGTTTTAGTTTCTCTTTTGCAATTGGTTTGTATTTTGTTTCCTCCATATATATTTTTATTACTGGAATGGATCTCTTTTTTGGCTTCTGTTTTAGCTATACATTAGTCATTTTGATTACTAGAATAGATATCTGTTTTGGTTTCTAAGTTAATTGCTTTATAGTGATTTTAATTTGTTCTGTGCGTGATATTTATGTAGTATTATGAAGATGAATGGTGTGACCAGTTAACTGACTATCAAGTGGATAAGATCTTTAAGGAATGGTGTCAATATGTGGTCAGCCAAATACCACCTAGCTAAATACTTAGGCACATTTTGACTTACAAAGTTCTTGTCTACTTGTTTTAGTTTCTTTGTATATTATTTATTGTAATTGGACATATATTTAGCACTGATTTTATTAACTGATTGATGGTATTTAGTCTTGATTTGATTTTCTTTTTTATTTTCTATTAGCATTGTATATTGATCTCTGTAGTGAATTATATTTGAATTAGAATGAGTTGATTAGGTTATGAAACAACCGAGATGGGAAAGAAAAAAAATGGGACGGATGAAAAAAAAATCACCTCTCACGGCACTTCCTGGGGAAGCGCTAAAGGAGGTTAACCTCCTACGACACTTCATATGGAAGTGCAGTGAGAGGTGGACAAGCACCTCTCACGGTGCTTCCATGAAGCGCTAGAAGAGGTGCTGGAGCACCTCTTCCGGCGCTTCCAAACGCTGTAGGAGGTCAATTTTTTTTAAAATTTAATAATTAAATACAATGTTCTGGTGTTTTTTTAAATTCAACAAGCGTTGTAGGTTCTTCTTATGGTATTGGATGTTGTGCCATTTGTAAAACGCCATAACATTTTAAAAAAAAACGCCGCTTATCGTGTTTTTTGTAGTAGTGAAGGGAGAAAATTGGTCAACATATCTTTCCTTTTGGAGAGTGAAATTTGGCCAAAAAGAAGAGAAGAGGAAAGAGAAAGTTCAACTAAATTGAATTAACAACACATGGTTAAGTAATTAAAAGCTTGTGCAAGAAGAATAACTTATGGCCATATCTATTTCTCTTGCTTATTTTAGGCAATCCTCTTATTTTTACTGAAGGTAATATTGATATGTTCCACCTAACTATAAACTTCCTCATTGGTTAATGCCTTTGGAGCTATTCCATGCTCCGGTAAGCCATTAGAACGTTTTCTTAACCTACGATATGGGTAGAACCGATGAAGAAACCTCTAATGATCAAGGTAGATTGTTTTCTTCCATACTTAAGTTGATGAAAGTGTGTGTCTGCTTCATAGATTGGACATGCTTTATTCCTCTTCACATTGTACCCTGACAAGTTTCTGTATGCAGGGAAGTTGTTTATCATGGTGAAAATCATTGCATGTAGCTTGAAGGACTCCTTCTTATATGCATCAAACACATCTATGTCATCCTCCACAACTTCTTCAAGTCCTTAATTAAAGGCTTTAAGTAGACATCGATATCATTCCCTGACTGTTTTGGTCTAGAAATCATCATATACTAGCATTTTAGACATAGCCAGGAAGGAAAGTTGCATATTATAAGGAGAACTAGCCACAAACTATATGTGCTAGTCTGGGTTCCATACAGATTAATTCTATCTGTATAAAGGCCAAGCCGAAGGTTTCTTGGATCATTGCCAAATTGAGAAACATTTCATCTATTTTCTTCCACTATGGAGAGTCAGCTAGGTGCCAAAGATACTTTCCGTAAGATATTCTCTCATCAGAATGCCATCTCACTTCTTCACTTTTGTTGCACTCGCAAACAAACGCTTAAACCGTGGTATTATTAGAAGATACCACAACATCTTTGAAGGTTTCCTTTTAGTTGTCCCTGTGTCACAACCACTATTTTTCTTCATTTTGTATTGTGACGTTTTATACTTAGGACAATCAATAAGGGCTTCATATAATACGCAACCATTAGGGCAAGCATGTCTTTTTTTTGTACTATATACCCATCGTAGATAAGATTTTCTTGACCTTATATATACAGTTTGGAAGTAAATTATCGTCTGGAAATATATCACACAATAATTCAAGCAGCAATGTCAAACTACTATTGGTCCACACATAAGTTTCCTTTAAGTTAACTGATAAGTAAAATATTTGCATATTTATTTTCCCTTATATGATGATTTTGTTGACGATATTTGAGCTTAATATAATAAATATGGGTGTAATTAATGATTTTCTGCTGACAGCCCTGTATAACACCATATTAAGAAGATTTTGAAAAGGTATATTAAAGAGTGTAACTATAGCAATTTCATTGTTCATATGGTTACTGTATCAAAATACGGTACTGTAGCAGGTACGGGCACTGTAGCAGATACGGACACAGTAGCAGTTGACTATTCACATGCGGATTCACTATAGCATCTACTATTCAGAGTGCGGTTGGTGCAAATTACGTCTTCCTGTAGCAAAATACTGTAATGGGTTTTACTGTAGCGAATTCACTGTAGCACCAAAAATTGAAGCCTATAAATAGAGCATTTGGGCACCCTAAAATGGAGAGGAAGAAAGATAGAGAGAAAGAGAGCTTATATTTGAGAGAGAGAGAGAGTTGTTATTTTTAGAGTTTATTTCTTGCATTTTTTTTACTTCTTGCATGCCTCCTACATGGGTGGTTTTACCTCCTATATGGAAGGCCTAGGTAGTCCTCCTTTATGGATGGTATAGGTTGCCACTTACATGGAAGGTTTTACCTCCTCTATGGAAGGCTATATTTTACATTTTCATGCATCTTGTAGTTGTACTTTTATGCAATGTTTATAATGTTTTTATTTTATGTTTGTTTTGTTTTTAATTTCATTACGAGCTAATTTTTCTTTTCCTAGGGTGATGACATAGCTTACTAATGACGGATTGAATATTAATTTATTAAATTTAGTTTTAATTTTTCCTTCATGATTGAGTTTTAATTATTGTTCTTAATGCTTTCAATTGATTGGCCACCTTTTGGATGATTTCAATATGCATGTTAAGACCGGAAGGAGATGCATGTGTGTGGATCCTATAATTAAAACCATAATTTGCATATGAAATAGGAATATATTCATATGGGTTGTGTAGTCTTAATGAGTTCCAGTAATCTTAATGCATGATTAATTGCTTAAATTCATATAGGAATATATCGGGTTAGCAATTAATTATAGAATTACTTGATCTTGGAAGAGGCTAGTAATTGAATTAGGGAAACTCGACTATCAATCAAGTGGAATAAATTTGACTAGAATAGATAAGTGATTCAATCCGGAATTTGCTAAGTGAAATATAATCCTTAGAGCCTTTTTATTATATTTGTCTTTACAACAACTAAATTTTCATTTAATCATTTTTATTTTGTAATCTCAACCACCAACTAATCAATCGGCTAAATAGTATTAAAATTATCAATTTTGGTACTTGGTGATCAATCCTCGTGGGAACGATACTCTACTTACTTCTATATTACTTGTTTACGACAGTGTATACTTGCACTTCTAAATACACCATCCTACACCCGTAACAAGTTTTTGGCGCTGTTGTCGGGGATTGTTGTCATTAATATCAATACCAAGTAATTTTAATACTAATTCGGTCTTTACATTACATTTGTCTTCTTTTTGGTATCTTATGTTTCCTTGCAGGCTTTTGCTTAGTGCATGACAAGATCGAAGAAGACTGAATTACAACCTTGTGATTCAGAGATCGAAAGAACTTGTTGAAGAAATCAGAGAATTCGAAAGCAATCTACTTCAATCAATCTGATGGCAAATCCGGAAGGAGAAACAATAGATACCAAAACACTCCGTGACTATGCAACACCGACAGTCGTGGAGACAACTTCTGGAATCAGAAAACCGCTAGTAGAAGCTAATAATTTTGAACTCAAGCTTGCAATTATCCAGATGATGTAAGAAATTCCATTCAGTGGTTTACCAACAGAAGATCCCAACACACATATAGCCAGCTTCCTAGAAATTTACGACACATTCAAACATAATGGTATTACTGATGATGCCATTAGACTTAGACTTCTCCCTTTCTCACTCAGGGATAAGGCTAAGAGCTGGCTATGCTCTGTATCAGTAGGAAGCATAACTATATGGGATGCCTTGGCACAGAAAATTTTGGCACAATACTTTCCTCAGGAAGAACAACTAAATTGAGGAATGAAATTATCTCATTTGCTTAGCATGAACTTGAGAGCCTCTATGAAGCATGAGAAAGATACAAGGATCTGCTGAGAAAATGTCCTCATCATGGGTTACCAGATTGGTAGCAATTACATTTATTCTATAATGGGATGACGCATACAACCAAAATTCTTATAGATGCTGCAGCTGGAGGATCTTTTATTGGAAAGAGTATAAAAGATGCTTACAATCTTCTTGAGGAGATGGAAGCCAATGCATACCAATAGCCTTCTGAACATCATGTTTCAAAGAAAGTGCTTGGAGTGCATGAGCTGGATATCCTTACAACTTTGTCTTCTTAAGTTGCATCTATATCCAAGCAAGTGAACTTATTGACAAGTCAAGCAAATGCAATTAGTACTCCTCATGAAACCTGTGATCGATATGGAGGACCTCATGTAAACATGCAAAGTCAAGAAGGATACCCATCCATGTCTTCTCAGTCGGAGCAAGTTTATTACATCAGAAATTGAAGAAATGATCCATTCTCAAACACTTACAATCCAGGTTGGCGGAATCATCCAAACTTTGGTTAGAGGAATAATCAAAATGTGTTCAAGCCGTAAGGGAATTTCCAGCAACAAGCATCCAAACTTTGGTTAGAGGAATAATCAAAATGTGTTTAAGCCGCAAGGGAATTTCCAGCAACAAGTTCTTCAACCACCTAATCCATCGTAATAGAAAATGAATATAGAAGATGCACTGGCTCAACTAACCATGAATACATCTCAATTCATGGCTAGGACTGATGCAACATTCAAAAGCCAGGGGCCTCAATAAAGAACTTGGAGATTCAGATGGGCCAAATTGCAAATATACTGAACTTTAGAAAACCAGGTACTCTGCCTAATGATACTAAAAAAAATCCAAGAGAGTATGTGAAGGCAATCTCACTAAGATGTGGGAAAGAATGAAAGATCCTGTAATTCAACAGAAGAAAGATGGAGAAAAGAAAGAAAGTAAAGAAGAACAGAAGGAGGAAGCACAAAAACCTTAAGAGTGTAATACCCTATTTTTCACCAATACACTTATGTGTGTATTTCATGTATATTTAATAGAATAAAATGGTAAAAAATGATGAGAATGTAATTATGTGAATTTATGGAAAATATTCCAATCGCTGGTTACGCGTAAATTAGCCGAATAAGGGTATAAGAGACTGGCAAAGGCCTATTATGGTAACCAAAATTCACAAAATTTAATGAAATGAATAATGGCCTCATTTGAGTGATAAAATGAGGTTGAGCCGAAGAAATGAGCGAAAAATGATTTATTTCGGTAAATCATAAAATGCAGGGGCAAAACGGTAATTTTGCCGAAAAGTGGAAAAATAATTATTTTCCCCCCATATTCCCAATAAATTGAGTTAAATAGGAATTAAAAAGAGTAAAAGGACTAATTGATCATTAATGGACTAATTTTGGTGAATTATGGTAAAAAATGGTCAAATAGTCAAAAAGTCAATTACTTGACCAATAAGTTACATGTTGGCACTATGGGATAATTGGAGATTCAGAATTTCCCATCCTTTCCTTGCATGTTTTTGGCTGGAATGAGGGAGTATGAAAGGAAATGGAATTAATTGTGAATAATTACATTTTTGGACCAATCATGGGATAACACATGGCATGATTGGTTTAACCCTTTAATTATATTATTCCTTCCTCATCTCCAGCTTCTTATTCTCGATCAAAACTGATCAAAGAAGTGTGAGAGAGGTCCGAGAACGAGAAGCACGACGGAAGAGAAGGAGAAGTTAGGGATTGTTGGAAAATCAAGGTAAGGAGTGCTACCTTATGTTTAAAGCCATATATCTCCTTCCATGATCTCTTCTCTTCATCTCCTTACTATCAACTTCATGATATTGAGCTGAATCAAACGCTGGAAGGAGAGAGAGAGAAATCATCCAGGAGAGAGAAAGTCCAAGAAATCAAGAGGTAACTTCCAAAACTTGTTCCTCTTGCTTGATTAAGGTTAGTAGAGTTGTTTTGGGCTTGATTATGATTCAAATGGTATAAGATAACTCAAGAAAACTAAGGTAAGCATAATGTGGAAATGCCCTTAAATCAAGTCCAATGAATGCCTAATCAATTAATAGTGAGAGGATAAGTAGAAAGAAGGTGATTAGGCTAAAGAAAATGGGAATCCGACATAACGTTCTAGGAATTTACTTTCCCTTCATTATGTTGGAATGGGTAAATGAGTGAGAATTTAACCAATTTGATGCTTCCATTTGATTTAGGAGGCCGAATTATGTAGGGTTTATGTTAACCCCGAAGTGAGAAAAGGCTCGGAGAGTGAAATGACAAAATTGCCCTTTCTAAGCCTTATTTAAGGGCTGTCAAGGGTATTTTCGTCATTTGGGCTTGATTTTGGCCAATTCGAGATTGGAAATGGGTTCTACACTTGAAATTGTGTAGAAATGGCCTAAATCATGATTTTTGAGAAAAATACAGATAATAAGGACCTAAGGGGTATTTTGGTAATTTGGCACCAATAGGCTAAATTTACCAATGTAATGAGTTTGGAAGAATGTATAGATGAGTAATAACTGATTTGTGATATTTGGCGATTTCAGGACTTGACAACCGGTTTGGCCTCAGTAGTTGCCCGAGCTTGTATCCAGTGGGAAGTTGCGTAGAGTAGCAACCAGGTAGTAACTGTCTTCATATGACATGGCATGCATATGTGTTGTTTGATATCATCAAAATGTCATACATGTTTAGATTATACGAAGTAATCACCCGGGGCCTATCTTTGCGCGGGTTGATACTCAGGCGATAATATTCATATTGCACGAGCGGTGCCTGGGGCCTATCTTTGTGCAGGTACCCCTCGGGGCCAAGTAACTAGTCTAGAGAGAGTTGTTATTTTTAGAATTTATTTCTTACATTTTTTTTACTTCTTACATGCCTCTTACATGGGTGGTTTTACCTCCTATATGGAAGGCCTAGGTAGTTCTCCTTTATGGATGGTATAGGTTGCCACTTACATGGAAGGTTTTACCTCCTCTATGGAAGGCTAGATTTTACATTTTCATGCATCTTGTAGTTGTATTTTTATGCAATGTTTATAATGTTTTTATTTTATATTTATTTTGTTTTTAATATGAGCTAATTTTCCTTTTCTTAAGGTGATGACGTAGCTTACTAATGACGGATTGAATCTTAACTTATTAAATTTAGTTTTAATTATTGTTCTTAATGCTTTCAATTGATTGGCCACCTTTTGGATGATTTCAATATGCATGTTGAGACTGGAAGGAGATGCATGTGTGTGAATCCTATAATTAAAACCATAATTTGCATATGAAATAGGAATATATTCATATGGGTTGTGTAGTCTTAATAAGTTCCAGAAATCTTAATGCATGATTAATTGCTTAAATTCATATAGGAATATATTGGGTTAGCAATTAATTATAGAATTAATTGACCTTGGAACAGGCTAGTAATTGAATTAGGGAAACTCGACTATCAATCAAGTAGAATAAATTTGACTAGAATAGATAAGTGATTCAATCCGGAATTTGCTAAGTGAAATATAATCCCTAGGGCCTTTTTATTATATTTGTCTTTACAACAACTGCATTTTCATTTAATCATTTTTATTTTGTAATCTCAACCACCAACTAATCAATTAGCTAAATAGTATTAAAATTATCAATTTTGGTACTTAGTGATCAATCCTCGTGGGAACGATACTCTACTTACTTCTATATTACTTGTTTACGACAGTGTATACTTGCACTTCTAAATACACCATCCTACACCTGTAACATTAACCAAATGCAAGGTTCTTGTTAGCCGTGTGTACTTACTCCCAAGGTACAACAGTTTCTACACATCACTCCACAGGCTATCATATTCATCTCATTACATAAAGGATTCTACCTCAACATCATGAATTATTTTCTCTATTTTATCTTCATCTATCACATCCATAACTTCCTTCTTGTGCGACAAATGATCAGTTACTTCCTTACCATGCCATATCCACCTTATGTATCGAAGATTTATTCCATCACAGAGTAGGAGATCCCTTATAATATCAACATTCCGTTGACTCTCATTTAAACAATTAACATAAGGATAGAAATACTTCCCATTTTTTGTAGGAGCATTCCTTCTAAAAAATTCAATAAACTCTTTTACTCCATTATTATATTCTTCACTAGTTCTCAAAGCATTCATCCAATTATAATCTATTTTATTACCACATAAGTCATTTCTAGTAACACTCAAGTTTAAAACAATTGTCAATGATGTATTGCTTTTTATCACTTTTTTAAAAAAAATTGGTAGAATTTTCTTTTAAAAGTAAAACATCTCAAAATTTCAATAACAAACCATTTCAGCTAAATTCAAACTAAACAAACTAAAACAAACTAATTGAGGAAGTTCATGACAATATCAATAATTTAAACCAATAAAGTTTTTTTAGGAAACTAATATGTTTAAATTAGTACAAGTTAAAAGTTTCATGTTATTGACAAGAAGTACTTAACATGTTTTTATATATAAAAAATGCTACTAATACTCTAATTCAATTCATTATATCTAATACATTCAATCCTAAAAATTGTTAAGCTTATAATAAATTTTAAGAATTCAAAGCAAGCTATATATACTACAAGGCAAAGGTCATAGAAGGATATTTTTTATTCCATCATTTATTGATTTCAATTTACATATACATATATGCATTCACTTTAATTTGGATAAGTATTTATTACCACTCCATACATGGTTTGGTTCTATTGGAATCAATAAATGATGGGTTCTACTTGAATTAATCCAATCAAACTAAAATGCAAGTATTAAGTTATTGTACAAGATAAGCGTTATAATTGTAAGTAAAATAAGTAAATTGATTCAGCAAACAGAATAGGAAAAAATGTGATTGAACAATAAGTTTAAATATCATATATATTCACTCAAGAAAAAAACAAAGCAAAAGAAAAAAAAATAAATGGAAGCATACCTTGAGGAAGCCACTGACGGCATAACACCTTAGCTTGAGAGAGGCAGGGAGTATGATGGCAGAGAGGGAGGTTGGGAGGAAAGACCAATGGCCTCAAAGAGAGAGGAGGATGGATGGTGGAGAAGCTTGAAGACAGATGGTCAAGAAGCTTGAAGGAAGAGGGACGGTGAAGATGGTTGAAGAGGGATAGAGTAAATGAAGATGGAGAGGAGAAGACCAAATGAAGACTATCAGAGCTAAGGACAGAAACACAGCTTTGAGAAGAGAAAGATGGAAAAAGAAGACAGACAAAGAAAGAATGAGAAAGAAGAGAATGATATAGAAACTAAACTCAGAGAGAAGGAGAAGACGAAAAACAGAGAAACATAATTCTTGAGAGGAGGAGTGTAGCAGGCGTACTAAAAATTCAGTCTGAGAAGAGAAGCAGGTCTGCTTCAGCACACCTGTTAGTCTGACAGAGTCAGACTTTAGGCGTTCCCAATCAATTTGGGGATGTCTAAAGTAACTTTTAGGCATCCCCATAAAAGGAGGTTGCTTTTAGAGACCTTTAGGCATCCCAATAATTAGTTAGGATGGCTAAAATTTAATTTTGGGCGTCCCTAAGTTTAAAGGGACATCTAAAATTGCTTTTATTCATCCCAATATTTAATTGGGACGCATAAAATTCCTTTTAGGCTTCCCAATCTTAACTTGGGTCACCTAAAGCTCAAAATTCCCGTCAAGAATTACGCAAATGCCACTAACTTCATTTTTTACTTCCTTTTTTTTTTAAAAAAGAGACGTCTTTTAAGGTAGTAATATATACTTTTTATAGTAGTGATACAAATTGAGTCTTCATATCTATTATGATACCCTTTAGTTAAGAAATTGAAAATATATCTAGGAAGTCTTAGAAAAGGATTTGGTATATATTGCCGGTAACATAGCAGCTTTACATAATAATTTTAATGTTTGCATGTGATTTTGTTAGACAACAACCCCAACAAGGTAATTTTATCATTAAGAGCAAAGCCAAAGTGAAAAGTATAGGTAATGGTTAAGGGGGAAAACAAATTACTGAGTTTTGAAGTTATAACCTATATCCAACTCCCATCAATATGGTACCCACATATTTAAGTGATCCTCTTGGCAACAATTCTGACAATTCCTGCTTGCAGATGGCCTCAGCATAGTGTAAAAATGACCATGAGCTTTATTAACCAAAACCTATCTATATCCCATCTCAGACATGTAAAAGTAGTAACTCACATCCCAACCTTCTTGAAACCTTTACAATTGGGATTTGTGTTGTATAAGTGTAGGCCATAAGGGATGTACCAAAAAGAACCAATAGTATAAGAAATACAGGTGATGGGAACATGTGATCAAAACCAAGGGTGATAACCCATCTCCAAGTGAAAAATTCCAACAAAGAATGATCAAAACCAAGGGCCTCACCTTGTTCAATAACGGTTCCTGTCGTAGAAGACTCTCATATCAAGTCGCTTTGGTCATAGTAAAGCATATTGGCAGACGCAAAAGTCACAATAACATTTCTTTCAACAAGTTTGTTCAAAAAAAAAAAATACTTTTTTAATATTGCAAATTCTTTTAAAAAGAAGTTGAACGCCTATCTTCTAATTAACGAGGAAAAGGAGCATCTAAGTGTCTGTAAATTTATTATTTCTTGTTGATTGAATTCAGCTACCTTAAAGTAGAAAAAAGGAAGAGAAACTTAATTTGCATACCCAAAGCCATCAAATCCGTAATGGTGAATATTTTCCCAATTGCCAAAGGCAAATTAGATAGAACCGTCAATACCCTCTTTATCTACACCTTCCCCATCCCAGAAACACCACCTTTACTCCTTGAGATAACTAAGGAAACCCATAAAATTTTCATTTTGTCATGAGATAAAATTGGTATTTGGTGTAAAGAACGAACCAAAGCTATAAGGACATGTATAGTAAACTTTTCGAACACCTATTGTGCAAGAGTTGATTGATATGTGAATCTACTTCTCTTTCTCTTTCTCTCCCAGTCATTCTCTCTCCTCTCTCTAAATTCGATAAATAATAAGAGGAGATGCAGTTGAAGAAAGCTTTATTACTTGAAATTAAGCCCTGGATAGTGAAGAAAACAAATGATGAAGGCAAACGATGGAAAAAATGACAAGAAAGGATACACAAAGATGGAAACAATGGTAAAAAAGAGATGATGTAGCAAATATCAAGCTTGGATTGGCGAGAAAAGGGAGTTGCCGCAAGGCGAGAAGGCAGTAAGTGAAGAGGTAGAGTTTCATTTATTTATTTTTCACATGGAAAGAGATGAAATCTCATAAAATAAAAGGGAACAAATTAGTAAGAAATTTTGTATCCCCTAAAAAAACCCCAATTTAAAGTGATCAAAATAAAGAGATGGAAGGGCAGAAAGGCGCATATTTTTGCTCTTCTTCCCTCTAAAATTTCAAACCAAATAAGAATCAAATAAGGGGACTCATTTTTCTTTCTCTTTCATGCTCTCCCTTTCAATCAAATAAGCCTTAAGGAATGGAGGCTTAGATCCCCTCCCTTTCAATTGAGTAAAGAAATTACCATGTAAATATAGTGATGGGAACAGCGCCAAGTCATGGAAGTCAGCGAGGAAAAAAAGTTGAAATTTCTGTCCAGTATAAATGGAGTGTCATGGTGAGGCCGCACAGGAGGAGACCGTACCACAGGTTGAGGGAGAGGGAGGTGAGATCAATTTGGACAACTTGGACGAGAATGATAAAATGTTCAACTTTGACGACATTTCTCTTAGAGAGTTGGAGTAGTTGCTAGATCAGGAAGACGCATGGGACTAGAACTACCTATGACAGTCATCTTCCCAGTCGACTGGTTTTGACATGCAAGTGCAAGATAAATGTAATTTTTTATTTAACTTTTCTTTAAATACAGTTCTGTTAAATGTAAATTTAAATTTAACTAATGTATATGGTAATTGTGCAGATGAGCAGGGAACATTTCTACTGGGAGGTTAGACATGGCAGGTCTGAACAACATAGACCAAAGATTATGATTTGTTCTTCTATGGAAGAAGCCCAGGACCAGCCTATCAACAATGAGAGTCACCTGTTCAACCACTACCTGAATGAAATGGGCTCAAAGTGGATGCGGTTCCCTATTCACTTCAGGATGTAGAAGCAAGTTCCGAAGGGGCCGAAGGATCTGATATGGGATCAGGTGGTTAAGGTAATTAATAATTACATTAAATTATATTAAATGATTTGTAATTAAATGTTTTTAATTATTATTTTTAAATTTTAAATTTTCAAAATAATCATATTTGAATATTTTTTATTTAATTGTATTACATGATAGATTTGTTGTCAGAGATATCAATAAGAGATACACGCTAATGAAAATGGGTGACAACTAGAATAATAGGAGGAATCGTCTATACTACATCAAGAATAGGGATGGGACGATGTCCTATCAAATGACTGGGCGGGCTTTGTCCAGTATAGGAAGAGTCAAGAGGGGCAGATATTTTTTTAATAAATATTATTTGACTAATTTTAGTTATTTTAATTTTTTTAATAATTATTATTTGAGCAATTTTTGTAGGCTCTTTCTTAGAGAAACTCTAGGAGTCGACAGCAGCAGACGATCCACCACATGGCTGGATTGAAGACATTTGCTATGACCTACAACGAATTGGTATTTTTTTTTACAATTTCAGTTAATTTTACATTAATATTATTAATTTAATTTCAATTATATATTTATAAATTTAATTTAATGTTTTCATTGTTTTAGGAGCAGAAGTCTCAAGAGAAGAACCGCCAGACAGATTATGGAGAGTTATTCACGGTGACACATAGGTACCGGGACGGGACTCTAACATCTTAGTAGGAATAGGAGGCCATTATAAGTATAATAATTACAATTATTCTTAATAAATTTTTTAAAATAACTAATTTATTGTTGATAATAATAATTATTATAATAACTTGTGTAAAATTACAGGAGCGGATTCAACAGTCCTATCCTGAGCTGAGAGACACACAGACCCAGGAGTCTCAGGGGTTTATAGAGCCCATTGCGCCACTGAAAGCTGGTTTGAGACTAGCCAAGCACCTTGGACGCACGAAAGGGATAAGGTTAGGTGCCAGACCCAACATGGAGTATGGGAGGAGTGGTAGCTCTGAATCAGGACCTTCTCGAGCATGGACGTTCGGGAGTAAACTTCCGAGAGAGGAGACTATTGAGGAGATTTGGATAAAGGTTACCAGATAGATGCAGGAGCAGGCTGATTTCATCTATATGCACCAGATGCAGTAGCGGGATGTCACGAACTCCATGCTCGATAAGGCATGGAGTCGTCTGTTCCCTGATAAGGTGTTCCCAGAGGTCTACCCCATCCCGAGGTTTGTTGTGCAGTCGAATCGTCCTCCATCCGATGATAATGCTGTTGACTCTGCCCATGCTCTTCGTCTGCCCGCCCCTGAGACAAGACCTAATGGCTAAACTGGTGACGGTACCCCTTTGAGATAGGACCTGCTAATCAGGCTCCTAATAGTTAGTTTAGTTTATCTAGGATTTTTTTCTTATTTTAACAATTGTAAAAAATGTTTGAATTAATTTAATTTTTTTATTTAATGTTAATTATGTTATTTAATTTTATTTGGAAAAAAAATTTTAGGGGAAAAACAGATTATTTGAGTAACAGTTAAGGAAATATAACCGCTACAAAGTGTTACAAATTTTAAATTTGAATTTGTCATTCCCACCAACAGTCACATCCCTTTGTAACGGTTATGGAAATATAACCGCTATAAATGTTTGAACGTTAAATTTTGAATCGTTATTCCCACCAACGGTCACATCACTTTGTAGCATTTACATCTGCCAAACTACTATAAACATTCATGAGCATTTGTGGCGGTTATATTTGTGTAACCACTACAAAGTGATATAAATTTAAATTTTGATCTATCATTCCTACCAACATTCATGAACATTGGTAGCGGTTACAATTGTGTGATGGTACGAAATGTTACTCATTTGAATTTTGAATCTTTCATTCCCACTAGTTATTAACATTTATAGCAGTTAGGTTGGGTAATTGCTACTAGTGACACTACTATTTATAGTGGTTTATGGCCAGTAATCGCCATAAAGTATGTATTAGTAGCGGTTGAGGTAACGGTTAGATAACCACTACTAATTTTTTAATGTTTTAAAACTTTAATTTAAGCATCTTGTTAGGTATCATTTGCAATTTCACTCATCTTGTTGGCTAAATGTTTTTGTCTAGCTATGGATAAATCATAGATCAAGCTGCCACGCAATTTTCTAGCTTATTTATATGGATAAAACAACTTTTTGGATTTTACTTACTCTCACACCAGTGTAATGGAATGATCATATGCCTGTGTCAGAGATGTAAGTTCAAGAAGTGGCATACATGAGAAGTTGTTAAGGAACATTTTCTTGTGAAGCCTTTCCGGAGGAGTATACGTTATGGAGAGTTCATGGTGAGAAGGTCAGTATGATATACAATGATACTCTTCCTCAAAATTCACAAGTAGGAGTTCAAGTACATGAAGACGATCCGGTTAATGATGTTATGGGTGATTTGTTCGGTGTTCAAGACGACAACTTCATTGAAGAAGTTTAGGGTTTAAAACCTGTGTTCTTGAGGAATGAAGTAGTGCGGAATTTTTTCAGATGATGCAGATCATCCTCTGTATCAAGGTTGTCAAAAATACTCAAAATTATCTTTCTTGATCAAATGTATCATATCAAGTACTTGTGTGGAATCACAGATAAGGTAGTGTCAATGTTGTTGGAATTATTACAAGATAAGTTCCACGACGTGGAGATTCCCACATCATTCTACTAGGCCATAAGATTATTAACATATTGGACTTGAACTACTAGAAAATTTATGCATACCACAATGATTGTATGCTGTATTATGGAGATGAAGCCAGTAAAGAGGATTGTAAGAGATGTCACACATCGAGGTATAAGACAATTTGAAAAGGGAAAAAGCATAAAAAGAAACCTGCAAAGATTCTAAGGTACTTTCTTTTGAAGCTGGGGTTACAAAGATTATTTATGTCATCTAAAACAGTTGAGCACATAAGGCGGCATGATATTGATAAGAATGAAGATGGTAAATTTAGATATCTAAGGGATGCAGAAGCCAAGAAAGCGTTCGACTCTAAATTTCCCTCTTTCACGGCAGACCCTAGAAATGTTCGGCTTGCTTTGGTGACCAATAGTTTTAATCCCTTTGGGAGTCTTAGTATAATGGTCGGTAGTCTTAGTTCCCTACAACTTACCCCCTGGATGTGTATGAAACAAAGCTTCTTCATTTTGTCTACTATCATCCCAAGCAAAAAGGCACCAGGTAATGACATCGATGTGTATCTCCAACCACTTATTGTGGAATTACTGGACTTGTGGCAGGTCAGCATCGAGACATATGACGTGTACAAGAAGTCATTGTTTAACTTGTATGCATCTTTAATATGGACCATAAGCGACTTTCTTGGGTTTGGAACATTATTTAGGTAGAATGTGCATACTGGGACGGTGTGTCCAGTTTACAATTTTGACTCCAACACAATCTGCCTTCCCTACAGTTGAAAGTGGTGCTTCAAAGGTCATTAGAAGTTTCTCGATAGCAAGCACAAGTTCAAATTGCAACATAATTGTTTCAATGGAAAAACTAAAAAAAGAGGACCTCCTCAGACATTAACTAGTGAGACATCTTACAACAGCTTTAAGATCTTGAATTCAAGTTTAGAAAAAGTGACGATTCAATAACAGCAGGGCAAAAGAGTAGGAGGACTACTTTAACTTTTGTACCTCAGCAATGGTATAAGATAATCATCTTCTTCATTATTACATATTGGAAAACTAATTTACTTTGACACGATCTTGATGTCATGCACATTGAAAAAATGTATGCGTAATGTGGTACATGTTGCTTAACGAACCCGACAAGTCAAAAGATCATCTTCAAAGGAGGAAAGATTTATGGGCCATGGGAGTTCATGAAGACACATGGCTTGATGAGTATGACAAATTTCAATCAGCAAAGTTCACCCTCACAAAACCGAATAAGGAAATCTTCCTAGATATGTTGAAGAAAATAAAAGTTCCTGATACCATTCAAGCAACATTGCATAATGTATTGACATGCAGGCAAGAAAGATTGCTAGCCTGAAGAGTCATGACTCACATGTTCTATGCGACATTTACTTCCACTGGCTATAAAGAATGTACTTCCTCCCATGTGTCTATCATTTTGGTGGAGTTGAGCTCTTTCTTTCGAAAGTTGTGTTCTAAGGCTTTGATCATTGACGTGCTCGATCAGCTACAATCCAAAATCATTCTTACGTTTTGTCATTTGGAGATGATCTTTCCTCCCTCCTTTTTCACTGTGATGGTTCATCTAACAGTCTACCTTATTCATGAAACAAAGCTTGCTGGCCCAGTTCAATATTGATGGATGTATCCTATTAAGATGTACTCATTTTTCATATGTGCATCATCATTACTTTCTTAATTTGCTAGTCACCCATTTCATCATTTAGTATCATTTTCCCCTCTTTACGTTATAGGTTTCTTGGAAAATTGAAATATTATGTAAGGAATAAAGTGTGACTAGAAGGTTGTATTGCTAAAGATTATATAAGGGATAAAGTCTTGTATTTCTACTCAAGGTACTTTGATAGTATTGAGACGGCTTTCAACTGACCGCCTTGTGTAGACGTTTATCCTGAGCTTAAGCCTGAGCCAACAATATCTACAGAGTTTTTAATCCCTTGTGTTGGTAAACCAGTTGGAGTAAGTAAGAACTTCAAACTAATAGCAACTGAGAATTTGCAAGCACATAGACATGTCTTGATTAATTGCACTCAAGTTGAACCCTTTCTTTAGTAAGAATTGTACACTTATATGTTATTCTATAACTATCCTTACATTTTTTATTTACATTTCATGATCGTCTTCCCATGATTAATTGCAAAGAATTCAGAAGTCATGTGAAGCGTCAACTCAAGATTCAAACACAAACATCCTCTGAAGTTAACAACAAGTTCCATAGAGAATTCCTAAACTGGTTTGTGCGCAAAATATTAAATGACCACAACCCACATTCATCAGAGTTTAGAGCCCTTACACTCGGCCCCTTTGACCATGCAAAAAGGTTTAGAGTATAAAATGTTAATGGTTTCAAGTTTTGCACGGTTTCACTAGATCAAGGATTGCAAACTGAGAATTCAAGTGTTTTTGGCACTTTTGGCACAAAGAGTTATAGGAGAAGCAGTGACGGCAACATGCAGTTTGGAGGTGTCCCTTACTATGGAAAGGTTCTTGATGTTGTCGAACTAAATTACCAAGGCCATTTCATTGTTACGCTGTTCAAGTATTTGTGGGCAAATACGACAACTTCTCACGGACTCATAACTAATAATTTAGGCATCACATCAGTAAATTTCTTACATCCAATTCACACCGGTCAATCTGAAGATGATGAGCCCTATATTCTTGCATTAGAGGCACACTAGGTTTATTATGTCGAGGATGAGAGGTATAGGGATTAGAATATGGAGGTTCACTTAAAGCCTCGAGACCTTTACGACATATGTGATAGTGACAATATCTCCTACGAGAGTGAACCATTCCATCCCGCTAATTTCGAAAACTTATTCCTTGAAGGCGGTGATAATTTACCTATAGTTTGGTGAGGTTTTAAAAGTTCACATCATTTAAATTTAATGTTTTCTACACAACAATATCACACTAACATTTCCTCCACAAAATTTTTGTAGGGATGACAATGAAGAATAATTAAGTGGAACCATGCTTTTGTTCTTCTAACTTTTAATTTTCTTAAAAAAGAAAAATTCTGACTGACATTTGTAGTGGTTTTGTAATAGCTACAAATTCTAAAAAACTGCTACAAATTTTAACTACTATAAACTATGACAACTCAACCACTACTAACCTAAACCGTTACAAAACTATGACATTAGCTTCTACAAGAGTTATGCAGATCCCTATAAATACCCCCCACACCTACTCTTTTTATACACTTTGTTTACTCGCTTCTTCTCTCTCATTTTTTCTCATCTAAGAATTTATTTTTCAAGAGTCTAAGTTCTAAGTAAGGTGATTAAATATGGTAAATTTTTTATCAATTATTTCATCTTCATATTTTTTCACTTATAATATTCATACTAATTTTTTTTACAGAAACTAATAGACTATTCCTCAACATTTTTTATGTTCCTTTCATAATGATCAACATCTATGAGACAACAAAATAAGTACTTATTACCTATAAATCTACAATGTTATCTACACTTTCTCAATATTATGTATATAAATTTTATATTTATGTAACTCAATTTAATCTTTTTTTAAAGTAATTCAATTTAATTATTCCTTTCAAAGAATAACTTCTATCGATCTAGGTCCAGTTATATAATAATCAACTTATTAGAACAATATTACGACAATTGAATTAAATTATTAGATAAATTTTTTTTCATTTCCCAAATAATTGTAGCAGTTATTAGAACCGCTACAAAGTTAAAAGTAAATTGAAAATTTAATTACATTTTTGGCCTACACTTTTAAATTTTCATCCTAATTTAGTAGTGATTATATAACTGTTACAAACGTATTGGCGCCATTTTTAAAATTTCATATTTCAACTTAGTAGTGATTTTATAACCGCTACAAGAAGGAGTCAAAAATTTCATTTCTCATTTTCCCGCCATGGGGAATTTTTGTAGTGGTTATATAACCGCTATAAAAATATTGACACCAAGCTTAAAAATTCACATTTCAATTTTGTATTAGCAGCTCAACATTTATAGCAGTTTTTTAACCGTTACAAAATTGTCACATAACGAGTTGATTTATCCAACTATAGTAGTGATGTGCATAAACCACTACTAATTTAGTAGCGGTTTTTGTCCTTGAGTAGCGATTATATTAAACCACTATAAAATCACTTGCAATGGGGTGTTTTATAGCGGTTTCATTGACCGCTACTAATTCTGTTTGTAGCGGTTAAAACCGCTACAAAAATACATTTTTAACCGCTGCAAAATCACATTTTTTTTGTAGTTTTGATAGATAACTGCTCAAAATTTCAAACGTACGCTAAAGATAGAATTGTCAGCTTTATGCCTTGGTAACCTTTTTAAAATTAAACAAATGATTGCAATAAAGAGTACAATCACAGATCGTCTATTGAGGAGCCTTTTAGTAATTACATAGGAACTAAGTACAATGGTTGACATGAAACAATAAAAGGATTTGATCTTTTAATTACCAACTACTTTTTGCAATTCAAAATTAACTTATTCTAAACTAATTCTATTTTTATTTTTTTTGAAAATATGAAATGGAATGATGATAGAATTAATGAAATAAAAAAAAACAAGAAGATTAATAATGGAATAAGCAATCCTTCATAGCAATGGCCTAAGCAATCCTTACTTTAAATAATTATGAGAGATTGGTCATACTGGCTTTAAGGGCTTGTTTGGTATGACGGGAGAGGAGGGAAATTGAGTGGAGGGAAAGTTTTTTGAAGTTGAATTTAGAAGCATTAGAGAAGTAATGTTAAAATTTTTTAATTAATCTCTTTTACTTTTTAATATTACATCTTCTCTTTATTAAATTTTGTAACCCCACTTCTCTAATTTTTTTAAATTTAACTCATAAAAATTTTTCCTCCCCTCTAAATCCCTTATACCAAATAGCCCCTAAGAGACTCTAAGAGCCATCTCTTAGACTAGGCCTAACTTAGATTAATTAATACCAAGCCACCTTACACATTAATCTCTCTAAATTAGGTTGATTAAGCACTCTCACAATTAAATGAACTTAAAAAAATCAGATTTAGTTTTAATCCAATAACCGAGCCACATAGCATTACCAATTGATTTTCTTATTAATCTTAATTTAACAATGACCACCTATATAAAAAAAATCAAAATTAATGATGCAAAAGTACAATACTAAATATAATTAATAAATTCACATTCAATTAACCAATACAAACACAAGACATCGTTGATTCTCCAACCAAACCACCTTGAAATTGGCACAAAATGTTCACCAAATCATCAATTCAATGACCAACCAATACAAATAAATAATAATTTAGCTAATTAAAAAAAATTCCAAGTATATAACAAAGTTTCAAGCTACATTTAATCTTAAAATACAACAAAATAAATCAATTCAACAATATACAATTCATTCTATGACCTATAAATAGAAAAATACAATGTAGAAATAGAAAAATGAAAGAGTAAGAACTTGTTTCACTTGTGTATCACAAGGAATTTGAACAACTGCTTCAAATATAATATCAGGAAGTACTGCTTGTGGAACCTTGATATCCCCTAGTATATGAAAGAGTAAAAAAGTAATTTTATTGTTGTGGAATAAGAACCCTTCATATCTTAATGCATGTATTTAATTTATTCAGAGCTAATTAGTGTTGGATCCACTTTTTAGGGAATATGAGTTGAAGCAATAACAAGAATATCTTTAGTAGAACATCTTTCACAATCCTTAGAGAGATAGTTCACTAATAGACCAAAGGATAAGTAATTTGACTTATTCATATTAATCCAGAAGCTTCTTTGGTCCCCCCACATTTTACTTTCTTTATTCTTGTCTCCACTGATTTCTCCTGCACATCTGATTTATTCAATATTTAGACTCCACTTTGGTTGCAATTCAAAGCTTCTCAGGTCCCACGTGTTGTTTTCAACTTTTGTCGCTTTGTATAGCCTTTTTTCCCCTGTAAGTGCCTTTTTCCCCTAAAATGTGTGTATTTTTTCCTTTTTAGTTGAAATTTTTCCTAAATATAAATCATTTAAAAAACGTGTATAACTCATACGTGAATAACTTAAATACTGGTGTTCTAAAATAAATAATATTTTCGCTAAAAAAAGGTAAAATATGACCGATCAAAGAGAGAATGTTGAGATTTTTGAAGGAGAGAGAAATTAATGGTGAGGATATGATAAGTGGACGGTGAGACAAGAGAGAGAGGAAATGCAAATTAAAATAGTTGCAAATTAATATTGTTGAAGAACCTCGTATATGGTGTGCTATTTATTTTTTAAACCTCTGTTCTTTGTAGTTATTATAAGGTTTGAATTGATTGGATTTAATTTAATTTTGGTTAAAGTGTATTTGTAGTAGTCCTTTCAAGTTCATACCAAGTATATATACTTTTAATCTCTTAATTATAAATATGATGCTGCTGGATTAATATTTGATTGATTATTTATGACTTATAGAATGTGTTTATTTTTTAGAAAACTTCAAATTTAATTTTAAGATGTTATGATGTCAATTTTTTTGAAATAAATAGGAAAACATAAAAGTAATTAATAACTAATTGCAGTAGACAAGCAACTAACCACTTATAAAAATATATTTTAGGTATAGATGGATCGAAAATGGATGTCTTCCGATCGGCGCTCAAGAGAATATATAGATGGTGTGAAAGAATCTATTAGATTTGCAAGAGAGCACATAAATGAGCCTAACAAAATCTTATGTCCTTGCTTATCTTGTTGCTATGGAAAGCGGATTAGTCTACCTGATTTGCTAGATCATTTAGTCTATCATGGAATTGATCAATCCTATATACGATGGACAAGACATGGTGAGACAGATGATGCAAGTAGTGATTGGGTGCATAGCACAACTAGTGCTTCAAATGATGAGTTCGACTCAAGCATGTGTGATAAGGATGATGGCCTTTAAAAAATGCTAAATGCGGTCGAAGGGGTGCTTCACAACTGTCCTAAAGAATTTAAGAAGCTGAAAGGTGATGCAGAGAAACCATTATATCCCGCTAGCACTAAATATACAAGATTACTAGAAGTATTGAAATTGTACAACTTTAAAGCGCGCTATGGATTGAGCGATTCTGGTTTCACCACACTTCTTGAACTTATGCAAGATATGCTCCTAGAAAGAAATCGAACTTATCTTCCTTTAGCAGCTTATACTCTATCAAGGAAAGAGAAGAAGTTATTTTGTGAGTTTCTTAAAGGAATCAAAGTTCCAGAGGGCTATTCTTTAAATATAAAAAATCTTGTATTAGTGAAAGAGTTGAAGCTAAAGAACCTGAAATCTCATGATTTTCATGTGCTCATGCAGAATTTTGTACCTGTTGGTATACGGTCAATCTTACCTAAAAAAGTAAGGAATGTCATCACCAAACTTTGTATGTTCCTCAAGCTTATTTGTAGTAAAGTGGTTTATTAAATGAAGTTATTAGATTTGAAAAGGCTGATTGTTTATACTCTGTGTGAACTTGAAATGTATTTTCCACCTTTATTTTTTAACATTATGGTCCATCTAACTGTACACTTAGTGAAAGAGGTTTAATTGTGCGGTCTAGTGTACCTGAGATGGATGTACCCAAATGAGCGGTTTATGAAAATTTTAAAAGGTTATGTGAAAAATAGATATCGACCAGAGGATTATATAGCTGAGCGTTACATGGTTGAAGAAGCAAGTGACTTTATGGCTAATTTTCTATCAAATGTTGACCCCGTAGGGATCCCCAAGTCTCATCACTATAGGCGAACATCAGGGAAAGGAGCAAGTAGGAATGATGTAATTAGGATATCATTGATAGAATAGGAGCAAGCTCACTTGTATGTGCTACATAACATTGATGAGGTTGAACCATATGTTGAAGAACACAAGGATGCTCTTCAATCGGTACATGGTGATAGGAATGAAAATTTTATAAGAAAAGAGCACAACTGTCATTTTCCAAGTTGGTTATAAAGGCTCATTAATGATGAGGTGGAGAGGAATCCTGATTCAGTTTCTGAATCCTTGAGATGCTTATCGAATGGCCCAAGCTTTAATGTGTTATCTTTCAATAATTATGTAATCAACGGTTACACATTCTACACACATGAACATGATACAAGGAGCACAATGCAGAACAGTGGGGTAACACTTGTTGCTGATTCTTGGCATAGAGCCAGTGCTAAAGACATACACCCCATCTATACAACAATGTCATATTTTGGTGTTATTGAACGAATATGGGAGTTATATTACACTGTGTTTAGGGTCCCTATATTTAGATGTAAATGGGTAAACAACAACAGTTGATTACATACATTTTAGTTGGGGTTTGTTCAACTGGATCTTTCTAAAGTTTGATATAAAGATGATCCTTTCATTTTAGCATCGCAGGCTAAAAAGTGTTTTATATTACAAATTCTGCTAAGAAGAATTGGTATATTGTGCTTCCATCGAACAAGAAACATTAAGAACAAGTTGATGCTGAAAGTGATGAATTCTTGAATATTCCTGAGGATGATCTTTCTTTTCAGATGTTGTGGTCAAAGTATATTGATATAGATGAAGATGAAAATGAAGATGAACTCTTATACATGAGACATGACTATGACGAAGGGACTTAGATTTTAAATCAAACAAGAAAGAGGAAAAGATGATAACGAGTAACTTATTTTTTTACCTTGTATGTTTTATTACATGTATTTCATATATTTTACCTTCATTTACTTTCATTGTCATGATTGTCACTATGCACTGATGTTTCATTTGGTTTATTTAACTTGTAGGAAAATGGATCCCCCAAATGTGGATAAGGTTGCTGCTATTGATGATCAGGGTCAGGCTGCCGCACAGGCCGCATTTAAGGCTGACGTAACCTGGGGAAGGATGGTAATGAAAAAACTGATCAAGCTCAAGAGTAAGGGCATGAGGTTAGACCTTGAATGGAATGAGAACAGAAATCCAATCGGGCCTAATGCCAGCACATTTATTTTGTTCATTGGGAATGTGGTTAGGGAAAGAGTCCCGATTACATTTTCAGATTGGAGACAGGCAAAGAAACAACATGCGGATATCATCTTGGGTACAGTTAAGGTAAACAGTATTTACTTTATTTGCAGGTTATTTACTTTCATGAGATTACAATGTAACAAGTAACATGTGCTTTTTTGTTACAGTCTTGTTTCAATATCAAAGAAGACAGAAAGAAATACGTGCAGCAAAAATGTGGTCGAATTCTTCGTAATTTTTGTTATGACCTTGTTAGATTATACTTGCGCGATAACAATGATAATATCAATCATATACCACCGGAATTGTATGATGGAATCATAACACAAGAGTAGTGGGATGAGTTTGTGATCTCACATACTACACCGCAATTTATGGTAACATAATATTTACTTTTACGGAGTACTTGTTGTTGGTATTCATACACGCAGCGGAAAAATTAACCGTTTAAAAACCTCGAATCCCAATCATGGATCTATCAAATACATTTAAATCGAGTGGTTAGAATAGTACCTTTATGTTTTTCGTGCTTTCGATCTCTAGGAGTCAACACCTCTGGTCGCCTCCCTCTACCGGTATCCACACGAACAAGACCCAATGCGGCAGCGTGCTAGCACCTCCAAGATGCCTCTCTAGGGTTTCTCGCGGCTCTCCAAGTTCTCCGTACAGCCTAGGGTTCTCAAGCCCTTCGAATTTTCTATCTAATGTAGGTCGTATAGGAATCTCAAAATTAATCTTAATTAATTTGAAATTCGAATCAAATCAAATAAATCTGACTTGATTAAATCTATCAAACAGATTTAATTTATCATATTCATTTAATCTAATTAAAGAGCCAATAGATTTAATTTATCTTTATAAATTAAATCTAAGATATGATATCTGTATTAGTTTTAATTATTTAATTTATCAAATAAATTAAATATAAAACTAACATCTTATAATAATATTATAATCTATATATATTATTATTATTATTTTTTCAAATATATATATAATTCATCCACCCTAGGTCAAATATTGTATTCATTGAATCTTAGACACATCTTAGATTCAATGAATCTGGACATCATAGCTCGTGTTGGGCTATTCTTGTGTGCGACCCTGTAGGCCCACATGAAGTTGGCAGTGGGCCAAAACTATTCTAGCCCACAAGTCGCAAGCGGCCTCTAGCAAGACATTGCGACTACCCAATTCACATGAGGATCGATGATACGATACAACCTTTTATACAACCATGTCACGTCTCTTTTTGTCACACGATATTTTGGTCAAGGATGAGGCATGGACAACGTTATCCTCCTGTTCCTGACCATCACTTTCCTGATTCCTGAGTAGCCTAAAATTAGAAATGGAAACTTCTTCCCATTACAGTATGGCCATACATTTCTCAGACTCACTCATCGAGGGGCCCAGTAATATCTCTCACTAATGTGAGGGACAAATTCCATCTTGACCACTCGCATTCCTCTTCATGAAAACTCCTAAGCCCGATTGTAGCCTTTATCATCACCCGGTCAAAGGTGACTTTTGACTAGGTCAAAACTTAGCAACTCTCATGCAGGAATCTATGATGATCTCAGGTCAGAGGGAACTGTGACATGATTATATGTATGAGATAAGCTTATGACTTAATCCATGCAACTTTCACATAGCGGGTCGGTCCAGCACCTTATACTCTTACAAGTGCCTAAGACTTTGATTTGTATCTCTATACCTCATCAAAGTCATACTGGTCTTATTTCATCTTTGCTCCCGCATAGATAATTGACCAGGGACATTTAGGATAATCTTTATAGTTCATCCAAGGATACAATTATCATAATAAACATGCAAATGATATGATAACAATAAGGAGAAATTATTAAATAACAATAATGTTTAAGGTACAATGATTGGCCCTTAGGGCACAATTTCCAACACTTGTAATATATTTGAAACTTACATTTATTCATATGATTGATTTGTATCTAAACAGGAAAGAAGTGAGCATAACCAGGAAAGCGTGTCGAACATGCCATACCGGTATATGAAAGTGCTGGAACAACAATTAGTAAGAAAACTAATCATTATTTATTATTACGAATATAATTTCTATGACTAAGCTTTCGCTACAACTAACTTTCACATGCAGATAAAAGAGTCCCACTCTGATGTCACACGTTTACCACGGCATGATTTGTTTGTGGATGGCTGCACAAATAGCAAGGGCGACATTCCCAGTCAGCAAGCCAGGGCAGTTGCAGATTACTGTGTGAGTAGCGGATTATATATATAATAAAGATTTAGTTCTACTTAAATAATTCTATAATATAATAACTAATAATGTTGTACTTCTTTTTTGTGATAGCGCACAATGACGCAAGAACAGTCAGAGTTGGGGAACTATGTTAGTCTTGACGACTTGCTCAGTAGTGTGTTTGAAGCTCATGAGTATGGTGGTCATCTTCGGGTACTGGTTTTGGAATCACCCAAACATCTTACTTCGGCTCCCAAAAGTGACCAAACATTCTTCAATTAAAGGATGAGATTTCTAGCTACAAGAAGCAACTAGACCGGCAAATGACACTGCTACAAAAAGTAAAAGCTGTGGCGCTCCATCACAAGCGCCACAGTAGGTATTTTTTTTAATTAAACTAACCAAGGGTGACACTTTTTGAAGAAAGCGCCACAACATATATGGTACTTCCTATGACGCTTTCTCCAATAAGTGTCACTATAGATAAGTATTTTTAACAAAAAATATTTTTTTAATTGATTTTTTTTAATTTTATTTAACCTAGGGTGGCACTTTTTTAAATAAGTGTCACCCTAGGTCCATTTAAATATTTAAAAAAAATTAATCACACGTTGTATAGTAAAATAAAAATATATTAAAAATATACATATATGGTGGTGCTTTGTTAAATAAGCACACCCTATATAAATTTTTTTTAATAATTAAATACATAGGGTGGCTCTTTTTAAAGAAAGTGCCACCATATATTTTTTAAAAAACCAAGGGTCGCGCTTACTTAAATAAGCGCCACCCTTGGCCTATATTTTTTTTAAATAGATTTTTTTTTATTTTCAATTCTCTGGTGTAAACAATGAATTAATATAACTAAACATTAGTTATCAAATAACTAATTAAATCTAAAACACAATATGTATTGTACTAAAATGACTTACTTTTAGTGGAACCTAAAATTGATCGTGAGTAATGACATTCTTCATGAATTTCATTATCTAATACCCGCAATCATTGTTATTGGGATGAAAAGGGCACTATAAAATTATAGTAAAATAGTTAAATAAATTTGAAACTACAATTTTGTTAAAATTAAAATGCAATTAAATTTCTAAATCAGTACCAGTATCTTCTTCCAGGTATAGTTATGGGCATGATTTGCAGATTTAGAATAGCTCAAGCTGGCAGAGGCTCTATATGCAGTCAGAGCACTAAAAAAACAAATAAATGTTTATTACATTAGGGTATTTAATGGCTTGCACAAATATATATTTACACACACATATATATGCTTACCTATTAATCAGCCGCAACAAATGAGGATGGTCTAAAGGAACACCTCCACTTAGAGGATCTATATAGTGAATGCGAGGGCCAGAAGGTGTCGCTGCATTGATCACAATCAAGATCCAATGTGCCCTAAAAAATTTTGAAAGTTTTTCTTCAACCATGCATGGTATAGTAAAAGTAATACAATAAAGAAATGTAAAGTGAAATACGACCACTAATAATAGATTTATTACCCCGCATTGTATGGCACCAGAAATAACATATTTGGGTTTGCTCTTTGTCTGATGTATTCTTTTAGATCATTGGATTGGGCATCGGGATCTACTCTACTCCCGTGCTGTCTAATGAGATAAGGGTTGACAAAGGAGAACTGGACCTTTTGTATGTCTACCAAGATGTTATGGTACAAGTGCCTTTACAAAGAACAAGAAATGTGATGACGACAAGAAATTGAAAGATGAATAATAATAACTACGATAAATGATGACAATAAAGTACCTAATCCAGATGTTGATAATTGAAGCACTGATCCATCCATGATTGAAAATTTCACTTAACACATCAGTAATAATATGTTCCTCTATGCCCTGAACACCATAGATGTGTCTATCAAATGGCAATGACAGACTTCCTTCATGTATCAACCTAGGTGCAATGCATGCCAACTGATCACAATATGAGATCGTTTGTCTTCTGCTCCATTGGCTAGCTGAGGGTTTGGAATTCAGCTATGTGGTTGAACACTTTGAGACCTTACCATGCAGTTGAACTTGTTTTCCTTTAGAACGTTCAACCTGTAAAAATAAAGCATGAAATTAAATGATGTAGTGCATAGGAAAAATAGAAGGAATTGTGTTCTTGACTACCTTCTGACATGACTCTATCAAACCTATTGGCCAAGCAACATAACCGCCGACAACATCTTTAAACATTGTCTCGTCATCCAAAAAAGGGATGGGTAATAGCGCTTTATCATCCGTGCATATGTCGACCCTTACTCGGATTGTATTCTCCGGCAATGGTGAATTGTGGAGGGTATCATTATCTGTGTTGTAGGCAACACCCACCGCAACTGCGTGCTTTCCAGAATGTTCAACATATAACTTGCACGCTAACTCGCCTCGTGAAAGATAGATCAGTTTAGGATGTTATGTTATATACTAATTGACAATATAACAATTAATTAGAGAAGAAATTAATTACCGAAGGGAGATGTACTTTAGAGATAGAAGTACAACTATCTCTCATACTTGGGTTGTCACAAAGAGGAACATTTGGCATTGCCTTAGACTGCATTAACTGATCAATGTTCGCCCTTAGCTGTGCATTTTGCTCTTGCAACAAACGCATTTGTAAATCAAATTGTACTTGCATTTGATGCTTGAAGCTGTTCATCTCCTCGCGTAGCTGCAAAAAGTCACTCTTGTTCGAGTGCTTTTGACGTCCAAAGTATGATGTTTGTGTCACGCTAAAACCAGTACCTCGAACATGACTATCATACTCAGGTACACCCAGCGCTTTGCTTAGCAGATCATCACGACCAACATAAGCCGCTAACTCTGGCACCTCTTGTGTCATTGATCGCTATCACAAAATAAATTACAAAATTATTACTAGTAGTTAATATAAACCAGAATCATCTAAGCAATGGGATTATTGTACATTCGAGATACGTTTCAATACTTACACAATATTATGCAACTCTTCTTGCTTCTTCACTTCAAATTTTCCCTTTTCTATTTGTGCAACTGGCTACCCACAAGTCATGTCGTGGAATCTGAAGTTGATTCTTCTATCTACATATGAAAGTTAGTTGAAGTTAAAAATGATTCACAAAAATTAAAGAAATAATCATTAGTCCTTATCATTTTTTGCTCTAACTTTCCATAAGATACAGGTCCTTGTGTGTAGCGGTATGACATATTGATTGCATTGGAGCGGTTCTTCTCACTTAGCTCCTGTTTACATCCAAATGATACATATTAATAAATATTAATTACAAACATATTACCAGTAGTTTATAAAGTATGATGTCACATCACCTGAAATTCTTGACTTGTATGTGTTCTCACAAACTCATCCTACGTTTCTTGACTGATGATCCCGTCGTATAATTCCGACGGTGTTGAAATGATATTCTCGATATCATCCTCAAGAAATATTTCACAAGATCGGAACGAAACTTTCTCATGAGTTTGCCGGGTTTTCTAAGCACAAAGTCCTCGTGATCATCACCATTAATAACAAAACAAGACTGCGCCATAAAACCAAAGCTAATTTGTTAGATTGTAATCATATGAAACAAAACCACCTAAATAATAAATAAATTAATAATCTTACCTGGACTTCACCCCATATTACATTCACATATTCTTTATTCACTCGTCTCCAATCTTGAATTGTAATAGAAACCCTGTCTCGGATTGTAGTCCCAATGAAATTATTGAGGGAGCTACTGTTCGGTCCAATTGGATTCCCTTTTTCATTCCAATCAAGTTCTAACTTAATGCCCTTGCTTCTCATTTTGATCAACCTCGCTATTACAGTGCTGCCATGGGCGACATGCTCAACAAATCTTTGTCTACCAACATGTGTGGGAACATTGTCATCTTCACGCGGAGAATCCATTTTCCTACAAGTTAAACAAATAAAAGAAAATATAAGTACATAGTGACAATCATGTCAATCAAAGTAAATGAATTTGACATATGTACAGGTAAAACATACAAGTAAACAAATCAGGAACTCATTATCTTTTCCTCTTTCTTGTTAAACTGATAGTTGTGTATCCCTTGACTCTCCTAGTAGATGGATTTGTCAGCCTGACCCAAGTCCCCTCTGCATGATCATGTCTCAAATACAAGGGTTTATCTTCATCTTCATATTCATCTTCATCTTCATCTATACCAATATCTTATGACCCCAAAAGCTCAAAAGAGGGATCTTCCTGAACAATATTCAAATAGTCATCATGACTTTCAAGATCAACTTGTTCTTGACGATTCTTGTTTGATGGGAGTACAATGGACCAATTCTTCTTAGCAGGATCGAGAATGAAGAATACTTGTTCTGCTTGTGATGCTAAAATGAAAGGAACATCTTTATACCAAACTTTAGAAAGGTCCACTTGAATAAAGCCAAACTCATATGTCTGCAATCCACTGTTGTTGTTCACCCACTTACATCTGAATACAGGGACCCTTAACATAGAGTAATCTAACTCCCATATGAGTTCAATGACACCAAAGTATGACATTGGTGCGTAGACAGGATGTATGTCTTTAGCACTAGATCCGTGCCAAGAATCAGCAACAAGTGTTACCCCAATATTCTGCATCGTGCTCCGTGTATCCTGTTCTTGTGTATAGAAGGTGTAACCGTTGATTGCATAACCATTGTAACATAATACATTTAAGCTCGGTCCCTTTAACAACCATATCAATTTCTCAGAAACTGAAGTAGGATTCTTCTCCATCTCATCATTAATGTGATTTTTCAACCAAGTTGAAAATTGTCGATTGTATTCTTTTGTTATTAAGTTTTCATTCCTATCACCATATAATTGTCGAAGAGCTTCCTTATGTTCATCAACAAATGGTTCAACCTTATCAGTGTTATATAGCACATACAGGTGGGCTTGCTCCCAATCAGTCACTGCTATCCTAATTACATCCTTCCCGCTTGTTCCTTTTCCTGATCTCCGGCCATCATGATGGGACTTGGGAATCCCAACGGGGTCAACATTTGATAGAAAATCAGCACAGAAGTCACTTGCTTCTTCAACCATGTACCGTTCAGTAATACATCCCTCTGGTCGATATCTATTTTAACATACCCTTTTAAAATTTTCATAAATCGCTCGTTCAGATACATCCATCTCAAGTAGATTGGACCACACAATTGAACCTCTTTCACCAAGTGTACAGTTAAGTGAACCATAATATCAAAAAATGAAGGTGGGAAATACATTTCAAGTTCACATAGAGTACAAAAAATTAGCCTTTGTAAATGTCACAACTTTGTTCAATCAACCACTTTACTACATATCAACTTGAAAAACATGCAGAGTTTAGTAATTGTCTTTCTGAGATTTTTCAATAAGATGAACCGTATACCAACCGGTAAGAAATTTTGCATGAGCATATGACAGTCATGAGATTTAAGGTTCTTTAACTTCAACTCTTTCATTAAACCAAGGTTTTTGATATTTGAAGAGTACCCCTCTGGAACTTTAATTCCTTGTAAAAACTCGTAAAACAATTTTTTCTCCTTCTTCGACATAGTGTAAGCCGCTGGAGATAGATAAGTCTGGTTCCCTTTCTCAACAGTTGCCAACTCTTCTCTTATTCCCAAATTAACCAAATCTAACCTCGCATTGACACCATCCTTACTCTTTCCTTGCACATTGAGCAACGTACCAATTATACTATTACAGATATTTTTTTCAATGTACATCACATCGAGAAAATGCCTAACATATAAGGACTTCCAATATGAAAGTTTAAAGAAAATATACTTCTTCTTCCAACCACTTGTCTCGGTTTGATTGACGTATGGCTTGCCAAAATTGTTATGTAGCTCTTTCACCTTTTCAAAAACCTGAGCCCCAGTCAATATCTTCGGTGGGCTATCTTTTTCAGAGTCACCATTGAAAGCCTTTTTACACTTCCTCCAACGATGCTTTGATGGTAAGAATCTCTGATGTCCCATATAGACATTTTTCTTACAATTATCTAGTCACACTGAATGAGTATCATCTTCACATATAGGGCACACACAATATCCTTTAACGCTATATCCAGAAAAATTACCATAAGCTGGGAAATCATTAATTGTGCCATACAGTATGGCTTTCAAAATGAAACTTTCTTCCCTATACCCATCATAAACATTGACATCATCTTCCCAAAGTAGCTTCAAGTCATCAATTAAAGGAGCCAAGTATACATCTATATCATTCCCAGGCTATTTTGGCCCAGAAATTAACATCGAGAGCATCATAAAATTACGTTTCATTATCAAGTGTAGAGGAATGTTGTAAATCATCAATATTACCGGCCATGTGCTGTGTGTACTACTTTGAACATTGTGTGGATTGATTCCATCAGTTGACAATGCAAGCCGTAGGTTCCTTACCTCATTTGAAAAGTCAGGATACTCATGATCAATTTTCTTCCATTAAGGGGCATCTGTAAGGTGCCTCAGTTGTGTGTCTTCAATCTTCTCATCTGCATGCCATGTCAACTGCTTCGATATCTCTGCATTACTGTACAGACGCTTGAATCTCGAGATAATAGGAAAATACCATAGGACCTTGACGAGACTTTTTCCTTTCTTCTTCCCATATCGAGATTCATTTCATTTAGGGCACTTTTCTAACGTTTCATATTGTTTCTGAAATAATATGCAATCGTTAGGGCATGCATGTATCTTCTCATATCCCATTCCAGTTGTTGAGCAAAGAATTCTCTTTGCTTTGTATGTCTTCGTAGGAAATACATTTTCTTCTGGAAGCATATCTTGAAAAAGTTCAAAGAGTGTGGTGAAACCCGAATCACTCAACCTACAGCGGGCTTTAAAGTTGTACAATTTCAGCACTGCTAGCAATCTTGTGTATTTTGTACAACCATCATATAACGGTTTCTCTACATCATCTTTGAACTTCTCAAATTCTCTGGGATAGTTATGAAGTACCTATTCAACCACATTAAGCCTTTCTTGAAAACCATCATCTTCATCACACATGCTTCAATCAAACTCATTTGAAGCACCACCGGTGGTATGCGCCCGATCATTACAGGGGTCGTCTGTCTCACCATGCCTTGTCCATCGTGTATATGTTTGATCAATCCCATGACACACTAAATGATCTAACAAATCAAGTGGACTAATCCGCTTTCCATAAAAACAAGATAAGCAAGGACATAAGATTTTGTTAGGATCTTTTATATACTCAATTGCAAATCTAATAAACTCCTTCACCCCATCTATATATTCTCTTGAACACCGATCAGATGACATCCATTTTCAATCAATCTATGGTTTCAATAACCTAGAATTAAATAGTAGTTAGTTGCTATATATGAGAAAGTCATCTATGCCTTTAACCTATATACATACTAAATGAGAAAACTATCTGTTACAAATGGTATGTGAGTCAATTTATACCAATTGGTCATAATAGGTTTAAATGAAAAAAATAGACTTTGTTCGAGATACAATAAAAATTAAAAAATAAAAATAAAAAGGAACTTATTATGTGACATTATTTATGTCATTATAGAATACAAATAAATAAATAATTAAATCCCAGTTTTTTTTGGTAAGAAAATAAATCTTAATTCACTTTGTCAATTATGCATATAGATGAAAAAAGAAGACTTTATCCAAGATGCAACAAAAAAGGACAGCTAAATTATTGGAGAAAATAATAAATTTTCTTAGTAAATGAATTCTTGATTCTTGAGCAATGTTCCCTAATTCTTTACTTTTTTATTTTTTAAATTAAATTAATTAGCTGTTATATTTACTAGTATAGGGCTTGACTGAAAAAAAATTTAACTTAAAATAATGATAAATTAATAAAATTACTTAAAATAAAAAAAACAAAAAAGGTCAGGTCTCAATCATATTATAGTAAAACAATACAGATATATTAAAAAAAATAAAATACAAACTTACAGATTCGCAGTAGGGACCAAGACAAAAAATGTTGCTTTTGGTAGTACTATGGGGATACAGCTGATCAGATGCGAGGAAATTGAATTAAAGCTAAGCAATAATAAATAAATTAAAGTCCATCAGAAACAACACTTAATTATAAGAGAAGAGGTGACTACGAATATAAGAGACCCACCTTGAAAGCTAATGAGAGACCTTAACCGGAGGACCTAAGGGAGAGAGCTGAGGGAGCATACGGCGGACCTTAGGGAGAGAGCTGGGGGAGCATTATTTAGACAGGGAAGGGAGAGAGCTATGGGACCGAGGGAGCTGAGGGACTGGGGCCGGTGGGAGCTAAGGGACCTGGGGGAGCTGAAGGATCGGGGGGGCCGGGGGAGCTGAGGGACCAGGGGGTAGGAGCTGAGGGCTGGGGGACGATGAGGGGCGGGGGGAGCTAGGGGTCAGGGGGAGCTGGGGGGTTGGTGGGGGTCAGGGGGGAGCTGGAGGACAGTGGGGGTGGGAGAGCTAGGGGTGTTGTGTGCGAGCTGAGGGCCGGCTGCTGAGTTAGGGCTAGTTGTGGGCTTGGGAAATTAAATTGGGGGAGGGGAATTGGAATTTTTTGGCGGGTAAAATTTTTTGGACATAGATTAGGTGGCACTTATTTCAATAAGCGCCATCCAATATCCATTTTAATTAATATTTCATATTAATTAATATATTAATATATAAATCTTGATAAAATTATATTATTAATTAATTATATAATAATATCAAGTATTAATAAATAATGATTTCAATGACCATTGGGTGGCGTTTAATTCAATAAGCGACACCAAATCCCCATCTTTATATTAACATATATATATATATATATATATATATATATATATATATATATATATATATATATATATATGTTAATATAATTATATTATTAATTAATTATATAATCATATCATACGTTAAAGCATTATTTCAATGAACATTGGGTGGCGCTTAGTTTAATAAGCGCCACCCAATCACCATATTTAATTAATGTTTTATATTAATCAATATCTTAATATATATATTTTAATATAATTATATTATTAATTAATTATATAATAATATCATATATTAATTAAATGATTTCACTTAACATTGGGTGGCACTTGGTTCAATAAGTACCACCCAATCACCATATTTAATTAATCTATTATATTAATTAATATATTAATATATATTTTTTAATATAATTATATTATTAATAACTTATATAATAATAACATATATTAATTAAATGATTTCAGTACACCTTGGGTGGCGGTTAATTTAATAAGCACCACCCAACCTCCATTTTTAATATATTTTATATGAATTAATATATATTTTTTAACAAAATTATATTATTAATTAATTATATAATAATATTATATATTTTTCAAACCACATTGGGTGGCGCTTGGTTCAATAAACGCCACCCAATCTAATATTAAATTAAATAATTAATTTAAAAATCAGTATTATTCCTATATGTTTATTAATTAATATAATTTTACTAAAACTAAAATATTAGATTCTTTTAATAAAATATTTTTTAAATTAATGTATTACAATGAATTAAATGAGATGCCTTCAAATATATTAATATATATGATATTTATTATTAAATTATATTTTAATTTAAAAAATTATCATTTAGATGCATCGACGACTTTAATTTTTAAAATTTAAATGAGAAATAAATGCAAGACATATACAGTAATCTATTACAATATATAAAATAATATATATTATATATTAATATTTTATAATTAAATTATAAGATATTAATATTAATTTTATATATTTAATAACTAATATAGTTATATGAATTTATATCATTAAAGAATATATACTTCTACAAAATTATGTATTGTAAAAAATTATTAATTTATATTTTTTCTCATTCAATTTATTATATTATTTTTATATAATATTGGAATTTTTTATTTTTTATTTTATTATATATTTTAATATTTTTAATCAACACCTGTGTGTATAATTTTCATTTCAATAAGAGAAACTATATAAAATATGATAATATCTTAGAAGAAACTTTTAAAAACATTGTAAAATAGAAAAAATATTGGGTGTCGCTTATTTGAATAAGTGCCACAGCTTCTTTTTAATTTTTGTTTGTTAAAAAATACTTTAGGTGGTGCTTTATTAGGAAAGCGCCACCTAAGATCATTAACCAGTTGTGACGCTTATTTAAATAAGCGCCACCTAATGTGTATTCATAAAAAAAATTCTTAAGATCAACAAAATTAGTTAAAGCTGGTACTTATTCAAATAAGCACTACAAAAGGTGCGTCACTAAATCTGTTATTTGTAGTAGTGTAAGTGGCTACAAGCAAGACGTAGAATAGAAGATTAGTTGCTACGAGTCACAAGTCAAACAATTTAATGATCATGTGCGCTTGCTGCAAGAGCAAAATGCGTTCTTGAAAGCCCAAATTGATGTCTTGATGCAATCTAGGCCAGCACCAAGTCCAATGTGTGACAACAGTAGTGCTAGAGAGAGTTACCCCTCCATACCTAAAGTCCCCATTCCTTTGGTAATTAATTTCTTCTCTAGTTAACTTTTTGTTACGTTATAAATTAGTTTACCTTTATATATTAATTAACTCTATTTTTAATAGGGCGAACCAAAATGCAAGTTGCACGTCGATGATTCTTTCAAGAACACGGTTGCTATCAACATAGCCTACAATACCGACCACGATACACTGCATAACTTATCGTTGCCCCTGAATACACTCCAAGTAAGGGTTGACATATGCACATGTAACGATGCTCTCTTGCCAATCCTTTCTCAGGATGAAGAGACAATGGTGAGAGATGTTATCGGTGGCTATGTCACGTAGCCAGTAGGTCTGATAGAGCCAGTGAACAAGGTATTTAATTTACAATTCATTAACTTTTTCTATGAACTGTCATATAAAATTACATGATTTATTTTCATGATTTTTGTAGGTTGTTGGTCCTAAAGGAAAATGAGTTGAAGGGCGTGGGAAGAACTTAGACTACTCAGCAACATAACAGAAGTCACACCCCTCAACCAGTAACAGAAGCAACAGAAAAATAGCCTCATATCAACAACAATTGACGTTAATTTTTGATAACGAAATCTATTATACAAGTACATTTGATCATGTCAGTGGTGATATTCTGACTAAAGTACTTGGTCGTTCATAGGCTGGTGCGACGGCTATCAACATATGGGTTAGGTACTTTATGATCATCATCTGTTACTGTGATTATTATTCATCATTTAAGTTTTTGGTGTTAATAACACTGTTTGTTTCCATAAAGGCACTTATATCACGATATGTTAGTAGGCACAGAAAGGGTGAATAGATTTGTATTTATCAACCCACACCTCTTTGGCCACTATGCGGGGACTGATTTGGACGTACAAACCCATACTCTTAAGGACCAATTCATGTGCAGAGCATCCCCTACTAAGATGTTCATTGTGCCATACAATGTGGGGTAAGTTATTTGTGACATTATTATCTATATTTTTTATTATCCATTCACTTTTATCATAATAACATTATTGTCAAAGTAAAATATTCAAAATATTTTATGGAATATTGGATTTTGCTTGTGATCCAGCCTGCCATATCTGGCACTACCACAAAAAGTAAAAGTTGAGGCGCTTATAATAATAATATTAGTGGCACTTTACAAGCGCCACATATTGGAATGCCACTAAAACAAGCTGTGGCGCTCCATTACAAGTGCCACAGTAGCTAATATTTTTTTTAATTAAAATAAACAAGGGTGGCGCTTTTTAAAGAAAGCGACACAGCTTGTATAGATCTTCCTGTGGCGCTTTCTTAAATAAGCGTCACTATTTATCTGTATTTTTAATATAAATTTTTTTAATTGAAAAATATTTTTTAAAAAAATTAAAAAAGACCTTAGGCCCTTTTTTTTAAAAATTTAAAAAAATAATTTTTTTAAAAATATATCTTTAACAAAATTAAAAAAGGGCCTAGGGTAGCGCTTCAAGAAAGCGCTACCTTAGATCCTTTTTAAAAAAATTTAAAAACATAATTTTTTTAAAAAAATTAAAAAATGGCCTAGGGTGGCGCTTCCGTGACCCTTTTTTTAAAAAAATTAACAAAATAATGTTTTTAAAAAAATTAACAAAATAATGTTTTTAAAAAATTAACAAAATATTTTTTTTAAAAAAATATTTTTAAAAAAAATTAAAAAAGGGCCTAGGGTGGCGCTTTCTCACGGAAGCGCCACCTTAGGCCCTTTTTTAAAAAAATTTTAACAAAATAATTTTTTTTTAAGAAATATTTTTTAAAAAAATTAAAAAAGGGCCTAGGGTGACGCTTTCTCAAGGAAGCCCCACCTTAGGCCCTTTTTTAAAAAATAATTTTAAAAAATATTTTAAAAAAAATTAAAAAGGGTCTAGGGTGGCACTTTCTTGAGGAAGCGCCACAGGAAGTCACTTCCTGTAGCCTTAGATGATTTTTTAAAAAATAATTTTTTTCATATTTTTTTGGAAACCTATAATTATAATTAATAATACACTTTAAACATATTTTTATATTTCTACAACAAAATGAAGAGAAATAAATCAAAATCAAATAACTCCAAAATAATATAAATTAACAAATGACTAATTAACAAAATCACTACTAAGTAAAATACAATTGTTAAGAATAAATAATTATATTATTTATGCAACTCATCAATATAATATTAACAATTGTTGCAACAATAAAAAATTATAACTACTACATATCTTCACATATAACCTATATATAATAACATTTACTTTTCGGCATACAAAAATGAGAATACTTTTTTCAGATTTCATAATAAATGAAATATAAAAGATATTGAGCAAATTAAACTATTAACTACTAATAAAATTATAGTTGTAAACTCAAAAATTAAAAAAAACTTACAGTATAGAGGAAGCTTGAACGGAGTGAGTGGAAATCTTAAACACAACACCTGAAAAAAAAATTAATAAAAGAAAAAGACAAAGACAAAGTTGCATATATATTTAAATTTAAAAAAAAAGTGGTTAGCAAGACAATATGATATATGTAACTTTAAAATATAAAAAAAAATGAGTGGGTACAACTTACAGGATGAAATGAAACTATAAGGAGGATGAAATGAGACAAGGGAGAAGGAGTAGGGTCAGTTTGATGCAAGAAATTGGACAAAGAGAAATGAGCAAGGAGTGTCGTAAAAACAAAAAAAGGAGGAAGAGAAAATGTGAGAGGTGATGGAACAAAAACATGAGAAGATAAGTGTAAATCAAACTTTTGAACGGAAGGAAGAAATGTAGGAACTAAAAGGATAAGGGTGATGACACGTGTTGAATGAAGATTGAAGACTAAGAGGATAAAAGGGATGGAAGCAGATTGTGGGAGAGAGAATGGTTTGAATTAATTTTTTTAAAGAAAATAATACTTTGTGTGGCACTTGCTAGGCTAAGCGTCACACAAAGTATGTAGCAGCTATAGCACTTCCTTGAACAAGCGTCACAGTTGTTGCTTTAATTTTTATTTTTTTAAAAAGACACTTTAGGTGGCGCTTCCTGAAAGAAGCGCAACCTAAATTCCCTAGCAAGTTGTGGCGCTTTCTCAAGAAAGCGCCACCTAAAGTCTTTTTTTAAAAAAAACAATTTAAAAAAAATATGGAAAAAGCTGTGGCATTTCTTTAAAGAAGCGCCACAAAAGGTGCGCCACTAATGTCTATTTTTGTAGTAGTGTGGAGGCCCCCGCATTTATTATTTAGATCCTATAGAGAATGGTTATCCATTGAACTAGCCAAATATGGTGATTATGATTAATAGGTAAGTGTATGGGTGTATACGTTAATTATTTGTGTGTGTGATTAATGAATAAAACCAAAATTAATAAGTCATTACTTCTTTTGTTAGTGCATTGGCCGCATATAGGAACAATATTAGATTGTCCTATCCTATGAAACGTACTGACAGCACCGCGGCTTGGAAGAAGATTAAAGTATATGAATTTACTAAAATTTTGTTATTCACAAATTTTTCTTTAAACAATGGCTTAACTATTATTTTGTATTGTTGTAGTGTCTATTCTAACCAAATAATAATGATTGTGGTTACTACGTTATGAAATATATGAAAGATGTAGTTACTCATGATCTAAATCATGTTCCCCTAATTGTCCATTTGAGTGCAGGAGGGAGGAATCTATTATTCATACCTTGAGAGATTGTGAGCCTACAAAAAGCACGTGGATGCAATTAATTAACCCATTATATATATATATATATCTATATTTTTTACTGTGATTTGCATATATGGTTGAAGTGGAACCTGAAGAATAATCCTGCTTCTCGGCGATTCGCAAGATGGCCATGGAGTAGGATCTTTGGACTAGTGTGCTGGGTGTTGTGGAAGAATCAGTGTAGAAAGGCATTTGATGGTGTCAGCGACTCTCCTCAAGCCTTAGTGAACCGCTGCATATATCAACTCCTGGAGGAGGTGGAGAACGGGAAATACAAACATCACATATTTCAGATTCAAGACAGAACAAACAGTAGATGGACAAAATCGCTAGCAAACTTAGTTAGAGTAGACGTGGACGGATCAGTGTCTGACCAGCATCAAGTTACAACTGGAGGACTGATTCGTGATCAAAGAGGACATTGGGTGGCTGGTTTCCAGCAAAGAATTGGATATGCACCCTCCACTATAGCAGAGGCCATATCTATTGGCACAGGGGTTGAAAATGTGTAAAATGTTAAAACTTTCAAGAATAAAATTATTTTCTGACTCTATTGAGGCTATGCAGCTCTTGCTAACCGATTGTGGTCATAAACATCCTCTCAGATGAAATAGGTGACGTCATGTTACTTATCTCCTCAAATTGGGACCAGGAGATAATATATGTCAAGCGTGAAGCCTTAAGAAGCGCTGACCTCCTTACTCGTAATGTCCATGAAGCGCAGATAGATTTTACCATATTAAATGAACCACCAATATGGTGCTGGGTCCAAATGAATCAAGATTTAAGAGATGCAGAATTGAGAGTTTCATCCCATCCTGGCACGAATTTTTATTGAGATGTAATTTACAAGTGTAATGCTTGCAATTTCAGTAAAAAAAAAAAGAAAAGAAAAAGTTAGGAGTTCAAACTCAAAACCTTGAAAAAGTGACTTTAATTGCAGGGCCACTCTGCTTTTTATTTTTCCATGCTTATATAAGTAAAAAATTTGAGGAAAAGTTCATTCCTAATAAATTTTTATTCACAAAAAAATATGAAGTACTAATATTTTGAGTTAGTTTCTCACTAATAAAAATTTACAGTGAGACTTTCCCCCCATTTTTTTAGAACCATAGTATTGTACATTTAATAAATATAAATCTTCTTTTATTGAGGCTTGGTTTTCCCAAAAATTCTCAGCATTGTGGATATGAAGGAAACGGTGAGGGGTTCAGAAGACTTGCCTGGATATTGGGTGGTCACTGGAGCCAAACTCTGTATAGAGGGATGCCAAATCTCCATCAAGGCTAGATATTCATTGTTAGATATAGGCTCTTTTTGGGAAAGCGTTTGAGGGGGGAAAAAGCCCAGCTGCCTCACAAAAGCCCAGTTGAGACAATTTCATCTGTTTGGTTTCATTGCAGCAAGTGATGGGGCTTTTGGGAAAAAAAGGAGGTTATCCAAGAAGCTCTTTTTTGAGCTTTTCCACTGACCCTCATTACCCTACCGTTGCAAGCATTTATTATTATTTAAAAAACTCACCTACTTCCCTCTCAGCTCTCTATCCATCGTCTCTCATCTCTGCTCTCTCCTTTAACGCACACAAAAGATTGTTATCCCTCTCGCTGTCTTCTTCCTCATACAGAGCTGGAGAGCATTTGGCGGATCGCTAGATCTTCAACACCACTGCCGTCGTTCAGTTCTTCGGGTTCGTCTGAGGTATGAAGAGGTCACCGACGGTCGATTAGTCCCAACTTTTGTCACCGCTTGTTCTGTTTACCCATACCTTCTTCATCAGTTCATTGAAGGACGGCGTGAGTGGCATTGAGTCTGATAACCTTCGTCGAGGCAGGAAGAAGTCGACGTTGACGGTGGCGGGTCCCCCTTTAGAAACCGGCATTGTCTGTCTCGTGAGCTCTACAACCTCCATTGTTGGTGCAACAGCTTCTTCTTGCAGTTGCTTGGGCCGATCTGTTGGTGGGCTGTCGGTAGCCGTCGGTGGATCTACTGTGGCGGCCGGAGCTACTGTAGTTGCCAGATCTGGTTGTCTGAAGGCTTCCTCTGCTCTGCTCTATTTTATCATCTGCTGAAGATTTTCGATAAACAATGTCTATCTCATTTGATTTGCTGATTTTGTTGGCCAATGCTATAACTCTTGGTTTGGAGTAAGAATAGATTGTCACATGTATTTCCCTCTATCTGAACATTGTGTTGTAATAGTTGAGCATGCTGATTTTGTTATGCACATTTGCACATATATAGGGTCTGTTTTATTGTTATTTCGGCAGCCCATGATTTGTGTAATAGAGTAATGAATAAGCTTGAAAGTGTTATAATTGTATATATATATTGGCTTTTATTTCGGCAGCCTATGCTCTATTTAACTGTTATTTCGGCAGCCATGGTTGTTATTCGTGCTACAAAATATATGCTTCTAAATATATAGCGAGTTAATTTAGCCTCTATCAGAGTTATAACTATTGGTACTTTCAATACTTTTTAGTTGTTAGATCTGAGGGATTAAATTGAGGTGGAGAAGGAAATTATTCAAATGGTGTTAGTAGTTGGAGAAAAAGTGAACAATAATACAAAGGATATAATACGGTTAAAGTAAAGGGGGAGGTTGCTATCATTTATTTGTTGGCATCACCACTAGTATCTAGTAGAAAAATAGACACCGTTGTGTCTCTCCAAAGTTACAATGTGTTTTCTCATTTTTCATACAAAATAAGGATATGGAATATAATGTTACGTGTGGTTGTTAGAACTTAGGATGTTGAATCAAAATTCAACACATATTATAATCATTACATGTTTCATGAAAAGCTCAACATCACTCTTAAAAAAGTAAGAGTTGAAGTATTTTAGTTAAGTGTCTCCTTGTTGATAAAAAAGCCCCTCAAATGAATCTGCTTCCTCCGTATGGCTCATATGGGTATTTCTAATTGTTTAGCAAATATTGATATATTCATAAATGTTATGTATCATAATTGTTATTATAATTTTCACCTGGGTCATTTGTTTTTGTTTAATGGAAAATTATTGCCATAGAAATATGAACAAGGAAAAAGGTAAAGCTTCGTGGGATGTAAGTTCCACTGCGATTTTCATAAACTTGTGCATTGAGCAAATATACAAGAAAGAACGTCTGGGATCTGCATTCATGAAGGACGGGTGGAAGAACATTTGGTCGTCATTTAATGAAAAAACAAGGAAGTCATATGACAAGAAACAATTGAAAAATCGGTTAGATAGTTTGAAGAAAGAGTGGAGGGTATGGGACAAGCTGTTCTCAAAAGAGACTGGTATATCGTATGACTTTGCAAAGAATATGGTGATTGTAGAAGATGAATGGTGGGAAAAGAAAATAAAGGTAAAAAATTGTATTGTTATTGTTGGTGTTGTTACTATTATTATTATTATAAATCATTAATTTTTGTAAATTTTATGCATTCAGGAGAATCTGGACTACGCGAAGTATAGATACAAAGGGCTAATGTTCGCGAGGGAATTAGACATCTTATTTAAGGATGTGATAGCATCGAGCAGTAGAATGTTCACACCGTCTTCAACACAGCGAGTGTCACTGGCTGATGACGACGACGACGTTTATCGACCCACAATAGACCTATAAGAAGGTTCAGGAGATAGTGAGGAAGATCTTGAACCTCTTAGTACTAGACCTAGTGTGGGAGTTTCGCAAGATTTCGAAAGGATTTCCTTGACGACAAACACTCCATGTAATACGCCTAATGGTTCAGGAAGCAGTGGGAAGAGAAAAAGGGCTGAAGGGTCGGGCAAATCAAAGAAGACAAAAACAGCAAACTCGAAGCAAATAGAAGATGCAGTTAGTAGAATAGCTGACGCATCTGCTATCAAAGCAAATACATTAAAGAAGATCGTAAGCAATGATCTCCAACTGAGTGACATCGTAAAAGAATTACGAACCATTCCACAAATTTCCAGTGCGTGACAGTGACTTTTGTCGCCGCTGTTGTAATATGATGATGCATCAGGTTACTCGTGACATGTATGTGGGGATGAGAGAAGATAAAGAACTCTTGCTAGAGTGGTTGCGTGAACATGCTTACAATAGCCCTGATCTTCAGAAACCCCCTACTCGCTAAACTCTACTTTATGTCAATTTTTAAAACTTTATGTATAATTAAAACATACCGCTAATCCATTTTGAATTTGATGTTGATTTTTCCCTTAATGTTACTAATGCTATATGACATTTATTTTCAATTTTCCTTGTGGTATAATTGAATTTGATTTCATATAATCATGCTACTCATACAGGTTACATCGTTTATGGCAAGTTCTAGTCGTGAAAATATTTCTGACGGAACGGAGGAAATACAGTCGTCTCATGTAGATAGAAGGTCCCAACTCATATCCCTTATAGAGAAAGAGATGACCGAAGATAAGCATGTGGCTACCTTGATGGCTCAATATGTTGTGCCTTATATTTGCAAAGAACCACGCCGAACTAGTAAGCAAACAGGTGGACAGTGGGTGCAAGAGGTTTTGAAAGGCCATGATAGAGTTTGCCCTGAGAATTTCTGAGTTGAATAGCATATCTTCCATCTCTTATGCTCCAAATTGGTAGAACATGGGTTACGGAGGAGCAGGTACATTGGAATAGAAGAAATGGTAGCCTTATTTCTATACACAGTTGGACATGCATAAGGAAATAGAATCTTACAAGAACGATTTCAACATTCTGGAGAAATTGTCCACAGGATCTTGCACATGGTTTTACATGCTTGTGTGAACCTATCGGCAGAAATGATCAAACCACTTGATCCCACTTTCCATGAATGTCACCCAAAAATCACCAACGATCGGCGATATTACCCATTTTTCAAGGATGCAATAGGAGCAATTGATGGAACTCATATCAAGTGTGTGGTCATCCAGTTTGAGCAAGACAAATATATCGGCAGAAAAGGATATCCGACACAGAATATTATGGTCGTATGTGATTGGGACATGTGTTTCACTTTTGTGTTGGCAGGGTGGGAGGGAACCGCACATGATGCCCGTGTCTTCCAAACTGCTATCTCTACTCCATCTATGAATTTTCCTCATCCACCTGAAGGTATCTCTTCAACACTTGCACATTTATTATGTGCTTTTTTTTGGGTCACATTTGCTATAATTTTACAATGTTAAACAAAATTGTGTATTTATCAGGAAAATATTATTTGGTCGATGTTGGCTATCCAACACCAATTGGATATCTTGGTCCGTATAGACGTGAACGTTATCACATTCCAGACTTCAAGCGACAAGACGGATTTACAAGTGAGAATGAGATGTTCAATTATTATCATTCAAGCTTGAGGACCACTATCGAAAGGACATTTGGAGTATGGAAGAATAGGTTTCAACTCTTGGGAGAAATGAAGTCATATAGCTTTGAGGCACAAGTTCGCATTGTTTGTGCAAGAATGGGTATACATAATCTTATCCGCAGAAATTTCCAAACAGATATGGATTTCCAGCAAGCTGAAAGAGGAAATATGAGTGCCGGAGGTAATAATGATCCAATTGATGAAGCATCCACATCAACTATTCATTGATTATCTTCAACACACATGAATCATGTTCGTGCCATGATCAGAGACGAACTTGTTAGGGTTGTTAGGGGTAGGTCATCCAATTAAAATCCACTTCATGTATGACATTTTGATGAAATATATAATTATCTTTTTTAAAAAATTAAGTGTTTTAGTGTATTTTTCTTCTTTTTCAATAATTATTTCAATTTTTTATTTTTAAAAAAATTATTTACATTTTTTAACATCAATTATAACAATATTTACACAAACAATATATATGTAATATTCAACAAGATTCATGCCCTTTTCAGTCATTTCTCATCTAAACGGACTTTTCAAACGCTAATCCAAATAGGTTCAACTTAAAAAAAAAGCATTTCTCCCACCACCAATCCAAACACAAATCACATCTACAATCTAACTTTTTTTCAATCGGGCTTCTGCAAAAGCTCCATTTAAAAAAAAGCTACTTCTCCACTATGAGCTGGCCGAAAGCTTTTCCCATACTCAATGATAGCAAAATAGCTTCAATTCAAAGAGAAGTGTCGGGTATTGAGATAAAAAATGTAGCTTTTGAGATGGGTGCATTCAAGGCCCCCGGTCCTGATGGCCTTGAAGCGTACCTCTTTCACACACAATGGGATGTGGTTGGACCTAAAATATGTGATATGAGGCATGAAATCCTTGCAGACCCATCAAAGTTATCTGATATAAATCACACAAACATTACATTGATCCCGAAGGTGGACTACCCTGAGATGATTATGGATTTTCATCCTATCGCTTTGTGTAATGTGAGCTACAAAATTGTTAGTAAAGTCATTGCGAATAGATTGAAATTGGTGATGGACTATTTGATTTTACCAAATCAGTGTAGCTTTATTGAGGGAGACAAGGTGCCAAGAACATCATTATCGCTTAGGAGGCCATACACACGATGTGAACTAAACAGAGAGGGCAAGGTTATGTGGCCTTAAAGGTAGATATGGAAAAAGCCTATGACTGTCTTGATTGGGGTTTTCTTCAATCTACTATTTAAAGCTTTGGGCTATCAGATGAATTTGTGAATTTAATTATGAATTGTGTGTCGTCTGCTTCAATGAGGGTATCTTGGAATGGCTCACTCTCAGAATCTTTCTATCCTTCGAGGGGCGTTCGGCAAGGAGATCCGCTAAGCCCATTTTTATTTATATTAGCTATGGAAAGGCTAAGCCAACTTATTCAGCTTGAAGTGGAGGAAGGGAGATGGAAACCCCTGAAGCTTACTACCAATGGACCGTTGATATCTCATTTGTTCTTCGCTGATGATCTGGTCCTATTCAGTGAGGCCTCACATGAACAAATGGAAGAAATTAGAAGCATCATCAGTTTCTTTTGTGGATTTTCAGGTTATCGTGTGAATCTACAGAAATCGGAAATGTTTGTTTCCCTAAATGTCCATTCGAGTAGAGCCATTGGTTATAGTCAAACTCTGGGTATATCGCTAACCACAGATCTGGGAAAATACCTTGGAGTTCCTCTTCTGCATCAAAGAGCAACTAAAGTGACGTTTGCGCCGCTCATTCACAAAATCCATAAGAAATTAGCTGGATGGAAAAAGAACTATCTTAGTACTGCTGAGCGTACAATTTTAATTAAATCGGTACTTTCAGCAATCCCTACCTATCAGATGCAAACCTTGCTCATACCAAAAGGAGTTCTGCAAGAAATTGAGAAAATTAGTAGAGATTTCTTTTGGTGCCAAAAGTACGAAGTAAGGAAAATGCACCTTCTGCCTTGGGATGTCCTTAAAGGAGAGAATAAAAAATGGAGGACTTGGTTTTAAGGACCTTCACTGTCAAAATATGACCTTCATTATGAAACTTTGCTGGTACCTATTAACCCACCAGAATGCCCTTTGAGTTAAATGTTTAAGAACTAAATATGGGTGTGCTGATGGAAAATACCCCAAGGTTGGAAAAAACTATCAACAATCGGTAGTGGGGCAAGCAATCATATCTGTGTGGGAAAAATTCATGAAGGGAGTTAGATTCAATCTAGGTACTGGAGCCAACATGAAAGTTTGGATAGAGAAATGACTACCTCTTGATCCTGAGGCGAAGGTGAATCAGTTTCTTACTCCCACGAGTTCTTAGGATATTGTGAAATGGAGGGAATTTCTTCTTACATGGGTCATTCAAAAGATCCAATTAGTACAACCTCCGAGAGGCTTGGGCGATGATGGTTTCTATTGGAAGGCATCGACTGATGGTAATTTTAATGTGAAATATGCTTACGGCCTTACTCGTAACTGCCTGAATCATATGCCTGATCCTGTGTGGCAGACCATTTGGCGATGAGATATCCTTGAAAGGGAAAAATTCTTCATGTGGCAAGTTCTCAATGAGAAAGTTATAACAAATTCCCTAAGAGCAAAACGTATCTAGTCTACATCCCCTAATTGTCCATTTGAGTGCAGGAGGGAGGAGTCTATTATTCATACCTTGAGAGATTGTGAGCCTGCAAAAAGCACGTGGCTGCAATTAATTAACCCATTATATATATATATATATATATATATATATATATATATATATATATTAGCTGTGATTTGCAGATATGGTTGAAGTGGAACCTGAAGAATAATCCTGCTTCTCGGCGATTCGCAAGATGGCTATGGAGTAGGATCTTTGGACTAGTGTGCTGGGTGTTGTGGAAGAATCAGTGTAGAAAGGCATTTGATGGTGTCAGTGACTCTCCTCAAGCCTTAGTGAACCGCTGCATATATCAACTCCTGGAGGAGGTGGAGAATGGCAAATACAAACATCACATATTTTAGATTCAAGACAGAACAAACAATAGATGGACAAAACCGCTAGCAAACTTTGTTAGAGTAGATGTAGACGGATCGGTGTCTAACCAGCATCAAGTTACAACTGGAGGACTGATTCGTGATGAAAGAGGACATTGGGTGGTTGATTTCCAGCAAAGAATTGGATATGCACCCTCCACTGTAGCAGAAGTCATAGCTATTGGCACGTGGTTGAAAATGTGTAAAATGTTAAAACTTTCAAGAATAAAATTATTTTCTGACTCTATTGAGGCTATGCAGCTCTTACTAACCGATTGTGGTCATGAACATCATCTCAGAGACGAAATAGGTGACGTCATGTCACTTATCTCCTCGAATTGGGACCAGGAGATAATACATGTCAAGCGTGAAGCCTTAAAGAGCGCTAACCTCCTTGCTCGTACTGCACATGAAGCGCAGATAGATTTTACCATATTAAATGAACCACCAATATGGTGATGGGTCCAAATGAATCAAGATTTAAGAGATGTAGAATTGGAAGTTTCATCCCATCCTGGCACGGATTTTTATTGAGATGTAATTTACAAGTGTAATGCTTGCATTTTCATTAAAGAAAAAAGAAAAGAAAAGAAAAGAAAAGAAAAAGTTAGGAGTTCAAACTCCAAACCTTGAAAAAGTGACTTTAATTGCATGGCCACTATGCTTTTTATTTTTCCATGCTTATATAAGTAAAAAAATTTAGGAAAAAATTGGAAAAGTTCATTCCTAATAAATTTTTATTCACAAAAAAATATGAAGTACTAATATTTTGAGTTAGTTTCTCACTAATAAAAATTTACAGTGAGACTCCCCCCCCCCCAATTTTTTTTAGAACCATAGTATTGTACAATTAATAAATATAAATCTTCTTTTATTGAGGCTTGGTTTTCCCAAATATTCTCAGCATTGTGAATATGAAGGAAAAGGTGAGGGGTTCAGGAGACTTGCCTGAATATTGGGTGGTCACTGGAGCCAAACTCTGTATAGAGGGATGCCAAATCTCCATCAAGGCTAGATATTCATTGTTAGATATAATATCACATGATTTTGTGGATACTACTTGTAAATCTGTCTTGTACCTTCATTTATCATTAATATAATCAAGTTCCCATTTTGGTCCTTCATTCAATTTCAGGATATGATTTCTTCGTTTTTAATGAATACTTGCATGAACTAAATTTTTATATTTTTTTGTATATTATTGAAGCTAGTTGGTTTTTGCTTGATGCTGTCTTAACCAAGCTAGGTCAGACCATAGACCAACTGATAGAGGATATGACTTATGCCTACCACTAACTATACATGAAACAGGATCGGTTCCATTTTTTATACAAATTATACTTGAGCAAAAAAAGTTGTATCAATTGATGGACAAGCAATAGTTTCATATTCAAATATGAGAGAGGCTATTCAGAATACTCAATATAATGAGCTATTCCAAGTTGCAATCCTCTCCAACAATACAATTGCCCACCTTTGTGGAAAGGGCTGAATCCAACTCATTGTCAAACAAATCTTTTATATTATCACACAAATCTTATTGTCAAATTCAGCTATTAACGCTAAAATGGAATAATAACAATCTTTTCATCAATTATGTACTTAAGCTATGTTGATCTGTACTTTGATGATATAAGTGCCTGGCCAGAAACATCTAGCCGTTTCCATGGCATAGCAAAGTCATATGGAAACTTGTGCCATTCATTTCTAGACTTTTTTTTTTTAATAAAATGAATTGTAAAATCTGATCTCATGTTTTCATAGATGATGTGTAAGAAATGATCTTGAAACAATTATTTTGAAAAGAATCGTTTTAATCATCATACCTCACCTTGTTCTTGAATTAGAATAATCTTTTTCATATGCATATTTATGGTTGAAGATTTTACAAAATCTGAATATAAATTTTGGTCGAAGAGGTGTTTAATGCAAACAAAACTCATGGAATTGGGATACTCAAAATCGCTAAGAACAATTATAAGAAAAATATGAAGGTAATCTTCAAAGATTAATAAATACTGACTTAATTTTCATTCGAAAAGTAGATATTAATCAATGGACTTGATTAATATCAATAAAAGACACTTGAAAGTTGAAAGCTAGGATTCATAATAGTACTCCCTCCATTTTTATTTATAATTATAAGAGATCAATAACTGAATTACATGGTTTAAAAAAGTGATTAAAGTTAGTTAAAAATAATAAGTATATTTGAAATAAACTTTGTTTTTCAAGTATACCCTTATATATGAGAGGTAAGTAAGAGAGATAAATAAAGTAAATATGAGTATAACCAACCTTTTAATTAATGCAATATATATAATTAATGAGGGGTATAAATAAAAAACACTCATTAAATATTCAGACAAGAGTTGTCGGGCTTTTATAAAAGAGGCTTAGGATATTCAAACTTTGGGCTCTTATAAAAAAAAACTCGAAGGAGTTCAATTTTAGAAAATATAGCAGCACGCACTGTATAACATATAGTCATTTACTCATTCATTTATTTCCACAAATTTTATCTTCAATATAAACACTCTGTTTTGGCAAAAAAATAAAAATAAAAATAGACACTCTGTTTTAGAATCATGGATCGCCGCCAACCATTTTAAGCAGGAAAAAATTTAGTGGGGGCTCATGATAAAAGAGGATTGCAGCAGAACAATACGAGTAATTAACTCATTAGCATTTTCATGGATGTGATAATAACTTTGATTGTGATTACTTGGCAGAAGTAATTACCTTCCACACAATGTTGAAAGAAGATACAAAATAACTTCGTCTTCCTTTGCCTATTCATGATCCCATTCATGTTTTGATGATAGGAGATGCTTGGTACCTTCGTCTTCCCATTGCAATTGATCCATCCACTCAGGATCTCCTTTAAAGCGTCGTAAACTTTTCAATGCACTTTGAGAATTAAATGGGAGCTTCTTCAAATTGGGGCACTTTATTACTTGAATCTCCTTCAAACAAGGAAACTGTAAAGCCATTCTACAAATACTCCTCAAGTTACGTAGCAATCGCAAACGAAGATAAGTGAGACTGCAAAAAAGATTACTTTTCACTCTCTCACCGTCAGCAGTACGAAGCTCTTCGCTTACAACTTCCACTAATGAATGACAATTGGCTAATTCAAGGACTTCAAGGTTTGGAGTATGTATAAGCCAATTCAACTCAAGTATATTTTGACACCCCTTAAGAATCAACTCGCGAAGGGTGATTATATATTCGTGTCCCGGAAATGAGCTCCTTGGAATATCCGCAACATGATAATTGGCTCCTCCGGATCCTATGCCACCCAAAACTTGTAATGTTTCTAGATGCGCCATTTCTCCAAGTGATGACAACAAGTCGTTTGGTAGTGAGCCTACACCAACAAATATCTCACATATGCACCTTTGCAATTTTGCGGAGGTCATTATTTTCTTAATAGAGGATATGCCAGAGACATAAATGCTTATATATTGAAGATGATCTAAGCCTTCTAGCTCTTGTAGTACGTTTTCAGTTATCGCTGATGAAGCTCCAAAAGCTCTGCACCTTCTTGCACTAAAAGCTTGAAGAGATAACAAACTGGATATAACATTCGCTGGGAACCTAAGAGAATCAATTCCATCCAAAAACAAAAACCTCAGCTTCTTCAAATTCTTCAACTCCTCTGCCATTCTTGTTATTCTAGTATCAGATAGGTTCATGTGTTCTAGGTTTACAAAGTCTCCGATTGCTGAAGGCAGATTTGTTAGTCCATCATTGCATGACAAGTCTAATACTGTAATAGTTTTTGGAAGCACAAATACCTCAGTTGGAAAGACTTGTATCTGAGTATTCCTAATAAGCAGAGTGACAAGATTAGGACAATGAGGTTTTTGTGAGAAGTTTGTAATCATTTGATCCCCGCCCCACATTGATAGCATTTCTACCTCTTTCCACTTAGCTTGATTGTATACTTCAAGGCTACTAGTCTTCTTGAAACCATCTCTTACAAAAAATCTTGTCTTTTCCCCATGACCACAAGCTACCCAGAGAGCCATATCTCTAATCACATCATGCATCTTAATTGTGTTTTCTTCCTCACCATTTTCCAGTAAGCAAGCATACTTTAAACTTGAAATTATATCTTCTCCTTGCTTACGTGCCTCATATATGTTAAATTCAGCCAAAAAACCTTGTGCGATCCAGAGGAAAATCAGCTCTTGTTTTTCAATGTTATAGTCCTCAGGGAATAGAGCACAATACAAAAAACAAGATTTGTAGGTATCATTTGCCAATCTATCATAACTAAATTCAAGCAAGTAATAGACATCTTCAACCATTCCTTGGACCTTTGATGGATAACTGCTCAAAATTTCGATTGTACGCTTCCATTCAATAGGAGTCACCTTATTAACCATGGCACGTCCAATGACACAAAGAGCAAGTGGCAATCCTTGACATTCATCCACCACTTTTTTTGCGAGATCAAATATAAGAGGGTTTTCAAAAGTTGTTTCACCTACTTTCTCCTTAAACAACTCAAATGCTTTATCTGGTGCAAGGCAATTTACTTTTATGCGCCTCTGTGCATCCATTAGGCCGCATAGCTCTTTCGATCGAGTTGTGAATATTATCTTGCACTCATGATTATTAGGAGAAGGAACTCCCAATTTCAGCAAATCAATTCTTTCCCAAACATCGTCTAATAACAATACAAATTTCTTCTTATTTAGGATATTGTATAACAAAAGAGCTCTGTCATACACCGTCTTGTTATTCCAAATATCATCTTGGACACGCAATTTCTTCCTAATGGCATCTTGAATTTTTCCAGGATCTACATCTTTAGACGCCACAGCCCAGATGACAACATAGTGTGGTATTGTAAAGAGGAAATCATTGTTGAAATTCTTAAGTAAAGTTGTTTTGCCTACTCCTCCCATCCCATACAAACCAATGATACCCACCTGATTGTTCTCAAAGCATGAACATAGCTCCTCAAATGTTGATTCCACACCCACAGCCTTATCCACGGGAAGTTCATCGAACAGATCGCGAGCAAACTTTTCTGCTACAACATCAAAATGCCCTTTGCTTAGAAGATCGTTAACATCACTCAACTTCTGGGTGACCGTTTTGTGTAGCTTGTATCTAGCCCGACAATTCTTGGGACAGCGACCTCCAAAACACTTGGCTTGTATTTCTTGATCAACTTTCGTCAAAATGGCCTGGACTTCATTTTGTAGGACTTCTACTCTGCCCATCCAATTCCTTACCTCATTTAGAACCATCATCTCTGGATCTGGATTCTTCTCTGCTGTTTGGACCTTCATCTTGACATAAAGATACCTGCTCTTAAGTTCATTTGAAGCATTTCTCAAAGAGTTGAGGCTGGCTCCTAACTCGCGTATTGAATCTGCCCATTTGGCGCAGCAACCACACAAACGGGTTAGGATGTCAATGAGTGGAGTAATAAAGTCGGCCATGGTTTTGGTTTGGGGGCACCGAAGAAATGAAGAACCTACCAGATTGAGAAGGAGAAGACAGAAATGCAGTGAACCGCGCGTATAGCAATTAATTGAAGGGGATGACCCAACAACCCCGACAAAGAAATTACTATAAAAAAAAAAAAAAAATCACCCCTTAAACTTTCAAAATAAATGGTCCTAGGACTTATTAATAAAGTTTTTCAACTTGTCAATGTCAATGGTTTACTTCTGTAATTGTCAATAACATTATTTAATAATATTATTTTTTATTTTAAGATTTTAATAGATATTTTTTTTATTTGAGATCTGATTATAATTTTTTTTAAAGTTTTTTATAGTCAATAAGATAAAAATCTCGTTATCAATATATTTTTCTTTCTTCTTGTTTTTTCCCTGCTCAAGTAACTTCCTTCTATTAAAGAGCCATCATGTTAAGTGCAAGGGCAGCAACTTGTTCTATGTTTGTTAGAAAAAAATTCTTAATCAAAGCCTAAAATATGCTTAGACTTTTTTCCCCATGAAACTGACCCAACAACTTGAACTACAAAAAACATCTTATTTTCAAGTTGATCATCATATATTTTGTTTATAATATCTCTTGATATATATTAATCCTCCATTGATTTCCTACGGTTAGAAGATATACAACATAACAAATGAATTTATTCATTTAAAACTAAAATCGCCCATATTTTTTTTCCCTTCTTGCCCCTTCCCCTAATCTCAGCTCGTTTTTATTTGTATACTTTTCAATTTGTATATCCATTTTGGTCCATCTCTATTCATCATTTCTTCTCGATTCTCTGCCCACTTCTTTTATTTGAGAAATATATCATGTTACGTGCAATTGCTAAACTAATATATATATAAATTTTAGTTAAAACGTAACATTTGTTCTACAACTAGATGAATAAAGACGACTGGCCAGCAAATATTTTGTTTCCATCTCTTGATATATATATGTATATATATTAATTAATTAGTCTCCTTTTTAAATTGATCTTGATTGAGAAACACAACTTAACCATTGATCTATTTATAAATCTAACATCAGATATACTTATTTAATTCCCCCCGGGGGCCTATTTGTAAATCTTTATTTCCATATCTCTCCCCACCAAGTTTGATTCCTTCAACCTATTTAGATTATCATGGTTTTTAGTTAAAAAAAAGACTAGTTAAAAAGAATGAAAACCACATTTTTCAAAAGCATACAATTTACCGTATATGGTAGAAAATTGTCCAGGGTAACGTTTCAACCTGCACAAGTTACATGGTCCCAAAAAAAAAAAAAAACACTTTGAACAGGTTATATTCAATCATAATAAATCTCGCAGAATGAAAATTTGGGATCCCAAATACAAGTGGGCTAAGGAATTCAAAGCCCAAAGAAACAGTACCAAGCCGAATTAACAAAATAATCAATTGTAATCAATGGGCTCCGCCCAATTCCAATCCCATAACAATCATCCCGTGTATAACAGAATAGGGCCCAGCCCATCATCAACAGTACCCACACGTTTTATCCCAATCCATACCATCAAAACATAGTTATGATGCTCCTTCGGCAAGTCTACGATACGAGAATATTAGTCATTACTATAAGTAATGGATATACTGGGCCTACAAAAAAACATAGTTATGAAACCATTATTTCCCAAAACATAGTTTGGTAACCAAACCGTAAGCATTCAAAGTGATCCTAAATTTAATGAGAGTTTGGTCTAACAGAAGGGTTAATCTTTCACAATATAATAAACTAATGTTTAATTGATAATTTTCTCAACCTTATACTACATGCATGGAAAACAAATAACTGTAAGCTCTTGTTAGAAAGAATAGCATCACACACGCACGTACGTACGTACGTACTATATGAATGGTGTTTTGAATAAGGCATAATTTGTAAGATGCAAAGCTACAAATCCATATAAAATATTATTACATTATTTTTAAAAATATATACACAAGAATTTGCAAGCATAAATTATTTATTGAAATAAAAGATCCTGAACACGGTTTAGCATTGAATATTTTATGCAAAAGCATGTATAAGAATATAGCGGGAAAATAAAAAAGTTAGTTCCAATATGAAAAGCTCTATGGGCATGTTTGGTATGATAGAATTGGGGGGTATGGAATTGGATCAATTCCATGCTTAAGTTTGTTTGGTATGATGGAATTGGAAATTTTTGCAATTCCATGTGGAAGTCAAATATCTCCAATTCCATCAAATTGGTTTCCACCTAAAAAGCAAAGATTTGCAATTCCATGTACCTAAATCCAAGTCAGGGTACTGGGTCAAGGGTTAGTGGGTCATATCGGAGTCAAACCAAAACTAAACCAGGGTCAAACTAGTGAGAAATTGAATATTTTAGGCTTATTAATATGATTTTTTTAAAAAAAGTAAAAATAATTTTTATAAGAAAAAACTGAACTTGAGCGGTCAAAGTACTAGGTCAAAGGTTAGTGGGTTAGACTAGAGCTAAACCAAAGCTAAACCGGTGAGAAATTGAATATTTTAGTCTTATTAATATGAATTTTTTTAAAAAAATAAAAATCATTTTTTATTAAAAAAAATATGTCTGGTCCGGGTTTAGTAACAATGATTTTATCTCATTCCACTTTTTTAGGTTAGCATATTAGTAATTTTACATTTTAAATATAAATATTAAATAAAAATAATATTTGAATTCCATGTATATACCAAACACACTTTTAAACCACATTTCCATATCCATATCCATTAAAATCAATTCCAGTATACTAAACGGGCCCTATATGATCATTTGGAGTTTTGGATCTTGACAGTACAGTGGAAGAAAATTTCACGTGATGTCTTTTTTCTTTTTTTTTCATATATTTATTTATAATTATCTCATCACTACTACAAAAATAAGAATTAGTAGCGTACTTTTGTGACACTTTTTTAAAGAAGTACTACAGCTTTTTTCAGATTTTTTTAAATTTTTTTATAAAAAAAACACTTTAAGTGGCGTTTTCTTAAGGAAGCATCGCAACTTCTAGATGACTTTAGGTGACGTTTCCTCAAGGAAGCGCCACTGAAAGTGTTTTTTGTAAAAAAAATTGCCGTAGCAGCTATGACGCTTGTTCAAGGAAGTATTATAGCTGTTACGTACTTTATGTGGCTCTTAGTTTAGCAAGCGCCACTCAAATTATTATTATTTTTAACAAAAAAATTCAAACATTTCTCTCTCGTGCAATTTGCTTTCATCATCTTTATCCGTTTAGTCTCCGCTCTTCATCCAATATGTGTTATCGCCCTTATCTTCTTAGTTCCCACATTTTCTCCTTCTTTTCTTTTTGTCACTTATCACCGTCTCCAGTTCGACCTACACTTTCCTCATTTCCTTGTTTTATCACTTCTCACATTTTCTCCACCTCCTCTTTTTATTTTTGTGGCACTCCTTTCTCATTTCTTTTGTCCAACTTCTTACACCAAACTAACCTCACTCCTTCTCCCTTTTAGTCCCATTTTATCATTTTTATAGTTTCATTTTATCCTGTAAGTTATACCTACTCATTTTTTTTAATATGTTGTGTTTGAAGTTTCAGCTCACTCTATTCAAACTTTCTCTACATTGTAAGTTTTTTTTAATTTTTGAGCTTACAAATGTAATTTTATTAGTAGTTAATAGTTTAATTTGCTCAATATCTTTATTTAATTTATTATGAAATTTGAAAAATTTATTCTCATTTTTATATGCTAAAAAATAAATAAGATAAAATTAAATGTTATTATATATAGGTTGTCTGTGAAGATATATAGTAATTATATTTTTTTATTGTTGTAGTAATTGTTAACATTGATGAATTACATAAGTAAAATAATTATATATTTTTAGTGCTTTTGTTAATTATTTATTTGTTAATTTATATCATTTTTGATTTTTTTATTGTGGTTTACTTTTTTTCATTTTGTTGTAGAGATATGAAAATGTGTTTAAAGTATGTTATTAATTATAATTATAAATTTTAAAATAAAAATATGAAAAAATTATGTTTTTAAAAAAAATAGTTTAGAGTGACACTTCCTTGACTTCCTATGGCGCTTCTTCAAAGAAGAGCCACTATAGACTATTTTTAAAAAAATTTAAAAACAATTTTTTTAAAAAAAAGGGTTTAGAAGCACTACCCTATATCCTTTTTTAGAAAAATTAAAAAATAATTTTAAAATAATTTTTTTAAAAAGGGTTTGGGGTGGCGCTTCCTTGAGAAAACGCTACCCTAGGCCCTTTTTAAAAAATTTAAAAATAAATTTTCAGAAAACAATTTAAAAATAATTTTTTTAAAAAGGATCTAGGGTGAGGAAGCGTTACCCTAGACCATTTTTAAAAAAGTTAAAAAAATATTTTTAAAAAAAATAAAAATAACTTTTTTAAAAAAGGTCTAAGGAGGAAGTGCCACCCTAAGTGGTATTTAAATACAAAAAAATATACATGATGTGGTACTTGTAGATAGCGTCACAATTTCTTTTAGTGGTGTTGGTATATGTGGCGCTTATCAAATGCCACAAATAATATTAAAATAAACATCACAGCTATATTTATTTATAATAGTGGATACTATATACCATCGGCCCAAATACTTCTAACAGGACCTCACAAGCATTTCTGTTCGAAGGGAAGGTATTCTTGACCTCATAAGCACCATATAAGGAGTGGCTTTCTATTATTTCACAGCTTAGTTCCTTCCCGGGCCATGGCTTCCTAGCTAAGCCATGCAATGAGTTTGCATCTTAGATGTGAGTACACATTTCCCGATGGCCAATTTCAATCTCCATATATTGTTTTCAATTTCAGTTGACTTGTTATTGCTTAAGTTATTGTGGTTTATTTTCTATGCATTTTGACAAGTCTAATATTCTGTAACTTGTCCTGCCTATTACCTAACCGAAATCAACCGAAATTTGCGACATGACTTATCTAACGTCTTGGAGCCAATGAAACCTCTGACTTGGTTTAGGGTTCGCTTGAAAGGATAAGTGGAAAGGTTTTGATTTTGGCTAGTTGGTATTTGTTATAAGATGGAAAATGAGATTATTGTGAAGTAGAATTTTGGTATTGCATTTTGTTCCATGTGATACCATATTTAAGATAGAGATGTTTTTCTAGGATAAAATGCAACTAGGGGAGCATTAATATACATTCGGACCTGGTTCCTAGGAAGCGCTAAAATCCACTTCTATTTGAGACTATTCTAGCGAAGTCTCAAATAGTTCCTGAAATATTCATCTAGAGTTGTTTTCAAACATTTAGATCAAACTATCAAGGACTGATTGGATTGAGTCAGATATTAAATTGTACACTTCTTATTATTCTTATCATTAACTTTCTTATTGTACTGACACTAGTAAATCTGATTTTTAATACTCAAAGGGGTGGAATAAAAACTCAAGTCATCGGCTCTTCAAATTGAGAGAATCAACATCGTTGCGGTGAAAAAGGAAAACAATTTGAATGCCAATGAAAGAGCAGAGAAGCATAATTTCCATCATGAAACTTACCGTTGCAATCCATCATGAAAATACATATATAGTCTTATGGTACTGTTTATGAGTAAATAGTGTTGAAATTCAAACAGTGATGTAATATGAATAAAAGGTACTTGAAAGGGTACATAACAATACAGTCTGAAATTAAATAACATAGCAACATGCACTACATCATTTAGTCACTCATTTATTTCCAGAAATTTTATCTTCAACAGAGACACACAGTTTTTTAACTGAAAAGGAAAAATCTTAGTCACCACGTGCAAGATGTTTTCGAATGAGCAATCCCAGATCCCTGCATGCAAAGAGTCAACCAAAGAAAAAAATAATTAGTAAAGGCTCTTAATAAAAAAATAAAAAAAATGATATTTCTACACCGACAAGCATTGGTCCTAGCCCTAATGCTATGTCTATGGAAAGCTTCTGAGACTTAATTTACATGAACTTTTATTATAAAAAATATCATTTACTAAAAATAAAATAGTAAATCTTGCATGCGGTGTTTTTTTGGCCAAAAATCGAGTCTTTGAAGTATATATCTTTGATTAATTATATTCATAGGGTAATTATTTCCAAATTTTGAAAAGTTAAACCATTGTATTTCTTATGTAAGTTTTATTAAATTTATTGCATATAATAGCTTTATGATTTTAATTAGGCATGGAAAATAATTATTCATATAATTTTTTTTATGCGAAATACTCATTAAGCTTTTAAGAATTAAATAATAGAAGTGACCCATAAAAGGCCGAAACTAAAACAATATAAAGGGCACAAAATCCATTACCAGCAGACGGCAACCCACCTAAAAAGTTATAAACCAAAATAATAGAGCACAAACAAATATATTATTAAAGAAGCAAGAATCCATATGAAATTGTGGGAAAATATATTATTTATTAATATAATAATCACGTGATAAATACTTATATGCATGCAAGGCTTGGGTGAATCAGAATGCATTAGATTTGCATGGAAATGATAAGAACTTTACTCTAAAGGCATAAGTAATCGCGATGACTTGGCAGAAATAATAATATTACCTTTCTCCATGTCTTGAAAGATGTTGAACAGCTTCGACTTACCATGGCCGTTATCAATAAATCTGCACAAATTTTGATGAGAAAAGATGCCTCGTAGCCTCATCTTCCCATTTCAATTTATCCATCCACCCATCACGTCCTGCAAAGAGCCTTAGATTTTTCAATTCACTTTGAGAATTAAATGGGAGCTTCTTCAATTTGGGGCAATGTAGTACTTCAATCTCCTTCAAACAAGGAAACAGTAATGCCATTCTACAAATACTCCTCAAGTTAATCAGAGTGTTCAATTCAAGATAAGTGAGACTAGAAAAAAGATTCTTTTTCACTCTCTCTGTGTCAGTTCCAAAAAGTTTCACTTATAACTTCCTCCAACGAATGACATTCAATCAATACAAGGTATTCAAGGCTTGGAGCATGTATAAGCCAATTCAAGTCAACTAAATCATGACAGTTCGTGAGAGTCAACCTTCGAAGGATGATTATGTTCATGTTCCCAAAATGAGCTCCTCGGAATATTCACAACATCATTATCAACAGAACTTATTTCTAACGTTTCAAGATGCTCCATTTTTCCAAGTGATGAGATCAAGTCATGGTGTAGTGAACATCCTTCAACAAATAGCTCACACATGCGCCCTTGCAATTTTGAGGATTTCAGTATTTTTTCAACAGAGGATTTGTTCCGGACAGTAATGCGTATTTCTTGAAGATGATCTAAGCCTTCTAGCTCTTGCAACAACGCATCATTTTCATCATCAATCACTTTATATCCTGACATCTTTTTCATACTAAAAGCTTTAAGGGACAACAAACTGGATATAACATCTTTTGGGAATTGAAGATCGAATAGATTGTTCAGCAACAAAAATCTTAACTTCTTCAAATTCTTCAACTCCTCTGGCAATTTACTTATATCAGTATCAGATAGATTCATGTGTTCTAGGTTTACAAAGTCCCCAATTTCTGATGGTAGATTTCTTATTTCAAGATTATTTAACAGGTCTAATACTTTAATAGTACTTGGAATGACAAGTACCTCAGTTGGAAAGACTTGTATCTTAGTATGCCTAAAAATCAGAGTGACGAGATTAGGACAATGAGGTTTTTGTGACAAGTTCGTAATCATTCCATCCCCGCCCCACACTGATAGCTTTTCTACCTCTTTCCTCTTTTCATGATTGTATAGCTCAAGGCCACTAGTCATAGAGCAATCTTTTACAAAGAATCTTGTCTTCTTCCCGTAATCACAAGCTACCCAGAGAGCCATATCTCTAATCACGTCATGCATCTTAATTGTATAATCGTTCTCACCATCTTCCAATAAGCAAGCATATTTTAGGTTTGAAATTATATCTTCTCCTTGCTTACGTGTTTTATGTATATCGTAATCAAATTCAACCAAAAAACCTTCAACTATCCAGAGCAAAATAATATCTTCTTTTAACATATTATAGTCTTCAGGAAATAGAGCACAATACAAAAAGCAAGATTTGGAAGAGGCTGGCAGTTTATTATAACTAAATTCAAGCAAGTAATATGTAATACCCCATTTTCACCAACACTTTTTATGTGTATATTTGGAATATATTCAGTAGAATAAAGTGATGAAATGTGGTGTAAGAATTTATACGAATTTATGGAAAATATTCCAATTGTCGGTTACACGTAATTTGGCCGAATAAGGACCTAAAGAGGTGATAATGCACAAATTAACGGCATATTATTGTAACCAAAAAATTTGAAAAAAATTAAGCAACATAAATGATGGCCTCATTTGAATGTCAAAATGAGGGTAAGCTGAAGAAATGAGTGAAAACTGATTTATTTCAGTAAATCATAAACATAGGGGCAAAACTGTAATTTTGCTGTAAAATGAGAAATAATTATTTTTCCCCAATATCCCCACTAATTTGAGTTAAATGGGAATTAAAAAGAGTAAAATGACTACTTGATCATAAATAAATCAATTTTGGTAAATTATTGTTAAGAATGATCAAATAGTCAAAAAGTCAATGACTTAGTCAACAAGTTACGAGATGGCACAATGGGATATTGGAGATTCAAATTTCCCTTGTAATTCTCATGCAAATTCTCAGTTGAACCATGAAGAGAAAGGGAAATAGAATTAATTAAAGTCTAATGCCATTTTGGACCAATGAGAGGGTGATACTTGGCAGGGTTAATTAATCTTTCATTAAATCATTGTTTTCCCTTCTCTTCAGCTCATTCTCACGCACGATTGAATCAGAAAGAGTGAGAGTGAGGGCTGAGAACATGAAGAATGAAAGAGAGAAGGAGAAGATAGGGATCATCAAGAATCAATGTAAGAGGCTTGTACCTTATGTTTCAAGCTACCTAATCCCTCTATAACCTCTCCTCCTCACTTCCCTACTCTTGAATTTCTTGATAATCAGCTAGTTCAAGAGAGAGAGAGAGAGAGAGAGACAAGAACGACCAAGAGAGAGAAATTTGAAGAAATGAAGATGTAACTTCCCAAACGTGTTCCTCTTGCTTGATTGGTGTTAATAGAGTTGTTCTTGGCTTGATTTTGGTTGTTTTGGCATAAGATAATTGAAGAAAGCCAAAGAGACCTTAATATGTAAGTGTCTCCAAATCAAGTCCAATTAATGTCTAAGTAGTTAATATATTGGTTATAAGTAGAAAGGAGGTGATTAGGCCAAAGAGAACGAGAATCCGACACAACTTTTCTAGGAATTCTACAGGGTGACCCTGTGTTGGACATGGCAAATAGATAGGAATATGATGATTCCGATACTTCCATTGGCTTTAGGAGGTAAAATTGTGTAGGGTCTATGTTGACCTCGAAGTGAGAAAAGCCATGGAAGGTGAAATGACAAAACTACCCCTTATAAGCCTTAATTGAGGGTTGTCAAGGGCATTTTTGTCACTCGGGCTTGATTTTGACCAATCCAAGGTTAAAAATGGATTCTACATGCAAATTTGTGTAGGAATAGCTCAAGTCATAAATTTTGATAGAGTGGAGTGAGACCAGGTACAAAGGGTTAAGCGGGGTCTCTAAGGGTATTTTGGTAATTTAGCACTTTTAGGCAAAATTTACCAATGCTAAGAGTTTGGAATGATATATGGATAAGTGATAACTCATTGATGGTATATTTGAAGATTTTAGTGCTCGACAACCATTCAAGGCGTGATATTTGCTTGAGCTTGATTAAGTGGGGGAAAAATTGCATAACAGAACAACCAGGAAGTAACCGTCTTCATATGACATAGCATATGTGTGTGGTTAATTTCATCACAAAATGTCTAACATGTTTAGATTATGTAGAGTGGTCACTCGGGGCCTACCCTTGCGTGGGCTGACACTCAGGCGATAATGTTCATAATTGTACGAGCAGTGCCCCGGGCCTATCTTTGCACGGGTCCCCCTCGGGGCCAAAAACTTGTCTAGTGCTAGCATGGTTTATGAATTGCATTAAATGCACTAAATGATGTTATGATGATTTCGTTGATGATTGCGTATAAAGTATGCTTTGTGTGTTATCTTGTATGTATAACTTGTGTTACTACTGAGATTCATTTGAATCTCACCCCTTTTTCCCCAAAAACACATTTTCACTACAGGGAAGAAGCTTGCAGGGCAAAGAAAAGGTAAACGGGGATGAGTTGAGGTCGAGCAACTGAAGGAGTTTGCTACGGTTGTTTAGTTCCTTTCATGTATTTTAAGAATATTGCAAGTTTTGGGTTGTATATGAGAAATATATGAAGTAGATAGTGTAGATGTTGTAAAAACAATCTAATGAATTGTGCAATTGAATATATGTAAATATTTATAGCCGGCAGAGGCATTGTGAGAAATTCTGAGGTTTCATAGTAAAAAGAAATAGGGTATCACATAATATACATCTTCAACGATATATACCTTGAACCTTTGAGGATGAGTCCTCAAGATTTCTATAGCACGCCTCCATTCATTAGGAGTCAGTTTGTCAGCCATGGCACTTCCAACAGTACAAAGTGCAAGTGGCAACCTTTGACACTCATCCACCACTTGTTTTGCAAGATCAAATATAAGAAGGTTTTCAAGAGTTGTTTTACCCACTTTCTCCTTGAATAACTCAAATATTTTATCTGATGTGAGACAGTTCACTTTTATGCGTCTATGTGCATCTATTAAGCCTCGTACCTCTTTCAACCGTGTTGTGAATATTGTCTTGCAGTTATGTTTATTAGGGGAAGGAACCCCAATTTCAAGAGATCAATTCTTTCCCACACATCATCAAATAACAATACAAATTTCTTCTTATTTAAGATATTGCATAACAAAAGAGCCCTCTCATCCACTGTCTTATTTTTATTCCAAATATCATCTTCGACATGTAATTTCTTCCTAATGTTATCTTGAATTTTTCCTAGATCTGCATCTTTAGATGCGACAACCCAAATGATTACATAGTGTGGTATTGTTCAGAGGAAATCATTGTTGAATTTCTTAAGTAAAGTTGTTTTGCCTACCCCTCCCATCCCATACAAACCAATAATGCCCACCTGATTGTCCTCAAAGCATGAACACAACTCCTCGAATGTTAATTCTACGCCCACAGCCTTATCCATAGGCAGTTCATCAAACTGATCGCGGGCGAACTTCTCTGCTACAACATCAAAATGTCCTTTGCTCATAAGATCGTTAAGGTCCCTCAATTTCTGAGTGACCGTTTTGTTTAGCTTGTAGCTAGTCCGACAGTTCTTGGGACAACGACCTCCAAAGCACTTGGCCTGTATTTCTTGATCACCTTTCTGCAAAATGGCTTCAACTTCATTTTGTAGGAATTGTACTCTGCCCATCCAACCCCTTACCTCATTCAAAACCATCAGCTCTCGATCTAGATTCGTCTCTGTTGTTTCAACCTTCATCTTGACATCAAGATACCTGCGATTGAGTTCATTTGAATCCTTTTTCAAAGAGTTGAGGTTGTGTCCTAGCTGGCGTATTGAATCTGCCCATTTGGAGCAGTAACCACACAAACGAGTTAGGATGTCAATGATTGGAGTAATAAAGTCCGCCATTGTTTGGTTTGGTGCATCAAATAATGTTTCAGATAAAAATGAAGTGGAAAACGAACGACATTGAGAAGGAAAAAGATAAAACTGCAATGAATAATGTTTCAGGTTGGTGAAGTGCAATGCTTGACTACCCGGAAGGGTCGCTGCTACTTTTTTTTTTTTAATATAGTCTCGCTACTTCAATTTATTTTCTAATATATGTGCGTGATAGGTGTCTTATCTTCGTGTCCCTCTTTTATAAACCAAAAATAAATAAATAAAAATAAAAATTTAACATTGAAAAGGATGAAAGGCGAAGGGCAATTAATTAGTTTTTATAAAAACCACCTAAAATTAAGTGTAAAAGCCCAAAACTTAATTTGAGTTCAAAAGCCAATTCGAGTAAAAACAAAAATTATGCTTGGATTAGTATTGGAGTCAAATTAATTTTTTTGGGGAGGGGTGCCAGCTGTAACACCCGCCTTACATACCCCTTAACTACCTACACGGAAGCATTCATTATTACTTTGTTAGGGGTAATTACTTATTCACGACTTATTCTTACTGAATATCAGAGTTAATTCTTCTTCTCAGTGATCCCGATTACGGCTTGATTCAAATTCGCGTGTATTCTTAACACCAAATATTCTCTGTGCGCAAATAATGATACACACAGTAATCTAAACACAATTTGGTCTTCAGTTCTTCGTCTTCTTTCCTTCTGAATCATCTTCAAGCATTCTCTTCTTCCCTGTTCATATACCTATATGGTTGGTGGGGGAGGGTGAGATTCGAGAGAATCTCAGTAGCAAACATACAGACAATGCATGTAAGATGAATGCTAGTGCATGATATGATTGCCTTACATAGGCTCATGTTCACATAATGATATTCTGCATGCTCAATGTTTCGTACAACATACTTATGGCTATAGTAAAAATAGAAACAGTGCTTCATTCATTCATACATGCTTCACATAATCAAGCAAGGCAATACAGCAAATCAATACATAGCATAAACATCACATACATACAAGTAAGTAAGTTTACTACCTTTTGGACTTTGCCTCCTCCTCTTGTACTTCGATCTTCCAACCATAGTTTCTTCTTTGTCACTTTATGGCCCTAGATAAGTAATGACATTATTAGAGCTATGAAAAGTGAATGCCCAATGGGCCACATTAGCCCTAAAGGCTTACTTTCACCTTTGAAGTTCATACTAATTACATTTGGTCACTTTCTTTCTCAAATTCGCATGGTAGCCAAAAGCTGCCAGTATTTTGACCAAACTTTGAAAAATCATAATTAATTCTATAGAACTCCAATTGGGGTGGTTCAAAGTCATATTTGAAGATATTTCATTATAATTTCGTATAAAAATCCTCAATTTGGGTTATCACAGCCACAACATTCCCAGAATTTCTCCAAATATAACCTGTTCCAAATTTCATTCCAGAAACAGGACACAACTTCAAAAATTCATATCTCCCAATGTACTTGTCCAAAAATTACAAAATACCTTAAAATTAAAGCTTAGGATGTCTACTTTAATTCTGGAAAGTTTTATAATTGTTGGACAAGGTTTACCCTATGAAAAATCTCGGACAATTTCACTGTTCCAGACAGGGCATATCAACAACATGTACATTCAACTTCATAAATTTCCAAATTCATATACAAGCATCCAAAAATCATGAACATTTGCATACCTACAAAATTTTTCATGTAGAATCCAATGGAATCATCAAAATTATAAAATTCCTACTTCTTCATGACGTTCTATTCAGACCAGAAAAACAGGGTTTTCTACAACAATTCACCAATTCAGAATTTTGTCCAATAACTTGGTCCAATATCATCATAAATCATCCTCTAACCATAAATACATGATTAAACTTCAAAAATACCCCTTGGACTGAAAATGAACAGTACCCTACCCTTACAAATACTCATCCAAACAACAAACCAATCGGTTCAAAAGGAAGCTTACGCTTACCTCTACGCATATTCGCAGTCGGTTCGGAAATCCGGCAGTACTCCGGGGAGGGAGATGGCACCAAAAACCTCCAATAAAAAATATGAAACCGTAGAAATGAAGCTTAGAATGAGTATAAGAAGGTTTGTGAAGGGTACTTTGAGAGAAAACGCCGATTCGGTAGAGTTTCGGCGGATTGAAGTTCTGAAAATTCACTATTCACCTCTCCTCTCTCCTCCAATGTTTTTTATTTATTTTCTATGATTTTTCTTGCCTTTTTGGGCTGCTGGACGAAAATATATGGCCTAGGAGGAGTTTCAAAAAGTTATGCCAAGTGTCGCAATCCCGTGGTGCCATTTGTTCGGGGTTCCACTGATCGAGTGACAACTCAAAAGGTAAGATTACTTTTTCATCATGAGAGGACAAGTGTCATGTTCTCATTTAGCCAACACAAAAGTTGTGTCATGATTACTTACTTTATTAAAGTTACTTTAATAAAGTTACTTTATTGGTGTCTACTCGGGATTCTACTCGGGACTTACTCGGGATTGCATCACGCATATCGAAGCCCGTCATATGACACCAGGTCGGAGTGTGTATGTGTTCTGTGCACATCTGCACCGATATTCTAATCATACTGTCTACAGATACCGAGCCCTTTGCCCAGTAAGGCCCAAATCTCATAACCCCAGAGAGTCATCCTATATGTCATAATTTCTGGGACTCTTACTAATGTGGGCTTGGTAGTCTACTTTATTCAGGCTTATTTTTAGGCTTTTAGTCTCAAAATTTGGGATATTACACCAGCTGCCTATAAAAAATGAGGGGTCTCTCAAGTTTTTTTTTTCATATATCTTTTTATCATTAGATTTTACGTAAAATGAGTGACATTTTGATATCTTATGGGTAAAAAATAGAACTATTTTTAATTTTTTATATTTTTCAAAGATTCAGTGCTCAAAATAAGAAAAAAAACTGCACCATTTTTTTTATGAATCTTTGAAAAATCATAAAAAATGAAAACAGTTCCATTTTTCTCATAAAATATCAAAATTTCGTTCATTTTATATAAAATCTAATGATAAAAAAATATTAAAAAAAAACACTTAGAAAGCCCTCATTTTTATGGGGCAGCGTGGGGGCAGTAAGCACCCCCTCCCAATTTTTTCATAGTAACCAAGTTGGAGCTAAAGCCATATTTTCGAGCTTTTGGGTGGTTTGTTATGGGTGGAAAGAGCTTTTCAGGTTAGAAAGGCCTGATCATTGTAACTTTCTTTTTACTAAAATACATAGAAACATAAATCATATTACATTAGATTAATTTCAATTTATAAAATGTACTTAGGATAAAAGTCTCCTATGCAAATCAAACAAAGCCTTGTATTGAAAGACCCAACCATACAAAAATCAAACAGCGCTGCTTATTTTCCTTAATTTTATTTAAATTGATTGGAAGACTTACTTGTAAGAGAAAGTAATATTTCTATAGAATTTTATTTGATAAGTTAAAACAAAATTTTGATTTTTTTAAAAATCTCTTAAAACTCTGAGACTGAACAAGATATAATATATTTTAATATAAATAAACTGATAGTTTATTTTCCATTTTTAATTAAATTTTGTGAAACTTGGGCACAAAAATTAATTTATATTTATTTTGGTCCTTAAGATAAGATCTAGTTTACTAATCTAGACTAATTAAGTAAGCTAAATAAATTAGCTAGTTATAGCTCGTGTTTGATAATCTCTGTAAAATACTTATGTATATCATTAGATTATGGGAAATACTTAGCTTAAATTCTTCAAATCCATTATGTCAAGTTCTTCAATCATACATGACCATATGTCCTAATTTTTTCATGTGAGTTTATAAATAAATGATATTTCAAAAATAGGACAAATAACCATATGAGATTGGAGAATTTGACATAATGTATATAAGAAACTTGATGGAAACATTATTTTTAGATTATATATTAGTTTATAAGTAAGGAAAATTAGTTTGGAGAAAAACAAGAAATATAAATACGTTAAAATAACTTATTTAGCTTTCTTAATTCTCTAAATTAGTAACTAGGTCTAGTACAATAGATTGAGAGCTGTTAATATATATATATAATTACAATGACATGCGTTTTGTAAATTACCGCCATCTAAGACTATTCTCATTGTTTTAAATTAGTTTTGGCTTAGATTTATCTTGAAGTTTGAAGAACACGATGAGGATGGATCCTTACCAGCTGTCACTAATGGTGTCCGAAGAATATGATGAAGATGATAAAGAAAAGATTTTTCCTAAAGCATAATCTTTATTTAGTCAAAAGCATAATCTTTCTTTAAGTAAAGAAATAATTATGTATCTAAATAATTCTTGCTTTTGCAAAACAAAGAACCAAACCACTTGTCCTGCACTGCGGAAAGCATTTTCCACTCTATTAGGCTATCCAGCAAAAACTCATTATTAAACAGAAAACTAAAAACTGCTAATTTTATACAAGAAGATTAATCTTAGAACGGGGTACACGGGTTAATTTAATAACCAGTTAATGTCAACCAATATAAACATGTTGTCAAGTCGTTGGTAACACCTCACTTATCTTTGGTTGTTTAATGATTTGTCATTGATGGCATTCTAATTTATCATTGGTTGCTCAAATTAACAAGGGTAAAGTTGTATTTTCTCAATTCAAATTAATTTATCCTAGATCGCATGAGACTTCAATGCAATTTGATAATTTTAAGGGACCTCATTGTGACTTTTTCCCCTTTCTTAGTACTGGTATGTAATTCCCCATATTAAAAATCATAATTATTTTTACATATATAAGTCATTTATTTATTGTTGTAGTAAAACTTTGTTTGAGTAAGAATATTTCTGATGTGACCATAGAATTATCTTTTCTGTGCAATCATGGAAATGCAGTTTGATACCTTTGACAAAATTATTGTTAATAGACTAATTGATAATTTTCTAAATCACATAGTATTCATGTATTTTGTCTTTTGGTTAACATTACGGCAATTCCACACACACCACCAAGCAACGTTAAAAGGTTCACACTTAAGATTTTTTATTTATGTCTTATATTAAGGACATGAGGGAGTAGGTTTTATATTACAGGCTGGAAGAGTATAAGGTAGTATAATAATATAAGACACTGATATGCTGCATTACCAAATCATAAAGAAAGATGTTGCCTAGGGTATAATCTTTGTTTTAAGTATTGAAATAATTCATGCTTTTTCTAAAAGAAAGATTTTTCCTAAAGCATAATCTTTCTTTAAGTAAAAACAAAATTATTTAGCCTAAATAATTGTTGCTTTTGCAAAAAGAAACTAAGAAATAACCACACCACTTGTCCCGCTCCGCCAAAAGCATTTTCCACTCTATTGGGCGATCCAGCAATGCAGAACTGATGTAAGAACTCATTACTACACCGAAAACCAAAAACTGCTAATTTTCTACGCCTAGTTTAATCTTTATGTGTGAAAGTTCCGTCTGGATACCATGTTTGACATGAAGAGTTGAAAGAAAGAACAGTTTTCTTAGAACAAGATTAAAAATCGTAATTATTTTTATAAATATATATAAATAATTTATTTATTTGATTTCTATTACTACTTTATATTTTTTTTTCTAAGCATAGGTATTCTTTGGAAGAAATTTGTTATTATTGTTAATTTTATTGTTGTTGTAGTAGAAAATTTTGTTTGAGTAAAAATATTTCTGTTGTGACCGTTGAATTATCTTTTCTGTGTAATCATGGAAATGCAGCAGTCTGATAATACCGTAACAGAATTTCTTGTTAATAGACCTGCAATACATTTCAAAATCTGACTGTAACAATTGATAATTTTCTCAACCTTACATTACATGCACGAAAATTAACTAACTCTGAGCTCTTGCTAGAAAGAAAAGCATCATGGATACACACACACACACATATATATTCAAGTAGAACATGCTAGCAGTCTATATGAATGGTGTGTTGAATAAGGCATAATTCTTCAGGTTCATTAAGAAATATGGCAACCGTATTGTTGTTGGGGTGCAGATAGGAGATAAGGGCGTGGTTCGTATGAAGCAGTTCAAATGTTCACATCTTCAACCATGGTGAAAATGAAATGAAGTTAAATTTAGAAGCTAGCCTCCGTTATTCTAAAGAATAAAAACCACTATTTCCAAAGAATACACTTTCATCTATCGCGGTAGAAATATGTCTTCAAATCGATGGTGGGTGAGGTTTCAACCTGTACAAGTAATATTCAATCATAATAAATCCAGCGGAATGAAGAATTGGGATCCCAAACAAAAGTGGGCTAGAGCATTCGAAGCCTAGTTCGCAATATCATAAGGCCGAATAACAAAACAAACAGTTGTAATCAATAGGCTTTCCCCAATGACAATTTTTGTGACAATTATCCTGAGTATAGCAGAATAGGGCTCAGACCATAACCAAAAAGGTCCCAACACTCCATCTAAATCCATATCATCAAAGTCAAAACGTGCTTATAAAACCATGATCCCCAGTTTGATAAACAAAACGCAAGTATTCCAAGTAATCATAGGGAAAAAAGGGAAAATAGAAATCATAGGGTAAAAAAGAATTAATGATATAAACATGTGAGTAGAGAGAGAAGTATTTAAGAGTCAACAAGACTGCTCGCCCCTCTGTCGCCTTCCCTTGCCTCCCATAGGAACCTCACCTTCCTGAAAATAGTGAGAACAAAGTCTAAGTAACATATTACATCCCATGGTATACACTTGCAACTCCTTTGGTGATAACCACCCAAATAGTTTCCCCTTGGTGATTCCAAATTCATATTTTCCATGACCATTTCAAAAATCATTTGGCAAACAGTTCACAAACATATTTGAGGTCATCAAAGACAATAATGTTCGCAATTCTTTGGAAAATCATTGTTAGAAAAATCATCAAACCATACCAAACGTGATCTTACAAGAAAAATCCTCATACAAAAATAATTGATCGTCCAAACAGTGGACGCACAAAGTGATTGATTGTCCAAACAATTATCAAATTTATAAAAATAATCAAACAAAAGTCATGCATATCGCCTGTGAGTTGACTTCCTTTTTGACCATATTGGGGGGGGGGGAGTATCTGGAGATCTATACATTTCATCACAATTTTCCTATACTTTTCACTACTATAGATTTACTTATATATTACGCTTAAGTATTGGTTACAATGAATAAATATCATGTATGTCGAGATAGAGATCGTAAAAAAATATATAACACTAAAACTAAACTATTAAATATGCATACTGTAATATATTGAGGGGTAGAGTTTTCGAAAAATATAAAAATAATAATTGGAGTTAATAACCTAATTTATTTAGTGACAAAAATGATAATTCTTACAAAACATATGTTATGTAACACTTACAAATGATTTATCTTCCAAGTTTCCCAACCTTATATCAACGAAAATAAAAACATAATTGCTATTTCAATTAACCTTAAAGTATGAATGACAAAAACGACATTTTATTAGAAACAAAAGTCATATAAAGAATAACTCTAAAAAGGACATTTTCATAACCTTGTTCGGTTTAATACCAAGTATCAATTCTCCTAAGTCAAATAGGCTTTAGAGCAAAGTACACTTTAACTCTATTTAAACTGACATATTCCTTTTGTTCTTATTACTTTTCTTCATCAGCCTCATCATTGTATTCTTTATCATGATCAAACGCCAGAGAATCCTTTCTATTCCCCCTCCTCCTCCCCCTCCTCCTCAAATATAGGCTTTGTTGCAAACATTGGCTAGCCTTGATTGCTCCAGAAGGCGTCTCACTACATATGTTAAGAGTTTGAACAGGAAGTTGGACCTCATCATTCATCACAATGAGGTTGAATATGACTTCTAGTCAGACCTTTTATCTCCTTCCTCTGACTTTAATGATGTGCCAAGCGAGGGGGAGGAGCAGGAGGAGGATGATAGCAGTAGTGGTGATGACTAAAAATCACTATTTTCTTTTATAAGACATTAAGTGTTAGGGTAAAGTAGCCCAAAAATACTTTTTTTAAAAAAACCAATTGATACTTCACAATTATTAGTAAACAACCGTTACTTATGTTAGTAACTGTATCAAATTACAAGGCACGTTCACGATTATTAGTAAATAACTGTTACTTATATTAGTGATTGTGGCAATTTATAAGGACACGTTCAGCTCTATAACCCTTTCCATTAACAAGAAATGATCTTTAATACTAAATGGCACATTTGGCAATAAGATAATCTATGAAACCGTTTCTATTTAAACATTCAATAACTGAACTCCACTTCTCCACTTCTATTTCAAATTCTCATATCCAATTTGTGACTTTTGTTCTTCATTGATATTATGGACAAACACAAGAGATCTTTTGGCTAATCATCTTTTGATTTTCCTGGGTTAAAACCAAAAGATAATTTCCGTCCATCGACATACATTGAAGAGCTTATCTATGTGAACTATGACCTCCAACATGCTATTGGGGTTTACATGAGGGAGTAAGCATGCATGGACAAGTGATTGAAGGAATTGACATCTCTCGTTCTCTATCCAAATGAGAAGGGGGACAACTTATTGGAAAAGGATGAATCTGATGATGTAGCAGATCCTTCATCTCCATAACTTTTTATTTTTCTTTGTTTATTTATTCACATTGTCGTTTTCTTTTTTTTTAATTTTTTTGGTAATATGGAGTTAAATAAATAACTTCAAAAATTATTTTTAAGAAAATGTCAAATACATAACAATTATTATGTAAAATCCATCACTTTTTAGATTGCCACGTCAAATAATTAAAGATTATTAATAAAAAAACTGTCACTATTTATGAAACCTAATAATTGTAATGTAAAAAAGTGAACTTTTGTTCATATAATCAATATGGTTGTAAATTAAGAACCATGAGCAAAATGGTTCTAAAATTATAACTGTGAGTAATTTTCGTCAACTCGTTTAAAACACCATCTATCTTATGCCTCTTCACATTCCTAAGTTTTATAGTCATCTGCAACCTATATATAAAAAATAAACAGAATGAAAAAATTAAAAAGCTCAAGAAATAGTATGATGAAATGCAAAAAGAATACATTTTTTAACACAAGATCTAATGAAAGAGTGTACTACGAAGACACAAGTGGGAAATAGCAGCCCAAGTACTAAAGGCAGCTGCATATTCCCCTATCATGATCTACCTTATGGATTGGCAAATGTTGAATGTTTTGCCAATAGCCCTGGTCATCATACAGTTGCAATAGGTTGCATGTACAACTGTATGGAGGATAACATGATTCATAACAAGCCTATGCCTCATGAGCATATGAAGGTAGAGCTCAAAACCAACATAGACTCTAACTATGAACTCCCTGTGGCCACCACAGAGGCAAAAATAGTGAGAGAGGCCCCAGGCAACTTCATTGCATAGCCTTGCCATTTAAATCAAGTATGTAAGTTACACAAGAAGTTCACTACTCAAAAGAAGTTGTCCACCTTGTCCAAGCCCCCTACCCAATCTAAGAAGAAGCATTCCACACCTAATGATCAATTTGGGCTATTATAATGGCTATTTCAGCAGTCATATTTTGAAATCCTCAAAGGGAAGAAGAAAATCTCAACAGTCATCAATCTTCATTAACTATAAATAAAAGAGAATTCAAAATTGATGAGTAAGAGAGAAACTAAGGCAAAATGCTAAAATCATGAATCATCCACTTTAACTCCAATACTCTATTTTCTAGCTTCAATATCATTTACTTAGGAGAGAAATTATTTGTATTTTACTTCAGTATTAAAATTTATGTTGTCATTATAATCATTCTATCTTTGTGAGAGTTATTCAAGATTGGGGGAATCTTGAGTGAGAAATAGATTGTATCCTCACAGTGTGTAAGTGAGAGTAACTCTATGAGAGATTTGTAGAAGACTCCACAAGTACTCAGCTAAACTTGTAGGATTGTAGAGGCTTCTCTTATACCCAGACTAAACAAGAATCAGAATGATGAGAGTGATGAGGAGTTAGTGGTTTCATCATCTGCTCAGCCTTCACCACCACCTCAGCAGACTCCCTTATATGTCCCTTACCCATAAGATCCAGTAAAGGTCCCTCCTTTTCATCTTCCAGAGCCCATTTCATCTGACACACCTACCTTTGCTATTCGATGAGGTGACTCTAATAATGATGCATCCTCTCTTATCCTAGCCACTCCTATCACTGCTATTAATCCTTCATCACCCAGCTCTAGCTCTTCCTCTCCTATTTAGTTCACCCTTTCTCATGATGTCAAAAAAGGGGAGAATGATCCATAGAATGGTTTTGGTGAACGTACATTGTTTTAGACTAATACAACACTGGTGTATGGGGTCTTGGGAACATCTAGATTATGTGTTTATGATATTTTGATGTATTTATGTTGTTTACTAACTTCTAAGTTATATGCCTGCAAAGTTATGGAATATGCCAATGATATCAAATATTTTTTTATAAAGTATTCTCATGGTAAATTGAAATGGTCATATCATATTCTTGTATATCAGCATACTCTACAAAAATCAAAATGTTAAGGGGTTTGACACAAAGAACCAAAAAATACTCCTATCAGTGTTTCACTCTCTGCCCCTCTGCACCACACTTCACTTGCATGAAGTGGTTATTAAGTAGAGCTAAGAAAACGGGCTACTCTCATCGGGCAGGCCTGTTTAAGCCCTGAATTTACAAGGGCTGAGCTTAAGATTTTTGCCTCAAAAGTGAAAGCGGGCTTAAAAGAGCAAGCCCTGTAGGGTCAAGTGCCTAAAAGGACCGAAACTTTAGGCCCGTATATATTTTTTTATTTTTTAAAATTATTTATATGATAATAATATTATTAATTTTTTTATATTTTGTTAATAATGTTGCAAATATTTAGTTATTATTATATTTTTTAGAATTAAGTGTCATAAGAATATCTTGTATTAAGAATCTTAAAAATTTATAAAATATATTTCTTATTTTATAGGTATTCTTACCAATTTTGTATTTGTTGACTTATTTTCTAATGACTGTTTTATTTATATCTTCTATTGTTTATTTTGTTAACTAGCTACTTACACTTTTTAAGACATATTTATAAGAACTATTTTTAATTTTGTTAAGTCTTCTCATTAATTATTTGTAATTGTGGTATGTGGAAAATAGTTTACCTTTAATTATGACTTAATGACTATGTTTGTTTGTTGCATGATGCATATTGTTTACACCCTAATTTTAAAAATATTTATGTGTTAAATTAAAGCTTTCATTGTTGTAATTTAAAAAAACTGAAAAACAATAAAAAATTGTTAAAATAGCTTCGGTTGTGGCACTTATACTCACTAGCCGGCCTAAAAAAACTGACTATTTTTCTTTGGCCGACCTTTTTACTAGATTTACTTCTTATGCTTTTGTGTGCGACTGTAAGTTATTTATGAGCGCTATTTTACCTATGATTATGAATTAGTAACTGTATTTGTTTATTGCATGAAGTGTGTAGTTAAATCTTGTGACTTGGCTTCTCACCTTGCGGGCCAGGCCTTGAAAAACAGCAATTTGTTTTACCCCGAGCCTTAAAGAGCCTGGCTCATCAAGGGCCGGCCTTGATTCCCAGCTCTATCTTGTGCGTAATTTTTTTAAATTTAATTTTTAGTGCCACTTTAATATTAATTAAAGTGTTTCATTGTCCTCCCCTCCATACCACACTTCACTTATGAAATGGTTATTGAAGAAATACCCCCTTGCCCCACATATAATTTTTTTCTTTTTAATTTAATTGATAGTGGTGCTAAAGCATGCCACTTTAATATTAATTAGGAGGGTAGGTGGCTCTACTTTCGGCGCCACCTACCACTTTTTTTTTAAATTATATATATATATATATATATATATATATATATATATATTAATCATATTTTTAACCAGATCCTCTTTTATTTTATTTCAAAAATTACCTACTAAATTCATTTCTTATAATTATTTCCTAATTATAATTATCTCCTAAAAATAAAAATCAGGATGTTATAACTCTCCCCACCTTATTATAATTTTGTTCCCAAAATTCACAACACAAGATTCCTACATAATATAACACAAATTCGATCTTGATATAACACAAACAGAAATATCAACATTACCACAATATACACATACCTAAGTAAATAAATTAGGGAAATCATGGCTCATTTGCTCTTTAGTTTCCTAGGTAGCATTACTGGGAGACATACCTTTCCATAAAATTTTTAGGAGACAAATTGTTCTATTCCGCAACTGCTTATCCTTTACATCAAAAATTCTTTCTGGTTCAGGCACATAATTCTCCCTCAACTCAAACTCTTCAAGCTCAATCACATGGGAAGGATCCGGATGATATTTCTTAAGCTGTGACATGTGGAATACATTGTGCACATTCGAAAAATGTGGAGACAAGGTGATTTGATAGGCAATTGATCTAATTCATTCTAGAATCTCGTATGGTCTAATAAATCGGGGAGTCAATTTTTGGCTTTAATGGATCTGTTAATACCAGTCACTGGTGTAACCTAAAGGAATACGCGGTCAGCCGGTTCAAATTCCAAAGGTCTACGCTGCCTATCCGTATAGCTCTACTGCCTACTCTGGGCATTCAATAACTTTTGGCAAATCATCTCAATCTTCTTTGTAGTTTCATGTACCAAGTTTAGTCTAATCACAATTCTCTCACTTAATTCAGTCTAATAGAGAGGAGATCTACATTTTCTGCTATACAATGCCTTGAAAGGAGCCATCTGAATACTAGAATGGTAACTATTATTGTAGGCAAATTCTGCCAAAGGCAGGCGATGAACCTAACTACCAGCTAGCTTAATAGCACTAGCCCTCAACATATCCTCAACAATCTGAATTGTCCTCGCAGTTTGACCATCGGTCTGTAGATGATAAGCCGTATTGTACTTCAACCTAGTCCTTATAGCCTCCTGTAACACTTTCAAAAAATTTGACATCAATCTCGGATCACAGTCTGACACAATCTCTGTAGGCATACCATGCAACCTAACAATCCAATCCATATACAACTGAGCTAGCCTCTTCAAGCTATATCCAATATAGATAGTAGTAAATAAGCTGACTTCGTCAATCTGTCTACAATGAGTCATATGGCATTATGGTACGCTGTGGTCTCAGGCAATCCCATAATGAAATCCATGGAAATGTTGTCCCACTTCCACTAGGGAATATCTAAAGGTTGAAGTAGCCTTGAAGGCTTTTGATGCTCAATCTTCACCTTCTGACAAGTCAGACACTTTATTATGAAGTTTGTCACATTACGTTTCATCTTGGGCTACTAATAATTTTGGTTCAAATCTTTGTATAACTTAGTGATCCTCGAATAGATGGTGTATTTGCTTCTGTACGCTTCCTCTAGGATACAAGTCTTAGATTTTTCATCATTAGGGATACAAACCCTCCCTTTAAACCTCAAGATCCTATCATCACCTACTTCAAAATCATTGACTCCTCCTTCTTCCAATTCCTCCTTAAGTTTCAATAGATATTCATCCTCTAATTGAGCCATCTTTATTTCCTTCAAAAATTCATTCTCAATTTGTACGGATTGCATCATAGCTTCCTTATTGACTAGCATGTCTATATCCTATAACCTTTCTAACTAATGGTTCTCATGAAGACTTAGGTGAAATACATGAACAACTTTTCTATTTAAAGCGATACAAAAATATTGGCTTTATAGGATGATACTTTAGTTCAAAGTCATAATCTTTTTGAAACTCCATCTTCCTTCTCTGCCTATTGTTAAGCTTCTTCTGATCCACTGGATGCTTCAAACTCTTATGATCACTAAAAATTTCAAATCATGAACCATAGAGATAATGTCTCCAAATCTTCAGTGTAAATACAACTATTGCTAATTCTAAGTTATGGGTCGAGTAATTCTCCTCATGTGGCCCTAATTGTATGGAAATATAAGCAACAAATTTCCTTATTGCATCAATACGCATCTTAAACCCTTCAAAGAAGCATCAATGTACAAGGTGTACGATAAATCAGGATTAGTAATAACTAATATTGGCGTAGAGGTCAACTTTCTTTTCAACTCTTGAAAGTTGGCTTCATACTTATCTATCCAAATAAAAGGTTGATCCTTCCTGGTCAGCTTAGTAAGTAGCATTGCTAACTGGGAAAAATCATGTATGAACCTTCTGTAGTATCAAGTAAACCCAAGAAACTCCTAATTTCAGGTTGTTCCCACTAAAGAACTACATAAACCTTGGTAGGGTCTACCGCAACCCCTTTAGCTAAAACTACATGGCCAAGGAACTTCACCTCTCTAAGCCAAAAATCACATTTGCTCAATTTTGCATAAAGCTTGCACTCTCTTAATACTTTTAGCACGGTTCTAAAGTGCTCTTGATGTTCTTCTTTATTTCGAGAGTATATGAGAATATCATCTATGAAAACCACCATAAACTTATCCAAATATGCTTTGAAGATCTGGTTAATATAGTCCATGAATACCACAAGAGCATTAGTCAAACCAAATGGCATTACTAGAAACTCATAATGTCTATATTGTGTATGAAAGGCCGTTTTAGAGACATCCTCTACTTTAACTCTCAACTGATGATATCCTGACCTTAAGTCAATTTTGGAGAATGCCGTTAATCATACAAGTTGATTTAACAAGTTATCTGTAATACCTTAATTTCTAAAGCCTTTAGATTAGTTTAAATATATAATGATTTCAAACCTGAGACCAAAACAATTTAAAGTCCCAATTTAAGACAGAGTTTAATCTTATATTTGTATAAGATTTTTTTAAAAAAAATTTAAAATAAATATGTATGGTCTAAATTTTAGTTTGTAAATTCATTATCTTCATCAGTTTTAAAATCATTTATTTAAAATATAGAGCATTTTCTATTCTTAGCTCGCGTAGTGATGGTTAACTTATGGGTTTCTGGATACTAGTACGTTATCGAAAGTCTAGCGTACGGATTACAACTTATACAGTCTGCGTCGCAAGTACTAGTACTACTATCGCTACTACTACTACTACTACTTATAAATATTTTACAGTCATTCAAAATAAAATGATAACCAAACAGTCCATAATTTATTTGCCTCTTCTTCGTCCGTCTATATTACCTTCTTGCCCTTAGAGCTGGACGCCTTTGCTGTATATCATTTGTTGAAAAAAGGGTGAGATTCAAAAGAATCTCAGTAGTACATAGATCACTCATATAATATGCAAATACTAAACATGTAAAACAAATAATCAAACAATACAACTTACAGAAATGCAGCACATAAAAGGGCCTAACCGGTCCCTTATCACTGACTCACAGTGCTTGAGATTCACAATCTGGCTGCCCAGGGCCTTTGCCCCATATAAGGTACAGTCACGGGCTTTCTGCCTCAAACCTACTTGGCTTAAGACGCCCCCGGGTAACTCCCGATATAACTTGTACTTACAGGTCTTACCGCCTATGGACTATCTGTCCCATACATATACAGATGATATGGTACACATACATGGAATCACATATGATATAAGAGATAAGGTACTACCTGACAGTCTTTCCAAATTTGGTTCCTGTTCACAGTCTCTTAGGCGTCCCGGGCAAATGTCAAATCCTATAATTTATAATTTACAGACAGGCGAATTATTACTTATTCCAAAATAATTTAAGACTCTTTGGTAGGTTATCATTATAGTTAATACCTTAAATCCAATAGGTATTTAATGGACTCATACCAACTCTAAGTATTTAACTTGACCCTTAGAGTCCCAATTATTTCAAAAATACCCTTACTTTTTTTTTTATTTTTGCACTATTACTCAATTCTGTTAGAATTTTCAATAATCTTTGAAAATTCATATCTTGACCTAGGAATATCCAATTAAGGTGGTTCTAAATTCTATGTGTCACTTATTAAGTCTATTTTAAGATAAAAATACGTTTCACTACCACCTATCCATGAATAATTCCCAGTTTTAAGGTTTTCTCACACTGCAGAAAATCTTTCCAATTTCAATAGCTTAAATTCTAAAATTGATAACTAAATATCTAGAACTCCAAATGGGATGGTTCAAAATCCTATATGATCCTATTTAAGTATATTTTCAGAAAAAATATTACCATTTATATATTATAGCTAAAAAAGTTCCATAATTTCGTCAAACCTCGTCTGTACCATAAAACGTTCCAGATTCATCATCTAACTTTAAAAATTCATATATCACTATTTATAAACCCAAATGATACATATTATATATCAAATTAAATCTTACGATGTCTAATTTCCTTCTAAAAAATTTCATAATTTTCTGACCAGGTTTGGTTACCGAAATTTATTTTACAATCAATATGATTTCAGAGAAACTAACCGAACAACAACTCCTCTTATTTTCTAAAAATTCTAGACTTATATATAATCATCCAAAAATCATAATCTCATGTATTCCCCTATAATTTTTCTTGCAGAATTGATTGGAAACCTCAAATTTGAAAAATTCTCATTCCTTCTTCATGCACTATTTTTTCCAAAACAAAACCTCACAAGAGAATAATTCATTATACTAGGTTTTTATGCTTCCCAAACTACCCAAAAATAGCCTCAAATTAACTACAAAAAGTTAAGAATATGCAAAGAGAATCACCTATATTATGATATAGAATTGTATGTAGAATTTGTAATCACTTCTTCCTTCCTCTGGTAGCACCGATCACTCTTACGTATCTCTCATTCTCTATTATGTGTCTCTTGCTCTCTCTCTTTTTCACTTACTCTCTCTTTTCTTTCTTTTTGGATGTTGGCTGAAGAGAATTGAGAAATATGTGAAGTGTGTGTTGTGTGTATCGGATGATTAAGAGAGTGAGGGTGTTATTTTTAGTAATTAAAAATGTGTATGTGTGCCATGTGTGTAGTGTGTGTGTGTTATTTAATTAGATAATTGTGTGTGTGTGCATGACGTGTGATGTGTGGGAAGAGGGTGTGTGTGTTTTGTTTTAATATAATATATATAGGTATATTTTTATCCTATTAATTACACACACTATGTATTAATTTTTCTCTTTGTCTAATTTAAGATTCCTTATATTTCATAGGTTTCATAATTTGGCTTACTATCTAACTCCCATAAATTAATCCTTAGCCTTTGAATAAATTTTGGTTTGTTACATTATCAATCCATGGAAGAGGGTATTTATCTTTTATGGTGACTTTGTTTAGTTGGCAATAATCAATACACAATAGCAAGGTCCTATCCTTCTTTTTCACTAATAGAACAGGTGATCCCCACGGTGATACACTCAATCCAATAAACTCTTTCTCAAGTAGTTCTTCTAGTTGCTTCTTCAATTCTACTAATTGTGTTGGAGCCATTTGATAGGGACCTTTTGAGATAAGCTATGTACCAGGCACCATGTCAATCGAGAATTCTACTTCTCGCTCAGGGTTAATCTAAACATTTCCTTTAGGAATACCTTAGGAAACTGATTTACTATTTCAATTCTATCGATCCCTTCCTCTATCTTAGCTTAAACAAAGAAGAAAATCATATAGGCATAGCATCCCTCTTTGATACAACTTTCAACTTGAATAGTTAATAACAATAGAGGGCCACTAGGCACCTCTTTAGGCACAGAATACACATGTAAAGAAATATTTTTTTGCTTTACATTCAAGTATAGCACCATTGGTTGTAATCCAATTCATGCCCACAATCACATCAAGTCCCTTAAGGGATAAACAAATAAGAAGATTCAAACTCCAGCACAAGATTCAAACATGCATTAGAAGTTCTCACAGAAGATCCAACAAGTGTTGATACATTTACATTAAAAGGTAACTCACAAACATGTAAGTTTAGTCTCTTGGCATAATCAAAAGCTATAAATGAGTGTGTGGCATTGAAGTCAAATAATACAAGAATATCAAAACCATGTAATTTAATTTTATCTCTAATGAGATCAGATGGAGTACCCGCCTCCTCTTGAGTCAAAGCAAAGGCTCGTCCTAGCATAGTAGATCTAGAGGCATGAGAGTTGTATGACCTGCCTTGCATACCCCTCATTATTCTGATATTCACTAGAGTAGTAATACGCAGCTTAGTGGACACACATGAATTGCATAAATATATTGATACTAAGTACATGATTACATTAAGGAATCCCCACAGGATCATGTATATAATGTTTAAAGACCTTAAAATAATAATAAGCCTCTAGATAACCAACTGCTTCTCCTGAACTAGACTGGAAACTTCAAATGCTGGTAATTACAACTTTGCCCTTTGAGCCGCTTCCTTCAACTGGATAAACTTTATATTGTGGAAAGGGGTGAGATTCAAAAGAATCTCAGTAGTAACATACTATTAATTATATAAAATGTAATAAATAAATATGCAATAAGCCACATAGTATAAAATGAAAATACATACTGTATCGTGTGTGCGCACACTGTTTAAGGAAAAATGACTGTTTGGATCCCCTACTTATCTGTGTACCTCAGCTGGGTCCCAGACTACGACTAGGTAATATGCCCCATGCATCGTGTATGTTATAAATGGGTCCCTCTAGGCCGAATGATACTTGTGCTTTTCGCTCCAGACGGTACTTGTACTGTTCTTGCACTATAGCTAGATGTTGTGTGTTCATTACTCATATAACAAAATATAGCAACATACAACATATATACAAGCACATAGTATATGAAAGATAGAGTTACTACCTAGAATTTCCCTTTCCTGCTCTACTATTTGTTCCACTATCTTTTATCCGGCTTTACTGTCTGTTCCAATGTCTTTAATCCAACTTGGGCATAACTGTTCGGTCCTAAAATTCTCAAATGTATAATAAATGAGTCATTACTCATTCATGTATTATTCTAGATTCATTTTGTTGGTTATCTTAGCTTAAAAATGCAAGATGATCGAAATACCCCTAAAGACCCGATCTAAGCCCCTTTATACCCAGTCTAACTGTACCTTATCAAAAATTATGATCCAGGCTAATCCTACACAATTTCGCATGTAGAGCCCATTTTTGACCTTAAATTTGGAAAATTCAAGGCCAACTTACACAAATACCCCTGGCAGCCACTATGTTAGGGTTTTAGGGGTAAAATTATCATTTCACACCTTAAAGCCCTTATACTCCATATTATACATGTTCTCTATACAATTTTCCACTCTAAACGCGGTGGAATCATTTTATCTGTGAAATTATAGCTTAAACACCATGAATAGCTACTGGGAAAAATCTGGAAATTATTTGGAAAAATGGAAGTTTCATGATTTAATCAATCAAACACTTCCTTTTTGCTTGTAATTCCATAATTAACCACGTAAACACCTATTGGACATGATTAATGAAAAATTGGGCAGAACTTCCCCTTAGGGTTTGGCATTCTCAAATTACAAAAACCAACCAAACAAACCACAAATCTCAACCACAACAACAATATACACCTTGAATCATCAAGAAAACAAGGTTGTTTGTGATTACCTCTTGTTCCTCCTCTTTCCCTCTCTAAACCGTCCTCTCTCTCCTCCTTGTTTCTCTTGATTTTGCTTGCTATATATGTATTTTAAGAAGGAATAGAGACTAGAGAGAGTTGCTCATGAATTTGGAGGCATAACCCATGAAATTTACAACCAACTTACCTTGGTTGCTTCTTGAACTTCTTGATCTCTGTTACGAGTATAGGATGATTATTTAGAAAGTGCAAGTGTACACTGTTGTAAACAAGTGATATAAAAAGTGAGTAGAATATTGTTCCCACGAGGACTAATCACTAAGCACCAAAATTGATAATCTTAATAATATTTAGTCAATCGATTAGTTGGTGATTGAAATTGCAAGATAAAAATGATTAAATGTGAATGCAATTGATATGAAACAAATATAAGAAAAAGGCCTTAGGGATTAGATTTCACTTAGTAAATTTTGGATTGAATCATTTATCTATTCTAGTCCAATTTATTCCATATGATTGATAGTAGAGTTTCCCTAATTTAATTACTAGCCTCTTCCAAGGTCAAGTAATTCTATAGTTAATTGTTAACCCAATATATTCCTATATGAATTTAAGCAATTAATCATGCATTAAGATTTATGGAACTCATTAAGACTACACAACCCATATGAATATATTCCTATTCCGTATGCAAATTATGGCTTTAATTATAAGATATATACACATGCATCTCCTTCCGGTCTCAACATGCATATTGAAATCATTCAAAAGGTAGCCAGTCAATTGAAAGTATTAAGAACAATAATTGAAACTCAATCATAAAGGAAAAATTAAAACTAGATTTAATAAGTTAAGATTCAATTTGTCATTAGTAAGCTATGTCATCACCCTAGGAAAGGAAAATTTAGCTCATGATGAAATTAAAAACAAAACCAAAATAAATTAAAAACATCATAAACATTGCATAAAAAATTAATTAAAAAAACATAAAAATACAACTACAAGATGTATGAAAATGAAAAATCTAGCCTTCTATATAGGAGATAAAACCTTTCATGTAGGTGGTAACCTATACCATCCATAAAGGAGGACTACCTAGGCCTTCCATATAGGAGGTAAAACCATCCATGTAGGAGGAATGCAAAAAGTAATAAAATGCAAGAAATAAATTCTAAGATAAAAAATCTCTCTCTTTAAAATGGAAGCTCTCTCTCTCTCTCTCTCTTCCTTCATTCCATTTTAGGATGCCAAGAACCTCTATTTATAGGCTTCAATTTGAGTGCTACAGTAATTTTGCTATAGTGAACCGCACTTCTACTACGAACCGACTACCTACTCACTACAGTGAACCGACTACCCCACTCGCTATAGTGAACTGCACTCAAAACCATCCCACGTCTGCTACAACACCGTATGAACAATAAATTTGTATGAACAGTGAACTGCTATAATACCCTTCTCTTAATGCCTTCTAAAAAATCTTCTTAATACAGTGTTGTACGTAGCTGTCAAAAGAAAATCATTATTTATTTATTAATTACACCCAAATTCATTACATTAAGCTCAAATATCGTCCATAAAATCATCATATAAGTGAAAATAGATATGTAAATATTTTACTTATCAATCTCCTTCTTGGTCTTTTATTTCATTCAAGCTCTCTCTTTCTCTTGCTCTTGATGTTTGGCCAAAATAATGGCCAAAGAAAGAGATGAAGAGCTTATAAAAATATCCCTTCTACCTCCTTAAAATATAGTATTTTATTGTATTTTTATCATGTGTTTTCTTTTTATCAAAGTCTTCATCTTTTGCTTGGTCATAATTACTTCTATTTGCTCTCCTTATGTCGGATGAAATGTTGGCCAAAGGAGGAATAAATGATCTCTTAAAATATCATAATTTCCACCTCCTTAAAATATATTATTTTATGTTAATTAGCATGAGATATTTGACTTATGCCTTCATCTTTTTGACCTTGTCTCTAATGGCTTCCAAAGGTTACCATTTATGACCAAGTATATATTTTCTCTTTCCTTCCTCATGTCATATGAAATATGGCTCTCGAAAAAAAAAGAGATGATGATCTTATTAAATATCATCTTGCTCCTCTTTGCAATATAATATATAATTTGCCAATTAGCATGAGATATTTGACTTTTTGGCTTCTTCCTTTTTCTCTTGCTCTAGTTAGACGAAATATGAGGCTTTGGAAGAGGTTAATTGCTTCTTGAAATATCCTCTCCACCTCCTAAGTTATAATAATATTTTAATGCAATTAACATGTGATTTTTGACTAATTGCATCTTCTTTTTACTTAGCCAAAAATGCTTCCTTCTTACTTTTAATTGGGACTAAGTAAATATTCCCCTTCTTGCTTCCCTATTTGGATGAAATATTCATCAAGGAAAGGGAAAAATATATGACTTCTTGCTTTATAGTCAAATAATCATTTTGCCTTTACATTTTTGTAATTAATTTAGGCCTTTAATCTTCCCTTTTGTTTTGGTCGAAAATCAACAATTAATTGAGTCAAATATTGTGTTCATGCATTCTCCAATTTTGGACTTCAAGAATAGGCTTTTGAGAAGACAAAAAATGAATTTTTTAAAATTTTTGTGGCCACTAATTGCACTATTTGGCCAATCCAAGTGTGCTAATATTCACCATTTTATCCCAATTTTATACCACAAACGTATAAGGAATTTTGGTGACTAAAATTTAGGATATTACAAGAGTTCTGCTTGCCTTTCAAACAAAAGCAAGAGATGTTCCATACTTTACCTCAAGCAAAGCAAGTCAAATTGCCTTCTAAACAAAAATGAGAGATGTGCCCCATCTTACCACAAGTGGAGCAAGTTAAACAATTTTCCTGATGGTACCTTCCACATTTTGAGCAAGCTGGGGTCCTAGTAGTACTAGGCACAGGGGCAGTAGAGCCTTTATTGGATAACTAACTTGCCCCCACCTTGGCTCCTTTGAGATTAAGTCCTTAAATTAGACCCACTCTGGAATGATCATATCAGTCGCTTGTTCTTCTTCTTTTTTGAGTTTCCAGAGTCTCTAAAACTATAACCACTCCTCTTGTTAAAACCCCCCGGTAGGACCAGTATAAGATGAGATTCGGCCCTATGGGTCCCTCCTAGGTTTGAGCTCATAACTATAACCCCGTACCTGTACATCCAAAAGACATAGCAGTGTACATGTATCCTCAAAAGAAGTAATATGAAGAGGTATCACCTGCCTTCTAAATTCTACTCTAGCCTTCTATAGCAACCTATCCTCTATCCAAGTTCCATTACTTTATGTGTACTTGACTAGCTCAAGAAATTGTGTAATGCATGAATCTACATCCAGGTCACCTTGCTGAAAAGTATGGAACTCAATCTCCTTAAGTAACTATAAGGCTGTTAAAAAATAGTGTTGACAGAACATCACTTTAAACTCTTCCTAATGTGGAATGGTCCCATCTGTAGGCCTAATGCTTTTCCAACACATTTTTGTATCATCCAATAATAACACTACTACTATTATCACCTTTTTTTGTTTATCGCATTCAACCATGGAGAAGATAATCTCCAATTGATCAATCCACCTTTCACTAAATTTTGGTTTGAGCTTTTCATCAAAGTTTTGTGGTGAGAATTTGTGCACCTCTTTCTAGACTTTAGTGATAGAAACTCTAGCATACTCTTAAGAGTTGTTATCCCTTGTCTCTATGGTGGTATTATGGTAGCCACCTGAATGATGACCATTATGAGTTCCAGTATCTTTAAACCTGCTCTCATTAATAGAGTTCTCTTCCTCTTGACTTTTCCTTTTGTTTCATTCCTCATGTATTTGCACCATTTGACCAAGTCCACGTACCATGGTTAGTAGCTCCCTTAAGATTGCATCAGGATCTTGTAGTTCTAAAGGTTGAACATTGTCAATCGGGTCTCTAGTTGATTGTGTCTTACATGTATCTACCATTCTTCCATATCTGAAGGATGCAACCAATAATAAAAGTAAGCAAAAGACAAAAATCAGACGAAAAGAGGAAGCACATGAGTAACCTAATGTATATTACCAATGCAACTATATGTAATAAAGAAAACACTAGAGAACTTCGAAATTCGATGCTCTGATACCAACTTTGAAACAACCTCCTTAAATGACTGCATAATTCATCATTCCATCAAAACATTAAATAATATTACATAAACAACATATTAAAGGGCTCTGCCCATAGTACAAATCCCAGTATGCAGCGGAGTATTCAACATATTCAGCGTATGCCCAAAAGGCTCTTAAGTTCGGCAATATACATTATGCTCATGCAACTAAATGGGACATACAATTGATATCAAATAAAATCTCGTGCACCTTCGCCTTGGTAGCACCACTTGAATTTTCACCTAAAAAAAATAATAAATCAATGGAATAAGTCACATAAGCCCATTAACCACTTCCATTTTAATAAGTATACAGGGAATGATTAGAAGATAGTTAAGTAGGCAAAATATAAGTACATACATAAGGTATAATCTTCCAAAAGCATTAATAGTTCAAGAGAACAATTTAATATGTATAGAACTCTCTCAACCATCCATATAACCTCATTAACCACTGACAGAACCCATAAGTTACAACATACAATAGGATTAGTCTATTTGACAAGACTGCACCAAGCTCTCCAATAATAAGGTATAACCCGACCAAAGGCTACATAACTCATATTAGACTATAGGTTACCTTTCTGTTGAGTGTGGAAATGTGTCAACTGTCCCTTAAGATGACCTTTAACCCAGTCAAAGGAAAGGGTGATACTAAGAGCCCTGAGAATGTCAAAGCCATCAACTGTGTGCATATTAGCGGTTATATCATATGGTATAAAAGAACCAAACCTCCCCCAATCACAACTCACCACATTCAACATCTCAATATCACAAATATCAATAATTTATTCCCATATATTCCATATTCAATGCTATGCATCATCAATCATTCAAAACCATTCAGGTTCACTTAACTAACAAGTTTACTAAAAACCTAATTCATACTATCATTGTACATTTTTCATATATAAAATACTATAACATATTTATAGCAATTAAAAGTACTAACATATACTTATAATCACCTTAATAAGCATACGATAAATTGAAAAGTGATTACCTTGAGTTCTTGACAACTAAACTTGAGAGAATTCAAGCTCAACAAGCCAAATTCGTTTTACAATAAATATATAATTACATGTTAATAAAATTAATAATAATTGCTAACTAATACAAAATAACCCCCATAATTAACTCACTTTAATCTTCATAGAAGAATAACAACAATTTATCTATTCCTCAAATTCCTTTAAAAATAAGAATTTCTAAAATTTCTTAACTCTATTTTACTCAATAAAATCTTTAACAATAATAATTCTCTAATCACCTTAACTCCAATAGTCATAAAATTATCAATATCAATATCCTAAATTAATTAAATCTCTTTTCTAGCTTATATGAGCAGAACCTAATTATTAAACAATATTTGAAACCTCCACTTAATTAAAACTATATCAAACATCTAATATCAAATCATAAATTGTAATTTCATATAACTCCAAATCTACAAAACTAAACCGATTAAAATTTCAATAACACCTCCAATAACCCAAATAAATTGTTTAATCTAAATTTAATTGGTTAAAAAGTCCAATATAGAATTACTTATAGGCTGATTATATAGAAAACTCATTATAAAGTCTTAAACCAACTACATAACAAAATTAAATCAATTGAAATTAACTATTAATCATCCTCTATATTTCTATAGTCATATATTAAAAAAAATCAAACTTGTCCAAAATCCTAATCCTAAAATTTTATCTAATTTACACGAAATTACTATCACAAGAAAGAAAAAATTATTTAGAACATTTTTCATGAATGAAATTTTGTGATTAGAAGTGATTTTGAGTACCTTATTGATCCTCGAAGAATTGAAAATATTTCTACCAGTATCTCACTGTCCGCGCCTCTATACAACACTAGTGGTTATTGAGAGGGGTATTATAAATACCTCTCCTTTAGCCCCACATATAATTTTTTTAATTTAATTTTCGCCACTTTAACATTAATTAGGAGGGTGGGTGGCGCCACTTTTAGCACCACCTACTCCATTATATATACATACACACACACACACACACACACACACACACACACACACACACACACACACACACACACACACATATATATATATATATATATATATATATATATTAAAAATCATATTTTTAACTAGATCTTTTTTATTTCAAAAAATTTCCTACGAGATTCTTTTTTTTTAAAAATAATTATTTCTTAATTATATTTATCTCCTAAAAATAAAAAATAGGATGTTAGACCAAGCCACCAAAAACATGATCATACCCATATTTACAATATTTCCCCTCAACTCATTCAAACCCTAACCTTAATCCACCAACCATTTAGTACCTAGCTTCTTATCACCCTTACTTATCATCATATCCTATCCTTAACCTGATTCACGCTATTTCCCCCGTGTTTCTCCATTAATTAATTTATTTTTTATTTTATTTAACTCATATCTTCTTATGCATTCATATTTTCACAAACCTAAACCCTATCCTTTTAATCTCTCTCCTAGATTTGAATGTAATATGTTATCTTTTCTATATTTTCAATTCAAATCCTTATCCTTTCCTTATTTCCACCATATCCAAGCCATTCCTATTATCTTTTTGATGAATTCAAATTCAAAATTATATCTTTTAATTCAAAGGAATTAGATTTTAATCAATCCTGCATTATCTTTAAAATTCAAATGCAAGAAAAAGATAAAGACTTATCAAGATCAAGCCATTGATGCCTATGAAAGGAACCCAAGGTTTCATTCCAAGAGCGTGACCACACACCACTCACCACTCTTGTTTTCTTCCCATCAACTTATGTGGTTAATTAATCCTTTTTTTGAGCATGGATCTTATTGCTTGAGTTCTTGTTCTTTAATTGGGAGTTGTTATTTAGTTTAGTCTTTTCTTGATTATATGTATTTTATGATTTCCTAGGTTTAGGATTGAATTTCTATATGCAAGATTTTGATTTCCGGCTGGATAATATTTGTGATCAAACCTCTACAATTTATTATTTGAATTTATATTTTTAATTATATTTTAAGAGTTTTTGGTTATTTCATGTTTTTTTTCGAGGTCTTGATGATCATATGTTTATTCTTACTCAAAGCATATCGGTTGATTGTTCTTTAGACAATTCATTTATAATTTCAATATTAATTTGCATGCTAAGTGATACTTAAACAATTAATTGGAAGGTTATTATATGTTGGGTCCAAGTGTAATAATTAATTGAGACCTATAATGGTTATCAAGGGTATTTCTAGTAGACTTGGTATTATTTATATACTCCATATCTATTGTTGAACTATGATGGCCACTGATCTGTTTTCAAGAAAATTCATCATATCTTGTGTGCGTTTGTCTTTTCTTTTTCTTTTCATTTTTATTATTAAAAATCCAAAAATTACCACTCTTTATGTAACATCCCAAAATTTATTAAAAGGTTAAATTCCCAACAAGAAAATTAAATGATGCTAGATATTAATCTTGGGAATTAAAGGCCTATTTTCCTGAAAATTCGAGGAACAATAGTTAATGATCATAATTTGGCTTGGGACTCTCTGAGGAATTATTTTAAGGTTTCATAGAGTTAATTAAAGAAGACAATCCTTAAAAATTGTTAAGGATTAATGGGAGTTAGATAGTAAGCCAAATTATGGAATCTATGAAATTTAAGGAATCTTAAATTAGACAAAGAGAAAAATTAAGGCCTAGTGTATGTAATTGATAGGATAAAAATATACCTATATATATAATATAAAAAAAAAACACACTCTTCCCATGCTATACTCACATTCCATGCCAACTTCAAGACTCACGCACACATACACATTTATTCAATTAAAAAAAAAACCAAACACCTACCCCATGTGTCACACACACATACTCTTTTAATAAATTAAAATATTTAACTCTCTCATGCTCTCATACACACACACACGGCCACACTCCTCATTTTCCATTTTAATTCATTCAACACATTCAAAAGAAACAGAAAAATTTAGGAAAAGAGAGAGTGAGTAATAGAGAGAGCAAGAGAAACATAAGAGTGATTGGTGCTACAAGAGGAAGGAAGAAGATGCTACAAATCTCACACACAATTCAAAATAACTTGATATAGGTGAGTTTCCTTCCCATATGCTTGACTCTTTCTAGTTGATTTAAGACTATTTTTTGGGTAATTTGGGAAACATAAGAACCTAGTATAATGAATTGTTGACTTGTGAGGTTTTGTTTTGGGAAAAATAGTGCATGAAGAAGGAATGAGAATTTGTCAAATTTGAGGTTTCCAATCAATTCTACACGAAAAATTATGTGGGAATACATGTGGTTTTGATTTTTGGATGATTATATATAAGTCTAGAATTTTTAGAAAATAAGAGGAGTTGCTATTCGGTTAGTTTCTCTGAAATCATATTGGTTGTAAAATAAATTTCGGTAACCAAAAATAGTCCGAAAATTATGAAAGTTTCCAGAAGGAAGGTATACATCTTAAGCTTTAATTTGATATATAATATGTATCATTTGGGTTTATAAATAGTGAGATATGAATTTTTAAAGTTAGATGATGAATCTGGAACGTTTTCTGGTACAGATGTGGTTTGACGAAATTCTGGAAATTTTGTAGCTATAATTTATAAATGGTAATATTTTCCCCTGAAAATATATTTAAATATGATAATATATGATTTTGAACCATCCCATTTGGAGTTCTAGATATTTAGTTATGAATTTTAGAAGTTAAGCTATTGAAACTGGAAAGATTTTCTGGCAGTGCGAGAAAAAGTTAAAACTGGGAGTTATTCATAGATAGGTGGTAGTTAAACATATTTTTATATTAAAATAGACTTCATAAGTGACACATAGAATTTGGAACCACCTTAATTGGATATTTCTAGGCCAAGATATGAATTTTCAAAGATTATTGAAAATTCTGACAGAATTGAGTAATAGTGAAAAAAAATAAAAAGTAAGGGTATTTTTGAAATAATTAGGACTCTAAGGGTCAAGTTAAATACTAGAGTTGGTATGAGTCCATTAAATACCTATTGGGTTTAAGGTATTAGCTATAATGATAACCTACCAAAGTGTCTTAAATTATTTTGAAATAAGTAATAATTCGTCCGTCCGTAAATTATAGGATTTGACATTTGCCCGAGACGCCTAAGAGACTGAGAACAGGAACCAAATTTGGAAAGACTGTCAGGTAGTACTTTATCTCTTATATCATATGTGATGTCATGTATGTGTACTATATCATCTGTATATGTGTGGGACAGATAGTCCATAGGCGGTAAGACCCGTAAGTACAAGTTACACCGGGAGTTACCCGGGGGCGTCTTAAGCCAGGTAGGTTTGAGGCAGAAAGCCCATGACTGTACCTTGTATGGGGCAGAGGCCCTGGGCAGCCAAATTGTGAATCTCAAGCGCTGTGAGTCTGTGATAAGGGACCGGTTAGGCCCTTTTATGTGCTGCATTTCTGTAAGTTGTGCTGTTTGATGATTTGTTTTACATGCTTAGTATTTGCATATTATATGAGTGATCTGTGTACTACTGAGATTCTTTTGAATCTCACCCCTTTTTCAACAAATGATATACAGCAAAGGCGTCCAGCTCTAAGGGCAAGAAGGTAATATAGACGGACGAAGAAGAGACAAATAAATTATGGACTGTTGGTTATCATTTTATTTTGGATGACTGTAAAATATTTATAAGTAGTAGTAATAGTAGCGATAGTAGTACTAGTACTCGCGATGCAGACTGTATAAGTTGTAATCCGTACGCTAGACTTTCGATAACATATTGGTATCCAGAAACCCATAAGTTAACCATCACAACGCGAGCTATGAATAGAAAATGCTCTGTATTTTAAATAAATGATTTTGAAACTGCTAAAGATAATGAATTTATAAATTAAAATTTAGACCATACATATTTATTTTAAAAAGTTTTTGAAAATCCTATACAAATATAAGATTAAACTTTGTCTTAAATTGGAAATTTAAATTGTTTTGGTCTCAGGATTGAAACCATTATATATTTAAATTAATCTAAAGGCTTTAGAAATTACACTTTATTTCTTTTGATTCTTGCACATCTAATTAATTAAAGAATTAAATACTATTGACTCCACACAAAAGAATTCAACATAGGTTGTGCGGCTACGCTACATTTTCTAGTAATTAATTTGAGCGCTGAAGATGTGATTCTATTGTAATCATCAATGCCAATGTTACGGTGAAATGTCTATTGTAATCATTGATGCCACTGTTGCTTTTCCACTTGTTAATGATGTATATGACACCTAAAAATTTGATCTTGTTGAGAAATTAATTCCCAAACAAGGCATTTCCAAAACATAAGAATAGGATAGAGGAGAAAAAGAAAAATTTAAGTATCACTTTTATTAATTTAAAACTCTTTTTCTGCCAACATCAAATTCCAACTTTTAAAATGTCAAAAAGAAACATGAAACATGAAGAAATCTAAACCAATACAATCGACTAAGAAAATTTCAAATTTTATATACTTTATATTATTACAACATATACAGAATCACTCCAATTTATAAGGTTACTTGTTACAAAAAATCAACACAAGGTTAAAGAAATAGTAACTAAAATTGGATTTAACAATTATTCAACTAGCTGTGTTTGTAGCATGTTCCATAAACAAAGCCTTGATGTTTTTCAACGATACTACAACATCAATCATAGTACATCGTGCCTCTGGTAAGTCAATGCAACAATTTAATGCTAACTCAAAAATGGATGATATATGAGGTAATATAATATCAGCATTTTGAATTTCACGGTGCAGCAAATTGGTATCTATAATGTTAATGATTGAATGTGGTGTTGATTTGCTCACCCAATCTTTCAATATTAATCCTTGAACAAACATCTCATCTGTTGGCTTCTTCCTCGTAAACATTTCCATAAGCAAAATCCCATAACTAAAAACATCTCCTTTGGCGGAAACAACTCCATTCGATCCATACTCTGTATGTCATATTAAATTATTAGTATAAAAGTCATTATCCCAAAAACATAACATAAGTTTTGTTATTAAACTTTCCTTTTGTATCATCACTTAAATTTTTTACACATGAAGATGTAAAATATTTGCTCGAAATTGGATAATGTAAAATTTTATAAATCACAACAAACAAAAGAATATAGAAATAAATCCAAAATATCATTATCAAATCATTACCTGGTGCCATATAGCCAATTGTAGCCAAAGTTTTGGTATAGATTTCCAGTTGTCTTTCACTAAACAATTTAGAAATACCAAAATCACTAAGATGAGCCACCATATCTTTGTCCAACAAAACATTGCTCGGTTTTACATCACAATGAACAACTAGTGTAGGAGAACCATGATGAAGATACTCCAAAGCTATTGCCACATCAATCATTATATTCAACCTTTGCAAGACATCTAAATAATAGTTATGAGAGTACAACCATCTGTCAAGGCTCCCATTATCCATGAATTCCATTATTAGAGATTTGAAATGATCATTTGAGCAACTACTAATGATCTTAATGAGATTGCGATGGCGTAAATTGCGCATGGCAGCACATTCAATATCAAAACTTCTTAATGCTTCTTCCATGTCCAAGTTAAATACTTTAACAGCAACTATCTCTTCATTTGAAAGAGTTGCTTTGTATACTGATCCAAAACTTCCAGAGCCAAGAAGATTACTCTCATCAAATCCATTTGTTCCCTGCAGAAGCTCATAATAGGATATCCTGGTTGGTCTATCCAAATTGACTAAATTGCTCGTGGTTGAATAATTATCATCATGTCTCTTACGCTTTAGAAAGACAATGCCTAAGACAATCAAAATGACAACCGTGATGGGCAATAAGAATTTTATAATCATCATCACTTTATTTGATATGGGCTTGTTTCCTTCCCTACATGGTTGGACTTGTAGTTGGGATTTCCCACACAGATCTTTATTCATCATAAAAGATTCTGCGGTAAAATTTGGAAAAGGGCCACCATTTGGAATTTCTCCATACAAGAAATTGTAGGAAAGATTAATGTATTTAAGATGGAGTAATGACTCAAAGGACTTTGGAATCATACCAGACAAATAATTATGGGAGAGATCCATGGACTCCACGCTTATCATGCTGCTAAGTGATGCAGGAATAGGCCCTTGTAATTTGTTTTGTGCTAAAGACAGAGTGAGCAAAGTTTGCAGGTCACCCATGGTTGTAGGGATGCTTCCTGAAATTTGATTTCTTGACAAGTTCAATAGTGTAATTGCTCTCAAGTTTGATACCTTTGGTGAAATCATTCCACTAAGTGCATTGGAGGATATGTCTAGATACAAAATATCTTTGAGACTCCAAAGTGAATAGGGTATATGAGAAATCAACTTATTAGAGCTGAAATCCAACTTCCGTAAAGAAATATTTCCGAGGCATCCCGGTATTATTCCCGAAAACGTGTTGTTGGCAAGATACAACTCACTTAGACTTTTGAGTTGGCAAAGCTCATTTATAATGGACCCTTGCAATTTGTTGTTGGTGAGACTTAAACGTTGAAGGCTATGTAATTTGTTAACTGTATTTGGAATGAACCCAGTCAAATCATTATCATCCAGAGCTAAATCCATCATGTTTGTCAAATTTCCGAGTACATTGGGTATAGCTCCGTTAAATTTATTCAATGACAAGCCTAAGGTAATGAGCTTAGATGCATTTGATAAGCTGTTTGGAACTGGTCCAGTTAGTTCATTCTCATCCAGCCATAATGTCTTCAAGTTTGGAAGGTTAATTCCTAAATATGATGGGAGAAGCCCAGAGAGGAAATTACCACCAAGGCGCAAATATGTCAATGTTGAAATGTTGAATATATTGGGAGGAATAGGTCCACTCAAGTTGTTTCCTCCCAAATCTAAGATTTCAAGTTTAACGAGATTCCCTATATCCTTGGGTATAAAACCTGGAAACAGAAAAAATTGAATGGACTCGTAAAAAGAAACCAAAACAAGTGATTATGGTGTTTGAATATGACACATGAAACTACATTTATCTTACCAGTGGGTGTTTGGAAAAATCATCACTTTTTCTTTTTATAAGGCAACCCATCTCATATATTTACTTTGTACAACGTAAAATTACTTAAAATAAGTTAATTTTCAATATTAGTCAATGTTGAAATGGTGTATATATTGGAAGGAATAGGTCCTTCCAAATGATTAAGGGTCAAGTCTAACACATTTAGTTTATCTGTTTTGTGTATGCCTTTTGGGTACAAAACCTTGACATAAAAAAAATTATGGAAATCATTACTTCTATACAGCTCAGACGTGAATAAATACAAATAAATATATATTTTTATTATTTTCTAGAGTCCCTAAAATTATTAAAATGAAAAATTAGGAAAATCTTAAACTACCTTGAAGTGCCATGGTTATAGAAGATTTATTTAAAATTAAAATTTTCTGAGTTCTAATTATTTAATAGGAAATTAATAAATTTGTGAAAAAAAGAAACAACTGAAAAAAGGAAATAAAACAGGGAAATTCTTTAATAAAAGGGAGAGGGAAAATGGGGTTAAATTAAAGTTAATAGGAGAGGGATAAAATCTATAAAAATATATGATGATGATGATGATGATGATGATGACGCATTTGGCCACATTATTATATATGATCTGGAGGGGTTTTTTTTTTTATCAAACTATAAATAATGTGGGATAGTGTTATCCGACATTTTAAATATCTGTTAAACATGAAAATTAAGGGTATTTATGGGCCAAGTAAAATACTAGAGACTCAAATAGTTGAGTTGAGAGGCAGGAAGAGCCAAGTTCGTTAAATTGTGTAATTTAACAAAGTTTCAGGCGAAAAAGGGTACTTTCGAAAAATATGCTTGAAATTTCAGGAAAAAAAAATCTCATAGATTCATGGAAAATATTAAGGATTTTCTTAAGGCATATTTGATGTTTAAAAGAGGTAACAATGATGAAAATACCTCCAAAAGGGAATTTTAAGGTAGTTGGAAATTTGGCTAATTAAGTGAAATTAGCCAAAAATCAATTACATAAATCATAAGAATGCCTCAAACAAATAGATAAAAATGGAGAATAATTATTTGAATATTAGACATTGAATTTATAAAATGGGTCATTTCTCCAAGAAATTAGAATTTCAATTTTAAGAATATTTTGAGCACAGAAAGGTCAATCATTCCAAATTTCAAGAAAAAAATAATGGTTATAAACTATTTAGGCTTGAGAAAATCGGAGAATTATTTTATAATAAGATGAAATTTTTGGAAGAATCAAAAAATTTTTTGGTTCAAAATTTCTCAAAACGAGTTAAAAATAAATAGTACAAAATAGTTTGAAAGCTCTACTAAAAGATATAAATATCTACATGCTATGATATGCGAATTTGGAGTGATGATTTTTAAGGATGAAGCTTATTATTGGAAGTTGAGTTGGAACAAAGGAACCAATTCATACCTGACCCTATAATTTGTCACACTTAAATTACATATGCTTAGTTTTTAAAAGAGTAAATGTTCACGTTAGTTGAATGTGTATGCTAGGAGGTGTATATGATTTTTCAAGGTAAAGATAAAAATCTGAAAATATTTTCTGACCAAATGCACAGTTAACAATTTTGTGAATTCTTTGGAATTTCGTGCCCTCGTTTTTATCCACATTATATTTAAGGTTTAATTATAGACTTGAAGATTCTTGATACGACTTTTCTAAAACTTGTTTTAAATTTTTTAAGTTAATTTAAAATTCAAGAAAACCAGATGGACATTACCTTGAACATCAGATTTGATTCTTTCAAGAGTTTCTATGGTGAAAAGTGGCTCATAATTTGTCTTTAATGCTTATATAAGCGCATAAAAAATGAGATGTTATTTACAGACAGAGTACTTAGAAACATTTTTTTTATCAAAGTATAAATAATATGGTCCCATTAGTTCATGATCTTATCTTTTTGTTCGAGATTTTAGCTTTTTAATTTTGGAATGGTAAATTACTAGCTATATTTGAGAAAAATCTCATTTTAAATTTATTTTATTGAGAGAAAATGATTAAAAAAACAAAGAAAAGAAAGAAAAAGTATATAATAAAATCATGCTTGTAAAGAGGTTGTCATTATCAAACATAATTTATTGGCATCAACTACTTGTAAAAAGACTGAATGAACTTATAAGAAAAAAAATAAAACAGGTCATATCATTTGCAAATAATATATAGATATATACTATAAAAAAAACTTGAATATTTGTGTTATGTTGATTAATGCATGCATAAATGTTAGAAACCGTCAAATTGCTTACCTTCCAGTGTCATTACGTGAAGTTTGACTATTTATTTACTCATTTATTTATTTTTTGCATTGCCAGTTAATCATGTATTCCATAAAGAATTAAACCACATTTTTGGCAATTTATATCTCAAGGAATATTTTTTCGTATAGTTGAATTAAGAAACATTTATGTATAATTTGCTCAAATTTAGCCAAAAAATGTTCCCCATCAACTTCAAAAGAGTAAATATATGAAAAAATATACTTTTTAAAATTTTTTAAGTCTTTGTAAAACCTATGAAATAAGAAAAATTAAGAAAATCATAATTTACACTTTGTGAAATTACTAGCACATTTCTAAGGGATAAAATTTTTTATACTATAATTATTGAATAAATATTTAATCTGAAAAAAAAAACTTAAAGTTTTTAGGAGACAGATAGTTGCATTTGTTCATAGTCTGGGCTATCTTTGTTATTTTAGGATTGTATTCACAAGCTATACATAAGTTCCATTGTATGTGAATGAAAATATGAATAAAATATTGAAAAATAAAATCTCAATTTTTGAGAAAAAAAATATTAAAAAGAACAGAAAACACACAAATACGTGCATACCTGTAAATGAGTTACCACCCAAATATATTTCTTTCAAAGAAGTGCAGTTAGTTATTGATTGTGGAATGCTTCCCTCTAATTGATTAGTATTAACTCCCAAGGCTTCAAGTAAAGGGAGTTGATGGCACATATCATCTGGCAAATTTCCCTTTAAATGATTGATGCCAAAGTCGACTCTTCTCAAAGAAGGCATGTTCCAAATAAATGAAGGAATTTCACCTATGAATAAATACGGAATATTTTTTTTAATTAGTTAGTGGTCAGGCTATGAATCTCCTAAATTCACAAACAAACGTATAAAAATACATGGAATTTTGTTAGTTAGAGGCCTTAAATTGATGGGGGAAAACTAATTTTTGTTGGAAAGCAAATTAAAAGGGACTCTTCTGATATCCATTGCCAACCGGACATTAAAATTCACCTATTTACAATGTACAACTAAATTATTTGTATTTTGCTTGAAATTTATTTAATGTTTACAAGAATCTAACTTTGAAATCTGACGATAAATATATCATGGGCAAAAAATTAAAGGATGGAATTTTAGTTTTTATTTATGGAATTAAAATACTTTCAGTTTACACATTCTGGAGATAAAGTAGTATAAGTAATAACTGAATTTTTGCAAAAGCCCTGAGTGCCACAACGTAACTTTTCCTAGCAAAAAATTCGAAGTTATTGGATATATAAAATTGATTGCGTTGAACATATTAGACATACCTGAACTTTTACTCTTAAAAGTAATTTTAGTTAAAAATATCTCAAGAAATTTGTGTGTGTGTGTGTGTCAAGCATAAATATTAAATGCAAAAGTTTGTGAAAGCATAAAGATTAACGGATGGGTAGACGGAGTATACCAATAAAGGAGTTGTATGGCAGATATAATTCTTCCAACTTCGTTCCATTGTCGATTGATACTGGAAGACGACCATTCAAATTGTTTTGATTCAGATCTACATATCTTAAAGTAGAAATGCTGAACAGAGATGATGGAATTTCACCTGTTCAATTTAAAAGCGTACAAGATATAAGTTTTATTAAAGTTAGCTAATAATTAAAGCCTTTGGTATTAATCTTTAATATTAAACTAATAAAGGTACATCAATTTTGAAAAGAATAGAAAAAAAAGATGTAATAATAGAACGAAACAAGAAAGCTCTATTAAACCATATTGAGCGCGCCTTCTTCTTCTTGTTTTATTTTTTTTGGATAAAATGACAATTTATATATATTAAACGAAAATTATAGTCTTTCATTAGTAGGGATAAGAACGCAAATAATTAAGTGATTGCCTAAGACTGATATAAAAAGAAACTGAGGTAAAAAAAACCTAATAAATCCCAAATATCATTAGTAGTAGGTTATATCTTTTGAAGTTCAGAAATATTTTTTGGTAGAAAAAAAACTATAAATACAAATATAACATGTAGAAGTTAACAAAAATTGTTATACCATACCTATGTTTGTATTATCAATTTATAGTACTAGTAAATAATAGTTTCTACTTGTTTATGATATATTTACTTTACATGTCATAAGTTAAGATATATACAAGATACAAATTTATACTTTAGTTTATAAATTATTTTTCATGTAAGGCATGTTTTTCTCATGATCCATGCGAAATTCGTTGACAAATAATTATGATGGATTGTCTATATTAAAGAAGAAAAACCATTTTGCGTGTATCTATACTTTGGTTTAAATTTAAACTTGATACTTGTACCTTTTTTCTCCTTAATATAATGAATCATTTAACTTTGCTCTATTAGCACTATTAACTCTTGTATAAGGGCTAATAGTGCTTGCAGATCAAAGTCACAAAGACTGTTGGTACTAACAGAAAAATTAAAGAATTAATTCAATGAAAAAAGGTATTAAAAATTAAAGGGAAAGTACAAGTACCAGCAAAATGTTTTTCTTTAAAAAATTAAAGAAAACTAAAAAAACATGACATTATTGGAAACAAAAATATAAGGATAAATGATAAGTAAAAGGCTAGAAAGAAACATTTGAAATCCCAACTAGTCATTTTTATCATTCTTATAAGATTATTTTGCCGTAGAGGCTACCTGTTTTTTTAATTTTTCAATATTTTGTTAATTTAAAAAAAAAACCCATGGGCTTTTACAAAAAAATGTGTCCATTACCATTTTATTTTCTAAAGTGTACCCAATAACATTCAAAATGGGAGTGCAAACATGGCTGGACCTTTAAATATATAATGATGCTAAGATATATCTAACGGTCGTGATATTTTTCTTCAATTTTGAATGTTTATGGGTATTTTTCTACCTTAAAAAAGTACATGGTGTTGGATGTACTTTTTGTAAAAACTCAAAGGTATTATTGCACCTATGTTCTTTCATCTTTTGAAAATGTTTGAAACAGCTTATGGCCCATCCACACACACCTGGAGATGTTTTCAGCTATAAAAACTTGACTACTATGACACATGGAACTCAGATTATGAAAAGTAATGCCAACTAATTCATATTCACTTTAGGATTAAAAGAAACCGTCATGTTGTATTTAAAAGTAATCTAGAAAATTTATTAGTATTCACTAATGTCTTGTGAAATACTGGAATAGAATTTAAGACAATCATATAATTAAAAATCTTACCTTGTAAGTTGCTGTTGCTAAATTGCAACTTCTGGAGTTTGGTCAAATTTACAATATCACTTGGTATACTTCCTCCCTTGAAATTGTTATCACCCAAGTGTAGCTCTATTAATTCTTTGCATTGACGCCAAATGGATGGTATTTTGCCAGACAAATAATTTCCATTCACATAAAATAATTCAAGTTTTGGGAGCCCAAAACACATATTTGTTGGGAGACTACCAAATAAATTATTTGTTGAAAGATCAATCTCTTGCAGTGCTGAACTGTTAAATAATGAAGATGGAATAGAACCAGCAAGTTCATTCATTCCAAGATACAAAATCTTTAGCTGTGAAAGATCACCTATCTCTTTTGGGATGCCTCCTTCAATATTGGGGGTAGAAAAGAAAGTAATGTCAATAATAATATTCTTTACTTATTGTAACATCCCAAAATTTATTAAAATATTAAATTCCCAAAAAGAAAATTAAATAGTGCTAGAGATTAATCTTGGGAATTGAAAGCCAAATTTTGAAACCTATGAAATATATGGGATCTTAAATTAGACAAAGCGAAAAATTACGGCATTGTGTGTGTAATTAATAGGATAAAAATATACATATATATATAATATTAAAAACACACATACCCTTTTTCCCTTGCTTCACATGAGACACACGCACACGCATTCAATTAATTAAATAAACGCACTCCCTCTCCATCTTTCTTTCATTTCTCACGTACACACACTTATTAATTAATTAAACACCCATGTGTCACACACACACACTTTCATTTTTTTTAAAACACCCTTTCACCTCTTCATTACTTCACTTTCGGTAGCCAAGGAAAAGAAGAGAGAGAGAGAGAGAGAGAAAGCGAAGCATAAAAGAGAAAGAGAGACATAAGAGTGATAAGTGCAATTTGGAGGAAGGAAGAAGAGACTACAAATTCCACATACAACTCCATATCCTAATATAGGTGAGTTGCCTTTCCATATTTTTAACTCTTTCTAGTTGATTTGAGGCTATTTTTGGGTAGTTTGGGAAGCATAAGAACCTAGTATAATAAATTGTTGTCTTGTGAGGTTTTATTTTGACCAAAATAGGGCATGAGGAAGGAATGAGAATTTCTCAAATTTGAGGTTTCCAATCAATTTTACACCAAAAATTATGTGGTAATACATGTTGTTTTGATTTTTAGATTATTATATATAAGTCTAGAATTTTTAGAAAATAAGAGGAGTTGATGTTCGGTTAGTTTCTCTAGAATCATATTGGTTGTAAAATAAATTTCGGTGGGCAAACCTAGTCCGAAAATTATGAAAGTTTTTATAATGAAAGTAGACATCCTAAGATTTAATTTGATATGTAATATATATCATTTGGGTTTATAAATAGTGAGATATGAATTTTTAAAGTTAGATAAAGAATCTGGAACATTTTCTGGTACAGATGCGGTTTGACGAAATTCTGGAAATTTTGTGGCTATAATTTATATATGGTAATATTTTTCCCAGAAAATATACTTAAATAGGATCATATAGGATTTTGAACCATCCCATTTTTAGTTCTATATATTTAGTTATGAATTTTAGAAGTTAAGCTATTGAAACTGGAAAGATTTTCTGGAAGTGTGAGAAAACTTTAAACCTGGGAACTATTCATGGTTAGGTGGTAGTGGAACGTATTTTTATCTTACAATAGACTTAATAAGTGACACATAGAATTTATAACCACCTTAATTGGATATTCCTAGGTCAAGATATGAATTTTTAAAGATTATTGAAAATTTTGCCAGATTTGGGTAATAGTGCAAAAGTAATAAGTAAGGGTATTTTTGTAATAATTGTGACTCTATGGGTCAAGTTAAATACTTAAAGTTGGTATGAGTCCATTAAATATCCAATGGTCCTAATATATTAACTATAATGATAACCTACCAAAGTGTCTTGAAATACTAAATATTTGGAGTAAGTAATAATTTGCCCATCCGTGAATAATAAATTATAGGATTTGACATTTGCCCGGGACGCCCAAGAGACTAAGAACATGAACCAAATTTGGAAAGACTATCAAGTAGTACCTTATCTCTTATATCATATGTGATGCTATGTATGTGTACCATATCATCTGTAAATGTGTGGGACAGATAATCCATAGACAGTAAGACCCGTAAGTACAAGTTGCACCGGGAGTTACCCGGGGGCGTCTTGAGCCAGGTAGGCTTGAGGCAGAAAGCCCGTGATTGTACTTTGTATGAGGCAGAGGCCCTGGGCAGCCAGATTTTGAATCTCAAGCACTATGAGTTTGTGATAAGGGACCGGTTAGGCCCTTTAATGTGCTGCATTCCTGTAAGTTGAACTGTTTGATGATTTTTTTACATGCTTAGTATTTTCATATTATATGAGTGATATGTGTACTACTGAGATTCTTTTGAATCTCACCCTTTTTTTTTTTCAACAAATGATATACAGCAAAGGCGTCCAGCTCTAAGGGCAAGAAGGTAATATAGACGGACGAAGAAGAGGCAAATAAATTATGGACTCTTTGGTTATCATTTTATTTTGGATGACTGTAAAATATTTATTAGTAGTAGAAGTAGTGGTAGTAGTACTCGTACCCGTGAAGCAGACTGTATAAGTTGTAATCCATACGCTAGACTTTCGGTAACGTACTGGTATCCAGAAACCCATAAGTTAACTATCACTACACGAGCTATGGATAGAAAATGCTCTGTATTTTAAATAAATGATTTTGAAACTGATGAAGATAATTAATTTACAAACTAAAATTTAGACCGTACATATTTATTTTAAAAAGTTTTTGAAAATCCTATACAAATATAAGATTAAACTCTATCTTAAATTGAGACTTTAAATTATTTTGGTCTCAGGTTTGAAATCATTATATATTTAAACTAATCTAAAGACTTTAGAAATTAAGGTGTTATATGTATCACAAGTTATTGTGCAGATTAGATCAATCTCCTTTTTAGAAAAAAAAAACACCTTCAATAAGACTTGCAGATTTTTTAGAAATAATAACAATATACTCTAAATGATAAAACACAACAACAACTATTATTTTCAACAAGGTATAGCCCTTTTTAATTCGGGTGGGCTAATAACCATAGATTAAATCAATTAATTTTGTGTTTGGTTGAGAAATTTGAATTCATGATAATTAAATTAAAAGAAAGAGGTGCATTGAAATCCAATAGGCCATTGCTTTTCATCTTTCGTACCAAAACACCAGTTGTTGGGGGTACTCCCAGAAAAATTCTCCCTGTTTACTCTAAATTTTTTTAAAAAATAATAATTACTAATAAATAATAAAATTAAAATATGATTTAAAATATCCAAACAAAAATTAAATATAATTATGAGATGTTCTATCCTGCTCATGGTATAAGGCAGGTGCCCAGTTTGTTTGTATTGGTGATGGAGAAATTAATTTTTGGAGAGGACTAGTGGTGAGTCACTTACCCCTTCTTTGCCGGATTGAGAGATAATGCGGGATAAGTTTTCCCCTACTTGAATGAGGGATAAAAAGAGGAAGAAAGAAAAAGTAGAGGAGAAAATAGTTTGTGAGAACCTCCCCATTTTCTCCCCAAAATTTGTCTCCAAACATGGAGGGATTTTAAGAGGACAACTTTATTCCACATACTCCCCCTCTTCCACCTTCACCATCTTAACATAAGATAAGGGTGTTATTGTCATTATATCATTTGCTTATTTTCTTTCCTCTATATTTTCTTCTATCCATCCAAAGCACAGAGTAAATAACATTATCTTTTCAGTTTTCTCTTCTCTTTATTTTGTTTCTTTATACTATTTCCTCCCATATTTTATCTTCATCCAAGCAGAGAATTAATGTTTTCTGTTGATTATTTTATTATATAAAGACCACTTTACGAAATGAAGATAAAAAAGTTACATAAAAAAAAGGCCTCCACAAAAGACCACGGACTTGGACAGTATAGGGAGGCCCAATTACATATTTCAAATAGCACACAAAGAAGAATCCCAAACAATTTGCGGACGATTATTTGATTTTTGCATAAGCTTCTATTTGAGTGTGTAGCAGAATGTCTGGAAAATCTTGTTTGATGTCTGGTCAAAATGTTAATAGTGCGAAGTATATATTCAAAAAATGTTTCTTGGTTGATCAGGAGGGATGTGGTGAGACGATACAGTTTCATGGAAGAGGATGATTAGGGAAGGTATTTAGGGATGCCCCTGTAGCATGGTAGATCAAAGAAGCGTTTTATGGTTTTCTATTTGAGAAGGTGAAAAGAAGACTAGCTGGCTGGAAGGCGAAAACCTTGAGTACGGAAGGAATAGTTACGCTAGCAAAGTCTAACTCATAATTTTTGGCCAAAAAATAAAAGTATAACTTATAATTAAAACTCTTACCTTGCAAGTTGTTGCTGCTAAGATCTAGTAGCTGGAGGTTTGTCAAATTTCCAATGTCACTTGGTATGGTTCCTTCACTGAATCTGTTATGATCCAATTGCAACTCTACTAATTCTTTGCATTGACGCCCAAAGGAGGGTATTTCACCTGACATATTATTTCCATTCACATAAAATAATTCAAGTTTTGGAAGTCCAAAACACAAATTTGTTGAGAGACTACCAGATAATTGATTTATTCCAAGCTCAATCTCTTGCAGCACTGAATTGTTAAATATTGATGATGGTATAGAACCAGCAAGTTGATTCACACTAAGATACAGCATCTTTAGTTGTGAAAGATGGCCAATCCCATTTGGTATGCCTCCTTCAAAAACGAGGGAGTGAGAAAAAAGGTAATGCCAATAACAATTCTTTACGTATCATAAGTTATTATATATATGAGATTATTATTTTTTTTTAAAAAGCACACATGTAATAAGACTTGCACATTTTTAAGAAACAACACAAATATACTCTAAATGATAAAACTCAACAACTATTATTTTCAAAAAGGTATAACCCTTTTAATTCGGGTGGGCTAATAACCATAGATTAAATCAGTTGGTTTTGTGTTAGGTTAAGAAAATTGGATGGATTAATGACAATTAAAACTAAGAGGCACGTTGAAATCCAATTTACTATTCCTTTTAATCATTCCTATCAAAACACCATTTGTTGAGAGAACCCCAAAAAAATTCTTTTTGTTAAGTCTACAAACTTTTTAAAAATAATAACCGTAGTAAATAATAAAATTAAAATACAGTTTAGAATATTAAAACCAAAATCAAATCTTTTGGATATGTTTGCTGTAAGGTTTACTCAATTTTAAAAAACCTTTCAACATTTTTTTAATGGCAAAATAATAGACATTCTTTCCAAAACTGATGACGTGCCTTTTGATCCATCATCCCCCCCCCCCCAAAAAAACATTCAGTTCAAAATTTCTATTACAAATGGCTTTTTTCCCTTTTGAAAAGGAAGAGAAAAAATTTGTCAAAAATTAAGAAGGAAATTCATGAAAATACCAAAAATAAATAAATACAAAAATTGAGACAAACCAAAATTCCTCAAGGATAAGATCCTGCTAAACAAATGCACCAATTCAGAACAAAGACAAAAATAAAGATTGAAAATTATCTAAAACATACCTGACAAATTATTATAAGACAAACTCAATAACTCAAGGGAAGATAAGTTGGAAATTGTTTGAGGAATGTTTCCTGATAGTTTGTTACCCGCAAGGCGTAAAATCTTTAATTGCTCAAGTCTGCCCACCTCTAGTGGAATTATCCCTTCAATGAAATTATCATTACAATCTAAGATCTCTAATGATGACAAATTGAATAGAGATAATGGAATAAATCCATTAAGATTGTTATTTTGAAGACTTAGCTGCACAAGTGAAGATAAATTTCCAATCCATGTTGGAACTTGCTCATCATGAAAGTCATTGTAGCTCAAGTTGAATAGTTTCAAATTACGCAATCGAACTAAATCTCCTGGTATTTGGCCATAAAAATTGTTGTCACTGAGATCAAGTTCAACAAGGATTGAGAGATTTCCTAGCTGTGGAGGTATGGAGCCCTTGAGTTTCATGCCACCAAGATTCAAGAAGTGAACCCTTCTATGATGAGTATCACATCTGACACCACTCCAATTGCATGGAGAAGAAGAGACAGACCAGTTAGCTAAGAAATCATATGGATCTGAAGTGATAGAAGATTTAAGGGCAAGAAGTGCAGATTTATCAGTACTGATGTTTGTATCAGACCAAGCTAAGGAGCCCAAGAAACAATGAAGTAAGAGCAGGAAAACAAGGCAAGAAGTTTTTCCCATTTCTAGCATAACAGACTCATCAAAATTTCTAGTCTAAGCGCGTCGAACGATTAACACGCATCTCGATTTATACTTCTATTCTAAATCAAGTCAAATCGTACAAACAAAACGCGGAGGTCCAAAAGGGCATCTTTTGTAATAAGATTAGAAGAAATTCAACTAAAAATTACCAACCATGTTTAGCGTATTATATTTGTTTTACATATATTTGAAGATATTTTTAGCTGCATTATTTTATTTGTGGTCAAGTCTAGGGAGGAATAAAATATGGAAAATTTCACTTTGCCCCATAAAAGCAATTTTATTTCAGTTAACCTTAAAATATTTTGAAATTTCACTGCACTTCCTTAGATTAAAATGAAATTAAGTTTTCTCTATAAAAAGACATTAATGCCCTTATTTTTTTTTTAATAAGAATATTTGCAAGACATATGGACATTTACAAGATAAATAAAGATATTTATAAAATAAGTAAAGAGATTCACAAAATACTAACAAGAACATTTTGGCCATACAAAATAGAAATAAGAGAATTCACAACATAAATTAATAAGTCATTTACAATATAAATAAAAAAAATTAAAATGCTACATATTTGTAGCATTTGACCTAAAATTGCTACAAATTCTAATGTTTGTAGCAGTTTGACAGGTGAATTACTTCAAAAAACCAATTTTTCGTAGTTCTAGGGAGCTAATTAAAAAGATTTTGGCCATACACACACAAATAAGGGAATTCAAAAAATATAGTAAAGGCATTATTTTCTTTTCACCCATAAAACTTAATTTCATTTTGGTCTAAGTGGGTGCAATGAAAAGTCAGAATATTTTGGGCTTGACTGAAATAAAATTGCTCCCAAAGGGGGCTATGTGAAATTTCCCCATAAAAGAACTCAAAATGTATGTTAACGAGAAGAAGCTTCGTCACTTATTTTCATTGCGTGTTAAAAAATTTCACTTCTAGGACCACATTTTCATTGTATTGTTTTGTTTATGGTGGGGTCTGGCGGGCTATAAAGAGTAACCCCACAAGAACATTACTAAAAAGAAAACTTGAATGAATACATAGTTCCTTCAATTATTAATTTTGTTTTTTGATGAGACAGTAATTCCTTTCTTCATTACAAAAATGCTTCCAGGCATTAAATCGTAACCTATGAAGGAAACATTTGTTTTGTGTTTTCCCTCCTTCTCATTACCCGCGATTAATTTAATCAATATTATGTATCATTTTATAAGCTAGTAACTAATTCAAGGCACTGACCGTGTAATTTGTTTATAAGAACCCATTTTGTTTAAACTCATTGTAGTTTGCATTGACAGTCTATTATCATACAGTGCTTGTTTGGTTGGGCTTATGACACAACTAATTTTGGTTCAAGCTGAATATATTGGTTGGTTAGACGCAAAAACTTAAATAATACATCGTGATAATACAAAAACGAATTTAAAAATTTAAACATATATACAAACTTCATTGCTCTCTCTCTCTCTCTCTCTCTATATATATGTGTGTGTGTGTGTGTTTATATTTCATCCAATATATATATTTATAGATATATTTGTCAATGTCAAAAATTTATATTCTCTCTTCGATTCAGGTACACTTATCGCTTATGTCTTAGTGTGAACATGGCTTGACTTGTAAGAAACATTCATTAAGGACTTAAATCACTATAAAATTAAATATTGATGGTTGTCCCCAATAAGTCCACATGGAACAAGAAAGAAACTTGAATATTATATAATTTCTTCTGTTATATCACAATGATGAGAGACCACATTTTCATTATCATTGCATTATTTTGATTTTTTAGTCGGTCAAGAAGAAAATTGTGTTTTATGTGGAATGGCTTGGGAATATTTAGCTGTTTCGTGTAAACGAAGTGTGATTTTGAGGTCTACTTACAAGTCAAGCACGGCATCCATGTACCTAGAAATGAAGTCTGAAGACTTTTTGGTGGAATATGGCATGAGAAATAATTAGGTTTAAATTAAGTATTTTATTATTATTTCTAGCATATTGCGATTTATTGTTATTTTTATTATTTTCATAATTTTATCAGGACTGTTATTACTGATTTTATTATTATAAGTAGTTCTAGGGTTTTAGACGGCAGACTTGATCATTGAATTACAGATTACAGTTACCTCTTTCGGCTTCTCCTCTCATTTCTCTCTTCTCCTCCGTCTCTTCCCTTTCTATTTTGCATCACTTATGATATATGTTCTTCTGTGTGAATGTACAATGTGGCCACTCACCAAGTCATCTAATATATTTTTCACACTAGTTGCCTTGAAGCATTTGCGAAGAAAAATCTAGCTAAAGAAAGCGTTTTTTAGCCGACAATAATTAAATAAACTTTTGCATCTTACTTATTTTTTATAATTTAAAATAAAATAATTTTATTCTCTTATTTATTTTAAAATTTTGTCTTTACATTCTGTAGCTTTCGAATTTTATATCCAACAAAATTTTATAAAAGTTATTACCATGTAAGCACGAGTTAACAGGATAAAATATACAAATAACATTGAAATAAACAAGATATTTACTCAGAAGTAGTTCTTCTGAACTGAATATAGAATATTTTTCATTTCTCCCTCATCACATATCAATTATTAAATTAATTACTTCAAATTAATCAAGCTTAAGGTGTGAAATGGGACCCAACTTGATCAATAAAAAAAGGAACAATATAGTATTTTATTGTATTTTTATCATGTGTTTTCTTTTTATCAAAGTCTTCATCTTTTGCTTGGTCATAATTACTTCTATTTGCTCTCCTTATGTCGAATGAAATGTTGGCCAAAGGAGGAATAAATGATCTCTTAAAATATCATAATTTCCACCTCCCTAAAATATATTATTTTATGTTAATTAGCATGAGATATTTGAATTATGCCTTCATCTTTTTGACCTTGTCTCTAATGGCTTCCAAAGGTTACCATTTATGACCAAGTATATATTTTCTCTTTCCTTCCTCATGTCATATGAAATATGGCTCTTGAAAAAAAAAGAGATGATGATCTTATTAAATATCATCTTGCTCCTCTTTGCAATATAATATATAATTTGCCAATTAGCATGAGATATTTGACTTTTTGGCTTCTTCCTTTTTCTCTTGCTCTAGTTCGACGAAATTTGAGGCTTTGGAAGAGGTTAATTGCTTCTTGAAATATCCTCTCCACCTCCTAAATTATAATAATATTTTAATACAATTAACATGTGATTTTTGACTAATTGCATCTTCCTTTTACTTAGCCAAAAATGCTTCCTTCTTACTTTTAATTGGGACCAAGTAAAAATTCCCCTTCTTGCTTCCCTATTTGGATGAAATATTCATCAAGGAAATGGAAAAATATATGACTTCTTGCTTTATAGTCAAATAATCATTTTGCCTTTATATTTTTATAATTAATTTAGGCCTTTAATTTTCCCTTTTGTTTTGGCCAAAAATCAACAATTAATTGACTCAAATATTGTGTTCACGTATTCTCCAATTTTGGACTTCAAGAATAGGCTTTTGAAAAGACAAACAATGAATTTTTTAAAATTTTTGTGGCCACTAATTGCACTGTTTGGCCAATCCAAGTGTGCCAATATTCACCATTTTAATTATCCCAATTTTATACCACAAACATATAAAGAATTTTGGTTACTAAAATTTGGGAAATTACAAGAGTTATGCTGCCTTTCAAACAAAAGTAAGAGATGTTCCCTACTTTACCTCAAGTAAAGCAAGTCAAATTGCCTTCTAAACAAAAATGTGAAATGTGCCCTATCTTACCACAAGTGAAGCAAGTTAAACAATTTTCCTAATAATACCTTCCACATTTCGAGCAATCTGGAATCCTAGCAGTACTAGGCACAAGGGCAGCAGAGCCTTTATAGGATAACTGACTTGCCCCCACCCTGGCTCCTCTGAGATTAAGTCCTTAAACTAGACCCACTCTGGAATGATTATATCAGTTGCTTGTTCTTCTTTTTTGAGTTTCCAGAGTCTCTAAAACTATAACCACTCCTCTTGTTAAAATCCCCTAGTAGGACCAGTATAAGATGAGATTTGGCCATGTGGGTCCCTCCTAGGTTTGAGCTCATAACTATAACCCCGTACCTATGCATCCAAAAGACATAGCCGTGTACATGTATCCGCAAAAGAAGAATAATATGAAGAGGTATCACCTGCCTTCTAAATTCTACTCTAGCCTTCTATAGCAACCTATCCTCCATCGAAGTTCCATTCTTTATAATTGACTATAGGCGGTGTACTTTACTAGCTCAAGAAATTGTGTAATGCATGAATCTACATCTAGGTCACCTTGCTGAAAAGTATGGAACTCAATCTCCTTAAGTAACTATAAGACTGTTAAAAAATAGTGTTGACAAAACATCACTTTGAACTCTTCCCAATGTGGAATGGTCCCATCTGTAGGTCTGATGCTTTTCCAACACATTTTTGTATCATCCACTAATAACACTACTCCTATTATCACCCTTTGTTGTTCATCACATTCAACAATGGAGAATATAATCTCTAATTGATCAATCCATCTTTCACTAAATTTTGGGTTGAGCTTTTCGTCAAAGTTTTGTGGTGAGCATTTGTGAACCTCTTTCTAGACTTCAGTGATAGAAACTTTAGCATACTGTTGAGAGTTGTTATCCCTTGTCTCTATGGTGATATTATGGCCACCACCTGAATGATGACCATTGAGTTCCAGTATCTTCAAACCCGCTCTCAAGAATAGAGTGCTCTTCCTCTTGACTTTTCCTTTTGTTTCATTCCTCCTCATGTATTTTCACCATTTGACCAAGTCCACATACCATGATTAGTAGTTCCCTTAAGATTGCATCAGCATCTTGTGGTTCTAAAGGTTGACCATTATCAACCAGGTCTCTAGTTGATTGTGTCTTACATGTATCTACCATTCTTTCAAACCTAAAGGATGCAACCAATAATAAAAGTAAGCAAAAGAGAAAAATAATAGATCAGATGAAAAGGGGAATCACATGAGTAACCTAATGTATATTGCCAATGCAACTATATGCAATAAAGAAAATACTATGCTCTGATACCAACTTTGAAACAATCTCCTTAAATTACTGCAAAATTCATCATTCCATCAAAATATTAAGTAATATTACATAAATAACATATTAAAGGGCTCTGCCTATAGTACAAATCCCTGTATGTCGCGGAGTATTCAATATATGAAGCTTATGCCCAAAAGGCCCTTAAGTTCGGCAATTTACATTATGCTCATGCAACTAAATGGGACATACAATTGATATCAAATAAAATCTTATGCGCCTTCGCCTTGGTATCACCACCTGAACTCTTACCTAATAATAATAATAAATCAATGGAATAAGTCATATAAACCCATTAACTACTTCCATTTTAATAAGTATGCAGGGAATGATTACAAGATAGTTAAGTGGGCAAAATATAAGTACATACATAAGGTATAATCTTCGAAAAGCATTAATAGTTCAAGAGAACAATTTAATATGTATATAACTCTCTCAACTATCCATATAACATCATTAATCGCTGACAGAACCCAGAGGCTACAACATCCAATAGGCTTAGTCTCTTTGACAAAACTGTACCAAGCTCTCCAATAATAAGGTATAGCCCAACCAAATGCTACATAACTCATATCAGACCATGGGTTCCCTTTTCGTCGAGTGTGGAAATGTGTCAATTGTCCCTTGAGCTGACCCTTAACCCAACCAAAGGAAAGAGTGATACCAAGAGCTCTGAGAACGTCAAAGCCATCAACTATGTGCATATTAGCGGCTATATCATATGGTATAAAAGAACCAAACCTCCCCCAATTATAACTCACCACATTCAACATCTCAACATCACAAATATCAATAATTTATTCCCATATATTCCATATTCAATGCTATGCATCATCAATCATTCAAAACCATTCAGGCTTACTTAACTAACAAGTTTACTAAAAACCTAATTCATACTATCATTGTACATTTTTCATTTATAAAATACTATAACATATTTATAGTAATTAAAAGTACCAATATATACTTATAATCACCTTAATAAGCATACAAGATAAATTAGAAAGTGATTACCTTGTGTTCTTGACAACTAAACTTAAGAGAATTCAGGCTCAACAAGCTAAATTCATTCTACAATAAATATATAATTACATGTTAATAAAATTAATGATAATTGCTAACTAATACAAAATAACCCCCAATAATTAGCTCACTTTAGTCTTCACAGAAGAATAACAAAAATTTATCTCTTCCTCAAATTCCTTTAAAAATAAAAATTTCTAAAATTTCTTAACTCAATTTTACTCAATAAAATTTTTAACAATAATAATTCTCTAATCACCTTAACTCCAATAGTCATAAAATTATCAATATCAACATCCTAAATCAATTAAATCTCTTTTCTAGCTTATATGAGCATAACCTAATTATTAAACAATATTTGAAACCTCCACTTCATTAAAACCATATCAAACTCTAATCTAATATCAAATCATAACTTGTAATTTCATATAACTCAAAATCTACAAAACTAAACCGATTAAAATTTCATTAATGCCTCCAATAACCCAAATAAATTGTTTAATCTAAATTTAATTGGTTAAAAAGTCCAATATAGAATTACTTATAGGCCGATTATATAGAAAACTCATTATAAAATCTTAAACTAACTACATAAAAAAATTAAATCAATTGAAATTAACTATTAATCATCATCTACATTTATATAGTCATATATTGAAAAAACTCAAACTTGTCCAAAATCCTAATCCTAAAATTTTCTCTAATTAACACGAAATTACTATCATAAGAAAACATTATTTAGAATATTTTTCATAAAGGAAATTTTGTAATTATAAGTGATTTTAAGTACCTTATTGATCCTTGAAGAACTAAAAATGCTCCTATTAGTGTCTCAAATTGTCCCGCCCCTGGGTACCATGCTAGTGGTTATTGAGAGGGGTATTATAAATACCTTTCCTTCGGCCCCACATATAATTTTTTTAATTTAATTTTCGCCACTTTAATATTAATTAGGAGGGTGGATGGCGCCATATATATTAAAAATTATATTTTTAACCAGGTCCTTTTTTTTTATTTCAAAAAATTACCTACTAGATTCTTTTTTTTAAGAAAATAATTATTTCTTAATTATATTTATCTTCTAAAAATAAAAAATAGGATGTTACACCAAGCAACCAAAAATATGATCGTACCCATATTTACAATATTTCCCCTCAACTCATTCAAACCCTAACCTTAATCCACCAACAATTTAGTACCTAGCTAGCTTCTTATCACCCTTGCTTGTCATCATATCCTATCCTTAACCTGATTCACGCTATTTCCCCCCTTTTTCTCCATTAATTAATTAATTTTTATTTTATTTAACTCATCTTCTTATGCATTCATATTTTCACAAACCTAAATCTATCCTTTTATTCTCTCTCCTAGATTTGAATGTAATATGTTATCTTTTCTATATTTTCAATTCAAATCTTTATCCTTTCCTTATTTCCACGATATCCAAGCCATTCCTATTATCTTTTTGATGAATTCAAATTCAAAATTATATCCTTTAATTCAAAGGAATTAGATTTTAATCAATTCTGCATTATCTTTAAAATTCAAATGCAAGAAAAAGATAAAGACTCATCAAGATCAAGCCATTGATGTAACATCCCAAAATTTATTTTGGGAATTGAATGCCTATTTTCCTGAAAATTCGAGGAACAACAAATAATAGTCATAAATTGGCTTGGAAATTTTTAAGAAATTATTTTAAGGCCAATGATTAATTTATGGGAGTTAGATAATAAGCTAAATTATAGAATCTATAAAATCTAAGGAAATCTTAAATTAGGAAAAATCAAGGCTTAGTGTGTATAATTAATAGGATAAAAATATACATATATATATAATATTAAAAACACACCCACACTTTCCATGCTTCCCATGCCACCCATGCTTCACATGCCACACTTGCTTCACATGCTCTTCACACATCACTCATGGCACACACTTCCCACACTACACACACAACCATTAAAATAAACACCACATGGCACACACACACATTTATTTAATAAACAAACACACACCCTCCCACTATAAATACAAGACAACACACACACTTCTCATTTTTCATTCCAACCAGTCAAGTCACATAGAAGAGGAGAGAAGTAGAAAATATAGAGAAAGAGAGAGAGACGTGAGTAAGAGAGAAGGAAGACTAAAGTGAAAATAGTTGCCGGAGAAGTGAAAGAAGTAGAAGTAAATCACCCATAGGCAAGCCTTGAATATTATTTAGGCAAGTATTCTATATCTTTTTCTATTATTATTCAGTTGGTTTAGGTTGTTTGTTTAGGATTTATAGTTGTTGGAAGTTGAGCGATTTTGAAAATAAGTTGCTATCATTTATGGTCGGAATAAGGTGTAGATATATAAGAAGTAATAATTTGGTAAATTTGATGTCACCAATAGATTCTACATGAAAATTTATGTGAGAATACATGTGGTTGTAATTTTTGGATGATTATGAATAAATCAGGAATTTTTAGAAATTAAGAGGAGATGTTATTCGGTTAGTTTTCTAGAATCAGTTTGGTTATAAAATTCATTTCGTTAGTCAAAACTGGTCCAAAAATTATGAAACTTCACAGAAATAATTGAGACATATGGAGCTTTAATTTGATATATAATATGTACCATTTGGATTATTATATTGTAAGAAATGAATTTGTGAAGTTTAGGCACTGAATCTGGAACAAATTCTGGCATAGTTGTGTTAATTGTGAATTCTGGAATTTTTGGCATGTAATTTATAATATTATGTATTTTTCCATTAAATTATACTTAAATAGGTTCACATACAATTTTGAACCACTCTATTTGGAAATTTTTGGATTTAGTTATGAATTTTTGAATTTAAGTACTTCCAGATTATGTTTCTGGAAGGCAGATTGGTTGTGGTAAAATTTCGGAAAATCAACACTTTACCAAAAATTATGAAACTTTCGAGATTTATAGTATACAGTAAGATAATTAATTTTATAGGTGGATTATAATTTTTGGGCTTATACATTAGGAGATATGAATTTCCAAAGTTGAGTCTATTTCTGAAAGGAAATCTGGAATAGGGGATGTTTTGTGAATTTCTGGGAAAAGTGTGTTATCATTTGTCAGATATAAGTATTTTTCTATGAAAATATATTTAAATATATTTACATAGGCTTTGGAACCAATCAATTTGGAATTTTATAGAATTAATTATGATTTTTCAAATATGATTGAAAAATTTGCCAGTTTTATGAAAAATAGTAAACATTGTATTGTGTAGAATTATACTATGAAAAACAAAACCACTGAAACTGAGATAACCAACAGAATATGATTAAAGATAGTAGTAATGCAAGTAATAATCAATTACTTGTTAACTTTAATTTATAGGAAATGGTAATAGCCCGAGCCGGATTAAAAGTTTTGGATAAGAATCGGATTGAAAAAGGACCCAGGTAGTAACTATTTCTTTCATACACTATGTGATTATTTATATATTGTGTATGTCATTTTCTTTAATATGAGCACAGTGTCTGGGACACGCATATTAGCTTAGTTATGGTCTGGGACCCAACGAAGGCGCAGAGTTAAGCTGGGGTTGCAAACAGTCGTTTGGGCTCGGACAGTGTACATACAACATTTTCATCTTACATAACATGGTGCATTGCATATTTATTTTTATATTTTATATGTCGGATTGTATATTACTACTGAGATTCATTCGAATTTCACCATTTTTCAACATTTAAAAATATTCCAGCAGAAGGTAGCGGCTCTAAGGGCAAAACAATAATTACCGGTGATTGAAGGTCCGGTTCTAACAGAGTGCAGTTGGTTATCTTTAGTTGTAATATTTATTTCTTTAGATTTTTTTTATATTTTTAAAATCCTATGGGAATTGGCTGTAATATAAACAAGCACTTATTATCAGTATATTTTCCGCTATTTCTGTGTGCCCTCTGAACTATGCATTTATTACTCTGTAAATATCAAAGTGTTAAGGGGTTTGACAATTGATGCCTATGAAAGGAATTCCAAGGTTTCATTCCAAGAGCGTGACCACACACCACACACCACTCTTGTTTTCTTCCCATCAACTTATGTGGTTAATTAATCCTCTTCTTGAGGATGGATCTTATTGCTTGAGTTCTTGTTCTTTAATTGGGAGTTGTTATTTAGTTTAGTCTTTTCTTGATTATATGTATTTTATGATTTCCTAGGTTTAGGATTGAATTTCTATATTCAAGATTTTGATTTCCGGCTGGATAATATTTGTGATCAAACCTCTACAATTTATTATTTGAATTTATATTTTTAATTATATTTTAAGATTTTTTGGTTATTTCATGTTTTTTTTTTCAAGGTCTTGATGATCATATGTTTATTCTTACTCAGAGCATATTGGTTGATTGTTCTTTAGACAATTCATTTATAATTTCAATATTAATTTGCATGCTAAGTGATGCTTAAACAATTAATTGGAAGGTTATTAGATGTTGGGTCCAAGTGTATTAATTAATTAATTAATTAATTGAGACCTAAAATCGTTATCTAGGGATTTATAGCAGACTTGGTATTATTTATGTACTCCATATTCATTGTTGAACTATGATGGCCACTGATCTGTTTTCAAGAAAATTCATCATATCTTTTGTGCGTTTGTCTTTTCTTTTTCTTTTTCTTTTCATTTTTATTATTAAAAACCCAAAATTTACCACTCTTTATTTCTTTTGAGTCTTGCACATTTAATTAATTAAAGAACTAAATACTCTTGACTCCACGCAAAAGAATACAACATAGGTTGTGCCGCTATGCAACATTATCTAGTAATTAATTTGAGCGCTGAAGATGTGATTCTATTGTAATCATCAATGCCAATGTTACGGTGAAATATCTATTGTAATCATTATGCCACTGTTGCTTTTCCACTTGTTAATGATGTATAAGACACCTAAAAATTTGATATTGTTGAGAAATTAATTCCCAAACAAGGCATTTCCAAAACATAAGAATAGGATAGAGGAGAAAAAGAAAATTTTAAGTATCACTTTTATTAATTTAAAACTCTTTTTCTGCCAACATCAAATTCTAAATTGTATAAAGCTAACTGAAGAAAATGAGTGAATTCTAGGGTTCATATAATTGAAGTCTAAAATGTTAAAAAGAAACATGAAACATGAAGAAATATCTAAACCGATAAAATCGACCAAGAAAATTTCAAATTTTATATACTTTATATTATTACAACATATACAGAATCACTCCAATTTATAAGGTTACTTGTTACAAAAAATCAACACAAGGTTAAAGAAATAGTAACTAAAATTTGATTTAACAATTATTCAACTAGCTGTGTTTGTAGCATGTTCCATAAACAAAGCCTTGATGTTTTTCAACGATGCTACAACATCGATCATAGTAGAACGTGCCTCTGGTAAGTCAATGCAACAATTTAATGCTAACTCAAAAATGGATGATATATGAGGTAATATAATACCAGCATTTTGAATTTCACGGTGCAGCAAATTGGTATCTATAATGTTAATGATTGAATGTGGTGTTGATTTGCTCACCCAATCTTTCAATATTAATCCTTGAACAAACATCTCATCTGTTGGCTACTTCCTCGTAAACATTTCCACAAGCAAAATCCCATAACTAAAAACATCTCCTTTGGCGGAAACAACTCCATTCGATCCATACTCTATATGTCATATTAAATTATTAGTATAAAAGTCATTATTGTAACACCCCAAATTTTAGGACAAGAGAATTGAAAATAAGCCTACAATAAGTGGATTGCTAAGCTCCAGTTTAACAAGTGTCCCAGTAAGGCACGATTTTAATCCTACAATTCTTAACACCTTTGGTGGCATCAAAGGGAAATAAAATGGTGAATTAAAGAGCACATTAAGTGACAAAACAAGACAATGAGTGGTCACACAACAAGACTATGTTGGGAACCCAAATGAAATTTGCCTCCAGTGTGTTTCTCTACATGGCAGTCATGATTGTGTGACATTTTTCAATGGACAAATGATTTCCAAAAATCATGAAAATTTCCAGAATGAAATTATACTTATCAAGATTTAATTTGATAGGTCATATAAGTCATTTGGAGTTGTACACAAAGAGAAATGAATTTTTGAAGTTAGCCCAGCGAAATGAATTTTATATTTTTCCTTAAAACTAGACTCAATAAGGGTCGCATAGCCTTTGGAATCACTCCAATTGGACATTTTTACAATTAGATATGAATTTTCAAAGTTAATGAAAAATCTGCAGAATTTGGTATTTTGTGCGAAAATTCATTATTTGGGCCAATCAAGTGTTGACACGTGGAAGATGAGAAACTGATCCATTTATCCATTAAATCATCATCTTCCTCCTCATTTTTCATGGAAAAATATGAAAGAAGAGAGAGAAAGAGTGCAGAATAAAATGGAGAAAGATGAGAGAGGAAGTTCTTTCCTCCGAAACACTGCCGAAACGGCATCTCTCTCAAAGTACCCTTCAGGAAACTTCCTCTACTCATCGAGATCTTCATTCCTACGTTTCGGATTTTCATTTGGAGGTATTTGGTGCCGTCTCCCTTATCGGAGTATTGCCAGAATTCCGAACCGTTTGTGGAAACGGGTAGAGGTAAGTGTAAGCTTCCTTTTTAACCGATTGATTTGTCGTTTGGATGGGTATAAAGGAAGTTGGGTACTGTTTATGGCTGATTTAAATGTTGTTTTTAATGGCTAAATCATGTCCAACGAGTGTTTAAATAGCTAATCACTTGATTAGAAGTAGCAAGGAAGTGATTAGGTAAGAGAAAACGAAGAAACAACATATTGCACCTAAGAATCTGATTTTCTGCTCTGTTTTGATGTGGATAAGGAGTAAGAATTTGATGATTTTGATGCTTCCATTGGATTTAGGAGGCAAAATTGTGTGGGTATGCAAGTGTTCATGAATTTTGGATACTTGTACATGAATTTAGAAATTTTAGAAGTTAAAGGGTAAACGGTGTGTATTCCGTTTTCTGGAGGCAGTGTTATGGTGACAAGTTTTTGAGTAATCAAATGTTATCCAATGACCATGAAACTTTCCATCTAAAAATAGAGACATAGACCTTTAATTTTATAGGTCATAATGGTTAATTGGACAAGTATGCTATGAGATATGAATTGTTAAAGATATGCCCTGTTTTCTGGAAAGAATCTGAAACAGTTGGTATTTGGAAATATTCTGGGAATGGTGTAGTAGTGGCGTTTAAAATCGAGTATTTTTATATAAAACTAAACTTAAAGGGCTTCAAATAGAGCTTTGAACCACTTCAATTGGAGTTCTATAGAATTAATTATGATTTTTCAAAATTTGGTCAAAAATGCTGGTAGATTGAGTACCATGCGAATTTAAGGAAAAAATTGGCCAAATATAATTGGAATGAACTCCAAGGGTGAAAGTAAGCCTATAGGACTAATGTGGGCCATTGGGTATTCACTTTTCATGGCTCTAATGATGTTATTACTTGCCTAGGGCCATGAAGTGATAAAGAAAGAGCAATGGTTGGCGGATCAAGAGGCAAGAAGAGAAGGACATAAAGTCCACCAGGTAGTGAACCTACATTTTCTGTATGTATGTGATATGTATGTTTTGCATTGATTATGTGTTTGCTTTGCCTATTTGCGTGAAACATGTATGGTTGGTTGAAGCTCTGTTATATTTGTGCAATGACCATATGTATGTCATAACATCGAGCATGCAACATGTCATTATGTTGGCATGAAATAGTGTAGGCAAGCATGTCATGCATTCATATATATCTGGCATGCATAATGGTAATGTTCGCTACTGAGATTCTCTCAAATCTCACTCCTCCCAAACAACCATCCAGACAAGTGAGCATTGGAAACGTGCTGAGATTAGAAAAGAGGTATGCATGAAGATGAATGTTGCTGGTTGTTTGAAGACCTTTTAGTTATTAAGGTCTGTAAATATTAGGTAAACCCCTGGTGGGGGAAACTTTTGTATTATAATCAAGCAATATTGTATTAATATTATCAGTATATTTATGTTATTCATGTGTGCTCACTGAACTACGCATTGTTACTCTGAGTAAGGTCAGTAATAAGGGATATATGAGGCAGGTCATTACATTTTTGGTATCAGAGCAATGGTTCTGGCCACAGTGCAAGTAGTTTGGGCAATAAAATAGTATATTGATATGCTTGATTATATAGAGATGGGAACAACAAAGTGAATTACTTCGGCTAATTCACAATCAATCCCTTGAAAGGAATAGACAATCCCTAGAGAAACAGTGAGTACCTGGAGGGCAGCTATTATCCTAATCCTGGTCTGAGGGCGGTATAAGGACGTTGTAGAACCCGAGGAAGCGGGTACAACCAAGGCCAGTGTATTGGCTACACTATAGATTGGTTTCACATGTGAGCTATCGCTCACTGATGACATTGATAAGCTATAAACAGAGAGGATAATGTCAAACAGACAAGACAGAGTCGGATCTGGATTCCGTTACTGATTCTAGTGCTGGAACGATATACGAGATGCATGACCAATGATGAATTAAGAGCTATAGAAGGACATCCAGGGTATGTATCTGCAGGCTGTCTGAAAGCATAACACCCCCATAGACCAGCATACAATGTACTCAGACGATCTGATCCCAGTATAGTGTGAGCAAGGTCTTCTGGATTTAGAGACCCGGATGACATTAGGATTCGCACAACACTGCACTTCTACCCAAATACAGTGGTCTAGTTTAGAAGAAGAACAAGATAACTGAGCAGGGTCTAACAGACAATTTTATGGACTTTAGGGAGCAAATCGCAGGGTACGTGTCATTGTGCATGTACCGGCACTGATATGCAATCTATGCACAATATTTTGATGCCTGGAGACAGTGGGCATAATTTTTGAGACGAGGGCAAGCACGGGGTACCGGTGGTTGGAAGCAGTTCGAGTCGGTATCTACGTTTTCGTACGAGTACACAAAAGTTAAGCGTGCTCAACCCAGGAAAAGTTAAGCGTGCTCTAAATTCCGTCGCTAATTTTAGGGACGGAATTTGTAAGGGATTAGGGACGGATTAGCGACGGAATATTCCGTCGCTAATCTTGTATTTTTTTGTAGTGTTGAGACTCCAAAGTGAATAGGGTATATGAGAAATCAACTTATTAGAGCTGAAATCCAACTTCCGTAGAGAAGTATTCCCGAGGCATCCTGGTATTATTCCCGAAAACATGTTGTTGGCAAGATACAACTCACTTAGACTTTTGAGTTAGCAAAGCTCATTTATAATGGACCCTTGCAATTTGTTGTTGGTGAGACTTAAACGTTGAAGGCCATGTAATTTGTTAACTGTATTTGGAATGAACCCAGTCAAATCATTATCATCCAGAACTAAATCCATCATGTTTGTCAAATTTCCGAGTACATTGGGTATAGCTCCGTTAAATTTATTCAATGACAAGCCTAAGGTAATGAGCTTAGATGCATTTGATAAGCTGTTCGGAATTGGTCCAGTTAGTTCATTCATCTCCAGCCATAATGTCTTCAAGTTGGGAAGGTTAATTCCTAAATATGATGGAAGAAGGCCAGAGAGGAAATTCTCACCAAGGCGCAAATATGTCAATGTTGAATATATTGGGAGGAATAGGTCCACTCAAGTTGTTTCCACCCAATTCTAAGTTTGCAATCTTAACGAGATTCCCTATATCCTTGTGTATAAAACCTGGAAACAATAAAAATTGAATGGGCTCGTAAAAAGGAACCAAGACAAGCGATTATGGTGTTTGAAGATGACACATGAAACTACATGTATCTTTATAGTGGGTGTTTGGAAAAATCACTCTTGCTTTTTACATGACAACTCCTCTCATATATTTTCTTTGTACAATGTAAAACCACTTAAAATAAGCTATTATTTAATATGGGTCAATGTTGAAATGATGCATATATTGGAAGGAACAGGTCCTTTTAAATGGGTAAGGGTCAAGTCTAAGTAACATTTAGCTTAATTTATCAGTTTTGTGTATGCCTTTTGAGTACAAAACCTTGACATAAAAAAATGATGGAAATCATTGATTTCATACAGCTCAGATATGAATATATACAAATAAATATATTTTTATTATCTTCTAGAGTCTCTAAAATTATTAAAATGAAAAATTAGGAAAATCATAAACTACCTTGAAATGCCGTGGTTATAGAATATTCATTTAAAATTAAAATTTACTGTGTTCTAATTATTTAATAAGAAATTAATATATTTTTGAAAAAAGAAACAATTGAAAAAATAAAATAAAAGGGGGAAATGATGTATTCTTTAATAAAAGGGAGAAGAAAATGTGGTTAAATTAAAGTTAATAAGAGAGGGATAAAATCTATAAAAATATATGGTGATGATGATGCATTTGGACACATTATTATGTAGATCTGAAGCTTTTCTATTTATCAAAGTGTAAATAATGTCGGACAGTGTCATCCGACATTTCAAATATCCGTTAATTAAACAAGAAAATTAAAGGTATTTATGGGCCAAATAAAATACTAGAGACTCAAAATAGTTGAGTTGGGAGGCAGGAAGAACCAAGTTCGGTAAAATGTGTAATTGAACAAAGTGTCCGGCGAAAAAGGGTACTTTTGAAAAATATGCCTGAACTTTCAGGAAAAAAAATCTCATAAATTCATGGAAGATATTAAGGATTTTAAGGCATATTTGATGTTTAAAAGAGGTAACAACAATGAAAATACCTCCAAAAGGGAATTTTAAGGTATTTGGAAATTTGGCTAATTAAATGAAATTAGCCAAAAATCAATTATATAAATCATAAGAATGCCTCAAATAAATGGATAAAAAAGGAGAATAATTATTTGAAGATTAGATATTGAATTTATAAAATGGGTCATTTCTCCAAGCCATTAGAATTTCAAGTAAAAATATTTTAAGCACAGAAAGGTCAACCCTTACAAATTTCAAGAAAAAAATAATAGTTATAAACTATTTAGGGTTGAGAAAATCGGACAATTATTTTATAATAAGATGAATTTTTGGAAGAATCACATTATTATTATTTTTTGTTAAAAATTAATCAAAACTAGTTAAAAATAAAGAGTAGAAAGTGGTTTGAAAGCTCTTGTAAAACAAATAAATATCTACATGCTATGTATATGCGAATTTGGAGTGATGATTTTTAAGGATGAAGCTTATTATTGGAAGTTGAGTTGGAACAAGGGAGCCAATTCATATCTGACCCTATAATTTGACACACTTAAAATACATATGCTTAGTTTAAAAAGATCAGAGTCATAGTTCATGTTAGTTGAATGTGTATGCTGGGAGCTATATATGATTTTTCAAGGTAAAGATAAAAATCTGAAAATATTTTCTGACCAAATGCACAGTTAACAATTTTGTGAATTCTTCGGAATTTCCTGCCTTCGTTTTTATCCACATTATATTTAAGGTTTAATTATAGACTTGAAGATTCTTGATATGATTGTTCTAAAACTTGTTATAAATTTTTAAATTTAATTTAAAATTCATGAAAACCAGATGGAGAGTACCTTGAACATCAGAGTTTCAGATTTGATTCTTTCAAGAGTTTCTATGGTGAAAAAGTGGCTCTTAAGTTGTCTTTAATGCTAATATAAGCGCATAAAAAATGAGATGTTACAGATAGAGTACTTAGAAACTTTTGTTTGTCAAAGTATAAATAATATGGTCCCATTAGTTCATGATCTTATCTTTTTGTTCGTGATTTTAGCTTTTTAATTTTGGAATTGTAAATTACTAGCTATATTTAAGCAAAATCTCATTTTAGAGAAAATTATTAAAAAAACAAAGAAAAGAAAGAAAAAGTATATGATAAAATCGTGCTTGTAAAGAGGTTGTCATTATCAAATATAATTTATTGGCACCACTTGTAAAAAGACTAAATGGACTTATTATAAGAAAAAAATAAAATAGGTCATATCATTTGCAATTAATATATACATATATACTATAAAGAAAAACTACACGTGTCTTACTAATGCCAAAAACTTGAATATTTGTGTTATGTTGATTAGTGCATGCATAAATGTTAGAAAGGGGGGAAGCTAATTTCTTCTAACCATCAAATTGCTTTCCTTCCAGTATTTGTATGTGAGTGCATGAAGTTTGACTATTTAATATATATATATATATATATATATATATATATATATATATATATAATCATGTTTTCCATAAAATCATTAAACCACATTTTTGGCAATTTACTCTCCATGAATTTTTTTTGGGTATAGTTGAATTAAGAAACCGTTATGTACATTTTGCTCAAATTTAGCCAAAAAATGTTCCCCATCATATATCACGGGTCCGCAAGTAATTATTCACACAGATACATACATACATACATACATATCACATACTTTTTCTCTCCTTCATGTAACTTATTTTTTATACCTATTTAAAATTTTTTTTTGCTGGTATAATATAAATTTTGATTCTTATGATGTAATCCCTTTTAAAAAATATTACTTTTAATTTTAATTTTAAGTAAATGATAGAGTTGTTACAGTGTGTGTGTGTGTAAAGGGAAAAAAACTCCAAACTTATCTGTATTTTAATATTAAACTAATCCAATTATATAAAAAAATTATCAAATATTATTACCTATCGTATGTTTAAGAATAATTCTAAAGCTTACGTTTTATATATCAAAAATAATTTCAAGTGATACTCAATTCACCCCAAGAGAGTAAATATATAAAAAAAAATAACTTTTGTATTTCTTAAGTCTATGTAAAACCTTTGAAATAAGAAGAATTAAGAAAATCATAATTTACAATTTGGTGAAATTACTAGTAAATTTCTAAGGGATAAAATTTTGTATACTATAATTATTGAATAAATATTTAATCTGAAAAATAAATTTAAAGTTTTTAGGAGGCAAATAAAATCTTAAGAAAACAGTACTGTCATAAAACATGTGGGCTCTTTAATTATATTCTGCAATTATTATGTGGTTGCATTTGTTCATAATCTGAGCTATCATTGTTATTTTAGGATTGTAATCACAAGCTATACATAAGTTCCATTGTATGTGAATGAAAATAGGAATAAAATGTTGAAAAATAAGATATCAATTTTAGAGAAAAATATTAAAAAGAAAAGAAAACACACACAAATACATACATACCTGTAAATGAGTTACCGCCCAAATATAATTCTTTTAAAGAAGTGCAGTTAGCTATTGATTGTGGAATGCTTCCCTCTAATTGATTAGTACTAACTGCCAAGGATTCAAGTAAAGGGAGTTGATGTCACATATCATCTGGCAAATTTCCCTTTAAATGATTGATGCCAAAGTCGACTCTTCTCAAAGAAGGCATGTTCCAAATAAATGAAGGAATTTCACCTATGAATAAATACGAAATATTTTTAAATTAGTTAGTAGTAAGACTATGAATTTCCTAAATTCACAAACAAACTTATAAAAATACATGGCATTTTGTTAATTAGAGGCCTTAAATTAATGGGAAAACATTAACTTTTCTTGGAAAGCAAGTTAAAAGGGACTCTTCTGATTTCCATTGCCAACTGGACATTAAAATTCACCTATTTACAATGTACAACTAAATTATTTAATTTGTATTTTTCATGAAATTTATTTAATATTTACTAGAATCTAACTTTGAAATATGACGATAAATTTATCATGGGCAACAAAAGGCTGGAATTTTAGTTTTTATTTATGGAATTAAAATACTTTCAGTATACATATTCTGGAGATAAAGTAGTATAAGTAATAACTGAATTTTCGCAAAAGCCCCGAGTGCCACAACTTTTCCGAGCAAAAATTCAAAGTTGTTGGTTATATAGAACTTTTACCCTTAAAAGTAATCTTAATTAACAATATCTCAAGAAATATGTGCGCGCGCGAGCGTGAAGCATAAATACTAAATGCAAAATTTTGTGAAAGCATAAAAATTAAGGCTATGTTTGGCTCGATGGAGGGGAGGGGAGGGGAGGGGAGGAATTTAAATGGAGGGAAAGGAAGGGGAGGGTTTGAGAGGGATTTTCTTTTACTTTATTTGGGTTGACAAAAAGAGAGAGGAGGGGGGGATTTTAATGGTATTAGTTTGGTATAGGAGGGGAGGGGAGGAGAAATATTTTTATATGGACAATTTTGCTCTTATTTCATTTAATTTGTAATTAATAACTTTTTAACATATTTAACAAAATATAATTATATAAGTAATTTAATACATAAAATTATAATTTTATAATTATAAAAATTAAATAAATATAATTATAAATGACATTTACTATATAAAATTATAATTTTGTAATTAAATAATAAGAATGGTATTGTGATAATATTTTAAAATGGTATGAATATATTAGTCAATTTAAGCTCAAACATTAATCTTTCCCTCCAAATCCCCCCAATTTTGGAGGGGAGGGTTAGGAGGGGAGGGGAAGGAGAATTTTATAAAATTTTCCCTCCCCTCCTAAAATTTTTAGTTATCCAAACAAAGGGAGGGGAGCAAAAACCCCTCATTTCCCTCCCCTTCCCTCATACCAAACAAACCCTAAGAGATGGGTCGACAATCTTAAAGTAGAAATGTTGAACTGAGATGATGGAATTTCACCTGTTCAATTTAACAGCGTACAAGACATAAGTCTTATTAAAGTTAGCTAATAATTAAAGGCTTTGGTATTAATATTTAATACTAAACTAATTTAGGTAGATCATAATGAAAAGAATAAAAAAAAAAGATATAATAATAGAAAGAAACAAGAAAGCTCTATTAAACCATATTGAGCGCCTTCTTCTTCTTCTTAAATAAAATGACAATTTATATATATTAAACGAAAATTATAGTCTTTCATAAGTAGGGATAAGAACACAAATGATTATGTGATTTGCCTATGACTGATATAAAAAGGAAATGGAGGTAACAAACCTAATATATCCCAAATATCATTAATAGTAGGTTATGTCTTTTTGAAGTTCAGAAATATTATTTGGTAGAAAAAACCTATAAATACAAATATAACATATAGAAGTTAAAAAAAATTGTTATACCATACATATGTTTGTATTATCAATTTATAGTACTAGTAAATAATAGTTTCTACTTTTTTATGATATATTTACTTTACATGTCATAAGTTAATATATATACAAGATACAAATTTATACTTTAGTTTATAAATCATTTAAGACTGGCTTATTTTGAGAAATAACACTAATATACTTTAAAAGAAAATGTAGAATTAAAATTATTTTAAAAAAGCTACGACCCTTAAATGATATTATAAATTATTTTTCATGTAAGGCATGTTTTTCTCATGATCCATGCCAAAATTAGTTGACAAATAATTATGATGGATTGTCTATATTAAAAAAGAAAAAAATCATTTTGCATGTATCTATACTTTGGTTTAAATTTTAATTTGATACTTGTACCTTTTTTCTCCTTAATACAATGAATCATTTAACTTTGCTCTATTATAACTATTAACTCTTGTATAGGGGCTAATAGTGCTTATAGATCAAAGTCACAAAGGCTATTGGTACTAACATAAAAAAATTAAAGAATTAATTCAATAAAAAGGTTAAAAATTAAAGGGAAAATATAAGTACCAGCAAAATGTTTTCCTTTAAAAAGGAGAAACTAAAACAACATGACATTGGAAACAAAAATATAAGGATAAATGAAAAAGTAAAAGGCTAGAAAGAAACATTTGTAATCCCAACTATTCATTTTTATCATCCTTAAAAGATTATTTTGCCTTTGGGGCTCCCTGTTTTTTAATTTTTCAATATTTTATTAAGTTAAGGTGAGAAAACACTCACGAGCTTTTACCAAAAGTGTGTCCATTACTATTTTCTTTTCTGAAGTGTAAAATTACCCAATAACATTCAAAATGAGAGTACAAAAATGCTAAGGCCTCTAAATATGTAATGGTGTTAAGATATATTGAATGGTCCTGTCATTTTTCTTCAATTTTGAATGTTTATAGGCATTTTTGTACCTCTAAAAAGCATATAGTATTGGACATACTTTTTGTAAAAGCTCAATAGTATTTTGCGCCTTAACCCTTGTGATTTTTCATCTTTTGAAGATTTTTTTAAACAACTTATGGCCCATCCACACACCTGGAGATGTTTTCGGCTATAAAAACTTGACTACTATGCCACATGGAACTCATAGATTATGAAAAGTATGCCAACTTATTCATATTCACTTTAGTATTAAAAGAAACCATCACGTTGTATTTAAAACTAATCTAGAATAATTATTAGTATTCACTAATGTCTTATGAAATACTGGAGTAGAATTTAAGACAATCGCATAATTAAAAATCTTACCTTCTAAGTTGCTGTAGCCAAGATATAACCTCTGGAGGTTGGTCAAATTTACAATATCACTTGGTATATTTCCTCCATTGAATTTGTTATTACCCAATTGTAGCTCTACTAATTCTTTGCAATGACGCCAAATGGATGGTATTTTGCCAGACAAATAATTTCCATTCACATAAAATAGTTCAAGTTTTGGGAGCCCAAAACACATACTTGTTGGGAGACTACCAACTAAATTATTTGTTGAAAGATCAATCTCTTGCAGGACTGAACTGTTGAATAATGAAGATGGAATAGAATCAACAAGTTGATTAATTCCAAGATGCAAAAACTTTAGTTGTGAAAGATCACCAATCTCTTTTGGGATGCCTCCTTCAATATTGGGGGTAGAAATTAAAAGAAAGTAATGTCAATAACAATATTCTTTACGTATCACAAGTCATTATGCAGAATAGATCAATTTCTATTTTAGAAAAAAACACCTGCAATAAGACTTTCACATTTTTAAGAAATAACAACAATATACTCTAAATGATAAAACACAACAACAACTATTATTTTCAACAAGGTATAGCCCTTTTAATTCGGGTGGACTAATAACCATAGATTAAATCAATTAATTTTGAGTTTGGTTGAGAAACTTGAATTCATGATAATTAAATTAAACGTAAGAGGTGCATTGAAATCCAATAGGCCATTGCTTTTCATCATTCGTCTCAAAACACCAGTTGTTGGTATACTCCCAGAAAAATTCTTTCTGTTTACTCTAAAAAAGTTTTTAAACATAATAATTACTAATAAATAATAAAATTAAATATGATTTAAATATCCAATCAAAAATTAAATATAATTATGAGATGTTCTATCCTGCTCGGGGTGTAAGGCAGGGGACCCCTTTTACCCTGTTTGTTTGTATTGGTGATGGAGAAATTAATTTTTGGACAGGACTAGTGGTGAGCCACTTAGTCCTTTGCCGGATTGAGAGATAATGAGGGATAAGTTTTCGCCAACTTGAATGAAAAGATCAGAGGAAAACAACAAAAAGTAAAGGAGAAAACAGGGTGTGAGACCCACCCCATTTATTTCCTAAAATTTGTCTCCAAACATGGAAGGATTTAAAGGGGACAGCTTCGTTCCACATGCTCCCCCTCTTCCACCTTCACCATCTTAACGTACATAAGATAAAGGTGTATATCATTTGCTTATTTTCTTTCCTCTATATTTTCTTGTATCCATCCAAAGCAAAGAGTAAATAACATTATCTTTTTAGTTTTCTCTTCTTTTCATTTTGTTTCTTTGTATTATTTCCTCCCATATTTTTCTTCATCCAAGAAGAGAATTAATGTTTTCTGTTGACTATTTTATTGTATAAAGACCACTTTACTAAATGAAGGTGTTGGACTTTGGGTCTAAGTAAAAAGTAAATTAGTGTTATTTCTCAAAAGTGGCACTTTACTAAATAAAAAGTAATAGTTGTCATTGCACTATTACTTTTTATTTAATGTTAAATATTAACCCTTCATTTTTGTTTCTCAAATCTATCTTTGAGATCAAATTATAAATCTCCTTTTTGCCCTTGTACAAGGTAATATTGACTAAATTGACATTGGGTCTTAGCTTATGTGGTTAAATCTTTGTCAAATAAAATGACCATAATCATCCAAGTCTTCCCTTCTTCCAAAAATTAAATTTAACACCATGTAAATTTTTCTTTTTTGAACATTTAACCTTAGGATGAATTTTTTTAGGATATTACACAATTCATACTACATGTGCTTGAGAGCTACCCTACAACATGGGACGTAGGTGAAAGATTTTTGGTTCACTATGGTGTGAGTCCCAGAAAGGAGAAATCCTTCCAATACCCTTAAGACTTGGGCATAATCATGAAAGCTTGGTTTAGTAACAACTACTTTAGCTGAAACTCTATGATCACATACGATTCGGTCAGACGAGTGCAAACTAGGAAAGCGACTAAGTCAAAACGGATTGATGTTCAGTCAAAAGGAATATTTACTCCTAGATACATGAGATATGCTAGTGTTTGTGGTCGATCCCTTACTAGTTCAATGTGTAGCTTGTAAGTGTGGAAACTATGTGCATGAAAGACAATATGAGTTAATCAATATATTACTCGAGAGGGATTAGATATGCCATGTGTGATATGTATGGGAGAATTTGGGGCATATGAGGCAATAAATAGATAGCTTATAGATATATATAAAAGGTGTCATTGGATGCTGATCCGATATGAGGGACTTCTAGTATCACAAGCACTAAATTTTGAAGACCTTTTGCCCATGGTCACTGTAGACGCCAAGTATGAAATAAGAAAGACTAACGGACACACGATGTGAGGCCCATTAAGTGCGAGTAGGAGATGTTGGACTCTGTGTCCAAGTCTGCCCTTGATGGACTGGATTATTTGATTAGGATACAAGTAGCCTTATCAAATAAGAAACAAATCAGCATTAATTATAGATTGGGAAACAAGTTAGTATTAGTTATGAAATTGTTAATTGAGAAACAAGTCATCATAATTCAGGAAATTAATTGAGAATTGATTTTCTTAATTACTAACTTGGAAGGTAAGAAGGAGTGCACTTAGTTTCCTAATTAGTGGCCACCTTAAACCACTATAAATAGGATATGCCTAAGTTATAATCTATCCTTGCCATTGAGCTCTATGGTAATCTCTCTTCTCTCCTACCATCTTTCTTGTTCTGCTGATCTGCTGTGCCAATTCTAATGAGGCTCTAATAGTCTAATAATTGCATGAGTATTAGTATGTTCAAGTTATAGAGCATTGACCTGGATCCGAATGTGGATTTGCCCCGGCACGCAAGTCTCTCCTCTCTACTTATTTTCTTACAGAAGGTAAAAAGTTACATAAAAAAGACCTCCACAAAATACCATGGACTTGGACAAAATAGGGAGGCCCAATTACAAATTTCAAATAGTACACAAAGAAGAATCCCAAATAATTTTGCTAACGACTATTTGATTTTTGCATAAGCTTCTATTTGTGTATGTAGTAGAATGTTTGGAAAATTTATTTGATGTCTGGGCCAAAAGTTAATCGTGCGAAGTATGTTATTTTATATTCAAAAAATGTTTCCTGGTTGATCAAAGAAGCGGATTACGATTTTCTAGTTGAGAAGGTTAAAAGAAGACTAGTTGGCTGGAAGGCGAAAACCTTGAGTATGGAAGGAAGAGTTACGCTAGTAAAGTCTATCTTATAATTAAAACTCTTACCTTGCAAGTTATTGCTGCTAAGATCTAGCAGCGGGAGGTTTGTCAAATTTCCAATGTCACTTGTTATGGTTCCTTCATTGAATCTGTTATCATCCAATTGCAACTCTACTAATTCTTTGCATTGACGCCAAATGGAGGGTATTTCGCCAGACATATTATTTCCATTCACATAAAATAATTCAAGTTTTGGAAGTCCAAAACACAGATTTGTTGGGAGACTACCAGATAATTGATTTTTTCCAAGATCAATCTCTTGGAACACTGAATTATTAAATACTGATGATGTTATAGAACCAGCAAGTTGATTCATGCCAAGATACAACATCTTTAGTTGTGAAAGATGGCCAATCCCATTTGGTATGCCTCCTTCAAAAATGAGGGAGTGAGAAAAAAGGTATTTTCAATAACAATTCTTTACGTATCATAAGTTATTATGAGATAAGTTTATTTTTTTCAAAAAAAAAACACATGTAATAAGACTTGCACATTTTTAAGAAATAACACAGATATACTCTAAATGATAAAACTCAACAACTATTATTTTCAAAAAGGTGTAGCCCTTTTAATTCGGGTGGGCTAATAACCATAGATTAAACCAGTTGGTTATGTGTTTAGTTGAGAAAGTTGGATGGATTAATAACAATTAAAACCAAGAGGCACATTGAAATCCAATTTTCTATTCCTTTTAATCATTCCTATCAAAACGCCACTTGTTGAGAGAACCCCGGAAAAATTCTTTTTGTTTAGTCTACAATCTTTTTAAAAATAATAACTGTAGTAAATAATAAAATTAAAATATAGTTTAGAATATTAAAACCAAAATTAAATCTTTTAGATATGTTTGCCGTAAGGTTTACTCAATTTTAGAAAACCTTTCAAAATTTTTTTAATGGAAAAATAATAGACATTCTTTCCAAAGACTGATGACGAGCCTTTTGTTCCATCACTTGGACTAATATTATATCAGTCTCCCCAAACCACCCCCGCCAAAAAAAAAAGTGTGACTATATAATTCAGTTCAAAATTTCGATTACAAATGGCTTTTTTCTCCTTTGAAAAGGAAGAGAAAAAAGTTGTCAAAAATTAAGAAGAAAATTCATGAAAATACCAAAAATAAATAAATAAATAAATTGAGACAAACCAAAATTCCTCGAGGATAAGATCCTTCTAAACAAATACACCAATTTAAAACAAAGATAAAAATAAAGATTGAAAATCATCTAAAACATACCTGATAAACTGTTATAAGACAAACTCAATAATTCAAGGGAAGATAAGTTGGAAATTATTTGAGGAATGTTTCCTGATAGTTTGTTACCCGCAAGTCGTAAAATCTTTAAGTGCTCAAGTCTGCCCACCTCTAGCGGAATTGTCCCTTCAATGAAATTATCATTACAATCTAAGATCTCCAATGATGACAAATTGAATAGAGATAATGGAATAAATCCATTAAGATTGTTATTTTGAAGACTTAGCTGCACAAGTGAAGATAAATTTCCAATCCATGTTGGAACTTGCTCATCATGAAAGTCATTGTAGCTCAAGTTGAATAGTTTCAAATTACGCAATCGAACTAAATCTCCTGGTATTTGGCCATAAAAATTGTTGTCACTGAGATCAAGTTCAACAAGGATTGAGAGATTTCCTAGCTGTGGAGATATGGAGCCCTTGAGTTCCATGCCACCAAGATTCAAGAAACGGACCCTTCTATGACGAGTATCGCATCTGACACCAGTCCAATTGCACGGAGAAGAAGAGACAGACCAATTAGCTAAGAAATCATATGGATCTGATGTGATATAAGATTTAAGGGCAAGAAGTGCAGATTTATCAGTACTGATGTTTGTATTACTCCAAGCTAAGGGGCCCATGAAGCAATGAAGTAAGAGCAGGAAAATAAGGAAAGAAGTTTTTCCCATTTCTAGCATAACAGACTCATCAAAATTTATTGTCCAAGTGCATCGAGCAATTAACGCACATCTCGATTTATACTTCTATTCAAAATCAAGTCAAATCGTACAAACAAAACGCGGAGGTGCAAAAGGGCATCTTTTGTAATAAGATTAGAAGAAATTCAACTAAAAAATTACTTACCATGTTTAGCGTATTATATTTGCTTTTACATATATTTGAAGATATTTTTAGCTGCATTATTTTATTTGTGGTCAAGTCTAGGGAGGAATAAAATATGGAAAATTTCACTTTGCCCCATGGAAACAATTTTATTTCAGTCAACCCCCTAAAAGATTCTTAAATTTCACTTCATCACCTTGGATTAAAATAAAATTTTAATTTTTCTCTATAAAAAGAAAATAATGCTTTAGTGCTTGAAATTTGGAAAAATATGGAGCCGCCACCAAAATTTTAAAAAAGGGTAATTTTGGAAACCTTTTTGAAGAAAGAAAATTAGATAGGGTTCGAGAGTCGATTGTGCATGAATAAAGTGTTAGGCAACCATAACACCCATTCATAAGAATGGTTACCCTAGGTTAACTATTTAAAAATAAATATGGCCTTTAATTTTATTATCATTACCAAAGAAAAAAAGAAATTAAGAAAAGATTTACAAAAAAATTAATAAAGGAAAAATTATTTATTTACAAAGTTAGATTTGACCTAGGAAGAGAGCCTAGGGCCTACTTACCCTTTAGAGGGATCAAAGCTCACGTAAATTGGGGTAGAAATGCGTGTCACTTTGTTTATATTTTTTTTAAAGAAAATGTTCCTTTAATTTATTCAAGAAAATGATTTTTTATTTTATGAAAACAAATCTTCTATTTTTTTATTGAATAAAAGAAAGGTTTTTGGAAGGCTCTTGGACTAAACTTCTTGAGGAGATTCCCGTAATCTCACACGAAAGAATAATCGATTTTTACCTGAAGAGGCTCTAAAAACCTTATATGGTAGAAATCTCTTTAAAATCAATTTCATTTATTTTGATAAAAAGAAAATTTCTTCTTTATTATTTTCATTTATAAAAATGGGTTACAATCATTTTTCTTTTTCCTTTTTACAAAGAAAGATTAGGTTAGAGAGAAAGATGAAAATAACATAGGTAATACACACCAAAATAGTGAATGAAGGATGCATACCTTATTCTGGCCCAAGTAACACACCAATGTCATTGGATATATCCTAGCAATATCAACAAGAAGAGAGCATCATAAATATTGTTGAAGTGGTGGAGTGAAAGAAATAAAAAGAAAGAGGAATGATTTGTACAATCATAAGATTAAATAGAAAAAGAAATAAGGAAAAAAGAATAGAGAGCAAAGATATAAGGAGAAAAAGAAAGAAAAAGAAAATGATCCAAATCATATTGGATTCACCCTCTAACCATTGATGCTTAAACTTGCATGTGTGATCACAAGAGTATAGGCTTTCCTTGAGTTTTTAAAAGAGATAAGAAAAAGAAAATAAAAGAGAGAAGAAAAATGAAAAAACAATAAGAAAATGAATTAATCCTCATTATATTGGATCCCTCCCTTTAGCCATTGGTGTTAAAGCATCACATATGTGACAACAACCATAAGAGCCTAGACTTTCGTTGGATGCATAAGGAATAATAAGATAAAAAAAAGATAAATAATAGACTTCACTCTCCTCCTTTCTTTTTGTTTTTGCTCTCTTCCTTTTTTTTTTTCTTTTCTCTCCCCTTTTTTCTTGTCTTTTCTCTCCCCCTTTTTTGTGTGTCTTCCTTCAACCTTTGCTCCCTTATTTATAGTCTCATGATAGGGTTTTCTTTATAAATGCATTTTTTTTATTTTTTAATATTTTTTTGTATTTTATGTTAATAAAGCTTTTTAAATTAACCCAATCACCATTAATGGGAGATTCTATTTTTCTTTTTTCTTTTTCTATTATTTTCCCACAAGCAATTTCTTAACTTAAATCTATCAACATAAATGAGAGATATTGATTTTTTTTTAATTTTCGTTTTTAATTTTTTTTATTTTTTCCCACAAATAATTTCCTAATTTAAACTTATCAACCTCCATGAGAGATTTTTTTTAATTTTTAACTTTAATTTTTTTAATTTTCTTTTATATTTTTCTTATAAGATTTTTCCTATGAATGGGAGATATTTTTTTATTTTTCCTTAATGAATGAAAATGCCAATTTGGACACCAATCATCATTAATAAGATCACTTTTCTTTTTTCTTTTTAAATTTTTTCCTTTAATGATGATGGCCAACTTAGACACCAATCATCATCAATGAGAGGACTTTTATTATTATTATTATTATTATTTTCCCTTTTTATTTTCTCTTGAATGATGATTGCCAATTTAGACACTGATCATTATTAATGAGAGGATTTTCATTTATTATTATTTTTGTTATTTTTGAGTTGGACCCAAACAAAATATGGTGTTTACAAATGCCCTTATTTTTTTTTTCATAAGAACATTAGTAAGACATATGGGCATTTACAAGGAAAATAAAGATATTTATAAAACAAATACAGGGATTTCACATAATACTAACAAAAACATTTTGGCCATATACTATAGAAATAATAGAATTTACAAGACAAAGTAAATAATTTATAAGACAAATAAATGAATTTTAAAAAACTTACATTACAAAAAAAAGCCTTTTGTAGGGATAAAAAGGAGCATGAGCAGTGGTTAGAACCGTTACAAACTTTGTTGTGGCAAGTTTTTTTTGTAGCGGTTATTTGGAACCACTGCCCATTCAGTCAAAATGCTACTGTTGTTGTAGTGGCTTGCACATAACCGCTACAAGACCGAAGTTGGGAGTGTCATCACTATGCCTGTGTCACCCTGAACAAGTCTCCAAAATCAACCTCTCTCCCCTCCCTCCTAGCCTCCTCCTCCTACATAAATTAGAAATAGAAAAAAAAAACTGAAAAACAACATAATCTATTATTTGACAAAAATCATATTAATTATGCAAATTATCAGCTCACTCGTCTTAACCTCCAAAGTCTTTGTTCTGTTTGTATGGTGGATCCGTTATAAGCCCTTGCTCCTCCTGTTCCCCACAGATAATTGCTGTGTATAAAAGAACAAATTGGAATCAAGAGGATGGAGGATATTTAAATTCAAATAATATTATAAGTTTTTAATGTAATAAACAAATTACCAATCGCACAGGAGTTCTCGTGAAGTGAACAAATCTGGTCCAATCCTCAGCCGGGACATTGCTGGGAATGTCGCTCATAACAACCCCAATGGATCTCGTCCCCGTTTGGCTTATTGTGTAGCCTGGAGCTTTGGTTCTTCCACAGTCACCCATCTTTTGGAACCCTTAGTCCTTCCTATCATCCATCACAATGAATCTTATCTGTAACATAAATATTAAATTAACAAACTTATTTAATATGAATATTTTCAATAATTGTTACGTACTTACCTTAACATTTTCCCAAACAGAATTTTTGGTTTGGCCGTCAACCTTGGGCCAACTTTCCAAGTAAATTGGAAAGTTCACATAATTATGGCCAATCTTATACAGGTACCGATTGAATGCAGAACCGCCCTGCTCAATAGGCTAGTTAGTCTCCTCATTCTACTGGATGATCACACGATGGCCGGGAGGTAGGAGAAAAATCTGCCACAAAACTAGCGATGACTCATATACATGATCATCTGCATTTAGAACACAATCCTAAATTATAAACAAAAATAATGAAATTAAATTCCTTATCATGAAAAAAAAAAAATCACATACGCATCATACGAAGCAAGAAACCTCTCCCCTACCCTGAAGAATGCCTAGGGATATTGCGTTCCCAATCGACCTCCCTATCTATGAAAGCTACGGCTGCTAGCAGATTTTCTGCCCCCATATTTGATATGTCATTGTCATCTAATAAACTATCATTGTCAATGTGTCTGAGCATCATCGTCGCCACCTGCTCCGGACGACTCTGGCTGCTGCTCCATATCCTTCCCATGAGGACGACGAGCCATGTATAGTATCATATTTATATTCATAAAATTTCAAATGTTATTAACAAATAAAAATTAAATAAATATCATTTAAAAATAAATAAATTAAATTAAGTAAAGAAATAAAAAAAATCAATTAAATAAATTAAAATTAAATAAGAAAAATTAAATAAAAATTAATAACTGATAAAATAAATCAAATCAATTTAAATAAATATACAATAAATAAAAAATAAACAAATATTTTTATTGTACATAACATTTACTAACCTAGGAGGGAAAGTTGCTTTTAAATCTTCATGGAGGGAGGTAGGTTGGGGAGGGGGGGATGTTGGGTTTTGCCAAAAGTGGCAAAAATGAAAGGCAACACGCGCGTTGCATTAGTAGTGGTTCCCCTTGAACCGTTACCAAAATCGTTACAAATGCACCACCTCTACCTCATTTTTTGTGTGCGCGTTTGTAATGGCTTGTCTGAACCACTACAAATGTTTCATATTTGTAGTGGTCAACATTTATAACCGCTACAAATGTTTAAACCCAAGCATTACAGCTCAAGTATGCAGTGCTAATGAGTCCCCTAACAGCTACAATATAACAGCTATAAATGTTCGTGCCAATTGATGCCACGTTCGCACCACATGGCGCCTTCTATTTGTAGCGGTTGGATCGTGTAACCGCTACAAGTGGCAATACAAATGCTCGGGCCACTTGGCGCGTGGTCAAAACACTACATATTTGTAGCAGTTGACCTAAAATTGCTACAAATTCTAACATTTGTAGTGGTTTGATAGGTGAATTGCTTCAAAAACCTATTTTTTTGTAGCTCTAGGGAGTTAAAAAAATTTTTGGCCATATACAAGACAAATAAGGGAATTCAAAAAATAAAGTAAGGGCATTATTTTCTTTTCATCCACAAAACTTAATTTCATTTTAACCTAAGCAGGTGCAATAAAAATTCAGAATATTTTGAGCTTGACTGAAATAAAATTGCTTCTAAGAGGGGCTAAGTGAAATTTCCCAAATAAAAGAACTCAATGTATGTTAACAAGAAGAAGCTTCCTCACTTATTTTCGTTGCGTGTTAAAAAATTTCACTTCTAGGACTACATTTTCATTGTATTGTTTTGTTTATGGTCGGGTCTGGCGGGCTATAAAGAGTAACCCCACAAGAACATTACTAAAAAGAAAGCTTGAATGAATACATAGTTCCTTCAATTATTATTTTTTTATGAGACAGTAATTCCGTTCTTCATTACAAAAATGCTTCCAGGCATTAAATCGTAACCTATGAAGGAAACATTTGTTTTGTGTTTTCCCTCCTTCTCATTACACGTGATTAATTCAATCAATATTATGTATCATTTTATAAGGTTGTAACTAATTCAAGGTGCGCACTGACTGTATAATTTGTTTATAAGAATCCGTTTGGTTTAAACTCATTGCAGTTTCAGTGACAGTCTACTATCATGTAATGCTTATTTGGTTGGGTTTATGACATATCTAATTTTGGTTCAAGCTGAATATATTGGTTGGTTACACGCAAAAACTTATATAATTCAACGTGATAATACAAAAATGAATTTAAAAATTTAAGCATATATAAAAACTTCATTGCTCTCTCTCTCTCTATCTCTCTCTCTCTCTCTCTCTCTCTCTATATATATATATATATATATATATATATATATAATGTATAATGTATCATTTTATAAGCGTGTAACTAATTCAAGGCACTGATTGTATAATTTGTTTATAAGAACCCGTTTGGTTTAAACTCATTGCAGTTTGCAGTGACAGTCTACTATCACGTAGTGTTTGTTTGGTTGGGCTTATGACACATCTAATTTTGGTTCAAGCTGAATATATTGGTTGTTTACACGCAAAAACTTATATAATACAACGTGATAATACAAAAACGAATTTAAAAATTTAAACATATATACAAACTTCATTGCTCTCTCTCTCTCTCTCTATATGTGTGTGTGTATTTCATCGAATATATATATTTGTCAATGCCAAAAATTTATATTTTCTCTTCTATTTAGGTAGACTTATCGCTTATGTCATAGTGTGAACATGGCTTGGCTTATAAGAAACATTCACTGAGGACTTGAATCACTATAAAATTAAGGATTAATAGTTGTCCCCAAGAAGTCCACATGGAACAAGAAAGAAACTTGTATGTTATATAATTTCTTCCGTTATATCACAACGATGAGGGACCACATTTTCACTATCATTGCATTATTTTGATTTTTTAGTCGGTCAAGAAGAAAATTTTGTTTTATGTGGAATGGCTTTGGAATATTTAGAAGCTGTTTCGTGTAAATGAAGTGTGATTTTGAAGTCTACTTACAAGTCAAGCACGGCATCCATGCATGTACCTATAAATGAAGTCTGAAGACCTTTTGGTGGAATATGGCATGAGAAATAATTAGGGTTTAATTATGTATTTTATTATTTTCATTTTTATAATTATTTTTAGCATGTTGGGATTCATTGTTATTTTTTATTATTTTCATAATTTTATCAGGACTATTATTATTGATTTTATTATTATAAGTAGTTCTAGGGTTTTAGACGGCAGACTTGATCATTGAATTACAGATTACAGTTATTACCTCTTTCGGCTTCTCTTCTCATTTCTCTCTTCTCCCCTCTCTTCCCTTTCTATTTTACATCACTTTTGATACATGTTCTTCTGTGTGAATGTACAATGTGGTCAAACACCAAGACATCTAATCTATTTTTCACACTAGTTGCCTTGAAGCATTTGCGAAGAAAAATCTAGCTAAAGAAAGCGTTTTTTAGTGGACAATAATTAAATATATTTATCATCTTACTTATTTTTTATAATTTAAAATCAAATAATTTTATTGTCATATTTATTTTAAAATTTTGTCTTTATATTCTGTAGCTTTCCAATTTTATATCCAACAAAATTTTATAAAAGTTGTTACCATCTAAACACGAGTTAACATGAATAAATATATAAATAATATTGAAGCTAGTGATTTATTCAGTTTGGAATTCGTGGATAAACAAGATATTTACTCAGAAGTAATTCTTCTGAACTTATTATAGAATATTTTGTATTTTTCCCTCATTACATGTCATTTATTAAACGAATTGCTTCAAATTAATCAAGCTTATGGTGTGAGATGGGACCTAACGAGATCAATTAAAAAAAAGGAACAATATAAAATAGATTTTGATGTGTCTACCATCATATACATACATATATATGTATGTACATACATACATGTATGTATGTATGTATGTATGTATGTATGTATGTATCTACATGTATGTATGTATGTATATATGCATATGTGTGTGTGTGTTCACATAAGCCTTTCTTTCTAATGCCAAGCTCATTGCAGAAGCCAGGAGTTATCCACAAAAGAGGCTGATCATTGAATGATGTGTACATAGAAATAAGTTTGTAAAATATTTCTTGATGATAAGTAAACAATACTATCTTCAGTTAAGCTAGAAAACTAATTTGAGAATATTAAAGAAATTAGTTAAATTAGATATTTGTAATAAATTGGTGTTGACTTCCTAAAATACCCTTGTGGATCATGTGTATTGTGGGGAGAACAGTATAAATTTGGGGAGACTGTGGATTAAGGTCTAGCTCTTATTATAAGCATATGAGGTAGTACCACACTTAAAAAGGAGTGGAGGGAGTAATAAATTGTTTAGATTTTAGGTTTAAAGTAATTAATTAACAATTTCTTTTAACTGGAAAACTCACAATAGTCATGCAAATTTGCAAGTGATCGACTTGAAAATGTCCCATTAAGAATGTTAATAGGGAAACCAGAGCTTGACTTATGTCCAAACCATATGAGAATTGCCTATAAGTCATCATATCACTATCACTGAGACCACTATACCACTATACAAACCTTGTCAACATTACTATTACCTTTCCAAAGTGATCAGCACTTATTGTTATCACGTTCGTCTATGTGAATTGCAAAGCGATTCCAAATTAAATGGGTTTTGGAGTGAGTTCGAAGGAATTTTGACTGTGACAAATGCAATTAATTCAATTGCGTGTGTTGAAAAATTAAAGTTGAACTGTAAAATTGCCCAGAAGACTAGATATTTTAATATTTTTATTCCTTCAAAAATGTCTCATTTAAATTTTCCAAAGAAATTAAATAAGTTAGCTTAAATTAATGTATTTTAGGACTGGATTGTTCAATATTATTTGAGAAAAAATTAATTTAAGTTGATACATTGAGAAAGATTTAAAATGATTGTATTTTAGGGCTGTTATGCATATATGAAGAGATATGGGTTCATATATATATATATATATATATATATATATATATATATATATATATATATATAATTTGATGTAACATAAAGAGATATTCTCCTTTATGATCTAAAAGTTATGTATGTTCTAATATAGCCAAAAAATTAAAAGTTATATTTATTCCTATGTCACCGTACAGGATATGGGATTGACGGTGCAAGTAATCTAATAATAACAGATATAATGATGCTCCCCTCCCTCTAAAAAGATTCTCCAATATGAATGCTCTATTTTTCTCTCTATGGTGAATTTGCTATGTAACGGGTTTCATATTGATACTCTGGTTTCATTTGGGCACTTTAGCAAGTCAGTCAGATTTTAAATGTGCCCAAAATTCTTATTCTTACAATGATAATAATCAATCAATCATCAAGTTTTTACTTTATTCTTAAAAACTTGATCCACTTAACTCCTAAAACCTTGTAATGCCCAATTTAGAGAAAACAAGTCGATTCAAATCCATCACTTATATCCATTATGTCAAGTTCTCCAATCATACATGACCATATATCCTATTTTTTTTTCATGAGTTTATAAATAAATGATAATATTTCAAAAATAGGATAAACAGCCATGTGTGATTAGAGAATTTTACATAATGAATATAAGAAACTTGATGGAAGCATTGTCTTTTTTTTTTTTTTGATAGTATGTAAGCATTGTCTTTAGATTATATATTAGTTTATAACTAAAAAAAATTAGTTTGGAGAAAAACAATAAATATAAATACTTTAAAGTAACTTATTTAGCTTTCTTAATTCTCTAAATTAGTAAGCTAGGTCTAGTACAATAGATTGAGAGCTTTAATATATATATATATATATATATATATATATATATCTAAATTAGTTAGCTAGGTCTAGTACAATAGATTGAGAGCTGTTAATGTGTGTGTGTGTGTGTGTGTGATTATTTTAAATTACAGTGACATGCGTTTTGTAAATTACCGCCATCTAAGACTATTCTCATTGTTTTAAATTAGTTTGGCTTATATTTGTCTTGAAGTTTGAAGAACACGATGAGGATGGATCCTTACCAGCTGTCACTAATGGTGACCGAAGAATATGATGAAGATGATAAAGAAAGATGTTGCCTGAAGCCATAATGTTTGTTTTGAGTATATAAATAATTCATGCTTTAGCTAAAAGAAAGATTTTTCCTAAAGCATAATCTTTCTTTAAGTAAAGAAATAATTATTTATCTAAATAATCGTTGCTTTTGCAAGAAAGAACCAAACCATTTGTCCTGCACTGCCGAAAGCATTTTCCACTCTATTAGGCGATCCAGCGAAACTGCTTTAAAAACTCATTATTAAACAGAAAACCAAAAACTGCTAATTTTATACAACGAGATTAATCTTAGAACCGGGTACACCGATTAATGTAAGAACCAGTTAATGTAACAACCAATGTAAAAAAGTCCACAGGTCGTTGGTGGCACGTCATTTATCTTTGTCATTGATAGCACTCATTGGTTGCTTAAATTAATAAGAGTAAACTGGTATTTTCTCAATTCAAATTAATTTAGCCCAAATCGCATGAGACTTCAATGCAATTTCATAATTTTAAGGGACCTATTGTTGTGATTTTTTTTTCCTTTCTTAGGACAAGTATGTAATTCCCCATATTAAAAATCATAATTATTTTTACAAATATAAATAAATCATTTATTTATTGATGTAGTAAAACTTTGTTTGAGTAAGAATATATCTGATGTGACCATGGAATTTTTTTTTGTGCGTAATCAGGGAAATGCAGTTTGATACCTTGACGAAATTTTTGTTAATAGCCTAATTGATAATTTTCTCAATCACATGGTATTCATGTATTGTCTTTTGGTTACCATTACAGCAATTCCACATACACCACCAAGCAACGTTAAAAGGTTCACACTTAAGATTATTTGTTTATGTCTTATATTAAGGATATGAGGGAGTAGGTTTTATATTATTTGCTGGAGGAGTATAAGGTAGTATAATAATACAAGACACTGATACGTTACATTACCAAATCATAAAGAAAGATGTTGCCTAGAGTATAATCTTTGTTTTAAGTATAGAAATAATTCATGCTTTATCTAAAAAGATTTTGCCTAAAGCATAATCTTTCTTTAAGTAAACAAATACTCTCTCTAGTCCTATTTATAAGCAACTTTCTCTCTTATGGAGCTAGTCCTTTTTATAAATAACTTTCATTTTGCGTTTGAAAATATAAGCTCATTTTTCCTATTTTACCCTTATTAAATACATATTTATAATTAATTATCACACACACCAAGAATTATATTTAGGGGAGAGGAAGAGAGATAGAGAACTCACTAAGTAAATGAAGTCAACAAAGTATTAGGAAAACATATTTTACTATCTCTTATACTTTTTATATATTATCTTTGTTTTCATAAATAGGGGTATATATGAAAAAAAATATGGTATTTTTAACACACTTATTACTTTTGATTACTAGTTCGTTTTGAGTAATGAAGGGGAAAGTTATTTATAAATAGGACTGGAAGGAATAATTATTTGGCCCAAATAATTCTTGCTTTTGCAAAAGAAATAACCACACCACTTGTCCTGCACCGACAAAAGCATTATTTTGGGCGATCCAGCCATGCAGAACTGATGTAAAAACTCATTACTACACAGAAAACCAAAAGCTGCTAATTTTCTACGCCGAGTTTAATCTTTATGTGTGAAGGTTCCATCTGGTTTATTCAATACCATGTTTGACATGAGGAACAGTTGAAAGAAAGAACAGTTTTCTTAAAAAAAAAATCATAATTATTTTTATAAATATTTATAAATAATTTATTTATTTGATTTCTATTACTACTTTATATTGTTTTTTTTTTTTGCTAATAAGTATAGATATTCTCCTATTAGAAGCAATTTGTTATTATTGTTACTTTCATTGTTGTTGTAGTAGAAAATTTTGTTTGAGTAAAAATATTTCTGATGTGACCATGGAATTATCTTTTCTGTGTAATCATGGAAATCCAGCAGTTTGATAACGTGACAGAATTTCTTGTTAATAGACTTGCATTAATTACATTCAAAATCTGACTGTAACAATTGATAATTTTCTCAACCTTACATTACATGCACGAAAATTAATTAACTCTAAGTTCATGCTAGAAAGAATAGCATCATGGAAATATATATACGCACACACATATATATTCAAGTAGAACATGCTAGCAGTCTATATGAATGGTGTGTTGAATAAGGCATAATTCTTCAGGTTCATTGAGAAACATGGCACCCGTATTGTTGTTGGGGGTGCAGATGGGAGATAAGGGCGTGGTTCGTATGAAGCAGTTCAAATGTTCACATATTCAACCATGGGAAAATGAAATGAAGTTAAATTTAGAAGCTAGCCTCCGTTATTGTAAAGAATAAAAACCAGTATTACTAGCCCATCTTTCCAAGTCCTTTGGAATGGTGAACCTACTGAGCAATTTTCATCCTCTAGATGAATTCGACAAAGGGACCCAATTTCTCCATATATCTTTACCCTATGTATGGAGAGATTAAACCACCTCATACAGATGCAATAATTGAAGGATTATGGACTCCGATTCAGCTCAGCAGAAGAGGGCCCCCCCTCTCATCTTTTCTTTGTAGATGACCTGGTTCTTTTTGGTGAAGCTTCTGCTTGGCAAACTGATCAGATGTTGGAGTGCATTGATAGATTTTGTATGGCTTCAGGACAACAGATGAACAGGGATAAAACGAAAATATGCTTTTCAAGAAATGTTCATTCCTCAGGGGCAATTGAGCTGAGTAATAGGATGGGAGTAGGGCTCATAGGTGATCTTGGCAAGTATCTTGGGATACCACTCATTCATAAGAGGGCATCGTATCTGATATTTGCCCCAATGCTCTCGAGTTGGAAGAAAAAACATTTGAACATGGCAGGACGAGCTACTTTGATTAAATCTGTGATATCAGCAATACCCTCCTATCATATGCAGACTATTCTTCTCCCCAAGAAACTCATTAATGAGATTGAAAAGATAAGCAGAAGCTTCCTATGGGGTGACGCTGAAGAGGGGAAAAAACTTCACTTGCTGGCTTGGGACCTAGTCACTAAGGCTAAGCCTGAAGGTGGATTGGGGATTAAAGATTTGAGGAGACAGAATGAAACTTTTCTTTTGAAACTCGGTTGGAATCTACTATGTGATAAAGAAGCCTTATGGGTACAAGTGTTGAGATCCGAGTATCAATGTGGGAACCTTGAAATGCCTCTTGTGGAAAAGAAAAATAATTCTTCCTTAACTTGGAAAGGGATTCTCACTGTGTGGAAGAAATTCAGGGATGGTCTGGGTAAGAAGATTGGTAATGGCAGATCCACGTCATTCTGGTTTGATAATTGGTCAAAAATGAATGTCGTCTGATTGAGTTCGTTCCGGGTTATGAAGCAGTAGTGGATAGAGATAAATGTGTTACTCAGTATGTAAACTATCTGGGATATTGGGATCGAATGAAGCTAAGCAATTGGTTCCAGCCTCATATTGTTGACCGTATTACTAGTGCGCACCCACCTAATAAGCAAAGAGGAGAGGATAAATTTTTTTGGAAGTCGGCCAGCGATGGTCGATTTTCTGTTCAAAATGCATATAATTTCTTTCTTGCAGGCAATCAAAGATTTGAGGAGAGCGTGTGGAAGATCTTATGGAAGTGGCAAGTACCAGAAAAGGTAAAATCTTTCTTATGGCTGTTTGCACATGATCGTGTACACATGGTGAGTCTTAGAGTCCGAAGAGATCTTCAAGCATCAGCGGAATGCCTATTCGGATGCAATGAAGCAGAGGATGCCATGCATCTTCTACGAAACTGTCAAAATGCAAAGCAGAGATGGAAATATGTTGTTCTTTCCTCTATATGGAGTAAATTTTCTGCACTTCAAGGGTTGGATTGGCTCAAATGGAACCTGACAAACTAGGCGGGTATGACACATACGAGGAAGATATCTTGGCCAGTCTTATTCAGGTACATATGTTGGGATATTTGGACGACTAGATGCAGAAAATTATTCGGTGAAAGTCTGTCAGAGTTACAGTTAAATGCGCAACCCAGCTTCTTCAGAGCTTGTGCTGATTTGGATTTGCAAAACAGGTGTGAATTCTATAAAATATACAACCCTCAACCTACAGGTAACCTGAACACACGTTTAGGTTTCATATGACTTGAGGTAGATGGTTCTATCTATTTTCAAGGTAGTGGTGGTTGTGGGGGTATTACTCGAGATAAGGCAGGGCGATGAATTTGGGGCTTCTGTTGCAAACTTACCATGGTTCCACTGGCGATTGTGGAGGTTCTAGGTATTATTCATGGATTTTACTTATGCTAGTCAAGAGGTTATAAACAAGTTCTTGTACTATCGGACTATTTGGAAGCGATTAATTTAGTCATCAGGGGCTATGGTAATTCTCACCCCTTCGTAGACATCGTTGAAGAAGCCAGACTCCTACTTTGTAGAGATTGGCAAATTATGATATACCATATGCTGAGAGATAATATCCTAGATGCTGATCAGATGGCAAAATTAGCCCATAGCATAAATAGAAATTTTTGCTTCTTTAATCAACCTCCAACTCTTTATCAGGCAGACGGAGGCTGAGGGTTAAATTTTGCCTTATTTTCTTGATATTGTAATGACTTTTGATTAGCTGGTATATTCAGTTTATTTTAAAAAAAAAAAGAATAAAAACTACTATTTCCAAAGAATCCACTTTCATCTATCGCGGTAGAAATATGTCTACAATGGTGGGTAAGGTTTCAACCTGTACAAGTAGAAGTAATATTCAATCATAATAAATCCAGCGTAATGAAGAATTGGGATCCCAAACACAAGTGGGCTACGGCATTCGAAGCCTAGTTCGCAATACCATAAGCCCAAACTACAAAACAAACAGTTATAATCATTGGGCTTTGCCCAATGACAATTTTTGTAACAATTATCCTGTGTATTGCAAAATAGGGCTCAGCCCATTACCAAAAATGTCCAAACACTCCATAAATCCATATCATTAAAAGTCAAAACGTGCTCATAAAACCATGATCCTCAGTTTGATAACCAAAACGCAAGTATTCCAAGTAATCATAGGGCAAAAAAAGGAATTAATGATATAAACATGTGAGTAGAGAGAGAAGTATTTAAGAGTCAACAAGACTGCTCGACCCTCTGTCGCCTTCCCTTGCCTACAATAGGAACCTCACCTTCTGGAAAAATTGATGAGGTAAATTGATAAGTAACATATGACATCCCATGGTATACACTTGCAACTCCTTTGGTGATAGTCGCCCCAAATAGTTTTCCCTTGGTAATTCCAAATTCATATTTTCCAAGACCATTTCAAAAATCATTTGGCAAACTGTTCAAAATATATTTGAGGTCTTCAAAGACAATAATGCTTGCAATCCTTTGGAAAATCATCAAACCATACAAAACGTGATCTTACAAAAAAAAAAAAAAAAATCCGCATACAAAAATAATTGATCGTCCAGACAGGGGACGTACAAAGTGATTGATTGTCCAAACAGTACATATACCGCCTGACCTAGCCTTGTGAGTGGTGACTTCCGACGATAAGTGTGTGAGAGGGAGAGAGAGAAAATATCTGGAGATTTAATCATTTCATCACAATTTTCCTATATTTTTCATGAGTACACGTTAATGTATATATAATATTTAATAAATAATCGGAATAATGAATAAATATTATGTAAATTAAGATAAAAGTCATGTAAATATATATAACGTTAAAATCTAATAGTTAAATAGGCTCACTATCATATATTAAGAGGCATAATTTATAAAAATATAAAAAAAATGATTTTAGTTAATAACTGTCATTTACTTAATAAAAAAATAATGATTCTTAGGAAACAAATACCATGTATTACTTTCAAATTATTTATTTTCCAATTGTATATAAGCACAAATAAAAACATAATAATTATATCAGTTGATTGTAAAATATGAATGAAAAAAATGATTTTCAATAAGAAACAACCTTCAAAATTACGTTTAACACTAAATACTATTTTAAAAGATAAAAGTAACTATGGGCTCGTTTGATGCGATGAAATTGGGAGGTGTGGAAATAGAATTAAATCCCAATTCTATGAAAAAATTTATTTGGTACGATGAAATTAGATTTCAATTCCAATTTCATGTAAAAATTAAATAAGTTAATTCTATCAAAATGATTTTTAAAAAACCCATCTATTACCCTCCTCTTTGCTTCATCCTCCTCTCTCACACCCGCAGCCTCCTCACTCATTGGCAACAACGGCAACCCCCTCTGTCTTCCGACCACCATACACTTCCTCTTTGCCCCCTGGCAACTACATCCCAGATCTGAAAAAGTTGGGTCGATGGTGGTTGTTGTTAGATCTAAAAAAGTTGCATTTTTCGCTTTTAGATCCGGCAAGCTTCAGTCACGACACTACATCTGGCTGGATCGATGAATAGATGGAAGAAAAAGGTAGTTGGGTTGGGTAATGCTCATGGGATCTAAATACGACCACCATTGACCCATTCTCTCTGACGTTGGGTTATGATCTAAAGATGTTGTGCTGTTCTTGCTGGTCTCCTCTAAATAGAAATCCATGACTGTGGCCGAAGCGTGACGGTGACTCATTCTCTCCATCTTCGATGGTCAGATCTTTCTTCTCAAAGCTTCGTCCATCACCTGATTTTCTTCCATTTCTATTTTTTTTTTCAGTCCTTCTTCAATTTCAAGCAAAGCATTTTCTTTTTAATTCAATTTTTTATATGTTTATTGAATAGATCTTTTAAGTTTTATTTGATATGAGCTTCATTATTTGCTGCCAAACACACTAGTATAAAATACTCTTTTTAGAGCGTAACATTTAGATCGGTTGTTGTAGATAAGGTCTAAACAATATGAGCAGTGGCATTTTCGTAATTATAAAGAATTTTTAAGACCAGTTCTTAAAATATACAGTCTAAAATATATTATTTAGACCGGTTATCTAAACAACCGGTCTAAAAATATAAAATTAATTAAAAATTTAAAAAATTGAAAACTTTTTAGACCAGTTGTTACTAATAACCGGTCTAAAAGATAAAACTTTTTAGAAGATTTGAAATATTAAGACGGACTTTTAAGACCAGTTATTTGGAGAACCGGTCTAAAAAATCTTTTTTAGACCGGTTCTCCAAATAACCGGTCTAAAAAGTCCGTCTTAATATTTCAAATCTTCTCTTGCGCGCCTAATTTCAACTTTGAAATATGATATCTATCAAGCTTCTTGTAAACCCTTCATTCGTGCCTCGACAGCTTCTCCTTCCTGCGACTCTCCTCCGTTCTTGAACATCGCCGATGTCGACGCAGAGGTCACTTGGTTAGTTCATTTGTTCTCTTGTTTTCTAACTCTTTTTAATTTGAATTCTCTATCTCAAGGCTCTACTTAATTAAAAATATTCTTTCAACTTGGGATCTAATTACTTTCTTTTCTAACTCATTTCCTAATATTATTTCAGATATGCTATAGACTATCCTTTGAAACCTACAACAAAGCAGAAGTATTATGTATGTGAACCTGTTTTCTCGATGATACTTGCTGATAATATGTTTTTGTGGTGCTCTTCTACATTTTGAAATATGATTTTGTTTTGTCAGGTTATTCATGATAGGGAACAAACCAATCTTTGGTTTTTACGACAATATATGGTGAACCAAGGTTGATTCGGCCAACTGGTAAGTGTTCTCAGCAATTCATCTGTAGATTCTTGGTTTTTGTATGTATATGTTGTTATCTAAGCAAATGTCAGCAGTTAATTGATGTTGTGTTTGACTAAATTTTGTTATACTTGTTTTTCGTTTTTTCAATGTTAGTTTCTTGAGATCTGACCAATCAATTGGTATACTAACGAAATCAATGAACCATAAAAAAAAAATATAGACACTTTTTAGACCGGTTGTTTGGAGAACCGGTCTAAAAAAGAATTTTTAGAGCGGTTCTCCAAACAACTGGTATAAAAAGTGTCTATTTTTTTATTGGTTCATTAGTATAAAATGCGCACTTTTTAGACCGATTTTCCAAACAACCGGTCTAAAAAGTGTGTCTTTTTAGACCGGTTACATAATCGGTCTAAAAAACATCACACATTTTAGACCGGCTGTATTAAGATCTCATCTAAAACCGGTCTAAAAAGTCACTTTTATCTGGTCTAAAAAGTCATTTTTCTACCCGTGACAGATGTAACTATAGATGGTTGTGAACAGTGGTTTGTGTATTAGAGGCCCTAATAGGTGTTTCTTTGGAGTGAAGGTATATTAGTAATTTCACATTTTAAATACAAATATTAAATACAAATAATATCTAAATTCTAGGTATGTACTAAATACACTTGTAAATTTTATATATATATCTATATCCATTTTCGTATTCATCAAAATCAATTCTAGTGTATCAAATAGGCCCCATGAACTTTCAAAATAAATGTAAAAATAATCATTAATTGATCATTTGTTTAAATTTTTTAAAGGTTAAGATGCAAAATACACAAGCCCAACACATTTTTTTAGGGGGAAATAGTAAATGTGAATTTTCAAAATAGGTGTAAAAATACACATTGACCATTAGTTGGGAAAATGACTCAAAAATACCTTGTTAGGAAAGTATTTGATGATTGGTACTGCGGGTGCAAACAAGCACCCCTTAGGTGCAAGCATCATCCACATGTGCAAAATCCATCCCTACAAATGTGCAAACACCATCCCCATGTGCAAAATATCATCCACCCATGTGCAACTTATCATCCACCATGTGCAATGGTAGCAATTAGCAATTAATTTGCTTGTAAGGTAGTTTTTAATAATTCTCCCCCATTAGTTGGCTATGTGAATTTTTTGACTAAAAGTTGTTACATAGAGGATGATGTGGATGATTGAAAAACAACTTGGAGAGAGAAATATTTACTCCAACAACACCACGTCATCTGAACCCTATCCAATGAAAACATAACAACTTATATCATTTTAATCATAGTTAGCTGATGATTTATCTAAAAAAAATTCAAAGTTTATCTTGTTTTTAAGAAAAATATTGGTTAATAATTTTGTTTTTGTTTTTTTAATAATTAAGATATTTTTTTCTAAAAAGCAAGATAAAATTTGAATATTTTTCATATGAGTCATCAACCAACTAAGATTAAAATGATATGAGTTGTTATGTTTTCACTGGACAAAGTTTAGATGACATGATACTCTTGGAGTATGTAAGTATTTCTGAAACTTGGAATAATAATTTGTTGACCAAGTAAGGAAAATTAATTTCCACATAAACCTTTATCTCTACCTCATCGCTTCTTTTCAAAGAGAGAGGGAGAGGAGAGGAAGGGTTAGGTGGAGATAAATTGATGAGCTAATGAGGTGGAGATAAAAGGTTAGGTGAAAATTATTTTTCTTTGCTTAGTCAGCGAATTATTATTCTTGATTGTTTCTTAATCATCCACATCATCCTCCATGTTACTATTTTCAGTAAAAAAAATCCAAACAAATAGTCAATATGTATTTTTGCATCTACTTTGGATGTTTGTTATGAGTGTAGGATGGTGTATTTAAAAGTGCAAGTGTACACTGTCGTAATCAAGTAATATAGAAGTGAGTAGAGTATCGTTCCCACGAGGATTGATCACTAAGTACCAAAATTGGTAATTTTAATTCTATTTAGTTGGTTGATTAGTTGTGATTGAGATTGCAATATAGAAATGATGAAATATGAATACAAGTGATATAAAGACAAATATGAGAAAAAACCCTAGGGATTATATTTCACTTAATAAATTCCGGATTGAATTACTTATCTATTCTAGTCCAATTTATTCCACATGATTGATAGTCGAGTTTCCCTATTTTAATTACTGGCCTTTTCCAAGGTCAAGTAATTCTATAATTAATTGCTAACCCAATATATTCCTATATGAATTAAGCAATCAATTATGCATTAAGATTTATGGAACTCAATTAAGACTACACAACCCATATGAATATATTCCTATTTCATATGCAAATTATGATTTTAATTATAGGATCCACACACATGTATCTCCTTCCGGTCTCAACATGCATATTAAAATAATCCAAAAGGTGACCAATCAATTGTAAGCATTAAGAGCAATAATTAAAACTCAATCATGAAGGAAAAATTAAAACTAGATTTAATAAGTTAAGATTCAATCCGTCATTAGTAAGCTACGTCATCACCCTAGGAAAAGGAAAATTTAGCTTATGATAAAATTTAAAACAAAACCAAAATATATTACAAACATCATAAATATTGCATAAAAATTAATTACAAAAACATAAAAATACAACTACAAGATGCATGAAAATGGAAAATCTAGCCTACCATATAGGAGGTAAAACCATCCATGTAGGTGGCAACCTATACCATCCATAAAGGAGGACTACCTAGGCCTTCCATATAGGAGGTAAAACCATCCATGTAGGAGACATGCAAGAAGTAAAAAAAATGCAAGAAATAAATTCTAAAAATAACAACTCTCTCTCTAAAATAGAAACTCTCTCTCTTCCTTCCTCTTCATTTTAGGGTGCCAAGAAGTTCTATTTATAGGCTTCATTTTCGGACTGCTACAGTACTTTCTACAGTGATTTTGCTACAGTGAACCGACCACCTGTTGGAAATTGTGCCCTAAGGGCCAATCATTGTACCTTAAACATTATTGTTATTTAAGAATTTCTCCTTGTTGTTATCATATCATTTGCATGTTTATTATGATAATTGTATCCTTGGATGAACTATAAAGATTATCCTAAATGTCCCTGGTCAATTATCTATGCGGGAGCAAAGATGAAATAAGACCAGTATGACTTTGATGAGGTATAGAGATACAAATCAAAGTCTTAGGCACTTGTAGGAGTATAAGGTGCTGGACCGACCCGCTATGAGAAAGTTGCATGGATTAAGTCATAAGCTTATCTCATACATATAATCATGTCACAGTGCCCTCTGACCTGAGATCATCATATATTCCTGCATGAAACTTGCTAAGTTTTGACCTAGTCAAAAGTCACCTTTGACCGGGTGATGATAAAGGCTACAATCGGGCTTAGGAGTTTTCATGAAGAGGAATGTGAGTGGTCAAGATGGAATTTGTCCCTCACATTAGTGAGAGATATTACTGGGCCCCTCGATGAGTGAGTCTGAGAAATGTATGGCCATACTGTAATGGGAAGGAGTTTCCATTTCTAATTTCAGGCTACTCAGGAATCGGGAAAGTGATGGTCAAGAACAGGAGGATGACGTTGTCCATGCCTCATCCTTGACCAAAATATCGTGTGACAAAAAGGGACGTGACATGGTTGTATAAAAGGTTGCATTGTATCATCGATCCTAATGTGAATTGGGTAGTCGCAATGTCTTGCTAGAGGCCGCTTGCGACTTGTGGGCTAGAATAGTTTTCGGCCCACTGCCAACTTCATGTGGGCCTACAAGGTCGCACACAAGAATAGCCCAACACGAGCTATGATGTCCAGATTCATTGAATCTAAGATGTGTCTAAGATTCAATGAATACAATATTTGACCTAGGGTGGATGAATTTTATATATATATATATATATATATATATATATATATATATATATATTCGAAAATAATAATAATAATTATAATATATATAGATTATAATATTATTATAAGATGTTAGTTTTATATTTAATTTATTTGATAAATTAAATAATTAAAACTAATACAGATATCATATCTTAGATTTAATTTATAAAGATAAATTAAATCTATTGGCTCTTTAATTAGATTAAATGAATATGATAAATTAAATCTGTTTGACAGATTTAATCAAGTCAGATTTATTTGATTTGATTTGAATTTCAAATTAATTAAGATTAATTTTGAGATTCCAATACGGCCTACATCAGATATAAAATTCGAAGGGCTAGAGAACCCTAGGCTGTACGGAGAACTTGGAGAGCCGCGAGAAACCCTAGAGAGGCATCTTGGAGGCGCTAGCACGCTGCCGCATTGGGTCTTGTTCGTGTGGATACCGGTAGAAGGAGGCGACCAGAGGTGTTGACTCCTAGAGATCGAAAGCACAAAAAAACATAAATGTACTATTCTAACTACTCGATTTAGACGTCTTTGATAGATCCGTGATTGGGATTCGAGGTTTTTAAACGGTTAATTTTTCCGCTGCGTGTACGAATCCCAACACCACCCACTTGCTACAGTGAACCGACTGCTACAGGAACCGCCCCACTTCCACACACACCGACCTCTACAGTACAACACAATGGTCCGCTACAGTACCCTGCTACAGTGCACAATGAACAGTACCGCATGAACAGTGCACAATGAATAGTACCGCATGAATAGTACTTCCCCTTAAATGCCTTCTTTAATTCTTCTTAATCCGGTACTGTCCATGGCTGCAAGAAAATCATTATTTATTTATTTATTACACCCAAATTGAATATATTCAGCTCAAATATAGTCCACAAAATCATCATATAAGGGAAAATAAATATGCAAATATTTTACTTATCAATGTTCATAGTTACTTTCATCCCTCAAAAAAATATTTGTATTAGATGCACTTTTGAGAAAATCTCATGTATGTTTTTACTCTTTAAGCCTTAAAAAATTTAAACAAACAATCAACTAATAGTTAATATGTAACATCTTAGTTTATGGTCACTTTTCAAATCTATTTAGCCATTTAAGAACTACATGTGACTCAAATAGTACCCTTGGTTAAGTTAGAAACTTAAAACTCAACACTAAAGCTTGGGTACCATGAATAATGGATTCTTTTGAAACTTTGAAAATTAATAACTAATTCAATTTAACTCCAAATTTAGTGGTTCAAAGTTCTATTTTTAGCTATTGGAAACCTCTTTGGTATAAAAATAAAATTCAGGCTAACCACTATTCCATCAGTCCAAAAATGCTCAGTTCTAAAATATGTATAGTGCTATTTTCTTAGCAGTTCTCAGCTTTCCTGGGTCAAGTTTGAAAAATCATAACTTTTAATCTACACATCCAAAAGTCATGTCCTAAAACTTTTTAGAAAGTTCAGGATGTCTACTATAGTGGTACAAAATATCAAGGCCTAAATAACCAAGATGCCCTGTCAATATGCATCCAACAATGCACAACTTAACTAATTACAATTTTGACTATCTACCTTCATGCATAGCCATACATTTTGTATATCACTTACCTTGGCTACATATAGCCGTAACAGCTCCTTTAGAGCTTAGTTACAGCCCATAATAATAACATAGATTTTACATAAAGATTCCAAAATAATATATATAACTGCACATACCAAGCATCATATAAAATGATAGAGTATGAATTCACAAAGGTGCATCTATCATCTTTAATCTTCAACCACCTTGCCCTTGTTTTCTTGAAGAGTATGCCCCTAAGGTTGTATGTAATACCCTATTTCTAAAGCCCTAGATGAGCACAAATAAGTAGTGAAATCCATTGTGGAATCATGATTTGAACCCGGACTACCCAAATTTCAAAATCTTTCACAAGTTCCCACTCTCAACTTAGGATTTGAACCTAAGGTTGAGAGGGTTTTTCAGAGGGTAGAAAACTTCTCAAACATTTCCACAACTTCCACCACATCACCAATGACTTATCGGCTCTTACTTTCAGTATATCAGAGTATATAAGTGCTTTTCCTTCAATTAAATTAGAGTGGTTCTCTGTTTATACTTTATCCATTCATTCATATACATACATAGCAAGTATGATCACAAACTACAAAAATATTTACATCAAAATACAAAGATAGTGCCTTACACTATGATCTTCGGTTCACCTTTATATCTCCTCTATCTTTCCATGCATCATTCACCTGTCTAAAATGGTTGTTTGGGAGGAATGAGATTCGAGGGAATCTCAGTAGCAAATATACAAACAATGCATGTAAGATGAATGCTAGTGCATCATATGCTTGCCTTACATAGGCTCATGTGCACATAATGATATTCTGCATGCTCAATATTTCGTGCAACATACTTATGGCTATAGTAAAAATAGAAACAGAGCTTCATTCATTCATACATGCTTCACATAATCAAGCAAAATAATACAACAAATCAATAAACAACATAAACATCACATATATTAAAGTAAGTAAGTTTACTACTCTAAATCCTTCATATTACATATCATATTAAAGCTCATTATGTCTACTTTTAATCTAAAAAATTTCATGGTCATTGGATAATATTTGGCCACTCAAAAATACATTACAATGACACTGCCCCCAGATAGGGCAGATTAACAACATGCATACTCATATTTCAAAATTTTCAAACTCATATACAAGCATCCAAAAATCATGAACAATACCTACACAATTTTTCCCTCTAAAGCTAATGGAAGCATCAAAATAGTCAAATTCCTACTCCTTCTACACGTCACAGTACATGGCAGAAAAACAGGGTTCTTAGGTGCAACATGTTGTTTTCTCTTACTTAATCACTTCCTTTCTACTTCTAATCAAATAATTAGCTTTTTAAATACTAAATGAATATGATTTAGGAGAAATTTTGGCAGCCTTTCCCCTAAGGTTTCATCAGCCCAAATTTGGAAAAACAAGAGAAAACAAACTAATATCCACCAACAACATCAACAACAACAACAATATCAATTAAGGCAAGAGAAGCAAGTTTTAAAGTTTACCTCTTGATTTCTTCACTTTATCTCTCTAAAATGTCATTGTTCACTCCCTCATCTCTCTTGATTTTATCTTGAAAACCATGGATTTCAAGGAGGAGAAGAGGTTAGAAGTGGTTCCTACATGATTTGGAAGCATAAACTCCAATTATACATGATCCTTACCTTTGATCTTGGAAGAACCCTAACTTTTGGTGTGTCTCTTACTCTTCATGTTCAGCTCTCTCCTTTCCTCTTTGGCAGATGGTTTTGCACTACAATGAGAATGAGGAAATGGAAAAGATGATGACTTAATGATATATTAAGTCTAACATGTGCTAGCTTTCTATTGGTCATAGCTTTGACTTTTGGATTCAATATTTTTATTTCCCTTTTGCTTTCTTCATTTCCACCGTAAATCCATAAACATGTTAGAGGAAATATTGATCTTGCATTATCCTATAGGTCATCTTCCAATTTTGTTGACCTAAGCCTTATGCTTTTTGACTCTTTGATAATAATTTGTCAAAATAGGCTTATTAATTACCATGTAGCAATTCTCCACTTTTTAATTCCCATTTAACTAAAATTTTTGGGAATATGTCTTATAAAAAAATTACCATTTTACCCTTACATTTTATTTCATTTTCGCACTCAATACAAAACTTGACAGAATTTTCATCAAACTTTGAAAATTTATATCTAATTGTGTAGATATCCAATTGGGGTGGTTTTAAAGGCTATGAGACCCTTATTGAGTCTAGTTTTAAAGAAAAATATAAGCTTTGGCCAATTGGAAGCTCAAACGTCCCATAATTATTGTTTTTAGGCGCTGCCATTGAGAATAGCCAGTTTCACTAGGCTAAATTTAAAAATACATATCTCTTTGTGTACAGCTTGAAATAACTTATATACCTATTAAATTAAAGCTTGATAAGTCTGCTTTCATTCTGAAAAGTTTCATAATTTTTAGACATCATTTGTCCCTTGAAAGATGTCACATAAACACAATTATCACATCGGGAAATTCACCGGTAGCAACACTACTTTGTGTGCATCTTCTAATTGCATTGTTTTATCTTCCCCAAGCTCTTTAAATTCATTATAATGTTCCCTTTAATATCCAAAGGATATAAAGGAACTTTGGGGGAATACAACCATGCCCCACTAGGACATTTGCTAAACTGAGGTCTCATAGTCTTCTTAATTCAGGCTTATTCTCTAGCATTTAGTTCCAAAATTCGGGATATTACATTGTACATGTAAAAAGCCAAGTAAGAACAACACCTTATAAGTATATACACATGGCTCTAGTACAAACTTAAGCAATGATATTACATATTCAAATACCTATTTCAGGCATACATGACAAATAAACATGCAAGCAACCAATTATAAACTATATGTATAAGAATATGTTTCACTACTTTTTGCTTCTTCTTCCAAATTACCTCCTTTTTCTTGTGCTACCTTTTCTTTGCCTCCTCTTTGGCCTTGGTAGCAAATATCAATGATTATTTATGTCAGGACAAATTAATACTCATCTTATAATTAATCTCTCACAAAGCCCCAAATTCTACCCCATTCATTTAGTTCCTAAACTTGGTCATTTTACCTTGATTTCACTACTTCTTGTTCTTTGTCTAATGATACTTCATCTCTCTTTTTCCCCTCTTTTAGCCTAATGTGTTTTGCACAATTTTGCAAGAGGAATTCATTTTCATTGAAACATTATAAAGTTCTAGCTATAATTTTGTGACCACTCTAGGCCAAAATGGGTGTGGAACTTACTAATTCTATTATCTTAATCAATGCTGAACAAACTTGCACTTTTGACACTTTTGCATACAATTCCACCCTCTAGACTCTTTGGAAGCATCAAATGAAGCAAAAAATAACTCATTAACATTAAAATAGTGGCTGGCCAAAACAGGGTAAGGAAAAGAAAATCATGGACCTTAATACTTTTGTTACTAAACTCATTTTAAGGACCTTTAAACTTGTCTTGAATATAGTTCAAAAAATTAAGATACTTGTTCCTAACTATAGTGTTCTTAAACAGTGGGCATTCTCTTGAAAATTCAACTTCCAAGGACTCAATTTTGTACTATTCCATTTGCATATAAACATTCTAACTCAGGAAATTTGAAATAGCCCTTCTCTTTAATTCCTGAAAATATTTCCAGACTTGTATCATTGTTGAAATCATCACCTAACTGCTTCTAAACGCAACTTATTTGGTCAAGATTACTTGGCACAAAGAAGCATCAAATAGCCATTGATCCTATTTGATTTGTTCTTTTAGCAGCGTCATCAAACTAAATAAAATTCAATCATTGCCAAGTAACCTCTATAACCATGACATACTAAAGTTCTCAATTTAGAAAAATTATCTCCTACTTTATAATCCTGAAGAAAACACTAAAGCCTCTTCAATTTCTACCTTCAAAACTTCAAGATTTATATCTAACATTTAAGTCATTCTTATCACACTTTTAACAAAAATTTAAACATCCTGAATCAGTTACTAAACATGTAGAGGCAACAACAATAGTCTTTATTGAAATTTCCAGCTTCCACAACTTATAAAAAAAAAAGTATACAAACTATACAATCAGCCAGTATTTTGCATCACTATATTATACTCTTTCTTTAGATTTCAGACACTATTTCTTTCCCAAAAAGTACAGAACCTCTCTTGATCCTGAAATTATTTCAATCTTTTATGTAATCCTTTAACCATTCTTCCAACATCATCTTAACACTTCAACCACAATCCAATAATTTAAACTATTCTTTATGCTTAAGCACTCCAAAGCAGCAACTAGCTTTTAAGCTTCTAAAAGTTCTGTCACAGCCACATATGTGCGTGTATTTATATACTTCCATAATTAAAAATTTCTCATCTAACAGTTCAGGTGTCAAATGTGTTTTTGTCACTTTTGACTCACTAACTTGAGCTCCACAAATTGCAAACACCTTTAGACATAACTAAAACACATGAAGTGCTTATTTAAACATATAGAAATACCAAAAAGTCAGCCTCTATACTTTCAGCTTTATATAAGTCTTAACCACTCCAAATAGTTTATGTTTTTAATCTAGAATTTTCCAACTTTTCATATTAGCATTTAAATACTTTTTCACAAGTATTATCAGATTAGTTGGACAGCAGGCCCTTGAAACTAAATTCCAAATTCAAATAATTCCCCCCAACAATTTGAACAGCACCAAACAATGGCATTTAACCACATGCAACACTATATAATGCATTCCTTTAAGCATATGAATTATCTAGCCTTTAGAGAAGTTTCGAATGTCTCTGCCCTTATCTATAATAGCTCCACATCTGAAAATACAATCCAAGAATTTCGGACCTCTACATGTAATAGCATATCTCACTTTTAGAAATCTCAATCTAAGCCTAGGTATGTTGAGTTCAATTACACCTTCCTTTTTCTCTCACTACAATTAGTTAGATATACAACTACAATCTACTACCCCCAATTTGCATTAATCAAAGGAAATAAAGGTGGGATAAAGTTCTAGATATCTACCTCCATCCAAGAGTAGCCTTGCATGTGGATGATCAGCCGTTTACTCCCTCTCCGGCTCCTCCGATTCCACTCTCTCTCTCTCTCCCTCTCCCTCTCCCCTTCTCTTCCTTTTTTGTTGCTAATCGAAAATGAATAGGGAGGTTAGAGATAATGGGCCATATTAAGGGACAGCGGCATTTGTTTCAATAAGTTAAAAACATTATTCCAAGGAGAATGGTTAATGCAATCAAGTATCAAAAATTTTCTTTTTATAAGGTATATGCAAATTAAAATCATGGAAAGAAAATATATGAGTAACTCATCATCAAAACTAATCAATTGAGAGTGAATGTAGATGAGTATGCTATAATGATTTTCTTCAAATAAAGGAAATAAGCTTTTAAGATATAAAACACATGTGAATATAAAGCCCCCCCTTAATGAATGCATGGCTTAAAAAAATCATTATGAAGAATAGAGTTAAAAGCTCTTATGGATTGAAAAGCCATTGAAAAACTTTGTAAAGAAATTAAGTATAAAAGTATGAAGATTTGGTGAGAAATCAAGTTTTGAAAATGACGATACTATTCAGGGGTTTTAACAGCTATACCCTAATATCACTCTAGTAATCCTACTCAACCATTACTCAGTGATGCAACTCAGAGACTTTGAATTAAGAAAGAATACAATACCTCATTTGAGTAATGTCGTAATTACTCGAGTATAGTACTTTGTAGTCCATTGATGTATCGTTGGCTAGTCTTTGTTTGATGATGTGATCTGAAGGTGTACTCTGTGGGATACTCAAGAGCAGAGATAGTAAGATGAGCTCGGAATAAGGCTTTATATTTATCCATCCTCTTAGTATGTGCCTTTTGTTTAGCAAACACGATCTGGAAATTATGATTTCACCATAACACATAGCTCCCTTACTCTATCATACACCATCTTGATGAGCTTCTTATTGGTATTGATAATCTTAAATGAGATCTTCTAAAGCTCATTCTATCTGAATGGTAGATCTAATGAATGAGAGTCCAGGTGATATAGTTCTTGCTAAGGAGTTGGATTCATAATCTCTAGGTGCCTTAACCTCTACTCTGTCTCTTGCTACTCAAATAGAACTTTGATTATATTTTGACATGTTGTTTATGGCATTGTAGGCACCTATACCATGCTTACATCTTCCCTTGTGGCCTCCATGACAAGATCAAGTTCCTCCACCTTAACATTATCAATAACTAGGGTAAGAATATGAAGGAAGATGTGAAGCAATCTCAAGCAAAGTTATTGGCGGATAATTTCATTAGGAGGGCACCAGAAAAAAGGAACACTAACTTCTTGGTTCCTTACATTCAAAGATGAATACATCATTAACTTTTTTTAAATTAGTTTTATTTATTTTGTAATTGTCCTGATAGTGTGATCTTTTATTGTACTTCGTGGACATTGGATTCTTATAGTACTAAATCTATTACGGAAAAATATTTGGTACTTTGACTTTCTTAACGAGGACCCAACAAAGAGACCATTCATGCAGTAAGCATTTAACAAGTTATTCATTCATGATCTTTTATAATCAAGTTCATCTTATATATATATATATATATATATATATATATATATATATATATATATATATATATATGTTTGTATGTATGTAATTGTTTATTGTATCTTCTTAGAGCAGTATACAAGTACCGCACATAAAATAATATCGACTATAGCAAATGCAACCTTACTAATGCCGCTTTAAATATGCCTTTCAGTAGCTGAGACTAAATACACACACACATATATGTATGTATACATATGTGTATGCATACATACATGTGTGTGTGTGTCTGTCTGTATGTATATATATATATATATGTATATATATATATATATATATGTATATATATATTATTTACCAATGATTATAATATTAAATTGAAGCACACAAATAGTTTATATAGAACTGACTGACATATTTTTCTTCTCATTTCTTTATATATATTTCCCCCTAAATCTAATTTTGAGGATAAAAAGTAATATTTCTAAAAAATCAATTTATATATCTTTAATTTTGTAGATAATATTATGTCTCAAAGTTATAGGGTCGTTAATTGTGATTTTCTCTAAAAGACCAAGAGAAGATGAAGGCATATAGGAGGTGGGGACGAAGATCGTAATTTCCTTGAAACATTGAGAGAGTTGAAGAGAAGGGGTCTTAAACCGTAATTTTCACCAGAATCCAAGAACATGAAAAGATATGACGTGAAAGATAGATCATAGCATGTATAATATATTACTATATAGATATAGCAGAGTCTCATCTCAAGAAGTAACTTCATCTATAAATAAAGGCCTAGTCTTACTCTAAACAAAATCACTATTCTAAAAACTTAATGTGCAATATTTTCGCTGTGGGTTTCTAAACTCCCTAATTGGGGGAGAGATATAACCTAAAAGAGAAGTTAGTTTGTCACACCTTCCTGACATACCCTTAATATTGATATTAATCAGAGTAATAATGTGTAGTTCAGCGAGCACACATGAATAAAATAAATATATTGATATTATTGATACAATGTGCTTGATTATATTACAGGAATGCTCTATAAGGATGTACATAATGTTTACAGACCTTAAAAAAGTAATAAAAGGCCTTCAAATAACCAATGTCTCCTCTTGTACAGGTCCGGAAGCTTTCGTTGTTGGTGATTACGATTTCACCCCCTGAGCCGCTTACTTAAGCTGAAAACTTTAGATGTTTATGGAAAGGGTGAGATTCAAAAAAATCTCAGTAGTAACATGTAATCAGACATATAGAATGTGAACATAAACATGCAATGCACAATGTTATGTAAGATGAAAATGTTGTGTGCACACTGGCCATTGGCTTATGTTTACACCTCCATTGGGTCCCAGACCACAACTAAGCAATGTGCCCCAGGCACTGCGTTCGTGTCCCAGATACTATGCTTATATCATAGAAGATGGAATACACAAAGCATACAGATAATCACATAGTGTATGAAAGAAAGAGTTACTACCTAAAATCCCTTTTCCTGCTCTTCTGTCAATAAAAAACCCTTAATTCGGCTTAGGTTATTATCAATCCCTATAAATCAAAGTACACAAGTTACTGGTTATTAATTGCTTCACTATTGTCTTTTAGTTACATTCTATTGGTTATCTAACACAGTTACATCAATTTTTATACAGTGCAATTCTTCACAGTGTATTTCCACAGCTTTCCAGAAACTGTCGGCTTTACAGTCAACTTTGAAAATCCCTAATTAATTCTAGAAAATTCCAAATTAGTTGGTTCCAAATTATATGTAAATATTTTTAAGTTTAATTTCATGGAAAAATACCAAGTCAGACCATTATCATCACATTATTCCTAGAATTCTGCCAAACCTCCTTTATTCTAGATTTGCTTCTAGAAATAGGGCTCAAATTTGAAAAATAATATCTTTTTAATCTACTAGTCCAAAAATTATGTTCTGCCCATTAAATTAAATCTCTAGATGTCTACTTATTCCTATAAAATTTCATAATATTTGGACTAGTTTTGTCCATCGAAAAACACTCTACAACATAACTTCTTCTAGGGAACCAATCAAACAACACTATCTTTTTAACTACTAAAATTTCCATATTTTTACACAATCATCCAAAAATCATAAACACATTTATTCCCACAAAATTTTTCTTGTAGAATCCAATTGAATCATTAAAAACACTAAATTCTAGCTCCAATATGGCAAAAAAGCCCCTGGATGAAATCTAGAAGTTAAAGAGAAACATGGATTTTCTTGATTCCACTTGGTTAAACACTTCATTTTCACTCATAATCTCATGATTAACTACCCAAACACTTAATGAACATGATTAATGAAGATTTAGGCATCATAACCCCTTAGGGTTTCAACATCACCAAAATCACAAAAATCATGAAAACTAAGCCACAAACCGAATCCAAGACCAACAACTATTAAGAATTAACAAGAGGAGTAAGGTTTTTTGGATTACCTCTTGTCTCTCTCTCTAGAACCCAAAATTGTAGATCCTCTCTCTCTTCCTCTTGATTTAACACCCTAAATTTTAGGATAAGAGAACTGAGAATAAGTCTAATTCAAGAGGACTACTAGGCCCTGGTTTAGCCAGTGTCCTAAATAGGCACGAGTAATTCCCATAAATCCTTTATACCTTAAGGGTATTAAAGAGTATGGGGAATGACAAAACAAAGCAATTAGAGGTCACATACGACATAATTATGTTATAAAACAAGGTAGTGTTGTTACCAGTGAATTTCTATATGGTAGTTGTGATTGTGTGACGATTTTTCCAATGGGAAATAATGTAGGGGAAAAATAGTAATTTTCCATAAAGCAAGAAATGAGTATTTTTCCCAATGATTTTAATGAGATGGGAACTAAAAAGGAGGGAAACAACTACTAAGTGAATTAATACCAAAGAAAAGTTAAGAGACATAAAGCATAATGCTATGATTAACCACGTGTAGGGTGGTATAATGGGATAGTTTAAGAATAATAATTCTCTTTATATGTCTAATTATTTTAGTGGATGAAGAAGCATGACAAAGGAAATGAATTATCATGCAAGAAAGCTAAAGAAGTGGACTAATGAGTATAACTACATAAGAGCCATGTTTAATGACTCACTATATCATTCTTCATCGATTCCATCTGATTCATTCGACCAAATCATATGAGAATGACAGAAACAGAGAGAATGAGAATGGAGGAGAGAGAGAAGAGAGAGAAAATTTCTTATCGCCGAAACTCTACCGAAACGACGTTTTCTCTCAAAGTACGCTTCACAAACATTCTTCTACTCATCCCGAGCTTTATTTCTACGGTTTCATTCTTGTTTGGAGGTGGTTGGTGCCGTCTCGCTGGTCGGAGTGTCGCCAGAATTCTGAACTGAATTCAAAAACGGATAAAAGTAAGCTTAAGCTTCCTTCTGAACTAATTGGTTTGTTGTTTGGATGAGTATGGTAGAAGTTGGTTACTATTCACTCATCATTCAAATATTGTTTTAATGATTTAAATGACATCTAATGCTTGCCTAACTAGCTAATCTTGTGACTAGAAGTAAAAACGATATGTTTAGGCAAGAGAAAACTAAAAACTGACATAACTCTTCTGAGAACTCAAAATTGCTCCTAGGTCTGTGGCATGAAGAGTTGGAATTTCATCAATTGGATGATTCCATTGAGTTCATAAGGGAAAAATAGGTAAGGGTTATGTTAATGATGAAGTGAGAAAATGCCTAGGGTGTGAAATAACCGAATTACCCTTAAAGTACTTAGTAATGGCTGTCAAGGGGTATTTTAATCATTTAGGCCTAAATTTGAGCAATCCAAGGTCACAAATGGATTCTACATGTAAAATTATGTAGGATTAACCCAAGTCATAATTTTGAGTAAAGTACAATTAACCGGGTACAAATGGGCATAAGCTAAGCCTTAAGGGTATTTACGTAATTTTGTAACTGAGTCAAGATAATCAACACTATGAGTTGAGAATGAAGTACAAGTAAATAATAACTCATTTATCCTAAATGAGTAATTTTAGGATATATCGATAGACGAGCTGAAACGGAGCTAAACCAAGGACAAGCAAGGAAAGGACATGTTCCAGGTAGTAACTTCCTTCTTACATATACTATGTGATATCTATTATGAATGTCATCCATCGTAACATAAGCTAGTGTCTTTGACATACCTGTTCGCCATGTTGTGGTCAGGGACCTAACATGGGCACCAAGTCGACCAAGGTGCAAACATATAGTTTCGCCTTGGGCAAGTGTACACACAAACATTCGATCATCTTATATGACATGACATTGCATATCTATTTTCAAATTCTATTTGTATGTAAGGATGTTAATACTAAGATTCTTCTGAATCTCACCCTTTCCATAATAATGTAAACTTTCCAGCAGCAGGCAGCGGCTCGATAAGCAAAAAGGACGAATTCCGTCAACTAAAAGTTGCGGACTACTACAAGAAGAGACGTTGGTTATTTGAAGCCTTTGCAATTATTCTAAGGTATGTAGCTAATTGTATACCCTTATGAGACATTTCTGATGTAATCAAGCACTATTGTGTCAATATATCAATACATTTAAGCTATTGCTATATGCCCACTACGCCGTGCAATCACGACTCTAAGTGATATCGTTGGAGGGACGAGGGTCCCGACAAGTATTACTTTTTTAGTTCTTAATATAAGATCTAGTTGACCTTTTTTTGGAGAGATTAAGAAAGCTAATTAAGTTACATTAAAGTGTTTATATTTATAATTCTTCTTCAAACTAATTTATTTAACTTATATATTGATATATAATCTAATAATATACAGCATATACTATGATTAAGTAGTTTATTTATCTTCCTTAACCTCTCCAAAAAGAATAAACTGGGTCTAATATTAAGGACTAGTGGTAGTATTATGTATGTTACTTTCTCCAAATTATGAAAGAAGATACTTGATAGCTTCCTTAAACCCCCTTCAAGTTAATTTTGATGAAAGGAGATGCTTGGTAGCTTAGTTTTCCCATTGCAATTTTTTTTATAAATGACAATTTCCATTAACAATTAAAATGATAGGACATCATAAGTCTGCAATAGTAAAACAACATGATTGCAGAGAGATAAAAACATTGAGTAAGATCTCTTACCCCGTATAATTTTCCAAAATCAAACAATTTGAGCAAAATACCTATATCCCTATATAAAATGTTTACTGAGTTGTGCTTTAATTTGTCCAATTTGGAGGCAAATTTTTTTTCCTTATGCAGTATACCTGTATTCTTCTGTTAGAAGTGGGTGAATAGAATGGGGACTCAAAAATCCATTGTAGAGGTGCTTTAAAACAATGCAAGAAAATAAAAGGCTGTCGAGAAGAATCTTCCCATTGCAATTGATTTAACCACTCAGGATATGCTTTAAAGTGCTGTAGATTTTTCAGTGCACTTTTAAAATTAAATGGGATATTCTTCAGAGTGGGTCAGCTTAGTACTTCTATCCTCTTCATATTTGGAAACTGTAATTGTTAGATTTCATGTTTAGATGATAACAAATCATGGTTTGGAAGTCCTTGGATTTGACTAAAACAAATGCATCAGCAAAGGAAGTGATAAAAGTGATCTGAGCAAGATCACTCGAGTGATTTGTATAATCACTCGAGTGATAATCAAGATCACTCGAGTGATCATTAAAAATAACTCGAGTGATATGGAAGATAACCAGATCACTCGAGTGATATGTGAAATCACTCCAATGATGCGTCAGATCACTTCCAGTGAATGAAATATCATTGCAAGAAAAAATCACTATTCAAGATTTCACTTTTAGTGATCCTGAATCACTCGAGTGATACGTGATTTCTGCTGAATCACTTCCAGTGAATCTGAAAACACCGGAAAAAAAAATAACTGTTTTAAAAATCACTTCCAGTGATTACCAGATCACTCGAGTGATGCCTGAAATTTTCTAAATCACTTCCAGTGAAATAAAAATTACTGCAAGAATATTTTCCTGTTTGCAAAATCACTTCCAGTGATCTTGAATCACTCGAGTGATATAGTATTTTAGCTGAATCACTTCCAGTGGATTGAGAATCACTACAAGAAGAAATCACTGTTTACAAAATCACTTCCAGTGATTCCAAATTCACTCGAGTGACATATAAAATCTTATGTTCACTTCCAGTGAGTCTGTAATCACTTGCATAAGATTTTAATGTTTTCCAAATCACTTCCAGTGACATCAAATACACTCCAGTAATGTTTCATTTTTCCAGTAACACTCTCAGACAATCACTGTGATCTACTTGCAACTACTTCCACGGAAATCAACAGATTTTGATATTGATAATCATTACTAATTATTCCAGATTACTGTCAAAATCATGTGGCATATTATTTCGTTACTCAGTTGCTGAAATCCATCTCTAGTGAAAGCAAGATCACTCCCGATGGTTTCCTTGATTTTCAGAAATCACTCCCAATGAATCACATTACTCTGATGATATTCAAATTTTTTCTAACGGTAATATTCTCAAGTGTATTACAGTTGTACTCCTCTATCACCCACATGAAAAGTAACTGAACTCTCCATTCAAACGACAACTATTCGTGGGCGGCAGCGAAATTCATAAATAACGGAAAACAAATACTGTTGCATCTGTCAGAAGCACTATGAATCAACGGAAAAATTTACAACGGTCTTCAAAGCCTCTGATATATATGTCCAGCCATTCAAAAAATAAAAGGATGATGAAAACGCTTGAACACACTGCAAACAATACTTTTATAAGTGCTTCAACTCTTCATCTGTATTTCAGTTTTTATCTATATACTCTGTGAGAGAGATTTGTCAGTCATACGCATTTTATTTCAAATAGTGATAACTTAAGGTTGATGAACCTTAAGTTGGGATTTAAGATTACCTTGTGTAAGGGGGAGCAAGTGTTCAGAGGAACTTGCTGGTTGTACTGTGGTGCCAAGAACCCACTGAATCTTGAAAGATATAGTGAAAGGCTCAGAAGGATTTATGAGGACTGGACGTAGGTCAAGTGGTTGAAAAGCTTGCTCTAACATTTGGTATCAGAGCGCAGGTCTTCTTGTTCAGGTTTAACAACCTTAGAAGGATCCGATGGCAAGCATGGGTGAAGGAATTCTTCCTGACGAAGCCTCTATCACTAGACCACCATGTTTCAGTGGTAAGCATTTTTCCTTCTGCAAAGCTAAGTTCCGTGTATTCGTAATGGTTACAGAATATGGGCTATGGGATGTGATTGAAACTGGAAACTATGTGCCTACAAAGACTGAAGAATCTGGAAAAGTTCGTAAATCACCAGTAGAATTTGATGACAATGACAAAAGGCTTGTGACTCTCAACAGTAAAGCAATTCTGATGATTCAGAGTGCACTGAGTCAAAAAGAATATTCAGAATCTGTACTCTTTAGACTGCTAAAGAGATGTGGCAAGCTTTGGAAGTAGCTCATGAAGGAACATCATGAATACAAGAAAATCGAATCAATACTCTAACTACAGAGTTTGATCTACTTCTTATGAAGAAAGGTGAGTCAATAGCTGAATTTAAACTTAGATATACTCATCTTGTTAATCAACTTGCAGCACTTGGAAAAATCTATGATAAGAATATCCAAGTACAAAAAATATTAAGCATACTCTCCAAAGAATGGGAAGCCAAAGTCACAGCAATAGAGGAGGCCAAAGGAGAATCAATGCAATCTGTAGCTTCTCTGTTTGGAAGTCTTTCTTTATATGAAAGCAAACTAAAATTCAAACTAGAGCTAGAAGAAGTTGGTGACAGGAGAAAGAAAAGTCTTGCACTAAGTGTGACAAAAACAAAGGCAGAAAGCCAAGAAGAAGACGAGGAGTTCGATGATGATGAGATAGGCCTGATGATAAGAAGATTTAAGAAATTTTATAAAGGCCAAGGGTTCAGGAATTCACAAAAAGGTGGAACTAGTGGCAGAAGAGAAGCCAAGGAGATCATCTGCTATGAATGTGGTAAACTTGGACATATCAAATCAGAATGTCTGGAGTTGTTATAGAAAAATAAAGAAAAGAGAAACATCAAATCCTTCAACAAAAAGAAGACATTTGTTTCTGCAATTTGGGGAGATAGCTCCTCAGATGAAGAAAGCGACAATAAAGAGATAGCCAATATATGCCTGGTTGCTCAAGAGGAAACAGACGAGGAGGTAAATGATCCTGATCCTACTTATGATGAATTACAAAATGAATATGATGCTTTACATTTTGAATTTGTCAAAATTGTTAAAGATTTGATTGCATGTAAAAAGAATTAAAGAATCCTTAGATAAAGGTTGCGAAAAGTGTTTATCTCTTAAGAAGAAAAATATTGATCTTACTAAAACTCTTGAAAAGTTTACAAAAGGAAGTGAGATGTTAAATGTTATTTTAAAAGCACAACGTCTTGTGAATGATAAGTCTGGTATAGGATATGATCCAGATTTAGACAAAAGAAAAGGTAAGAAGAAGACAGGAGGTAAACCATATTTAAGTCATTTCACACGTTCTGTGCACACATCTAATCCTTTTGCTTATTGTAATTACTGTAATAGAAAAGGACACTACACTTCTTCATGTTTTCATAAAAAGAAAGGAATTATAGGAACCTATAAATGGATACCTAAGAAGGTTCATGAACAGGAAGTTGTATGTACTAACCCAAAAGGATCCAAAAAGATATGGGTACCTAAAACTTAATTATCCTTAACTACAGGTTTGCTTCAGGGCATCCAAATCAAACAAATGGTACATAGATAGTGGATGCTCTAGACATATGACTAGTGACCCTGAGAATTTCACCACATTAGTACCCAAGGAAGGTGGCAAGGTAAAATTTGGAGGAAATTAAACCGGAAGGATAGCAGGACTTGGGGAAGTCAAGGATAAAATCAAAGACGTATATTATGTTGAAGATTTATGTCACAATCTATTAAGTGTAAGCCAAAGCATAGATAAAGACAACTGGGTAATATTTGACTCAGAAGAATGTCTGATAGTTAGCAAGAAGGATCTGCAAATTGAAAAGAAGAATTTGAAGTCAAAACTCAAGGCAAAAAGAGAAGGTAACTGCTTTACTCTTGATATGAATGAAAATATTTCTGAAAATTATCTTTTGAGTAACACTGATGAGAGTTGGCTATGGCATAGTAAATTACTCAAAAAGGATTTGGTAATTGGTTTACCTAATGTAAATTTCAAAAATGATTTAATTTGTGATGCATGTCAAAGAGGTAAGCAAACAAAATCATCTTTTAAATCAAAAACTTAAATTACCACTAACACACCACTTCAATTATTGCATATGGATCTGATTGGTCCAGCAAGAGTTAAGAGTCTCGGTGGAAATTTGTACACATTTGTTATTGTTGATGATTTCTCTAGATTTACCTGGAATATATTTTTGTCATCCAAAGATGAAACTTTTAGTAAATTTATTGCCTTTGCCAAGAAGGTGCAAAATGAGAAAGGTATGTTAATTACAGGTATCCGGACAGATCATGGTGGAGAATTTGATAATCAAGCATTTGTAGAATATTGTGATACAAATGGCATTGATCACAATTTTTCAGCACCAAGAACTCCACAACAGAATGGAGTCGTGGAAAGAAAGAATAGAGTTCTTACAGAAATGGCTAGAGCAATGCTCAACGAAAAGAATGTGTCTCAAGTCTTCTGGGCAGACGCTATGAGCACTGCATGCTACATCTCAAATAGAGCGTATGTCAGAACCAAACTTGGAAAGACACCATACGAACTCTACAAGGGACGGAAGCCAAACCTCTGTGTAAGTGTTTTATTCATAACAACGGTAAAGATAATATTGGAAAGTTTGATTCTAAGGCTAATGAGGGACTTTTCTTAGGCTATTCAAACCAAAGTAAATCATATAGAGTTTTTAATAAACGAACATGTGTAGTAGAAGAATCAATTCATGTTGTATTCGATGAATATGTGTCATCTAGTAAAAGCTTTGACTATGAGATAACTAGTAACCAATCCTCTGTTAACTCTCCCAATCCTGAGGTTGATAATATTGAAAAAGAAGTTGAATTAAGTCAACCAGAACAACCTTGAGCCTGGAAATATATTAAGAGTCATCCTCTAGATCAAGTGATAGGAGAAGTTAATGAAGGAGTTAAAACTAGAAACAAAGTTTTAAACGAAGTTAGCTTTTCTGTATTTATTTCTCAATTGGAACCTTCTAACATTGAAGAAGCCCTATCAGATAATGATTGGGTGTTAGCAATGCAAGAAGAATTAAATCAATTTGACAGAAATCAAGTTTGAGATTTGGTACCCCGGCCTAAAGACCACTCGGTTATTGGCACTAAATGGGTATTCAAAAATAAACTTGATGAATCCGTAGCTATTATCAGAAACAAGGAAAGATTGGTCGCCAAGGGCTATAATCAGGAAGAAGGTATTGATTATGAGGAAACATATGCTCTAGTAGCATGATTGAAAGCTATACGAGTACTCTTAGCCTTTGCGTGCATCAAAGGATTCAAATTATATCAAATGGATGTGAAAAGTGCTTTATTAAATGGGTACATCAAGGAGAAAATTTATGTAGAACAACCTCCAGGTTTTGAAGACGTATCCAAACCAAATAATGTTTTCAAACTAAAAAAGGCTTTATATGGTTTGAAGCAAGCTCCTAGAGCCTGGTACGAAATGTTGAGCAAATTTCACATCGAATTTGGCTTTACACGAGGAAAAGTTGATACAACCTTATTTATAAAACAAAAACTAAATGATATTTTAGTAGTTCAAATTTATGTTGATGATATTATATTCGGTGCTACTAATGATTCCCTGTGTAAAGAATTCTCTGAGCTAATGCAGGGATAATTTGAAATGTCTTTAATGGGAGAATTGACATTCTTTCTGGGTTTTCAAATTAAACAAAGAAAGAATGGAATATTCATATCACATACTAAATACCTAAAAGAATTGCTCAAGAAGTTTGGATTGGATGAAGCTAATGGTGTAGATACACCTATGAGTTCAACGGTACTTATGAATGCTGATGAAAAAGGAGTTGATTTCAATATAACTCAATATCGAGGAATGATTGGATCATTACTCTACCTCACAGCCAGCAGACCTAATATTCAGTTCAGTGTTGGTTTATGTGCGAGATTTCAGTCATACCCCAAAGTATCACATGCTGAATTAGTGAAAAGAATTTTTCAGATATCTGACAGACATAAAAGAATTGGGTATATGGTATCCCAAAAGAGGTAATGAATATCTAATTGCATATTCTGATTATGATCATGGTGGTTATAAAACAGATAGGAAGAGCACAAGTGGGCAATGTCAATTCCTTGGAGGTGCAGTTGTTTCTTAGTTCAGTAAGAAACAAACTACAGTATCATTATCTTCAACGGAAGCAGAATATATAGCAGCCTCAAGCTGTTTGCACAAATACTATGCTAAAATAGCAACTTCAGGATCTTGGCATATATCTTAAAGAAATTCCCATCTACTGTGACAACACTAGTACTATAAGTTTGGCGAAAAATCCTGTACAACATTCAAGAACCAAGCATATTGATGTGAGACATCATTTCATTAGAGATCATATTCAGAAAAAGGATGTCAAGGTGTTATTCATACCTACACATTTGCAATTAGATGATATTTTCACCAAACCTCTTGCCCGAGAACAATTCATGTATATACGAAGGGAATTGGGAATGGTAAATCCCAATGAATTGTAAGTTGTTTAGCCTTTATAAATATTTCATAATGTTTTGATGATCCCATAACTAACTTAAGCATCGGAGTATCTACAAAGTTGTTTTACAGGATGCTCTGTAATATCTTCAAATAACAGAGATAAACATAGTGGAAAACACTCAGGTGATGATAAAGACTAACTCGAGTGAGTGAACAGTGAAATACTGCAACCACAGGTAAATCAAGTGATTAGACTGATAATATCACCACAGGTAAGTCACTTGAGTGCTTTTAATCAATAGTCGAGCAGTTACAACGTGGTTTTAGCTTCTGTGAAGTAATTTTAGACTTCACTCGAGTGATTTTTATACTTCACTTGAGTGAAAACCAAAATCACTTGAGTGAATGTCAAAATCACTCGAGTGAATGTTAAAAAAAACTGGTTATATCATCTTTTTCCTCCCGCAACTGTTCATTTCACTCTCTAGTTCACTCTCACTCGCATAATCACTCTCAAACTCTATGAAATCTCTTGAACCCAGAAACCCAAATCCTTAAAACTCAATCTTTACTCTTTGCTTCACCGATTAATCTCATTTCGTCAGATCTTCCTAATCGCACCCATTTCTCTCTATAAAATCTCCAACAGAACCCTAAGATTCTTCTTTCGTTCAACAATGGCGAGAACCAAAAGACCCGGTCAATCACCTCCATCCTCTCCACCGTCTAAGAAGCTGAAAACATCATCTGCACAAGAACCCGATAAGACCTTTCAAAAACCCAAAGGCATTCGCATCAAAGAACCTACTGGGATGATTACACGGTCACATACAAGCTTTAAAGGCAAAGGGAAAGAGAAACAATGAGAAGAAGACATTCAAGACTCTACATTGCAGACAAAGATTACAAGTGCTGTCAATATTCTAGTTGCCTCTGTTCCCCAGAAGTCACGGTATGCATCTCAAGCTTCTGGTAGTCGGTATCATTTTGAGTCCTTGGTTGAAGAATCCCCCAAAATCCTTGATCCTCCTCCTAGGTTTAACATGGGTAATCTTAGAATTTTGAATTCTATTGTGTTTGCTTCCCATTTTTCCAAAAGAGATTTATGTCCTGTTGTCTGGGTAGATTTGGCCGAGCTGAAAAAGAAATTTCACATAGACTTGAGTCCTTATTTGAAACAGTATGAACCATGGTTGAAACTAAGAATGTCTTACAATCCCATGGTTGAAAGGATTGAAACAATTGTGAGAGATCAAAAAGTCATATTGTCTGGAGATCTTATAAACACTTACCTAGTCATAGAGGATGTACCTATGAATCCTCCCCGAGTCTTTCATATTCATGAGCTGGTTGACATTTTTAGACCAGGACAGCCTGGTGTGCCTCTACCCACTTCTCCAGCAGCTCTAACTAATGACCAGAGAGCCTTGTTTTACATTTATTCCCGTAGCATGGTTAACAAGGAAAAGAACTTCACTCATATAACGGGGAAGTATCTTTAAATGATGGCATCTCTTATGACAAGAGAAAGAAGAAATGTGGGTGAGCTTATTTTTCAAGAAATGAAGAGGTTCAGGTTTCACTCCTCCAAGTCTACTACAATTCCCTATCCTCAGCTTGTGTCCTATATTCTCTCTATGCACAACATTTGGTGCTTGACGCCTGAGGGGGACATAGTGAGGATTCCTAAGTTTGGGAAGATTCACCTCACACGGATGGGAATCACTATTCCAGCTGGAACTTCTTCACAGACTCAGAGACATCATTCACCACCTCCTGAGGCAAACCAGAGAGATCATCACACTAAGAAGATGGATCATTCACCTTCCAAGATGGATGAGGCTCAGTCCTCCAGAGCAGTATCTCATGGTCCTTCTTTCACTCAGGCTGCTCTTCAGACATATATTCAAGATGCCATCCAGTATGCTGTCACTCAGTTGAGGAACTCTAACACTGAATTGATTGATCAAGTCAACGACCAAGTTAAAGTGTTAGTAGAGGCAGTGAATCACAACTTCAATATACTTTTTGAGCGCCAGGAAGATCAGACACAGAGGATCCAGAGGATTGAGGATGCACTCAGGTCTCACCTTCACATTTGTTTCCCTGACTTACCACCAACCACCTCACATGTACCTCTTACATCAGACCCTCTACTTCCAGATCCTTTACTTTCGACCCTCCTATCATTCCTTCAGATACTCCTCCTCTTGCACCTCCCACATCCTTTATCTCTGACCTTATCCCTGCTGGTGATCCTCCACAGGTTGATCCCATCCTCCAGACTCCATCATCTTCATCATATCACACCTCTTCCAGTTCTCATACTGAGGAGATTGTCGTTGAGGATGCTACTGCAGAGATTATAGGACCTACTCATTCCACTTCCACCACTCTTGTTGAGCTCTCTTCTATGACCTTTTCTTTCCAATCTCTTGCCTAGCTCTCACTCATTCCATATGTTCTACCTATCTCTTTCTTTGCCTCTTCATCTACTCAGGCATCTATGCCTTCTACGTCTCCTTTAGATGATGTCAAAAAGGGGGAGAAGAACTGATATGATCATATGTGTTTTATGTAGTATGTAGTATTCTGTTTATTGTCATGTAGTGCAGTTTGTGTAGTTTCAGTATGCTTTCTGAACTGACCATGTACTTGTTCAAAGATTCTAATCTAATGAGAATATAGTCTTAATGTAATTGTGTTTGTGTTTACAGCTATCAATATGATCTCATGGAAAGCAAGAAGTTATGCTTCACATGTGCATGTTTAAATTCTGTTTATAATGGTTTTTTAATCTTGAACTAATACTTTTCATTTTCTATATGAGGTCAAAAACTTTTAATCTTTAAAACAATTCTTTTTAGTCCTTTGCCGTGGTTAAGTTGTTGCAAATTTTTTTTAAAAAGATCAAGTAAATTTTTAGAAAATCAAATTTTGAACATGATCATATAATATATTTTGTCATCATAAAAAAGGGGGAGAATGTTAGATTTCATGTTTTGATGATAACAAATCATGTTTTGGAAGTCCTTGGATTTGACTAAAACAAATGCATTAGCAAAGGAAGTGATAAAAGTGATCTGAGCAAGATCACTCGAGTGATTTGTATAATCACTCGAGTGATAATCAAGATCACTCGAGTGATCATTAAAAATCACTCGAGTGATATGTGAAATCACTTGAGTGATGCGTCAGATCACTTCCAGTGAATGAAAAATCACTGTAAGAAAAAATTACTATTCCAGATTTCACTTCCAGTGATCCTGAATCACTCGAGTGATACGTGATTTCTGCTGAAAAACACCGGAAGAAAAAATAACTGTTTTGAAAATCACTTCCAGTGATTACCAGATCACTCGAGTGATGCCTGAAATTTTCTAAATCACTTCCAGTGAAATAAAAATTACTGCAAGAATATTTTCCTGTTTGCAAAATCACTTCCAGTGATCTTGAATCACTCGAGTGATATAGTATTTTAGCTGAATCACTTCCAGTGGATTGAGAATCACTACAAGAAGAAATCACTGTTTACAAAATCACTTCCAGTGATTCCAAATTCACTCGAGTGGCATATAAAATCTTATGTTCACTTCCAGTGAGTCTGTAATCACTTGCAGAAGATTTTAATGTTTTCCAAATCACTTCCAGTGACATCAAATACACTCCAGTAATGTTTCATTTTTCCAGTAACACTCTCAGACAATCACTGTGATCTACTTGCAACTACTTCCACGGAAATCAACAGATTTTGATATTGATAATCATTACTAATTATTCCAGATTACTGTCAAAATCATGTGGCATATTATTTCGTTACTCAGTTGCTGAAATCCATCTCTAGTGAAAGCAAGATCACTCCCGATGGTTTCCTTGATTTTCAGAAATCACTCCCAGTGAATCACATTACTCTGATGATATTCAAATTTTTTCTAACGGTAATATTCTCAAGTGTATTACAGTTGTACTCCTCTATCACCCACATGAAAAGTAACTGAACTCTCCATTCAAACAACAACTATTCGTGGGCGGCAGTGAAATTCATAAATAACGGAAAACAAATACTGTTGCATCTATCAGAAGCACTATGAATCAACGGACAAATTTACAACGGTCTTCAAAGCCTCTGATATATATGTCCAGCCATTCAAAAAATAAAAGGATGATGAAAACGCTTGAACACACTGCAAACAATACTTTTATAAGTGCTTCAACTCTTCATCTGTATTTCAATTTTTATCTATATACTCTGTGAGAGAGATTTGTCAGTCATACGCATTTTATTTCAAATAGTGATAACTTAAGGTTGATGAACCTTAAGTTGGGATTTAAGATTACCTTGTTTAAGGGGTAGCAAGTGTTCAGAGGAACTTGCTGGTTGTACTGTGGTGCCAAGAACCCACTGAATCTTGAAAGATATAGTGAAAGGCTCAGAAGGATTTATGAGGACTGGACGTAGGTCAAGTGGTTGAGACCGAACCAATATAAATCCCTGTATGAACTTCGATGATATCTCTTCTTTCTTATAACTGTGCCTTAAAGTTTTATAAATTTTATTTAAATTTCTGATTATTTTGTAATCACCCAATTCACCCCCCTCTTGGGTGAAAAGCTTGCTCTAATAGTAATGTCATTCTATAAATACTGCTTAAGTTACTCAGATAAAACAAATATAGATTAGTGAGACAAGAAAAGTGATTACCTTTCACTACTTATGTGTCAACAGCTCCAAAATCTTCACTTATAACTTCAACCAATGAATCACATTCGATTGATTCAAGCAGTTTATGGTTTGGAGCATATATAAGCCAATTCAAGTCAAGTATATTATGACACCCCTTGAGAATCAACTTGCGAAGGATGGTTATATGTTTGTGGACCAATTATGAGCTCCTCGGGATATTCACAGCTTCAAAATGCTATGGTCTTTTGTTATCCACAACTTGTAATGTTTCAAGATGCCCCATTTTTGCATGTAAAGAGAACAAGTCAGAGAGTAATGAGCTTACTCCAACAAATAGCTTACAAATGTGCCTTTGCAATTTTGAAGAGATAAGTATTTTTTTGAACAGAGGATATGCTATAGATGCGCATATCTTGAAGACTATTTAAGCCTTATAGTCATGCAACACATTTACATCACTCCCTGGAATTGTCTGCTCACTCATACTAAAAGCCTGAAGAGATAACGAACTAGATAAAACACCCTCTGGAAATGTAATATGGTCAAGTCCGTTCAGCAACAAGAACCTCATCTTCAAATTCTTAACTCCTCTGGCAATTTTGTTAGATGAGTATAGGATAAGATCAAATGTACAGGGTTTACAAAGTCCCCGAATGCTGATGGTAGATTTGTTATTCCATGATTACGTGACAAGTCTACTACTCTAATAGTACTTGGAAGGACAAAAACCTCAGTTGGAAAGACTTGGTGCCATATCTTGGATTTTGAGCCTAAAATTTCAAGAATTAGATCTAAATAAGTAGGCTACTAAGCTTAGTTGAGCGGGATTCTTATAAATGTGCCCGGAAAGGTTAGAACTGTTATAACATTCAGTCTTCTCAAATAGAGGTTAAACATGAAATTGAAGGTTAGCCAAGAGGCAAATAAAATAATAGACAATGTAAGGTAACATTGCACATCCACTGTCTCAAGTTCGCGCTAAAGCATAATTTCTGAAAATTACAGATGCATAAGAGTAATTAATTATGCCCTGAATTTTAGGAAAAAATTCCTGGAGAAATAAGAAGGTATAGAATGAATTCCCAAATTATATTTGAGGAATAATTGAGGCATCAATGATAAAATTACTTCAAAAATGGAATTTTAAATAATTATTAGAATTTTGGTTAATTAAAGATCAATTAGCCAGATATCATTATGAAATATACTAAAATGTCTCAAATAATTTGTGCAAAGATAAGGGGGAAATCATTTTTAGGCTAATATGAGTTTGTAAATGCTAAAGTATATGTTTGGTCTTTTATATTTGAATCAGGGTTCATTTTAGTCCTTTATGTTTAAAAACTACATCTATAGTTCTTCAAACTTAAGGCCATTAATTTCCATTTTGATATTATATGGTCAGGAGCCATATATCTTTTTCTTTCTTATAATATGTCTAGAAGCTATATTCATTTGATTCCCTAGTATATGGCTAGAAGTCATATACTTTTTCATCTTCTATTTTATTAGATGGCTAGAAACCATATACAACTTTTTTATCCTAAAGATAAAAGGCCAGAAGCCAAGCCATATAACTTTATTTATCCTGAAGATAAAAGGTCATAAGCCATATAATTTTATTTATCCTGAAGATAAAAGGCCAAAAGCCATGTAATTTTATCCAAAAGATAAAGGGCTAGAAACCATATGATTCTAGTTTCTTATCTTAAAATTAGTTGGCACAAAGCCATGGGAACTAAATGGCTAGAAGCTATAAGGTTTTCCTTATGAATTATTTCTTATCTTTACGAATTTTTTGTTATTATCGTTTGTATTATTATATTTCATTTTCATACTTTAAGAGTTTCTTTTTATTGCATTAGTCTAAAATATGTTAAATCTTACAACATTTGAAATTGTGGCTCTTGTCATTTACTAGAAAGAACTATTTATCTTGCTTGATCCATAATTTTTCTTTGTCACCATTTGCATGAAGGTCTCAAAACTCAATATATGACCATGAAAGACCTACTTGTTGTTTGTAACAATTTAAAAGAAAAGTATGACTACCATAAGATGGTTATCATTCCAAAAGATCATTATCAATGGATGCATCCAATTTGCCCCTGAGGTAGTAATATCATAAAAGAAGTTTAAAAAATATGCTGAATTAATTTCTTACCTCCATTTGGCCAAACAAAACAATAAACTTTTGTTGAAAAATCATGAATCCTATTCAACAAACTCGACTAAATTCCCAAAAGTGAATATAGTCATGACTGAATCTAAGTGTGGCCATGGAGACGTGTAGACGTTGCTACATTCATAAGTATAGTTGTGGTTGTAATCATGGTAATTTAAATTCCCACCCGAAGTGGGGAAAGATTGAAATAAATTATGTTAATTCTCAGTATGGTGATATGGATATTACCCATTTGCATGTTGAGGATCTATTAGTATAAATTATCTTCGTCTATTTGAACTACTATACTTTTGTGTATTTAAAGTTGCTACTATCATGTGTATTTTCCTTTTTAATTATATTTTCCTTTTTTTCATGTTTCTTTAAATGAAGAATGAGTTTTATAGACATCAATTCTGAAGATTTATTTCTTGTTGATAGTATAACAACCGATACCATACTCAGAAATGCTAAATATTTTTATTTCTTGGTAATGCAAGAAGTGAATGTTCAAACTATATCTGGCAGTATAAATTTGATTGAAGGTTTTGGATGAGCTACTATTTTGTTACATGAAGGAATAAAATTATATATTGATTTATACACTTTATTATACCAAGTCTAAAAGAAACTTGTTAAGTTTCAAGGATATATGCAGAAATGAGTATCATATAGAAATAACTAAAAATAATCAAGAATGTCTTGATAACACAAATTTAGTTTCTAGTAGAAACTGTATATTCAAAATTTTTCCTACTATTTCTTCAGGCTTGTACTTACATTCATAAGCACAATTGAAACACATGCTATTGTAAACCAAAAGTTTATAAATATTAATGCAAACCAAAAGCTTTCCAATATGTTTGCCAATGTAAACCAAATGTTTACCAATGAATTTAATATTTGGCATGACTGGTTATACCATCCCAGTTTAATCATGATGTAAAAAATAATTGAAAATTCATGGGGCATACCCTGAAGTGTAAACAAATATCACGATCCTATGATTTCTTATGTGCTACATATTCCAAGAGAAATTTTATTATTCGGCCCTCACCAAACAAAATATAAAGTGAGTCTCTCACTTTACTAGAATATATACATGGAGATATTTGTGAACCAATACACCCACAATGCAAACCATTTAGTTATCATATAGTTTTAATTGATACATTAACTAAATGATCACATGCTTGCTTATTATCTTCTCGCAACCCCAAGTTTGCGAGATTGCTTGCTCATTTGATTAGATTATGAGCATGTTATCCTGATTATCCTATCAAGAAAATACGTCTTGATAATATTAGTGAATTTACTTGAAAGTATTTAATGAATATTGTTTATCCCTTAGAATTGATGTTGAACATCCTGTAGCTCATGTTCTTATGCAAAAATGAACTTGCAAAATTATTAGTTAAACGATTGCAATTAATTGCAAGACATTTACTTATGAAATCAAATCTCTCAATTTTTGCTCGTGGCCATGCCATTTTGCATTTAGCAATGTTAATTCATATTTAGACCAACAAATTATCTAAATGTTTCCCCATATATTTGGTTGATGGTCAATAAACTAGTATTTCCCCTTCACTGTTTTTTGGGTATGCAATATATGTGCCAGTAGCACCAAAACGCACCAAAATGGGTTCTCAAAGGAGGATGAGAATATATGTTAGGTATGAATCTTCTCCAATTATAAAATATCTAGAACCAGCAATAAGAGATTTATTTACGGATAGATTTGCTTATTGTCAATTTGGTGAATTAGTTTTCCAACATTAGGAGAAAATAAGCAGTTGACTAAAGAGATTATATGAAAGTGATTATCATTGGCTTATTTTGATTATAAAAAAAAACAATGTCAACTGGAAGTTCAAAAAATAATTCATTTACATATTTTAGCTAATCAAATGTCAGAATCATTTACTAACCCACAGAAAGTGACGAAGTCATATGTCCTAGCTACTAATGCTCCTATTAGAATTGGGTGTGAATGAATCTAAAGCATGGTTGAAGCGTGGAAGACCTATCAATTCCAAAGATAAAAATCCTCGAAAGAGAAAATGAGCTAAGAATATAGATGGTCAAGTAGAGGATAATTAAGAAAAACTAGTAACTCTAGAAGAGCTATCTCCTAAAGAGTTATTAGCTTCAGAAGAGACATCTCCTGAAGAGTTTTTTGCTCCAAAAGTGCTATCTTCTAAAGAGTTATCATTTCCAAAAGAGATATTCCCATAAGAGAATGTAGTAGTCCCAGACAAGACTAAGGTACCTAAAATGTGTGAAAAATAATGAGATCTCAATAAATTATGTTCTGAATAGAATCCGATGGGACTGAAAAGAAGTCAATGTTGACATCATATTTGGTTATAATATTGCATTTGATATCATGAATGATAATGAGGATCATGAGCTAAAATTCATTAGCAAGTGCCAAAAGTACAAGTCCCTGAAGGACTCCAGGTGCTAGAAGCACAAGTCCGTGAAAGACTCAAGGTGCCAGAAGCATCAAATGCAAGTTCTCAAGAATAATACTCAATTAAGCTAAATAAGTCCCTATATGGCATGAAGCAATCAGGGTGAATGTGGTATAATCGTCTTTGTGAATATTTGTTGAAAGAAGGATATAAAAATGATATGATATGCCCATGCATCTTTATAAAAAGATGTGGAAGTGAGTTTGCTATAATTGTTGTTTATGTTAATGATATCAATATTATTGGAACTCTTAAAGTTTAAAAAGGAAATTAATTACTTGAAGGAATTAAAGAATTTGAGAAAAACAAAATTTTCTTTTGAATTATAGATTGAGTACCTTAAAATAGGATCTTTCTATATCAAGAAGCTTACACAAGGAAGGTCTTAGACATTTTTACATGGATAAGTTACATCCATTATGTACTCCAATAGTTGTAAGGTCTTTACGGGCGGATAAAGACTCGTTCAGACCTCAAGTAATTGGCGAAGAAAGTAATAAAGAATTACTTGGTCATGAAGTACTATATCTTAGTGTTATTGAAGCACTTCTTGCTAATCACACACAACTTAATATATCATTTGTTGTTAACTTATTAGTAAGATATATTTCTTCACCAACAAAAAGACATTGGAATGAAATGAAACACATTCTTCATTACCTCAAAGGCATTATGGACATAGGGTTATTCTACTCAAATATATCTAAGTATAAACTGATTGGTTATGTAGATTCTGGTTTTTCATCTGATCTATATGATGGTAAATCACAAACAAGGTATTTATTCACAAGTATTGGCACAACTATTTCATAGAGATCTTTGAAATAAACTATATCAGCCACTTCATCTAATCATACAGAAATTCTAGCAATGTATGAAACAAGTCAAAAATGTGTATGGTCAAGATCAACAATACATCTCATAAGAATCACTTGTGGTTTATCTCCTAGTAAAATGCCCCCAATAATCTTTTGTGAGGATAATACTGCATGTATTGCCCAACCAAAAGAAGGGTACATCAAGGGCAAAAGAATGAAGCATATTTCAACAAAATTCTTCTTCCCTCATGACCTTCAAAAGGGTGATGAAATTGATATCCAACAAATCTATTATAGTGAAAATCTAGTAGATTTATTTACCAAACCACTTCCTAGTATAATCTTTAACAAGTTTGTTCATGGCATCGGACTTAGCAGGCTTAGAGATATCAATTGATGTCGTCATCGGGAAGTTGATAGATGTTGTACTCTCTTTCCCTTATCTAGTTTTTTTTTCCCACTGGGTTTCCTTAGCAAGTTTTAAATGAGGCAGCTCTATCAAGTGTATCATTAAATAGTGAACTATTTTTCTTCTATTAAAATTTTGTCACATTGGGTTTTTCTTAGTTGAAAGTTTTTTTAACGAGGCACATGTTTAGTCATGGACATCTAAGGGGAGTGTTATGAATATAATATTTGTGGATATCTATATCTCTCATTATTTCCTATTCTCTCATTGTTTCCTATTCTCTTCCAAGATTGTGGAATCACATTAATTGTAAATTAGAGGGTTGTGCTTATAAATAAATGGCATATGTTATGCATTTGAGACGACACTGAATAATGAATGAGAATTTCTCTTTCTCGCTCTCTACTCTTCTCATCTTTCCCTTTATTTTATAACATGCACTTCATTGTTAACTTTTTTTACCATTCAGTTTGTTGAGTTCGCCCATCTTTTTGCCAAGAACTAATATATTATCTCCAAGTAAAAGCCATTAACTCTGGGGAGCCATAAACGCTAAAATGGAATAATAAAACCACCACCACCACCACCATTTTTTACAATTACATTTGGCTGCCACTATTGCGCGGCAAATTCATACGGAAACATGTGCCATTCATTTCTGAACTTTGCTTTCGTAAAAGGATTTGTAACTCTGATCTCATATTTTCAAATAAGATGTGTAATTAAGAAATATGTTTGAAACAAATACGTTGAAATGAATCGTTGTCATATAATCATAATACCCATGCTTTTTCTAGTATTGGAATGACGTTTTTCATATGCATTTATGTGGGTGAAAATTTTGGACTTGTTTAATTATTCTATTCTCTATTTTTTGTTCTCAGAAATAATTTTATAAAACAATTTTTGGAAAAAAAATTTTTTAAAAAAATATGTTTGGATATATTGTTTTAAAAAAATCTGTTTTTAAAATGACATGGTGGTGCGATTGCTGATGATGACGTGACAATGGCCATCACTAATAGTTTAGTGTCGATAGTGAAGAAGTGACGGTCTCAAAAAATAAAAAATAGGAAAACAAAAATAAGAAAAAAAACTACAAACTGTTTTTTATTTTTTAGTTTTTAAAAACAACTTTTTTTAAAACAATTTTTTGAAAATAGTTTACCAAACACTTTTTATTGTTTTTTAAAAAAACAGTTTTTAAAACAAAATCAAACAGCCCTTTTACATTCTAACCTCTCTTTGGACTCAAGGAACTTTGGATATCGAAGAACAAAAATTTGAATATACATGTTTGGCAAATATAGTTGAGAGCAATGAGTAGCTGATTAATGTTACTCTTGAGAGGTGGAATAAAAACAAAAGTCATCTTCTGCACCTGGAATTGAGAAAATCAACATCGCCAAGGTGAAAAAGGAAAACAATTTAATGATTAATGAAAGTGTTGGAAAATATTAGTTCACTCTTGGTGGATTATGACTCAAACCTGAAGCATGAGGAGCCATTATACAAATATATAGAGATATGTGTTCAAATAGAGAGATTTTCCTTTATGGTTTAAAGGTTATATCTAGAGTAAAATACATCAATCTCCCCTCTATTTACTCGAAACTTCAGAGACATCCCTCCTATTTTGAAAATCCATGTAGACCTCCCTTAAAATCAAAATATATATTGTAACCTTTATTCTAATTTTGAAATTCAACTTCCATCCATCCAGCCGTTAGTTGATCGTTAAATCAAAGTATTGACATATTATTTTGACCAATATGGCCTCCTTAAAATAAATATCTTTTAATAATCATGTAAGATTTGGCCAAAAAATAATCATTTAATCACACATATTTATCCAAAATTAAAAAATAAATTTAATATATATTCTTAAATTTTTTTGACATACTGATAAATTGATTATCATATCACAAAGTTAATTATTTTTATCATTATAAATTTTTATTTTTTATAAATTTAAATTTTTAATCTCTTTTTTTCATTAAAACTTACTTATGATGTAATTTCTTAAATATATATGTTTAATATCATACTTATGTTTGTTAAAAAAATGTACTCGAATATTTGTATCAAGTATTTTCACATATGGTAAACTTTTTCTAAATTTAATAAAAATATTTAATAGATCATTAACAAATATTAATCTTAAAATAAAAATTATGGATTTGGTGTAATGGGGTAAATTAGTAAACAAGATTTATTTTAATATGTTTTAAATTAAAAAATATACTTAAAGAATTTTTTAGAATATTCTTTAACGGTGTTAATGGTTTGGACTAATGTGTATGTTTTTAAAATAAGGGAGAGATCTATATAATTAACCTATTCCTTTAAAGGTTATAGAAGGGTGGTTAGAGTATTTTACTCTTATTCTATTGCCATATATACATTTAAGGGTTACATATATTCTTATATGACCAAACGCATGCTATATATAGGATGTGGGATTGAATGTGTAGTGTGACACCCCTTTTTAAATACGATAGTCGCGGGCGATAGGCATATTAAGATTCATAAAGCGTACAGCACAGCGGGAACATGATAATGCAAGATACCAGTTTACATTAACGGAGGTTACCCTCAAAGGGTTTGATAACACATATTTACACATGTACAAAGGAAACAAATTCAAAAGTAGCTATGTACATGCGAAACCGCTATAGTCACAACGAAACTCCGGGACCCTAATCACCGGTAGCCGCTGCTTTACCTTTTAAGTTGCCTACTTCAGCTGAAATGGTTTTGTTGTGAGGAAAGAATGAGATTCAAGAGAATCTCAATAAAAACATGCTTATATACAAATAAAATGTGAAAATAGATATATAATGTCATGTCATGTAAGATGATCTATCGTTCGTATGTGTATACACTAGCCCAAGGCCAAACTATACGTATGCACCTTGGTCGACTTAGTGCCCTTATTGGGTCATTGACCACAACATGGCGAATGAGTGTGTCTAGGACACTAGCTCATGTTACAATGTATGACATTCATAATGGGCATCACATAGTATATGTAAGAAGGATGTTACTACCTCATTGTTTTTTTTTGTGTCCTTTTCTCATGTTTCGGAGCTCAGGTAAGTTTAGACTTCAATCGTCCCCAAATCCTACAATATCCCAAATGCCATAGATGAGTTATCACTCATTCGTATATTACTTCAATCTCACGATATTGGTTAACTTAGCTTTACGTTGCCAAATTACCAAAATGCCCTTGTTGCCCCAGTCTATCTGGATCTCACCAGAAATCATGACACGGGCTATTCCTATACAAAATCATGTGTAGAATCCGTTTTTGACTTTAAATTGGTCAAATTCAGGGCTAAATGACGAAAATACCCCTGGTAGCTCTTTCATTTACGTTTTAAAGCATAGTTTGTCATTTCTCATTCTAGGGATTTTCTCACTTAGTCATCAACATATACCCTACACAATTTCATCATCTAAACCCAATGGAATCATTGGAATTATCAAATTCCATCTCCTTTACCATGTTCAAGACAGGGTCTAGCTTTTAAGTCCTCAAAAAAATTGTGTCGGTTTCTCGTTCTGTCTTACTTAATCACCTCTTTTCTACTTATAATCGAACTATTAGCTATTTAGATATTTATTGTATAAGGTTTGAAGAAACTTAAATATCAAGGTCTTTTAGGTTTCATCCTCTATCATTCACAAGAACAACCAAACCAAACCAAGAATTGCACTAATAGCATCAACTTACGAATCATGTTTGGGGTTTTACCTTTGGATTTCTCAACTTTCTCTCTCCTCAACGTCCGACTGTTTCTCTCTTTCCTCTTGGAAACTCTTGAAAATCATGGTTCCAAGGAAGAAGAAGTGAGTAGGAGAGATCATAGAAGGATTAGGAAGCATGAATCACAAGTTTCAAGCTTCTTACCTTGAGTTTGAGTGAAACCTAGCTTCCTTTCTTCTTGTTCTTCTTCCACCACCTCAGCTCTGATCTCTCTCTTGTTCTTGCTGGTTCTGATTGCACGGGAATGAGAATGAATGGATGAATGAAGGGAATGATAATATAGGTTTAGTTAAATTGTTTTAATACATGTGTCACTATTCCATTGGTCCACTAATTCTCTTTTCTTGTTTAATTATCCCATTTCCCTTCATACTTCTTCATTCCACGTAGAGCATAAGAATTGAGGGAGTAATATTGATCTCAACTATCACATTGTCATATTGCAAGTTGTTGACTTTAGTCCTTGGACTTTGACTAATTGACCTTTCTTGATAATACTTCACCAAAATAGGCTTATTAATTTTCAAGTAGTTATTTCCCTCTTTTTAGTGATCATAAAACTAATATTACTAGGAAGATTAGGGAAAAATAATCGTTTCCCATTTTTTTGGCAAAATTATGGTTTTGCCCCTATGTTTATGATTTATTTTGATAAATCATTTATTGCTCATTTCCTTTGGTTTTGCCAATTTATGACATGTATAATAGGCCATTAGTCAATTCATCTCATATTTCAATTTTTTTTTGTTACAATAATAGGCCTTTTCGTAGACATTAGTTGCTCTTTTGGGTCCTTGCATAGCCAAATTGTGTGTAACCGTCAATTGAAATATTATTGTAAATTCATGCACACCACCATTCACCATTTTGATTCCATTAGATGTGTATCAATTACATAGGAGGAATTGGTGATTGAAAATTGGGGTGTTACATGTAATGTGTCACATCCCAGATTTTGGGCCTAAAAACTCAATAATAAGTCTAAATTAAGTAGACCAATAAGGGCCCGTTTGGATTAGTGATGGCAGATGACTTTTTTTTAATTTGACTTTTACAAACTTAAAATAAGATAAAAATCATATTGTAAATGTGACTTATGTTTGGATTGATAGTGGTAGAAGTGGCTTTTTTTTTTCAAAATTGCAAATGGTTTGGATGATTATCTAAAAAGAAAATTTAGATAAAAAATAATTGAAAATGACATGAATTTGAAGAGTATTGGTATTCTATGTGTATAAAAAATTATCAAGTCATTCTTACCAATTAAATATTTCATAAGAGAATATTTCCTTAAATTATTTATTTATTTTTTTACCTTTTAGATACATTTATAAATATCAAATTATTGAGCTCATTGGAATAATTTTATCTTTTCTTATAGATGTCATTTTCTCACTCCAAAATGGGCCTAAAAGGACCAACTCCTAGGTTTTGATATACCTAGCCTTTTGATGCAAAAGCCCATTAACCTTCATTGTGAACCAAAGGGTTAATATTTCCTTCATCGCGAAAATTTTGGGAAAACTATTTTATAATGTAAAGAAGCTAATTAAGGTAGCAAGTCCTTATGATGTATTAAAGATTAATTTCTAAAATTAATTTGGTAATTTCAGTATGATAGAGAGGGGTAAAATAGTCCAATCACTACCTAAGCCCATAAACAAAATTGGGCAGTGTTTGGCTCAAATTGAGAAGTTTTAGATGTGTTCCACTAGGCCCAAGAAGGAAGAGATCCAGATTTATAAATTAAGGTCTAGGAAATGCGAGTAAAAAAAAAGATGTGTAGCCTTAAGTGATGATTTTCATATTGGACCAAATAAATTAAATAATTCTCTCCCCATTTACTTGAACACTTTATCAACCTCATCAGCCTCTCATTTTCGATTCACACAGCAGAAAATAGAGAGAGAGAGAACACATTTGAAGGCAGAAGAGAAGGAAGAACACGAAGAGGTTGGTGGAGCAGCAATTTCCAACAAGCAATCTTGTATCTAGACTAAGGTAAGCCTCTAAAACCTTATTCCATCTTTATTTACTGCAAATGATGTGTGTTCTGCAAGAGGATGATGATTGAAAAATATTATTCTGGATAGATAGAGTGTAGAACACACTAGGGATACAAGAGAAGTCATTGTAGTGTGACAGAAAATAAGTTGTTTTGGATGCATCATGGCTTTAATGTTGAATATTACTGTGGGAAAGATGGATCTCAAATCTGGAATTTCTGTTTCAATGAGAATATAATAGTGATGGTTTCCTTAATAGAAATGGAAAAGAAAGCTTCAATGTTATTATAGACAAGGTATATACAAATATTGTTGCTTTTATGATATTTGGTGTGTTGAAGCAGAAATTTGGAGTGGAATCAAAGGGAACTTTTTGTTTTGATGGCTCTAAATGTTAAGCAAGTGTCTCAAATTATTAGAGCATGATTAAAGACTCTAATACGTTGGTTAGGATGGTATTTTTGAAGCTTCTCAATTTCTAGATTAAAAAGGAATGTTGTCCAAGAATTTTGAAGTTAGAGCATTCACATGTCAATTTAATAGAATGATTTAAGTACCAATGGGGTGTATGAAGTGGACTGCTATGGAGTTTGAAAACTCTTGAAGCTCCAATTTAAGAAAAGCTTAATGTTTTAATGATTTATCATGTGGTCATATGCCAGTGGAAAGAAAATAGTGCCCTAAGCATCTAGAGTCTCCAATATGCTAAGTTATATGGACGATGATAAATGCATGTGAAGTATAAATTTTTGGAACAACTAAGGATGGAAAATGCCACTGTTTGAACAACTATTTAGTCTTATCTAAGTCATGTATGGAGGCCCTTAGGATGTGTTTGATGGAAATAGAATTGCAACATATTGATTTTTCACTTTTCCCTGTTTTGATCAGCCAGTTACAGCAAAAGGAGCTGATATTATATTTGATTAATTTAATGGTTTCAATGGTATTAAGATAATAGAATTATGTAATTTCCACACCCATGTTTGGCATAGAGTGGTTACAAAACTATGGCTAGAACTTTATAATGTTTTGACTGAAAATGAATTCCGTTTGCAAAATTGTGCAAAACACAATAGGCAGAAGGGGGGGGAGATCACAAGGAAAAGAGCAAGAAGTAGGAAAATTCAAGGTAAAATTAAATGACCAAGTTAAGGACCTAAATAAATGGTCTAGAAGATGGGGCTTTAAGAGAGATTAATTATGCTATGGAAGCATGCTAAGATGACTATTAATCTGTCCACATGAATAATAATAGGATTTGGCAACTACTATCAAACAAAGGTGGAAGCAAAAGCAAAGAATTCAAAAACAAGCAAATGAGTAATTAAAAATGAAGCTTCATGAGGTAGTGAAACTTACTCTTGTATAGTTTGCGCTTAGTTGTTTGCATATTTATTTTCCATGTATGCTATAGTTTGGCATTTGATCATGTAATATCCTTGCTTGAGTTTGTGCCATGACCATACGTATATGCTTGTAAGGTGATGTTGTGATACTGTCTATTTACATGCTTATTTTATTATCATTGCGCACATTATATATTGAGTTAATGTTTTTCTATTGATATTCTCCGGAATTTCACTCCTTTTCTCCCATGTGCAAAAAGTAGGTGCAATATCATCTAATGGGAAGGAGAAACTAGTGGAGGATTAAAGGAAGTGGAGGCTTGAGAAAGGGTAGCTGTGTTATGCTTGTTACATCTATTATTGTGTTATGTGGCTGTTATGACATTTATATATGATTATGTAAATTAATTGTATATTATGGATTGTGTCTGTCCTCTGTAAGGATGAGCAAGGGATCTAAGCATCAGCCAAGATAAGAACTATGCTAAGCATATCAACAAAAAAGCATGGTTTTGTTGTAGATAGGTAGCTGTACTTAGTCTGAGTCATGATTTTGGAAGTCACTTTTAGAATATCTAATGAATGAGTTAAATTGTAATACCTTATTTTCAATATCCACGTATACATCAAATGTATAATTATACATAACCACTACACTCTTACATCAAATACAAATAGTAGTGCCTTACACTACGATCTTCACTTCACCTTCATATCTCCTCCGATGCATATCTTCCTGCACTCTTCACATGTCTAAATGGTTGGTTGGGAGGAGTGAGATTCGAGAGAATCTCAATAACAAACATTACCACTATGCATGCAATATATATATGAATACATGACATGCTTGCCTACACTATTTCATGCCAACATAATGGCATACTACATACTCGATGTTATGACATACATATGGCCATTGCACAAATATAACAAAGCTTCAACCAATCATACATGTTCCACACAAATAGGCAAAGCAGTCACATAATCAATGCAAGGTATACATATCACATACATGCATAAAATATAAGTTCACTACCTCTCGGACTTTATGTCCTTCTCTTCTTGTCCCTTGATCCGCCAACCATTGCTTCTTCTTTGTCACTTCATGGCCCTAGGTAAGTGATAACATCATTAGAGTCATGAAAAGTAAATGCCCAATGGCTCACATGAGCCCTAAAGGCTTACTTTCACCCTTGGAGTTCATACCAATTACATTTGTGCCATTAAGTCTTAAATTCACATAAGACACAAAGCTGACAGATTTTTCACCTAAATTTGAAAAATCATAATTAATTCTATAGAACTTCAATTGAAGTGGTTCAAAGCTCAATTTGATCCTATTTAAGTATAATTTCAAGGAAAAATATAAATTTCTAGAGACTACCAATGCAAATTCCCCAGAAATTTTCCAAACATCAACTTTTTTCAGATTTAGTTTCAGAAATAAGATCAAACTTTAAGAATTCACCATTAATTCTAGGAAAATCCAAATTGAGTGGTTCCAAATTCTATGGAAATATATTGACTTCTAGTTTCACATAGAAATACTAAATTTTAGATATCACAGCCACAAATTTCTCAGAATTTTTCCAAACTCAACCTGTCCAAATCACATTCCAGAAACAGGGCAGAAGTTCAAAAATTCATATCTCCCAACATACTTGTCCAAAAATTACAAAATACATATAAAATTAAAGCTCTATATCTGTAACTTAATTATGAAAAGTTTGAGAATTTTTGGATAATTTTTGGTTCCTGAAATATCACGCCTAAATATATTATTCCACAAATTCCCAGATTCACATGACCAGATTTTGAAAACTCATAACTCCTAACAAACTTATCCAAATCCTTTATATTATCTATCATGTTAAAGATAATTATGTCTACTTTAAGTCTGGAAAATTTCAGAATTTTTGGACAATTTTTAGACCTTCAAACATTACGCACAACACTGCCTGCCACACAGGGAAGATTTAAGCAACATGCACATATATGTTTTATAATTTCCCAAATTTATATACAAGCATCCAAAAATCATGAACACTTGTTTACCTACAAAATTTTTTCTTATAAAGCCAATGAAAGCATCAAAATTACCAAATTTCCACTTCTTCTCCACGAAATATCCAAAACAGAAACAGTAATTTAGAGTTCCCCGTAAGAGTTTGTCGGTTGCTCATTTTCTTTGGCTTAATCACTTCCTTTCTACTTCTAATCAAATGATTAGCTATTTAAACACTCATTACACATGATTTAGCCATTGAAATACTATTTTTTATGAGAATAAATAGTACCTAACTTTCAATATGCTCATCCAAACAACAAATCAATCGGTTAAAAAGCAAGCTTACGCTTACCTCTACCCGTTTCCGCAAACGGTTTGGAATTCTGACAACACTCCAGCTGGTGAGACGGTGCCAACCACCTCCAAATGAGAATCTGAAACCGTAGAAGTGAAGCTCGCGATGAGTAGAAGAAGTTTCCTGAATGGTATTGAGAGAGGACGCCGATTCGGTAGTGTTTTGGCGAGTAGAATTTGCTCTCTCTTCTCTCTCCATTTTCTCTGCAACCTCTCTCTCTCTCTTCTCTGCATTTTCATCGTGAAAATGAGATGAGGAAGATGATAATTGATGATTAAAGGAGGCGTTAAATTGCCTTGCCACGTGTCAGCTTCTGATTAGCCCAAATAATTGATTTTCGCACATAATATCCAATCTGGCAGAATTTTCATTAAACTTTGAAAATTCATATCTAATTGTACAAATGTCCAATTGGGGTGGTTCTAACGGCTATGCGACCCTCATTGAGTCTAGTTTTAAGTAAAAATATAAACTTTGGCCAATTGGAAGCTCACTCTTAGAATTTTAATCTTTAGATGCTACCCCAGAAAATAGTTAATTTCATTGGGCTAACTTCAAAAATTCATTTCTCTTTGTGTACAACTCCAAATGACTCATATGACCTATCAGATTAAAGCTACTTTCATTCTAAAAATTTTTATAATTTTTCACCATCATTTACCCATCAAAACATGTCACAAAATCATCACTGTCATACCGGAAATTTCACTGGTAGCAAAATTACTTTGTGTTCCATTTATTATATTGTGTGTGACTTCCAATCACTTCGTTTTGTTTTTCCCCAAGCTCTTTAGTTCACTAATATAATTTCTTTTAATATCAAGGATATAAATGAATTTTTGGGAATTTAAACATGCCTCATAGGGACATTTGTTAAACCAGGGCTTAGCAGTCCACTTGATCTAGGCTTAATCTCAATCTTTTTGTCCCAAAATTTGGGATATTACATAAATCATGAAAATTTAAAATGTTAAAGTACACATCCAGAACTTCAACATGAGTCTTGTTTCATAATTTTTGGATGTGTATATTAAAAGATATTATTTTCAAATCTTGACCCAGGAATGCTAAGCGTTGCTTATGAAACTTGCACTGTACAGATTTTAGAACTGAGAGTTTTTGGACTAAATGGAACAGTGGTTAACTTGGGTCTTATTTTTATATCAAAGGAATTTCCAAGAGATAAACACTAGTGCAAAATAGCATTTTTAGACCGGTTATTGCGGATAAGGTCTAAAAGAAACACGCGGTGGCAATTTCGTAATTAAAAGCAATGTTTTAGACCGGTTGTCTAAAAAACCGGTCTAAAAAAATATTATTTAGACCGGTTATACAAACAACTGGTCTCAAAAAAAAAATTAAGACCGGTTGTTTAAATAAACAGTCTTAAAAGTCAATAATTTAAGACCGGTTATTTAAACAACCGGTCTGAAAACAAATTATTAAAATGAATAAAAAATCACGATATTATTAAGACCGGTTTTCTAAATAACCGGTCTTAAAAGTCAATAATTTAAGATCGATTATTTAAAAAACCGGTCTTAAAAACAAATTCTTAAAATGAATAAAAAAATCACGATATTATTAAGACCGGTTTTCTAAATAACCGGTCTTAAATATCAATAATTTAAGACCGGTTATTTGTATAACCAGTCTTAAAAGTATTTATTAATATCGGTTATTTAAATAACCGGTCTTAAAAGTACTTTTAAGACCGGTTATTTAAATAACCGATCTTAAAAGTCTGATTTTCAAACCTAGAACCGCCGCGAAAGTTCATTTCACATTTACGTTTCACTTCCCCCTATGTTTCCACCACCGCGAACTGCTCACTTCCAACGCAGTAGGTGATATTCCGATGTATTCTCCTGCCACCCTTCCAGTCGCCGCCGCCGCTTCCACCTTCTTTCCCATATTCTGTTGTCGGCGTTTGAAACTCCCTCCAGCCTTTATCTCACTCCGGCGTGTTTTCCAGCCACTGTTGCCCCTCTCCTCCTGCGCCTCAAGCCACGGTTCAAGTTACGTCAAACAGGTAAAACTCTGTTAATATAATGACTGCAATTTCTTTCATCGTTCGGGATATTAATAATAGCTGGATTCTGGACCGTGCTTCTAGAATTGTTCATGCGAAATCTGTGGTTTTTGCTGAAGGCTGAAGGGCTATCCCTTCTTGATGCTATTTCTTATTATTAAAAATTTGAGGTGTCAAAATTAAAATAGAGTAAAAATAAGAAATAAATATCATATTAACCCGTTTTTTGTTAATCCTCTTGGTGGACAATTCAAACCATGCCCTTATCAACCTTATTTTTAATCCTTTGATCTATTCACAATTGATCAATGACTTTGAAATCTGAGGTACTAGTAGTAGTAGATGAAGGAAGCGTTTAATTAGGTATATACTGCATATGGGTGTGTGTGTTTGGAATCAATCAAATATAAGGGTGAAATTAGAAATTTAATCTATAATTAATGAGTTAACTAACTCTTTTTGGTATATAAGAGGTAGTTAATTTAGACTTATAAATAAAAATAGAATGATATACACAAAAGCAAATAACAGTTGGGAAGAATGTGTGGGGTGGATAATAATAATGCTCTGATTGAGCAAGAATTGATAAATGGGTTGGGATAGAGACAAGAAGGACACAAATTTAAGAGGTTTCTACCAAACAAAAAGTCCAGAAAGCATCATGATGAGATGACAATGGAAAACGATATATCAAGAGAGCTAGAGAGGGGAACCAAGACCAGTTGTCTTATTGACCAGCTGGTAGTATACATGCTCATTTTAAATCCATAATACTCCATCCTTGTCATCATTATGGTCTTTAGATCATGCACCACCAATCCACCATACGGTAAAAGTATTTTGTTTTTTTTTTGTATTTAAAAGTTTAGATAGGTACGATAAAAGTCTTTAAAGACGATGATTTGTCTTTGATTCCAAATACCCAATAAAACAATCATGTGGGCTCCCTTACACTCATTTTCTCCCGGGCCGATACTATCTGTTATACTCTCCCACTTACCACTACCCTACACTACGCGTGGCTTAAAGTTAAACCATCAAACTAAAAGCTTTGAATTTGGTGTTAGAAACAATAACCTGAGACTCAGGACAGAAACAATTAAGGGTTGATTAGAAACTTAGCTTACAAGCCCCACACTATGTTGAACCCCATAAGTGTTAGTTCTCAAATATGTTTTGATGATAACTAATCTTGATAAACAATGAATACTTTGTGATTCAAGTGAGTTAAGAAAATTTTTGAAAGTTTAAAGTATGTTTGAGACAAAAGATATGAATTAAGAAAGAAACTTGAATCAGAAGATATTCATCCTTCAGTGATCTTAGATGATCACTCGAGTGATAGGCAATTCACTTGAGTGAATCCCCTTCACTTGCGTAATCTCAGCAAGTCACTTAATAACTCAACAATTTGTCTTAACAGTACAATGACGGATCCGGTGCATCCTACAGCCGAGGATCAGGTGCATCCTACAGCCGAGGATCAGGTGCCTCCTATAGCAGAGGATCAGGTGCACCGTACTGCTCAGTACAGCGAGCCTCAGAGTGTTAATCAGGGGCAGTCATCGGGTGAGCCGAGTCACCAGCCTAGAAGGAGGGGCAGGACGGCCACACGATTGAGGGATGTTTCCTTGAGTCGGTCTGCCGGGGAGAGGATACCGATTCAATTCGATCAATACTGGAAACCGATCGGGCCGAATGCCAGTCGTTTTAGGAGTTTTGTCGACCTCCTCGCACGGAGTAAGCCTAGCATATTGATAGAGGAGTGGAGGAATGTCGGCAAAAAAGTGAAGCAGCATATTTAGGATACTATTCAGGTGTAAAATTCCCTCTGTATGCTTCTTTTATCAAATTCGTTTCATTACTGTCACTAACTCCTTTCATTCATGAATAACAGCTCACCTACGACGTTCCTCAGAGTGAGATCTTGTATCACAAGACTATGACATATTGTTGTGAGCGCTGGAGGAAGTTCAAGACGAGTCTGCGAACAATTACGTGCATATCGAGGTGCCAGCTGGTAAGCCACGTCCTACTCCTTGCAGTAAGTACTCGTACATCGATGAAGCAACATGGCAGGAGTTTTTTAGGCTTCAGACTACTCTAGAGGCTTTGGTGAGATAACTTATTTTGTAATTTATGTACTTATCTTTTGTCTTTACTGTTTGTAACCTTTTTTTTCCCATTTCCTATTCGCAGGCAAGAAGGCAAAAGGCACAAGCGAGTGGCAGGAAGAATGATTGCCCCCACACAATGTCTCGTGGGGGATACGCAAAGGCCGAGAAAGACTTGTTGGCGGCCAAACGGAGGAGATTGGAAGAAGCATCTCAATCCGATCCTTCTGTTCTGCTATCTCCACCATCTCCGATACGGCGTGAAGAGTTGTAGTTACATGCTCACCGGAAGAGTGGTGCATCCTATACGAGCGACCAGTCTCGTATAGTCGGTGAAAAAATTATAAGTATCGTTGTTCTTATTAACTGTTTAATAAACATTTTTCATTACTCATGTGTGTTTTTTGTATATCTCACAGGAGGAACTTCAAAAAAAGAAAGCCGATGGAACCTTCAAGTCCGAGGGGAGGAATGACATTCTCACGGTTGCTACTGGAAAACGTGAGCATCCAGGCCACGTCAGGGGAGTTGGAGGAGGGGTGGGTATAAAGGATTACTTTGGATCCTCCTCACGCAGTTCCTCTTCCAACGTGGTCACGAGAGACGAATTGGAGCGTATGTTGGCCACTGTGAGGGCAGAAGCAAGGGCCGAGGCAGAAGCATCATTTGATGCACTATTGGATGCCCGGTTGAGCAAGATGAAGGATGAGGTATATGCCATGGTGAGCACAAGACAAGACACCGCTCCTGTCCACGCACAATCTCCCGATCGCCATAAGCAGAGCACCAAAGGGAGTTGTTGCAATGTGGGACAGTTATCAGAGGGTCTTGGAAAGGACGATGTTGAGCCTTGTGATTTATATGTTGAGGATCCTCTGAGACGGTTAGTTGCACGGAGGAGTGTGCACAACCTAGGATCAACTGTTCACCACCTCGAGATGACAGATGATCAGGTTAGGGTGTCAGTTGAGGAGGTTATTATCTCAGACGCACCTGTCCCTATCCTTTCTGAGGAGTTTAAGATTGTGGCCGATGTCTTGGGTACTTTCATATCATGGCCTAAGAACCTTGTTTTTGTTAGAGCTGCGGATTCCCCGATCAGAGCCCCAAGTTCAGCTCCCGTCCCTCGTGAAGTTTCACAGCCTCCACCACTGAATGTGATGCAGCAAGTGATTCTGATGGCATTTGATACATCTTTCCTGATTAAAAATTGGCCTATGGATTCAGTTGTTGGACCGTCAGGGGCGGCATGCTATCTTGAGAGGGATGATTTAATGTCCATGGTCGCTCCTAGACAAAATCTTACAATTGCGATTGTCCAGCTTTTTTTGATGTAAGTATCTTCTTCAATTGGAAGTAAATATCTTAAAAATTACGCTCTGTAACCTTAATTTGTGTGCTTCCATTTTTTTAGGTACATGAATCGTAGGTTGGTTTCCTCTGGGCAGAGCGCTAAATTTGGATTCATGTGCCCAGCTCATGCCACGGAGAAAGGGACCACTGCTGCCATCAGACATAGATATTTATCACAAAGGCTCAGTGAAACAGAAACTGACTGTTTCTTGGTTCCTTATGTGCATGGGTAAGAAATATCAAATTTATATTCCGAAACATCACATATAATGCTTTATATTTGCTTAACATTCATCTCTTTTTTTCAGGGATCATTGGCAATTGGTTATTCTGTGTAAGGCTAGTTACACAGTGATCCTCCTCTGCTCCCTCCACTTCAAACCGAGGAATGACTTGAAGAAGACCATGAACTCGTAAGTTTTCTTGCTTTATTACCTTTTATGTGCAAAGTTTGTATGCATAATAAGTAATCTTTGTGATTTTGATCATAGGGCTATGCGGACTTTCCTACACGCTAAGTGTGGTAGGCATGTTCGTGACTTAAAAGACCCTACATGGATCACGCCAAAGGTTAGTACATATTTGTTTTCTTTAAGATGCGTTTCATAAGCTATGCTTTTATGCTTGCTTTGATGATATCATGTTCTTTTTCAGACCCGTAGGCAACCACCGGGCTCCAACTTATGTGATCTTTATATGTTGAGGCAGATTTACAATATTATCAGCCTAGACACGACTGACTTTACCGAGAATGTAATAAATGTATATTTCAAATATTTTGTATTACTTTATTGTTTTTAAGTTAGTAAGTTAATGTTTTGTTTGGCTTCGGTGTTACACATACAAATGTTTGATCTTGTTGATCCCTTTCCTGAAGTAGATATTGATTTCATCCGTAATTGTTGTGCTGAATTCATTTATGAGCTTTTACAAGATTAGTAAGTTTTTGAATCCGATTTATGTTGTTCTAATAATACTTATGGTTTTCATATATATCTAACTTGGTTTATATCTCTGTTTAGGACAAATTCTTAGATATTGGCGATACTAGTTGGCTGTTGATTCAGGCAGGGATCACTATTGTCAATTTTCCTCCACTTTTTTCATTTCTCTGTAAAGCTTACGAATTTTTTCCATATAATGAGAAATATTGTACTGTTTCTGAGAATTGAATAAGTTGATTATGTGTTATTGGTAGACATTGGAATTGAATGTGTTTGTTTTCAATGATTTTTTTCATAATGTTCATTCTTTGATTGTTGAGAGTCGAGGATTATGTATTGGTAGTTTCTGGAAATAAAAATGCTGTTGTCACTGCTTCTGATTGTCAATATATACATATATGCATGTGTATGTAATGTGACAGGGGGAATGTTGTTGAATATGGCTTACTGGCCTGGGCAAGATTGAAACAAATAAAACGAAAAAAAAACAAAACAAAATTTTAAGACCGGTTTTCTTAATAACCGGTCTTAAATATATATTTAAGACCGATTATTAAGAGAACTGGTCTTAAAATATTAAACTTTAAGACCGGTTCTATTAATAACCGGTCTTAAATATATATTTAAGACCGGTTATTAATAGAACCGGTCTTAAATTGTTATTTTTTTATGCTGAAATTTCCCTACTTGTTCCTAGTTAAACTTTAAGACCGGTTGTTGAAGAACCGGTCTTAAAAGTTCATATTTTAGACTGGTTTTTTAACCGGTCTAAAAAGTGTAATACTTTTTAGATCGGCTGTATCAAGACCTGATCTAGAACCGGTCTAAAATATCGTTTTTAACCGGTCTTAAAAGTGTTTTTTGTACCGGTGAAAAATAGAGCTTTGAACCACTAATATTGGAGATGTATTGAAATAGTTATGATTTTCCAAAATTATAGGAAAACTCATTGATTCTTGGTACACAATTTTAGGGAAAGAGTTTAAAGTTTTTAGTTAAAACCATATTTGGGTCAAATATGGTTTTAAAAGACTAAACAATTCTGAAGTGATCCTAGAGTGAGGTGTTACATAATGAGTCTGAATATAACATATAATCCTTGTTTTAAAAGGATTCTCTCATAACCAATAAGCTGTTAATCAAGATGGTAAGCAGTCTTGCCTTCGTTAGTAGGAGAATATATATTTGAATCTCAGGAAGCACACTTGCTAGGAAAGGTGGAAATTTTTTATGTTCTAAGCCTCAAAAGGGGAAACCCATCATATTTTTTTAAAAAAACAAAAAAAAATTCTCTTGTAAGAGCGTTTTCTTCTTTTCTTCTCTTTGGTGTATTTACTTGTAACATGATTGACATTCACATTGGCGCTCCAGTTTTGTGTGAATACTTTAGTGAGTCAATTAGATTCAGGTAACTCCGAAATTATTACAGAAAGAATAGAGAAGCCAGTGGGTTTGAATAATGGAGAAGAAAAGTTATGAAAAAAGTATGAAGGTAATCTTTAAAGATTATTAAAGACTGACTTAATTTTCATTGGAAAATTTAGTTATTAAACTTGCCGTTGCAATCCATCATCACATAATAGAAAATACATAGTACACAATCTCATGGTACTGTTTATGGGTAAACAGTGTTGAAACATAAATAATAGTGCTGTAATGATATTAAAAGGTACTTGAAATTATACATAACAATACAATCTGAGAGAATATTAAGTCACTCATTTATTTTCTGAAATTTTATCTTCGACATAGACACCTCCTGCAAGATGTTTTAGAATGATCAATTCCATATCCCTCCTCCTGCATGCAAATTTAAAAACAACATTAATAAAGTGAATGTTCCTTATAAAAAAGGATATTGAGGCATATGAACATGAGTAATTAATCTTTTTATATTTCATTGTATATTTTATAAATAAATGAATCTGTTATTCAATAGTTCAATCCCCGTTTGTCTGTTGTCAATTTTCTCTTATGTGTTTCTTTTCAAATAAGATATGTTATCTTTGACAAAAAAGAAAAAGAAAAAAGAAGAAGATGTATTATCATATTATTTATATATATAATTTAATATAGATATACTCCCTCTCCTATCTTATATACAAGTAACTTTATATCGTATAGGGCTGGCCCTATATAAGCAACAATTTGTGTTTGTCTAAAAAATCTTAATGCCCATTTTTTATGTATCCCAGTCAATTACATGTTTCTCTAATATTTTTCCACTCATTTTCCCTCACAAACTGTCTATTTGGAAAAAAAAAATACTTTTAACTAATTTTAACAAACATAATTTGGTTAGTTGTTACACACACACAGAGGGATATCTTATCAAAAAATAAATATGTAATTTTTAAAAATATACATACAAGAATTTGCATGCTTAAATCATTTACTAAAATCCTAGATCTTGAGCACAGTTTAGAATTCAATGTTGCGTCTACAAAGCATCTTAAATTAATAAGAAAAAGATAAGAAAATAAAACTTGAACTTTAAAATATCAAATTAATCTTGTTGCTTATTAAAATACAGGTATTAACTACAAAAGTATAATAATTGACAACTCAAGAAATTACTGATATGAGATTTTGAAGTTCAAGTAGTATTTTAAAAAATCAAACCATTTTATTCCTTGCATAATTTTAATAAATTTATTGTAAACAATAGCTTAATGGTTTTAATTAGAAATGAAAAAGAATCATTCATATCATTTTTTTCCAAATGCTCATTAATTAAATTTTTTTTAATTTTGTTTTTGCCAACATTTAAAATTTTTTTTTTGTTAGGCTCAAATATCCTCCTATTGGTGGTAATCATATTCAAAACACTGTTAAACACAAAATATGAGCAGATCTTCTAGCGGTGATTTGAACTTTAGTATGTTTCCTTGTGAGGAAATATCCCCTTCCATTAGACTTAGCCTCATAATAGAAACAGATCATACATTACAAAGGCCCAAGCTAAAATAAAACAAAGGGCACAGATACATTACCAACAGATGCAAACCCATAAAAACGATAAACCAAATAATAGAACACAAACAGATTAGTATGTCAAAATATTTACGAATGTACTATTTACTATTTTTCTTTATTTACAGTGCAGTTCTATACAGATCTATAAACAAGGAATATACAGATAAGCGTGACAACATTAAAATTTTCTTATATGCTATTTGTACTTTTCTTTTTTGGGCGAAATATGCCATAGGTACTTTAATTTAGAATTTTACAAATTTTGAAACGTGAAATTCAATATGGAAGAATCCATATGAAATTTTAGAAAAAATGAATTATTCACAAATATAATATTTATATGCATGCAACTCTTGCATCAATCAAATAGCATTTGTATGGAAGAGAGAATAACTTTACTCTAAAGCTGAACAGATTGTGATTACATATAAGAAATAATTACCTTTCCACAATTTTTTAAAGTAGATGTCGAATAGCTTCGTCTTCTCATATTTTGATGAAAGAAGATGTTTGGTAACCTCGTCTTCCCATTGAAATTGATCTAACAACCCAGAATCTCCTGCGAAGCATCGTAGATTTTTCAATCCACTTTGAGAATTAAATGGGAGCTTCTTCAAATTGGGGCAGCTTAATACTTGAATCTCCTTCAAATTAGGAAATTGTAATGCCATCGGACAAATGCTCCTTAAGTTACTCAGAATAACCAAATGAAGATAAGTGAGACTGCAAAAAAGATTACTCTTCACTCTCTCGGTATCATCAGTCCCAGAACTTTCACTTATAATTTCCTCCAATGAATGACATTCCATTAATTGAAGGACTTCAAGGTTAGGAGCATGTCCAAGCCAATTCAAGTCAACTATACTATGACACCTGACGAGTGTCAACTTGCGAAGGATGATTTTACATCCAAGTCCCCAAAATGAGCTCCTTGGAATATTCGTAGCTTCATAATCCTTTGGTCCTATGTCACCCGCAACTGTTAATGTTTCAAGATGCTCCATATTTTCTAGTGATGAGAACAAGTCCGGCACTAGTGATATTACCTCAACATATAGCTCACAAATGCACCTCAGCAATTTTGAGGAGATCAGTATTTTTTCAACAAAGGATTTGCTAGAGACAGAAATGCGTATTTCTTGAAGATTATCTAAGCCTTCTAGCTCATGCAACAACATATTTTCATTAATCACTGGAACTTTCCAAAATCTCATACTAAAAGCTTGAAGACATAGCAAATTGTATATAACTTCCCTTGGGAATTCAAGCTCTACAATTTCATCCAGCAACAAGAACCTTAGCTTCTTCAAATTCTTCAACTCCTCTGGCAATTTTCTTATATCAGTACAGGATAAGTTCATGTGTTTTAGATTTACAAAGCCACCAATTGCTGATGGAAGACTTCTTATTCCACGATTAGATGACAAATCTAGCACGCTAATAGTAATTGGAAGGATAAATAACTCGGTTGGAAAGACTTGTATCTTGGTATCCCTAACAAGCAGAGTGACGAGATTAGGGCAGTGAGGTTTTTCTGACAAGTTCATAATCATTCCATCCCAGCGCCACATTGATAGCTTTTCTACCTCTTTCCACTTTGCATAATTGTATCTTTGAAGGCCACTAGTTACGAAACAATCTCTTACGAAGAATCTTGTCTTTTCCCCATGATCACATGCTACCCATAGAGCCATATCTCTTATTACATCATGCATTTTAATTGTGTCTTCTTCCTCACCATTCTCTAATAAGCAAGAGTATTTTAGACTTGAAATTATATCTTCTCCTTGTTTACGTGCTTCATGTATATCATAATCTAATTCAGTCAAAAAACCTTCTGCTATCCAGAGCAAAGTAAGCTCTTCAATTCGAATGTTGTAGTCCTCAGGAAATAGAGCACAATACAAAAAGCATGATTTATAGGAGTCTGGCAGTCTATCATAACTAAATTCAAGCAAGTAAAAGACATCTTCAACGATACCTTGGACCTTTGAGGGATAACTCCTCAAAATTTCTATAGTACGCTTCCATTCATTGGGAGCTACCTTGTTGGCCATTGTACGTCCAATAGTACAAAGTGCAAGTGGCAACCCTTGACACTCATCCACTATTAGTTTTGCAAGATCAAATATACGAGGGTCTTCAAGATTAGTTTCGCCTACTTTCTCCCTGAACAAGTCAAATGCTTCAGCTAGTGAGAGGCAATTTACTTTTATGCGTCTTTGAGCTTCCATTTGGCCGCATATGTTTTCCAACCGAGTTGTGAATATTATCTTACATTCATGATTATTAGGGGAAGGAACCCCCAATTTCAACAGATCAATTCTTTCCCACACATCATCTAATAACAACACAAATTTCTTCTTTTTTATTAAGATATTGTATAACAGAATAACTCTCTCATCAAATGTCTTATTATTCCAAATATCATCTGGGACACGCAATTTCTTCCTAATGGCATCTTGAATTTTGTCTGGATCTACATCTTTAGACGCAACAACCCACATGACTACCCCATGTTCTATTTTTGAGAGGAAATCATTGTTGAATTTTTTAAGGAGAGTTGTTTTGCCTACCCCTCCCATTCCATACAAACCAATGATGCGCACCTGATTATCCTCAAAGCATGAACATAGCTCATCAAATGTTGATTCTACACCCACAGCCTTATCCACAGGTAATTCATCAAACTGACCACGAGCAAACTTTTCTGCTACAACATCAAAATGCCCTTTGCTTATAAGATCGTTAACATCACTCAACTTCTGGGTGACCTTTTTCTGGAGTTTGTAGCTAGCCCGACAGTTCTTGGGACAGCGACCTCCCAAACATTTGGCTTGTATTTCTCGATCACCTTGCTGCAAAATGGCCTGCACTTCATTTTGTAGTGCTTCCACTCTTCCCATCCAATGCCTTACCTCATTCATAACCATCAGCTCCGGATCTGGATCTTGCTCTACCGTTTGGACCTTCATCTTGACATCAAGATACCTGCTATTGAGAGTATTTGAGGCACTTCCCAAAGAGTCGAGATTGTCTCCTAGCTGGCGTATTGAATCTGCCCATTTGGCGCTATAACCACGCAAACGAGTTAGGATGTCAATGATTGTAGTAATAAAGTCGGCCATGGTTCTTTTTGGGTGAACCGAAGAAGTGAAGAACGAACGAGATTGAGAAGGAGAACGGATAAAAATGCGATGAATAACGCTTCAAGTTGGCGAAGAGCAATGTTTGACTACCAAGTTGGGTTTGTCTAGCTCCTTTATGTTTGAAAGCTGTTAATATATACATAGATAAATATATATACACATACATATATGGTTCTCTTAAATTATAATGACGTGTATTTTATAAATTACCGTCTTCTAAATATTGATTCCGATTTATTGTAGTAGCCTATTATTGTCATCACCCATAGTTTAGCTAAAGTGGGGCTTGTGCTTTTACACAAAAATTGAAAGGAGTTACACTCGTTCAAAATTTATGCATTGTATGATTTCATTTAATTATTTTTATATTTTATACTCGAAATCCTTTTTTATATTTTATACAAATAATTCTACACCCACAACCTTATCGACAGGAAGTTAATCGAACCGATCACGAGCAAACTTTTGAGCTACAACATGAAAATGCCTTTCGCTTATGAGATCGTTAACGTCACCCAACTTCTGTGTGAACACCTTCTGGAGCTTGAAGCTAGCCTGACAGTTCTTGAGAGAGCGACCTCCAAAACACTTGGCTTTTGTTTCTTGATCACCTTCCTGCAAAATGGCCTTGACTTCATTTTTGTAGGACTTCTACTCTGCCTATTCAACCCTTCACCACATCTAAAATCTTTAGCTCCGGATTTGGATCCTGCTCTGCCTCTTCGACCTTTTTCTCAACATCATGATACATGTCATTTAGTTTATTTGAAGCATTTTTCAAAGAGTCGAGGTTGTCTCCTACCAGGGATCTTGAATCTGCCCATTTAGCGCATACACAAACTAGTTAGGATGTCAAAGACTGGAATAATAAACTCGGCCATGGTTTGGTTTGAGTTCACGAAGAAGTGAAGATCGAAATTGAGAAGGAGAAGGTAGAAATGCAGTGAATGGCGTATAGCATTGTTTGACTATAGCGAGCTTTAAGGACAATTAACATTGATGACTCTACCTGCAGCAATTATAGAAAATTTACGGTATACAATGTTATAAAATTTAAATTACCTAGAAAGTGTATAATGCACTTCTACACATTTAGGCACACTAATAAGTGATCCTTGCAAATTAAAGTCCATTTTTTGTTGTAAATTATTCCCACATGCATATTCTGACCTAATAGATTAACAAGTAAAGTAGGGTGTTCTCAGATGGGACGGGATCGGGAAATCTCATTCCTGATCCCAATCCTTTTTTTTTTTTAAAAAAAATTCATATTGAATTTTTTGTTATATTTCCTTTAGTCTAGGACAAATATATATAATTTTTCTAATATCATATTGTACTAAATTAGTCAAATACAAATATATAATTAGTCCAATACATGCTTAAAGTTATTGATTTAGCTACAAAAAGCACAACGACAAAAACAAAAAATTAGAATTATTTAATAAATAATAAATAAAATTAACTAAATAAACTATAAGAATATATATTACCTTGAAAGTGTTAGGAATTTTTACATTCTCTTTACATTTGGTCTTGCCTTCTTAAATATTTTAAAAAAAATGTACACACACATACATGCATATAGATATACATACATCTATGTATGTATGCATGCATGCATACATATATGTATATACACACACATATTCGGGATCGGGAAAATGACTTCTCGGTCTTGAAGAATTTTTCCCCATCCTGAATTTTCTCATCTCGAAAATTTCGGGACGAGATCCGATTTGTTCGTGATCGGTATAGGAAGACCCGGATGGAAAAATATTGAACACTGAGTAAAAGTTCATAAATTAATTTGCGTTGATGGCCACTTGTCAGCGTACCTAAACCAGTCATATTGAACTATCGATGTCAAGTAAAAGATGGCCACTTGTCAGCGTACCTAAAACTATCGATGTTAACTTCTCTAGGTTCAGGAAGGTTTAGGTACTCTGACAAGGGGCCATCTTGCAAATTAATCTGCAGAGTAATTTTATGTTTTATTGAGATTGATTTGTAATTAATTCCCTTGAGTGATACTGTGAGACTTTAGTGAGATTTTCCCTTTTTAATAATTAAATGTTTCAGACTTCATTACTTATCTAGTTATCTTTCATTTATCATTAATTAGCCTTGCTTTTTTTATTTTTTCCAATAGTATCATTTTCTTAATATTTTAATTAGCCAATTTCAGCATTTCAATACATGTCTTTAGCATTGACAAGATTAAAAAATTAGCGATAATGCCAAAAAACAAAAAATAATCATGGACAAAATCAATACTGAGTAATGAGTATTTAAAAACTTGAAAAGATGAGTTATGAAAACATTTAAAATAAGTATGAAAAAGATCAAAATTAAATACTGAAAAAATCACACACAAAATCTCATTTCAACCAAGGGCATTAATCAAGCTTTTAAATTTCAAAAATCCGTGGTCTTTAATTATGACTAACGTTTTCTGGCCAAATAAATTATTACTAATGTTTTTTAGATGTCTTCAAATGTCTTTTTTTAAGAAAAAATAAAAAGAGAAAGAATTATTCTTTTTCCCCCCTCAAGTAGCTCCCTTCCTATAGTTCTATTTTTTGTGTGGTCAAAACCTTTCTATAGTTCTATTAAAGAACCATGTCATTGACCAAAAAAATAATTAATTAAATAACCATGTCATGTTAGGTGCAACTTGTTATATGTTTGTTACAAATTTTTTTAATCAAATAGCTTGAAACACGTTTATATTTTATTTCCCTATTAAAAAGATCCAACAACTTGAACTACAAAGTTTTTTATTTTCAAGGTGATCACGATATAAATAAGACAAACTATATTGTTTCATATATATATATATATATATATATATATATATATATATAGAGGGAGAGAGAGAGAGAGTAATCCCCTTTTGTTTTCTACAGTTAGAAGCCACCCAACATAGTTGACCTTAAATGATAAATACAGCATAACATATGAATTCATTCATTTAAAACTAAAATCTCACTTATTTATTTCCCTTCCTTGCCCCTTCTGTTAATTTCTTTGGCTAAAGTATAAGTTTGATTATTTATGTTTAAATCAAATTTCATTTTGGTCCCTAAAGTTACTAAAATGTATTTTCAATCATTCAATCTTAGCATCGATAGTTTTATTTAACAAAAAATATTAATTCATCAAACTTAAATGATGTATGTGCAATTAAACACTAACAAAATATGTTTGAAATTTAATATTTTTAATATAATAATTTTATATTATGAGTCATGTAAATTAAAAAAAATAAAATGAAAACAACCCTATCTTTTGGGATGCCTTGTCAACTTTTAATTGCATACTCATCATTTAATTTGAATTAGTCAGCGTTTTTTGTTAGATTAAACTACATGATGTTAAGATTAAGTGACTAAATTTACATTTTATAAACTTGAAGAGTTAAAACAAATTGTAATACAAGTATAAAGGATCAAACGTATACATTAGTTATCTCGTTTTTATTTGTTTTCTTTCCAATATGTATGTCCATTTTGGTCCATCTCCATTCATCTCGGCCCACTTGTATTGGGAATTACACCGTGTTCGTTTCTAATTGCTAAACTAATTTATATAATTTTTTAAATCAAATTACGCAACATTTGTTCGCCAACGATGCGCTAACTAATAGAGTTGACCTTGATTTAGAAATACAACTTAACACGTTAAATCATTCATAAACCTAACATCAAATATACTTATTTATTTCCCTTCCTTTTCTTTCCCCTATTTTGTCACTTTCATTCAGGAATCTGGCCAAGTTTGACTCCACAATATTTATTTCCTTCATTTCCACCTTATCTAAAACATATTCCTTTCCCCTTTTATTATTTTGTCATTTTCTTTCACGAAAAGCTTGAATTTTTCAACACGTTATCCATGGTTAGACTTCCTCCCAGCATCATTTCATCATGGTCATCAACGCGTTCTATATGTGCCTTGTAAGGTCACATCATCTGCTCAGCAGTCGTGTAGAGACTTCTTTCAATAGCTCAAAAGCTATCAGTTGATGGTCTGTGGTAACGTCTTCCCATGTCCCTTGTGTTTGTTGCCAAGTAGTATATACTAATCTTTGGGACCTCAAGCAATATCTAGTTTGGTGATGTTGTAATAGTTCGAGTTTGGACTCAAGCTAAGAGCAGACCGTCTTTTGGGCCTAATGGTTCAATCTTCATGTTTTAGTTGTTTCATATGTTTTTGGGTTGGTGTTTAAGCTAATATGTTGTAGTGTTTTTCTGTTTTCAAACTTTGGACCCCCAATTCGGTCCTGACTCGAGATCAACTGGTAGTTTTACATGTATCATGTTATCATTTTGTTGAATAAATTGGCTTTTATACAAAAATGTTGGTCCATCTCAACCTACTTTATTCGATCAAGGAATTATATTATAGGCAATGTTTGGAACAGCGATTGGAAGTTCCATAAGTGCTTTTCAATTGTGATTTGCGGAATACGAAGTAAGTTATATGGTAAGGATTGTCTCGATTTATGTATATAAGCCCGTAAGAACTTTTGATAAGCTCAAATAAGCTTCTCTAATTATTCTTACCGGGTCCATCAGCAGGCAGATGTGGTATATATTTATCGTGGAAGAAATAAGTAAAGAGCATCATACGATAGTCTGGGGGTAAAAAAGAGAACCACACTGATGATTTAATTTACTATTTGAGCTCCAAGTACTCTTCCAATCCTACAATTAGCCCCAATACATCTTATGAAGTTAAGTGGTGCAAGGCCAACAGACTGTTTGTTTTTAATAAATTTATTGCATGTAATAACTTAATGGTATTAATTAGGAATGAAAAAGAATTATTCATATAATTATTTTATTGCCAAATACTCTTTAAATTTATTTATTTATTTTATTTTTTGACTTTCAAAATATTTCATTATATATATCGCTGTACAAGCCGAAGGAAAAAACAAACAGTCCACCAAACAACATAACTAAAGACTATAGTCCACACAGTACTGATAAACTGGAAAACAAAGGAGTTAAAAAAAACAGCAAAGAAGTAACTAAATAGCAAAAAGAAAAACATATAATCAGCAGACAATTCAACCAATTCCTTCTCGATCGAGTTCATCAGTAGTTCATGTAAAGGAGTAACATCACAGTTTATCACAATCAGAAAGGATAAGCATTTGCATATTGGCAGTGAAAACATAATAACTTTACTCGAAAGCTTCACTGATTGCAATTAATTGGGAGAAATAAGTATTACTTCTCTAGTCTTTAATATAAGATTTAATTAATTTTTTTTAGAGAGATTAAGGAAGCTAACTAAGTTTCATTAAAGTGTTTATATTTATGATTCTTCTTCAAACTAATTTGTTTAACTTATATACTGATATATAATCTAATGATGTACACCATATACAATAATTAATTAGTTTATTTAACTTCCTTAACCTCTCCAAAAAGAGTCAACTGGGTCTAATATTAAAGACCGAAGGTAGTATTATGTATGTACCTTTCTCCAAATTATGAAAGAAGATGCTTGATAGCTTCCTTAAACCCCGTTCAAGTTAATTTTGATGAAAGGAGATGCTTGGTAGCTTGGTCTTCTCATTGCATTTTTGTTTTTTTATAAACGACAATTTCCATTAACAATTAAAATGATAGTACATCATATGTCAGCAATAGTAAAACAACATGATTGCATAGAGTTAAAAACATTATGAGTAAGGTCCTTTACCCCGTATAATTTTCCAAAATCAAACAATTTGAGCAAAATACCTATGTCCCTGTATAAAATGTTTACTGAGTTGTGCTTTGTTCCATTTGGTGGCAAAAAAAGTTTCCTTACGCAGTATACCTGTAATCTTCTATTAGAAGTGGGTGAATAGAATGGGGACTTAGAAATCCATTGTAGAGATGCTCTAAAACAATGCAAGAAAAGGCTGTCGAGAAGAGTCTTCCCATTGCAAATGATTTAACCACTCAGGATATGCTTTAAAGTGCTGTAGATTTTTCAATGCACTTTTAAAATTAAATGGGATCTTCTTCAGAGTGGGTCAGCTTAGTACTTCAATCCTCTTCATATTTGGAAACTGTAATGTCATTCTACAAACACTTCTTAAGTTACTCAGATAAAACAAATAAAGATTAGTGAGACAAGAAAAGTGATTACTTTTCACTACTTTTGTGTCAACAGCTCCAAAATCTTCACTTATAACTTCCACCAATATTCACATTCGATTGATTCAAGCAGTTTAAGGTTTGGAGCATATATAAGCCAATTCAAGTCAAGTATATTATGACACCCCTTGAGAATCAACTTGCGAAGGATGGTTATATGTTTGTGGACCCAAAATGAGCTCCTCGGGGATATTCACAGCTTCAAAATGCTATGGCGTTTTTGTTATCCACAACTTGTAATGTTTCAAGATGCTTCATTTTTGCATGTGATGAGAACAAGTCAGAGAGTAGTGAGCTTACTCCAACAAATAGCTTACACATGTGCCTTTGCAATTTTGAAGAGATAAGTATTTTTTGAACAGAGGATATGCTATAGATGCGTATATCTTGAAGATTATTTAAGCCTTATAGCTCATGCAACACATTTACATCACTCCTGGAATTGTCCACTCACTCATACTAAAAGCCTGAAGAGATAACAAACTAGATAAAACACCATCTGGAAATGTAATATGTTCAAGTCCGTTCAGCAACAAGAACCTCATCTTCTTCAAATTCTTAACTCCTCTGGCAATTTTGTTAGATGAGTATAGGATAGGTCCATGTGCATTGGGCTTACAAAGTCCCCGAATGCTGATGGTAGATTTGTTATTCCATGATTACGTGACAAGTCTACTACTCTAATAGTACTTGGAAGGACAAAAACCTCAGTTGGAAAGACTTGTATCCATGTACCCCTAATAAGCATAGTGACACGATGAGGACAACAAGGTTTTTATAAGAAATTCATAATCATTCCACCATTGTTGCCATATCCTGGATTTTGATCCTAAAATTTCAAGAATTAGATCTAAATGTGCTGGCTACTAAGATCAGTTGAGTAGGAGTCTTATAAATACCCTGAAAGGTTAGAACGGTTGTAACATTTGGTCTTCTCAAATAGAGGTTAAACATGAAATTGAAGGTTAGCCAAGAGGCAAATAAAATAATAGACAATGTAAGGTAACATTGTACAACCACCGTCTCGAGTTCGTGCTAAAGCGTAATTTTTGAAAATTACGGGTACATAAGAGGAATTTCTGAAATTATGCCTTGAATGTTAGGAAAAAATTCTTCGAGAAATAAGAAGGTATAGAATGAATTCCCAAATTATATTTGAGGTAAAATTGATTCATCAATGATAAAATTACCTCAAAAATGGAATTTTAAAGAATTATTAGAATTTTGGTTAATTAAAGGTCAATTAGCTAGATATCATTATGAAATATACTAAAAAGTATCAAATAATTTGTGCAAAGATAGGGGGAGATCATTTTAAGGTTAATATGAGTTTGTAAAGGCTAAAGTATATGTTTGGTCATTTATATTTGAATCAGGGTTCATTTTAATCCTGTATGTATAAAAAATACATTTTTAGTCTTTTAAACTTAATGCCATTAATCTCACTTAACCGAAATTGCTGACTCATCAAATTTAAGTTATGAGTGTGCAATTAAACACTGACATGTACTTACATTTTAATATTTTTAATTTTTAATGTTTATTTATAATTGAAAATAAAAATAAATAAGAAAAAATAGGCAAAAACACGTGCATGTTTTATCTTCTTCAACAACCCACCAGCTCCTCCAAACACCTATAAGTTTGCAACATAACCACATCCTTCCGTTTCTTTTACCAACAACATCTGGATCTTTTGTATACCTGCAAGATTAAAAAGCAATCGCTGGTTTCTTTGTGAACTCCATCTCCAAGGTGGAAGACTCAACATCCATCATCAAGATTGCTCATCAAGCTTCTAGGAGAGAGTAGGCGATCGAGTCATCCGGGAATAGGTTCTCTGGTTGCGATACAGATTCTTTGTCCCTCGATATTGCACAAAGACATGAGAAAGCCATTGTGACAGTAGACCTAGATAGGGCATCCATGGGAAAACAATTGCAGAAGAGAGGGTCACTATTTATAGAGTTGATGAGGCTTAAGATTAAGGTGAGATTTATGTTCTATTGAGCCAGATGCTTGAAATTATTTGTTGGGTATGTGTAGGAAATGCTGTAATTTTTGTCGTTGGTGGTAAATGTTATGTTGAATCTGACTTCTTCTTTTGGATATGTCTTGTGCTCAAAAGAAACTAGGGGCAGAGCTTGAGGATACAGGATTAGCTGAGAAAAAGGAGCCACATACTTTGTGTTCGCAGATCATAGCATGGTGGAGAAGTGAGATTTTTCCCCTTTCAATTTGATGTTTATTTATCTTATGCGTTGATATCCTTATATTCTCTTTTCTTATAGTTCTTATATATTCTTATTTTTATATGCTCGCAATCCTTTATATGTCTTAAGCTCACTTGGGGTTTTGCAATTACTGGTGTTAATGATTGGTGCAACTCCATTTCTAAATCAAATGAAGTGGGGATATTTTATAAACCATGATTCAGTGATATTTTCTCTTAGATTTGAATATGTGAAGTTTTTAAAACTGATATACAACTTAGCCTTTAGGCACCTCCAACAATAGTCATATAACCTTCAAAATTGTTCCTCAAAAGACACATTGAGACATATGAAGTTGATTTAATGCTTCTTTCTTTGCTCTCAGAGCCATTTCCTTTGAGACATTTACATTCCACTTTCTCTTAGATCTATCAATAATATCTTTCAATTTATACTTAGGATTTTCTTTCACAATTTTTGGAAAACACTACTACATAAAACATTTTTAACGTCAATTTTTAGGTCTTTTCTATGTCCCTTTTCATAGAGACACCTATATGAGCAACATAGTAAAATTTGGGAACAAGTTAATTAAAATAGGGACATCATATCGTAAGAGACTCACAGCATCCCTTTTTTAAAATAGACGCCATAAGTTGGTTCACAATGTTTTTAAAGCAAAATACAATCTAGTCTCTGAACCTAGCATCCTTCGGCAACCGATCCATCCATCTTGAAATTCATAAGCCTAAGACATCGGCAGAGTGGATGAGATATATGACTACCAACACCAAAAACATCAGCACATATGCAATTCCCTTATCAATGGCCATCCCTGATAGCGCAAAAATGATAGACACATAAATTAATACCAATTTCACCAGAAATAATTAATTAAGCATTGCAATGTCTATCAAGGAGATGAAATTAAAAAAAGCAAAGAAAATAACCACATTTCATGGAATTCAATTATCAAGAGGAAAAACAGATAGGAGAGTCAAATCAAAATGCAAAGAGAATGTAAACAAAGGCTATCATATTATATCTGAGAAGTGATAAAGAGAGAGATTACCGTCAATGGTAAGGGCAGGGGCAGGAGTGGTGGATTGAGCATGAATGGTGGAGGTCATGAAAAGAGTGAGGATGAGAGTGGGGAGGATAGCGAGAACACCGAAGGAAGAATTGGAAGAAGCCATTTGAATCTATGAAGTGTGGGTCTCTCTCTGCAACTCTTCTCAGAGAAATTAAGAAATATCGGGGGAAGGGGGGAGGGGAGAGCAAGGAGAGCGGTGTGTGTTGCAATGGAATTTTTGGGCAATGTATGTATTTGAGTAAGGGTACCTTTAGGCGTCCCAAATGTAAAAGAGATTCCAAAAGCCCTGTTTTTGGCGTCCCTTTTAGATTGGGATGCCTAAAATGGTCATTTAGGCATTTGAATTTGCTTTCAGCATCCTTCTTTATTAAAGAGACGGCTGACATGTCAAAATTCCTGCCCACAGTTACAAAAATGTCACCGCCTTTATTTTTTACTTCCTTTTTTTTGAAAAACTGACTTTTTTGGGGGAAATAAAATATGTCTTGTAGTAGTGATACTCCTACTCAGCTATTTGGATTTTAACAATTTATTATTCACATCCCAGTTGCATCTATGCTTGTTATATGTTGTCTTAATTTCCATGTCTTTTCTTCCTTTATCTTTGCACAATATACATTGCAATTATAGCCCAGCTTGCACTTTATTCTAATTATTTCCTTATCATTTTTAACAAATTTAAGCCCTTTACCAGCGTGCACAGCATATGAAATTATGTCTTCTTTAAAATCCATTCCATTGTTGTGAAGGGTTCCTAGCTCCCACTTGTATTCACTCATATTTTTTAACAACTTATACGTGTTAGAACTGGCTAGAACTGGCTGACACCCAAGAGGGGGGTGAATTGGGTGTGTGATAAGAAAGTATGATCTTTTAAATTCTTTTCGCAACTTATCAAATCAATACATGCGGAAGTATAGAAACATAAGCTGATATGTAAATCATATATGCTGGAAATGTAAAAGCTTAGGGAAGAGAGTATGCAAACTGTTATTTATCCTGGTTCGGTCCAATCCACGATGACCTACGTCCAGTCCCCAGGCTCCTCCTGAGATTTCTAATCCACTATCTTCTTGTTTAACCGGGCACAAGAAAAGCCTCTACAAATTCACAAGAGTAACTCCCCCTTATACACTGTAAGGTTTACTCTTTCTTACAGCAAGTCGAGCAAAGCAATCCGAAGACCTTTCTCTCCTGCTTACTCGTGCAAGTCTTATGAGCAGCAACGTTCTCTCCTGCTTACACCACTGTAAGTCTTACGAGCAGCAACGTTCTCTACTGCTTGCACCTTGTAAGTCTTACGAGCAGAAAGTCTTACTGACAATTCGCTCTACAACTTCCCCCGTAAGGTGATCAATCCTCTCAAGGTCCCTCTACCTTGAGAACACTTCTGAAATACAGATGAAGTGTTTACAACCTCTCTTATAGAGTGTATGAATGCTCACTGAAGTACAATACAAATATTCACTCTCAAATGTACATGATATTGTAAACTGATAAGAGTAGAGAGTATGTGAGGTGAAGACTTATGATAACAGCATGTTGGCGTAGTTGGGTTCTCGTGTTTCAGCTTGCTCGTGTGTATCTTAGTTCGCTGTTGTCTCTCTCATCTGATTTTCGAAAGATTGAGCTTATATAGCAGAAGCTGTGAGAGCCGTTGTGTCTATTCAAATATTTTCCCGTTGTAAGCTGATCGTGTGCTCAGACAGAAAGTTTAACGGTTATGCCCATTGATCGTGGTGCTCTGACAGATGCTTCAGCGTTTCTTACAGTTTGCCCATTGGTCTGACAGATGCAATAGTATTTGTCTTCCGTTACTTATGAATTTTGCTACCGCCCACGAATAGTTGTCGTTTGAATATTGATCCGTGCAAGCCATGTGATCGGTAGTGCATAACACCTGTAAATCCACTTAGAGAAATAACCGTTAGAAAATATCACTCGGGTGATTAAAGACTTCACTGGAAGTGATTTCAGAAAATGGAAGAATCATTGGAAGTCAACTTGATTTCACTGGAGGTGATTTTGATAAAACAATTAACTCTTGACTGCATAAGCATTTCACCGGCAGTAATCTTGATTTCTGGATGTGACTGTCATTGGAAGTGATTCTGATTCAGTGAAGAGTGTACTGAGTGATCATAGATGCTGACAAGAAGTGAAATTGATAAAACTTCATATAAGTTAATCTTGGCATGTCTCTGGAAGTGATTTGCAAAATCAACATAATCACTCGCTTGGATATTATCTTATAGAAAGTGAACTAAGGCATACTGGCTTTTACTAGAGGTGCATTCTGGTTCACTGGAAGTGATTTGATCTTCACGGGAAGTTATTCTGATTCAAACTGATATACTGTCACTGGAACTATGAAGAGTGAATTGAGTAATCACTGACTGTAAGTGATATGAGGTAACTGATATTTGACTGGGAGTGATCAAGAATGGTGCTGGAGGTGATCAGTTGAAATGGACAATCACTTGAGTGGAGTTCATGTCACCGGAAGTGATTTTCAAAACAGTCAAATATTCCTGAAGTGATTTCGCCTTGCACTGGAAGTGATCTTGAAATTTCCATGTTTCACTCGAGTGAATTTGGAATCACTGGAAGTGTTTTTGTAAAGAGTGATTTCTTCTTGGAGTGATTTCCAATTCACTGGAAGTGATTTACAACTTTTCAAACATCACTCGAGTGATTCAAGATCACTGGAAGTGATTTGGTAAACAGTGAAATATTCTTGCAGAGATTTCCAATTCACTGGAAGTGATTCAGCGAAAATGCAACATCACTCGAGTGATTTTAGGATCACTGGAAGTGATTTGAAAACTTTGGCGGATCACTCGAGTGATCTGAGCTTCACTGGAAGTGATTTGCAAAACAGTGAATTTTTCTTGCAGTGAATCTTCAATCACTGGAAGTGATTTGTCGCATCACTCGAGTGATTCAGAATCACTGGAAGTGATTTGGCGCATCACTCGAGTTATTCAGAATCACTGGAAGTGATTTGGAAATTTTGGCGAATCACTCGAGTGATCTGAGCTCCACTGGAAGTGATTTTCAAAACAGTGAATTTTTCTTGCAGTGATTCTGACGCCACTGGAAGTGAATTAGCATATCACTCGAGTGAATTCTGAAATCACTCGAGTGATCTTCAATATCACTCGAGTGATTACAAATCACTCGAGTGATCTGTTGTTCAGATCACTTCAGCTGCGTTTCGAATTCTTCAGCAAACAGGGGTAACTTTCCAGATGCCATAACTCTTCGAATATGGCTCCAAAAATTCTGTGTTATATATCAATGGAACGATCTTGAGGTCTAGTTTCATATGGCACCAGTTTCAGCTCAATTGGATCTGTGGTTTGAGAGTTATAGCCAAAATACCCAGTCTGTTCCAGAAAGTGACGCTGATATGAATCCCAAATTCAAACAATGATAGCTCCCTCATCTGAGCTCCTTTGATGTTTTTTCTGGTTTCAAAATGACGCATTGGGAGTCTAGTTTCATATGCAACTGGTTTGGTCTCAATTGGATTTGTATTGTGAGAGTTATGATCAAATAACCAGACCTCGCTCAGCTGGACGAAGAACAGGGCATGAAAATCACTCGAGTGATCAGTGAATCACTGCAAGTGATTTTCACTGTTCTCAGAATCACTCGAGTGATTCTGAACATCACTCGAGTGATTTCCAAAAACACTCGATTGCTATAGTGATGCTACAGTAGCTACAGTGAAATACGCTACAGTACCGTATGCTACAATGCAACTGCTACAGTAACCATAGAGCTTGAAATTTGCTATTTTTCATTGATTCTTGCAAGTTCTTCATTCCTCAATTTATTTCTTCCATTGCTTGACTAATCTACAATATATGCAATATCAAATAGTTAGTCAATGTATTAGAAAAGTATACTATGCAAACTTTGGCTCTCATAATATTTGATATATATATTTAGTATCATCAAAACTAATCATATCTAACAATACGATGGAAACCTATTCCTAACGCATGCATCTCTGCCTCCATTTTCATATCCAACTTCTTTCTCGTCATCAAGGCTCTCCGAATCTACACTCTCATGCTCTTCATTTATATATTCTCTACCTTCTATGTTGACCTCCTCAATATCACAGAGAAAATATTCATCCACTTCTTCTTCACTATCATTAAAGTCAGTATCAAAGGAACTATCTTCATCAGAATTGTTCTCCATATTTGATGCAAACCTTTAAATTTGTACATAAGTCCAAATTGCGTAAAAAACAATAATTTAGAACAATGGATAGTATGTTTGATTATATGTGTGAATGTCAAGCAGGGCAAATAAACAATGAACAATGGACATAAGCCCATTTACTATGTTAACTTTCTAGCATATAAGTGTTATTGTAAAGTTTCATGGGGATGCAATGCAATACTTTTTCATTTGTTAGTTTCCTCATTGCACCACACCTGAGTGAATGTTTCTACCATCTTATGTTTTTTGTTTTGTTTTGGGCTTCTATTTATTCATTGCTTTAATGACACAGGTTTTTGATGGAGCAAAGGGTAGTAAGCATTGTATAAAGCTACTACCTTCATACAAAGCTCATATGAAATGATTCTTATGGCACTCATCATCTTCACAAAAATTTTCTCGAGTTTAAGTTGGTGGTTCAATCTAAAGCCCAATTTCGCTGACTTAGGATTGTACTGAGAAGTTTTGACTCCATATATAATACTAGGATGTTGTCTTCTTTATTTGCTGCTTTAATTTGGCAAGTATTGTTCAAGTAGGATTTTATCTAGGTTATTGGACAACATATAATTCTAAATATTTTGTGAGTAACTTTTTGTTTGGTTAAGTGACAACTAATTAAACATACTTTTTTTGTTACATATGGCAAGCCTTGGCTTGAAAGGTTCAAAATACTACTACAAAGACAATTAAGTATTAGGGATTAGATCCCTCCTCTATCGAATGTTGATCCAAATGGACTTGATCTTTGCAACTTGGTGGCACATCACACAGAAGAATGAATAAGTCCATCTCTATATGGGAGTCTCTAGCCAAAATATACAAGCACATTCAAGGCAAAAGGCCATATTGATGCTCACGATGATAGCAGGGAGCCAATCGATCATCAATAGTATATATAAAAGAAGAAAGACTTACAGAATTCGCCACTGGTCACATGAATTCGTCGCTAGTCGCAGGGATGAGTCACACAAATTAAACCTAAAGGATATCATTTCCATTCTGAATTTTTTTAATTTACATGATTTAAAATATAAAAATATTATATTAAAAAAAGATTAATATGTAAGCATGCTTCATCAGAGTTTTTTCTTTTTTATATGCATAGTTATCACTTAAATTTAATGAATTAACAATTTCCGTAAGTGAAACTAATGACATTAAGTTTGAAGGACTAAAAATGTACTTATTAAATATAAAGTACTAAAATGAACCCTGATATAAACATAAAGAACTAAATGTATACTTTAGCCAGTTTATAAAAATGGTTTCATGCCGTAAAAATAAAAATTTTAGCTTAAAGATTATTTTATGGGCATTTTATCCATGAATAAGACAAATTCTTGGAAATTATATGGAAAAATATTGAAGAAACAAATTTAAGCTTGAGAAAAATTAGGAAATTACTCCCTAATAAATGTGAAATTTTGATGATCTAACATTGATCATGTGATTAATGAATTCCTAAAAAGCAATTGTAAGTGATTAAATTCACTTAAATGAAGAATTAAGCTTATGAAGTATTTAGCTCATGGAAGGAAAAGTTTGGTCTCTTAAGAGGCCAAACGGCGTGCTCAAGATGAAGGAAAAAAGAAAGATGAAGTCTTGGCCATTGGATATAAAGGAAGCAATAAAATAATATTTTGAATTTGAAAAATTATGTAATTTAGCTTTGAATGGCTTAAGAACACTTAAAATCAATCTATTCCCTTCATTTCTCTCATTAAGGTCCGCAAAACACAAGAGAGAAGAGAGAGCACAAAATTGAGAGGGAGAGGGAGAGGAAGAAGATGAAGTGGAGAAAGAGGTAAGGTATTGATCTAATTCCATTAATCCCTTTAGTTTTCTTGTTCAAGACTATCTATGGTATCTAAAACTTCTCTTAATAGTGTGTTTTTATCAAGAGGAAAAGATTGAGCTCTAGGGTTTCAAGAGGAAAAGTTTTGAAGAGTTAGGTTCAAGACCTAGGTAAGTTGATTCTTGTTGCTTTGCTAATGTTTATGATGTTGTTGATGATGATTGGCATTGTTTTTGAGTTTTTGTTAATTTTGGAGAGCAAGAACAATAAGGGGAGGTGCTGTCAAACTTTTTATAAAAATATAGGTAGCAGGATTTAAGGCATAATCAAGGTTTAAGGGGTGATTAAAGGATGAAATATAGTGGTTAATGGAAGAGATGTTGTTTACGGGCAAAAAAAAAAAAACAAACAAACAAAAGAAAAGAAAATGGAAGAGATGTTGTAAAACCATTTTATTTTCTCACATAGAGTGCCACTGCCTAAACAAGGCATGTAGAAAGAGTTGAAATTTGATTGTTTTGATGCTTCCAATGAGTCCAAAATGAAAAATTGTTTAGGGTACAAGTGGTAAAGTAAGTTTGGAAGCATTAGACATGAAAGTGAAATTTTCCTTTATGTACTGCATTTCGGTTTTGGCATAGACAAAAGGGAAGGAAGTTTATTTTGATCCATTAGAGCTCAAAATTGAATTCCTTATGAAATATTATGTGGAAAAATAATGCACAAGAATTTTTATGCCAAGGGAAAATAAATTGAAAGAATTAAGATAAAGAAGGAATTAAATGGAGTTTAAATTGTCCAGAGTTAGAAATATGTTTAATAGCTCTAATATTTCTAATAAAAACTTGTTAACATCATAAAATTCCTGTCAAAGTGGCACATTTACCTTTAGTTTTGCATACATTTTAGGTAAATTCATAGATAATTGATGATAAATGTGCAAAGCTAATGTGCTCAGGGGTATTGATGATAAAAATGTGTAAATTCTCTGTTTAAACCCCATAATTGTATTAAAATTACATCAACACTGTTTTTATAGATTTCATTGTGTTGATAGGTTAACATTTGAGCCACAAGAGAGTCATTGGAGGCACAAATAGATGATCAAAAAGTGGGAGAAGAGCTAAAGAAGTCAAAGCACTATGGAAGAGCAAGAAAATGATGAAGGAAGACCAAAACAACTTCATTGGAAGCTTGGCCACGGCCAAGAAATTTTGCTGGCCGCGGCCAAGACTATATCAGAATTTTGGCCGCGACTTGGGTGGGGCCAAGCCAAGGCCAATACCTCCAGAAATATTTTTGGCCGTGGCCAAACAACTTCCAGTGATATTTTGGCCGCGGCCAACGCCCGAAAACAGCAAAAACGTGTTTTGATGACAGCACAGATTTTAAGGTCTATAAATACAAAATTAACACATCAGAGCCTCATTCTGGACCTGGGAGGCGCCATGGAGACAATGCTTTGCTAGGGTTTAAAGCTTGGAGGTGGAGGTTGGGCTAGATGTTGAAGATTTGAAGAGATTTGAGCTTCTCCTCTTGGTTTTTCCTCTCCTTCTACTATCTTTCCCTTTTGTTCTACTGTGTAACTGATTTATGCCCTATTTCTTCTAGGTTTTATGAACATATATAGCTAGATTTTTATTTTTTGGATTGTTTAAAACCCTTGTATGGATTAAGTACTCATTTCCCCTTTATATTTATGATGAATGGTTGATTTATGTTGATTGCACTCTATTCTTAATGCTCCTTGTTGATTGATCACCAATGAGGTTGTTGGGTTCACTTGGTTGATGCTTGAGAGGGCTAAATTGATTGTAGAACTTGGGTTTAATCGTGTGGGAACTTGAAATCCATGAGAGGGATGGATGGTTTTGTTAATGAGGTAGAGATACACTTTTTGACCTCACATAGCCACATAGGTCTTACAATGTAGGTTGGGCTTAGTCCTTCAATTAAGAGATTAATGAACCAATTAAGCTAAAAACCTATTTGGAGACTTGAGAGAGCACTTATGGGTAAATGAGTGACTTTGGTTAGCATAATCCATCATTAAGAGCTGTTATTATGGGGATTTGAATGAGTAACTATGAAATGCAAGGGGGATAAACAATCCTAACTTTCATTGCATCTTTCCTAGTCCATTAATCACTTGTTTATATTTTACTTTTAGTTTATAATTCTGTTTTACCTCCACCGTGATAGTTGCCCAACTCAAATTAGGCGAAAGTGCGATAGTCACTACTTAACCGGGTTTTGGAACCAAATCCTCGTTGGAACGATATCTTACTCATCACTTTATTACTTGGCATGACCCGTACACTTGCGGATTTGCGGACAAGTTTTTTGTGCTGTTGCCGGGGATTTGTGTGCCAAAACCGTCTTTGAGTTGATCTTCATTAGAGCACTATTAGCTTAAGCTTGAGTTTTGTATATATTTACTGCTGTATTTTCTGGTTGATACTGGTTTTTTCTTGCTGCAGCATTTTTTTTTGCTGATTTTTCTCTGTTTTTGCTGTGTAATTGTTCTGTTTTTCTATTTTTGTTCTTTTAGTTATTTTGATTTTCTTCTTTGTACATGGATAATCTTGGGTGGTTAAATGAATTAAGTGGTGTATTTTCTCATGATAATGATTATCCCAATTCTTATTATGATCCTTACATTTCTAATATTCAATATGAGTACATTTGCTATAATCATTGTGGAGATAATCATTATAGTGAGCAATGCCCCCATTTTTCAACTTTGGATTACATGGAGGCTGAAACTAATTTGTATGATGAAAATTTTAGCCTTCATGGGAGTCAAAATCATTTATTGTATTGGGTATCCTAATTCTTCTTATTCATATACATTACATCCTCATATGTCACTTCATTCTGATGAAAATGAATCCATCCCCATTTATGAGAAGAAGACCTCAATAGAGGAAAAGCTTCAACTTATTCTTGATAATGTAACTAAACTGAGGGATTGGACAAAAACAAAATTTCAAGAACATGCATATGCTCTTGAAAATTTAACAATGCATGTGAGTGAAATAGCTACACTTGAGTCTTTGTAACAAAATGAAAATTTTCATGAAAACTCAAGTGAACAAGTAACTATAGGGAGTGAGGAAGTGTTGTCAACTAGTTGCAACACTTCTGAGGAGTATTCTGTATTGGAAACTAATGTGGAGGAGGAGAAAACCAATTGTTCAGCTAAGGTTTCAATTTTGAAACCTGCACCTTGTTGTTCTGAACAAGAAATCAAAGAGGAAATCCCAACAATTTGTGATCTTGATTCTCCACTGCTGTAGTGACTCTTACTGATGAGAGTCAAGTTGATTTTGTTTTGGCTCTTATTGATGAGAGCCATGTAGATTTTATTGGGTGTTCTAATTTTTAGAAGTTTCTAGTTTTGTTTTTGTGAATTAGTTTGTTTTTCCTTCTTTTAATTTTTTAAACACTTGTACTTTGAAATTACTGATGATTGATGAAGTACAGGTGATTCATGAACACCCATTCATCTTCAAACATTGTTGTCTGGAAAGGAATGAAGATGGGATGATCATAATTTTTGATACTTATGATTAGTGTTTATGTAGCAAAGTCTGGTTGAAGATTATAAATTTTGTGCTTCTTAGGAGACAACCCATGATGAGAATAAAACCCACGAGAAGACAGGTGCAGAAGGTACATGGAACGTAGGAAGGATGGATAAATTAGGTGCTTGATGAGCATTTTCAGGGAAGTCTAGTGTTTACCATGCTTTTATTGATTTCAATATCATATCGACATGCCTTGTATTGTTAAGAATGTTTGTCATTGAATCACCACTTCTTTAACCTCTGATCAAAGTATGCTTATTGTTTTGGATTGCTTGGGATATTAACTTTTGCATTGTTTTAACCTTTGATCATGTTAAAATATGCTCCAATGTGTGAAATAGAGTGCTGAGATCTGAAACTACATAGAAAAAGAGGTATGAAGATTTTGGCCTCGGCCAAACAAAAAAAAATCAAATCCCCACTATTTTCTCACTCTGTTTCACAATTCCTTTCACTCACATCTCTCTTATGCATTGTTGTTGTTATTGTTGAATGTCTTCTTGCATGAGAGAAGACCCACAGTTTCCCTTTGTGACAGTGAGAACACTTTTAATTTTAAGTTTAGGGGTGTAGGTGTGTTTGGCTCATTTGACAAGGATTTCAAGTTTATAAATGTTGACTATTTCTTGTCCTCTTTTTTTTAAAAGTTGAGTTAGATTGATTAATTATCTTTGATAATGAATGTATGATCCAATAATAAAAATGAATCTTAGATTTTATGTTTTTATATGAAATGATGGCAAATATTTTTGATTGCATGATTTAGATTTTAAAGATTGTTTCCTATTAACTTTTGAAATAAACACAATGCATAAGAGTTGGGAATGATTTGAATGCTTTTGTTGGGAGATTTTGTAGCAAATTGGTGTATATATTCCTTCATCATTGAAGAAATTTAGAACTCACATTAGAATATCTTGAAATGAAATGAAAATTTCACATATTTTTGAAAAATAATCTGGGCATGTTCTTTCAAATTTGATTATGCCTTTCAAGTTTACCTATGACAATTATTCCATTTGTACCCCATTTGAGCCTTATAAAAAATACCATATAAATTTTCTTTTTGAGAACCTACACTAAACCTTAACCTTTGTTGCCAGAAAAACCATGAATCACCCTAATCTTGAGATGAATGATGATTTGTGAGGATTATGGAAGTGAAGATTGGTATGGGAGTTAGAAAAATTATGTATTGAAAAGATGGGTATAAGGAATACAATGTATGGTTGTTAGTGTGTTTTCAATTATACTAAAAAAAAGAACAAAAAGAAAAGAAAGAGTGTTAAGTTCAATAAGAATTGGAGTGCAAAGAATTCAATTTGAGATAAGTTTGGGGGAGTGCTTAGACTTCTGAAAAGAAAATTTTGTGTAGTGCAAAGAGAGGAGTTAAGTACTGTCATATTATCTCAAGAGATTTGAATGCTCTATTTTTTCCCATTCTTTTAAGAAGCTTAACCACTAGCCACATTACAAGCTTGTAAAGTCCCATTGATTTTGAAATTATGTGGAAAGATCTATTAGGGGAAAGATAGGATGATGTGAGTATTTAAAGATCTGATATTGAGTTTGATTTATACATATTGAAGTGTTGCACTTGATCTTGATATCTGCAAGAGAATTGTTGTCCAACTCTCCTCACACACACACATTTTGAAAGTTTACTGGGAAACTTGTTTTAATTTATGAATCTTGCATTTCATTATACTTCATTATTTTTTCTATAGAGTATAACATCTTGAGCATCCAATGAGGACAACATCATGTATGTGCTATAAGTCAATGATTAATTAATCCAACTCTTTTATTGCCTGATGGGTTTTACTCAAGGACGAGTAAAAGTTTAAGTTCGGGGGTGTGTTAACATCATGAAATTCCTATCAAAGTGGCACATTTACCTTTAGTTTTACATACATTTTGGGTAAATTTATTGATAATTGATGATAAATGTGCAAAGCTAATGTGCCCAGGGGTATTGATGATAAAAATGTGTAAATTCTCTGTTTAAGCCCCATAATTGTATTAAAATTACATCAACACTGTTTTTATAGATTTTATTGTGTTGATAGGTTAACATTTAAGCCACAAGGGAGTCATTGGAGGCACAAATAGATGATCAAGAAGTGGGAGAAGAGCTAAAGAAGTCAAAGCACCATGGAAGAGCAAGAAAATGATGAAGGAAGACCAAAAAATCTTCATTGGAAGCTTGGCCACAGCCAAGACTACATCAGAAATTTGCCGCGGCCAAACAACTTCTAGTCATATTTTGGTTGTGCCAACCATTTTTGGCCCCGGCTAACAACATTTGGCTGCGGCTAATGCCCGAAAATAGCAGAAACGCGTTTTGATGACAGCACGGATTCTAGGGCCTATAAATACAAACTTAACACATCAGAGCCTCATTCTGGACCTGAGAGGCGCCGTGGAGACAATGCTCTGCTAGGGTTTAGAGCTTGGAGGTAGAGATTGGGCTAGATGTTGAAGATATAAAGAGATTTAAGCTTCTCCTCTTGGTTTTCCTCTTCTTCTGTTGTCTTTCCCTTTTATTCTGCTGTGTAACTGATTTATGCCATGTTTCTTCTGGGTTTTATGAACATGTATAGCTAGAGTTTTATTTTTTAGATTGTTTAGAACCCTTGTATGGATTAAGTACTCATTTCCCCTTTATATTTATGATGAATGGTTGATTTATGTTGATTTTACTCTATTCTTAATGCTCCTTTTGATTGAACACCAATGAGGTTCTTAGGTTCACTTGGTTGATGCTTGAGAGAGCTAAATTGAGTGTAGAACTTGGGTTTAATCGTGTGGGAACTTGAAATCCATGAGAGGGATGGATGGTTTTGTTAATGAGGTAGAGATACACTTATTGACCTCACATAGCCACATAGGTCTTGCAATGTAGGTTGGGTTTAATCCTTCAATTAAGAGATTAATGAACCAATTAAGCTAAACACCTATTTGGAGACTTGAGAGAGCACTTATAGGTAAATGAGTGACCTTAGTTAGCATAATCTATCATTAAGAGCTGTTATTATGGGGATTTGAATGAGTAACTATGAAATGCAATGGGGATAAACAATCCTAACTTCCATTGCATCTTTCCTAGTCCATGAATCATTTGTTTATATTTTACTTTTAGTTTATAATTTTGTTTTACCTCGACCGTGATAATTTCCCAACTCAAATTAGGCGAAAGTGCGATAGTCACTACTTAACCGGGTTTTGGAACCAAATCCTCGTGGGAATGATATCTTACTCATCACTTTATTACTTGGCGCGACTCGTACACTTGCGGATTTGCGGATAAAACTTCATGGCATATATTTAGGACTAATAGATTTCATGGAAAAGGAATTAGAGGCTTGGACAAGGTGGATCAAGTTATGGAAGCAAAGAAAACAAAGAGGATTTAGTAAAGCTAAACGGTAGTGAAATTACCTTCCTTGTGTGCTTCGTATTTATGCTTTATGTAATGATATGTACGATTGATTTGCTTCATTATATGATGCATTAATGAATTTTAAAGCTCTGTTTCTAATTATTCCCATGGTCAGATGTATGAAACAATGAGCATGCAAACATGTCATTATGTTTGTCATAAATTCATATTATGCAAGTATGTCATGTACCAAGCTTTTGCCTTGTATACATGAATGATATTGCTTGTTACTGGGATTCTTTGAATCTCAACCCCCTCCCCCCCAAAAAAAAACTAACCATGCTAAGATATGAGCCTCTAAGGGAAGAGATAAAGCAAGAAGCTGGGGTAAGTGTATGGAGACTGAAATTATCATGAGAAGTATTGTGCCATAAATGGTAAAATATATAAGAATTTCAATGATATGTGTAAACTCAATATGAGACCTTGATATATATGTATATATGACATGTAATGATGAATTGTGAATGGCTATATGCGTAAGTATGGCCTTGAAAACATGATTGTATGATGTATGATTATGATGGTTCAGTTTAGACTCTTTTCAGAGCATAGCCAACGATTCATTATATGATAAAGAATAATTGTAAAAATTCATTACTTGTAACTATATTATCCATATACTTGATCAAAATCTCAGGAAAATCAATAGTACCATGGCAAATAGAAAAGATTAAACCTAAAGGTCTATCGTAGTAGAAAATTCTCATCATTACTTTTCAAACATCTAATATTGTTATCAAAAGATTCTCTTTCAAATTGAAGTTAACCCTGTTAGAAAAGAATTGAACTAACTTATTTGAAAACACCTATCATGCACTAAAAAAAGTGTTTTAGTAGTGGTTAAAAATGTATATTTGTAGCGGCTCTAACCGCTACAAATAACATTAGTAGCGGTTTACAATCGCTGCAAAAATCAATATTGCAAGGGTTTTTGTAGTGGTTAAATACAACCGCTACTTAGGAGAGATAAACCGCTACTGAATTAGTAGCAGTTTGTATACACCACTATAATAGTCAGATAAATTCAACAAATTATCTGACAATATTGTAGCGGTTAACAAACCGCTACAAAATTTGGGTGCCAATTTGTAGCGGTTATATAACTGCTATTAATTTGAAATGTGAATTTTTTAAGAATAGAGCCAATACATTTGTAGCAGTTTTAAAACCGCTATAAACTTTTGCTTATAGCAGGAGATGAAAATTTTAACTCCAGTTTTATAGCTGTTATAGAACCGCTACTAAGTTGAAATATAATTTTTTTTAAAAAAATGGCGCCAATTATTTTGTAGCGGTTATATAACCGCTACTAAATGAAATTTCAAAAGTAGCACCAAAAAATTAAACAATTTTTTTAATTTCACTTTTAACGTTGTAGCTATTCTAATAACCACTACAAATATTTAGAAAAATAAAAAAATCCAATAATATAATTAAATTGTAATGGTATCATTTTAACAAGTTTATTATTTATACAATTAGATCAATAGTAGTTATTATTTGAGAAGAATGATTAAATTGAATTACGTTGGAGAAAGAAAAAGATTAAATTGAATTACATAAATATAAAATTTATATTCATAATAATGAGAAAGTGTGGGCAATATTGTTGATTTATAGGTAATAAGTAATTATTTGTTGTCTCCTAGACATGGATTGTTTTGGAAGGAACATTGAGAAATAGTCTGTTAATTTCTGCAAAAAACAAATAGTATGAATATTATAAGAAGGAAACAAAGTGGAGATAAAAAAAATTGATAAAAAATTTACCATATTTGATCACCTTAGTTAGATCTTGAGCTCGTCAAAGAAAAAAATTTTAGATGAGAAAAAAAGAGAGAGAAGAAAGGGAGTAAAGAAATGGAAAAATGTATGAAAAAAGTTGGTGTATAGGTATTTATAGGGATCTGTGTGACTCTTGTAGCAGTTAATGTCACAATGTTTGTAGTAGAACGTTCTTCCACGCCAGATCCTTCAGCCCCTTCGGAACATTCTTCTACATCTTAAAGTGAATGAGGAACCACATCCAATTCGAGCCTAGCTCATTCAGGTAGCGGTTGAACAGGTGACCCCCATTGTCGATGGACTGGTTCATAGGCTCATTCCACGGAACAACAAATCGTAATCTCCAGTCCATACTGTTCATACTGTCGACGTTAAGCCTCCTAGTGGAAATGTTCTCATGCTCATCTGTACAATTTACCATATATGTTAGTTAAATTTAAATTCACATTTAACATAACTGTATTTAAAGAAAAGTATAAGTACTTATAAAACGATTTTCCCAATTTCTTAAGTATAACAGATTTAAAGATAAAAAGATGGCAAGTATTGAAAAAAGACTATAAAAAATATTTGAATTAAATAATAAATAAAAAAATTACATTTACCTTACACTTGAACCTCAAACCCAGTTGACCGGGAAGATGACTGTCATACGTGGTTTTGGTCCCACACGTGCTCTTAATCTAGAAACCACTCCAACTCACTGAGAGGAATGTTGTTGAAGTTGAAAATCTCATCATTCTTGTCCAAGTTGTCCAGATTGATCTTACCTACCTCTCCCTCGATATGTGGTGCGGTCCCCTCCTGTGGGCCCATCTGCTGTGGCTATGGTGGGGCCACCTCCTGCGGTTGTGATAGGGCCTCCTCCAGTGGCTACTGTAGGTCTATCTGTTGTGGCGTGGTCCCCTCACTCCATGCTGACCCTTACCATAAACCCTTCCTCCTTTACTGTTACCACGTAGAAGCGATCTGGGGGGTGGAATAACCTCCTTCCCCTTCCCCTTATCTCCTGAAGCCATATAAAAATCTAAAATTTGAAAGAAATGTCTCAGAGAAGCGTCAAAAAACAAAATGGAAAAATGAGATAAAGGAAGGAGGTGGGGGGTTTAAATACTACTGACATTTGTAGCGGTTTTTCACAAAACCGCTACCTACACAGCTATAAAATTTCCTAGTGTAACATATTCATTTAATGCGTTTAAATTTTTGTAGCGGTTATAAGTAAAAACTGCTACTAATGTAATGTCCTTTGATATCCTGTAGCAGTTTCATACCAAAGCCGCTACAAATATAAAGACCGTTGAGATTCTCTGTTCACAACATTTATAGCATTACAAAATAACTGCTACCAACCTAGGGCTTCTGTAGCAGTTGTATGGTATAACCACTACCAAAACCACTATAAAGATGTGGCTCTTTACATTCTATGCATTTTATAGCGGTTTGTACATATAACCGCTACTAACTGTCAATTATCTGAAACAAATTGCAGCATGAAGCTAAAAATTGGTTTAAAAGTAGTTACCAACCACATGAAAAAATGCAAATGTCTTGTGCTTAGTATCATGTTACGTAACATCATAACATGATATGAATCATAGGCCATTTCCATTCTTTCATGTGTTGGCAACCCCTTTAAAACCAATGCTTAGCTTCATGCTGCAAAATTTTTCCTTCATATCTTTAACTCTCCGTACAAGGTCGTATATATAAGCTTCACCTTTATAGCGGTTTTATCCATAACCGCTACAACAACGTAAGATTGTTTGAACTCTATAGCGGTTTATCCCTTAGCCGCTATAAATGAAAGGGTCTTTGAATTTGTAGCAGTTATTATAACAGTAACCAATACAAAATAACCGCTACAAAATGGTATGAACCTAGCGCAAAATTTATAGCGGTTAGTGTTAAAATAATTGCTATAAAGTGTATTGAAAACCGCTATTAAGTTCATTCTATCTCACCACTATTTGGCGGGAGGCTTACTATTGCAAATTGGTAGCGGTTTTGCCCACAACTGCTATGAACCTTAGTATTTGTAGTCGTTAAAAGTAACCACTACAAATACACTGCTATGAATCATCTTTTTTTTTTTGTAGTGATGGTTAAAAGGATTTAACTACTTAATGAACTTATCCATGATAAAAAAGAGACATATTGAATATTTAGAATCTATTATGGATAATAAAACCTTTATCATTATCTCACAAACCAAATTGTAATTAATTAATGCACTTGGGCCTTGAGCTTCTTAAAGCCCAAAATATAACATTCAACCTTAAGCCCAAGTAATGAAAACTATCTCCCACATGATAACAAAACACATTTTCAACATCAGAAAATATCAGAACATGCATCTATGAATTCATAATAATCATTTCAAGAAAAAGTCTAAAGGCCTCTAGCCTTCTACTAGCCCATTAGCTAGCAACAATTAATCAAAATATGAATTAGAGTTTGCAAATATATGAGCCCTATGAATGGCAATATACATAATTTCAACACATAAATGAATACAAGAGGCTATACATAGATATCACAATATCAAGCCTCAGGAGCTCTCCCTAAAGTCCCCACACTACATGAATTATCACCTGAAAAATGTTAAAAGTAATGGCGTGAGACAAAAGCCTTAGTAACCAAAGTTCCAACTCATTGTACATACCAACATGTGCTAGTGAGGTATTAAGTGGGACAGGAATTAGTAGTACATATAATATCATTTACATAATCTCATAATTGTATATATTAACTCATTTAAGTCTTTCCCTAAGGAGGTATGCAAAGACAAAAACCAAGAAGGCCTATCTCCATCATTATGGAGACGTACACACAAGCCACAAGGCCTATTCTTTTCTTTTAGGAACAAAAAGAGCTACAAGAGCATGTCCTTCTCTCTAGGATAAATGATCCATGTAGGCCTATCCAAATATGAACGAATGAGTCATGTAGGCCTATCCCAATAGGGAAAAATAACCAACCCCATATGCACTAATGGGAGGTCTTATCACATGACAGTATTTGTTCTCACACACAAACCATAAATGGCCTATTCTTTTCTCTTAAAAATGAAAATAGCTACAAGAGCATGTCGTTCATTGTAAGACAAATAAGCCATATAGAACTATCTCAATAAGGATGAATAAACCACATAAGCTATCCCAATAGGGACGAATAACCAACCCCTTGTGCACCAATGGAAGATCTTTTAACGTGATAGTATCTTTCTCCAATTACTCTCTATCCATCACAATCAATCAAAATCACAACAACAACTCATGCAATATGATTATCTTATGATTACTCAGGGTCATGCCTTATAAAAACAATAATCAAAATAAAGCCTCTTTTCCAATACTTTTCAAATTTCACTTCAAAATCACAAGTCCCATTAGACAATTTTCTCAAATGAAGAATATATATATATATATATATATATATATATATATATATATATATATAACGTACCAATAGAAATTTCATATCTCATTTTATCATCTTATAATGTCAAAATCTCTAAAAAAAACAAGACATTAGTATGTATGATAATTAGAAAGTGGTTACCTCTTACCAAGTAAGGATATATTACCATAAACAATACGACTCGTGCGCAACACCAACAATTAACGATTACTCTACATAATATATAACTGCACACTAATAACTCATTGACTTATTTGGGTAATTATTATGAATTTCTACTTTCCAAGTTAATAATTATTAATTACAAACACACACACATAAAGTTAATCATGGGTGCGTATGTATTAATAATTACCACAATTCAACCATGTATTTACTTATATAGTTTAATTTTGTACTTCCTAAACAAAGAAATATTCTCAAATCTCCCATAAACCATAACTAATCATTTAAACACAACTTATATTTTCTCCAACAATTAAAATCACTAAATCACTAAATTAAATCCTTGATAACTCCCCAATAGCTTTCTTCAACAAAATTCCAAAAATTCTCAAGCCTATAATTTCAATAAATTAAATTCCAACCTTCAAATTTTTAAGCTTAAATCTCAAAAATAAACCATAAAAAATTTAATAATACCTTCATGATACCCAATTCAATCATTTAGCTTAAATTTCATATGTGAAAATATCACACACATACACACATATTAAAAACCTAAACTTTTTAAACAAAAATTTAATTTTTAAATCCTCAAAACAATCAATAAATAAATCTAAACACATAGAATTTGGCAACTAAAATAGCTCTACTATCCTATGGTCATATATTGTTAAAACTCAACACTTGCTCTAAAAACTTGCTCTAATCACCTCAAGAATACATTCATTAGAAAGAGCTAGTTAAGTAGAATAATTTTTATGAAGAGAATTTAGTGAACAGAAGTAGTTTTACTTACCAAAATCAACATCAAAGTTTCAACCTTAAACTGAAAAAAATGGCAACTGAACAAACTCCTGCTTCCAACTCCTACCCTCCCTTTCTCTCTATTCCAATAACGCGTTAAGGGAGGTTTAAAATTCAAAACCCCATGTGTTGTAATATATGCCGAAGGGTCGTGGCCCTTTTAGCATATTTTTTTATTTTTTTTATAAAAAAGTACTCTAATGGGCCAGAATAGTTAAACTTGGGCCAACTTATTTATCTTTTCCTTTCTTTACACTTTTCATTATTATTAATTCAAGGAAAAAATACCAAAAAATAGTATTAAAATGGGAAAAAGATAAATAAGGGGCCAATATCCCATGTCAAATTAAGAGGAGAAATTTAGGATAATAAAATATTATAAATATACTTAAATATACTTTGTTTCCCCTCTCTTTCTAAAACAACCAACCTCCTCCTTGTAACTTCTTCAGTTCCGTAAAACCCATCAACCAAATGAGTTAAAATGTAAAGAATGTCAATCTTTCTTTATCTTTTATACATTTTCTTAGACAACAAACAATATTGATCTGCGGGTAGTAATCTACACTCTCTCAATGGGATTCTGGCACCCAAGAAGCATTCCTGGAGCAGAGGAATTCCCTACCTCTCAAGGCTTACGACATACGCTACTTGTCTAAGAACGAGAACTTGGCCTCATTAAACAATGCTCAACAAGTCCTAAAAACTCGCTTTAGGTTCAAGCGCTCTGTCAGCGGTGGCAGCGTCAAGCCCAAAGTCAATGGCAAAGTAGCCATCGGCTCGTTATTCGTTCAGCCCTCCCATACGGTAGTTGATGCTCAATCAATTCTTGGACCGGTGTTGTAGTGGTGCTACGGCTAAACCAGTTGTGAACTGTTCAGGGGGTCACGAGTTATTGCTAAGCCACTAGTTGGAGGCGGTGAACGAGAGCAAAGAGAGTGAGAGCATGATCTACGTAGAAACAGCCAAGACGTCAATCCTCTTCTTAGTCATTGCTATAGCTAAGTTGTCCCACACTGGCTTCAATTACTCATCAATGTTGTTGTCCCGTTGTTCTTAGTAACAGTGACATTCGCTGGGCTGAGACATGATGTAACAGTGAGCAAAGGAATAACGTTTGTTGTCGAGTGCAATTGCAAGGTTTTGAGTTGTTCAAACATAATAGCAAATATTTCCCACGTATCATTGGATATAATTTTTCTTGCAATCAACTAGCCCAATCAGTTCAAAATCGGAATGAAACATTAAAAAGAGAACAATTTGCCAAAACTCAGTCGATGCCCAAACCCCTCAGCGATGGTTATAGCTCTATATTATATTCTAAAGAACAGAGAAAGTGTAAATGCCACAACTCAAATCATATATATATTACTCAAAACATCATAGGGATTTGATACATATAACAGCAAAATCGTAACATGGTATTGCAATAAGGAAAAACAGAAAAGCAAGATAGCAGAGGGGAGAGAATTTCCACTATAGAGAGAGAGAGAGAAGATTCCAATCATTCCACACCCTTTCAACTGTATTTGTCTTATTATATAGCAGCTCCTTCATCAATTTCTCGAACCTTCCTTAATGGCCTCGCATACGTTGGCTACGCCTTGGATAAGCTTGTTGGGCCTGTATCTCAACATTTCCTTCATTTTTAGTCATCGAGCCCATTTCATTAGTAGTAACCATAACATTACTCCCCTCCTCAGGCAGAACCTTAAGGATTTGGATAAATATCATGTAAATCTGAGGCCCATTTCCACGTGTTGGTAAGAGAACTATCCCAGCGAACTAAACACTGAGTACGCCATTAAGAGCCACATTTGTAATAAACGGGATTACAGAATATCGACAGGTCGACACACAGGACCTTCGGGAAGCATCATAAGAGGTAATGGTAAGTAGGTTTGGGAAGGATCATCACCTTGAAATTTCTTTAAAACATAAATGTGAAAGACAGGGTGAATTCGGGCACCTTTTGGAAGAGCCAAATGATAAGAGACCTAGCCAATACATGTCATGACACGAAATAATCCAAAATAAAGCATCACAAGTTTCTGATATTTGTGAAGTTTCACTGAGTAATGTCGATAAGGTTGTAACTTGACTAAAAGCCAATCATCAACATTAAATTTCATATCAGTGCGCTTTTTATCAGCCTGAATTTTCATTCATTGTTGGGCCTTTAATAAATTTGTCTTTAAGACATGTAATACTTCATCACGTTGCTCCAATTGGGGATGAACATCAAATGGAGTATCTTCCAGGGAAGTGGCACGAAGCATGAGAGGGGGATCCCTGCCATAAACAACCTTGAAAGGAACCATGCTTATGGTTGAGTGAAATGATGTATTATACCAGAATTCAGCCCATGGAAGGTAAGACAACCAGTAGCGAGGATAATTCTGAATATAGCACCAAAGCTACATCTCAAGGCATTTATTTAAAGCTTAAGATTGGCCATCCATTTATGGATGATAAGTTGAACTAAGGCACAACTGAATGCCCTATAAGTTCATTAAAGATCGCCAAAAAGAATTGGTGAAGGTATGGTCTCTGTCAAACACAATGGATCGAGGAATTCTATGAAGACGAACAACATTGGTCAAAAAGGAGTTAGCCACCATTTGACTCAAAAAATTTATAGACAAAGGTATAAAGGGAACATATTTGGATAGTCAATCAACAACTACAAATATAACAAAATAACCTTTGACTAATGGTAAACCAGTTACAAAATCCATCGCAATATCTTCCTAAATTCAATTTAGAATGGGTAAAGGTTGTAATAAACTAGCCAGATGTAACTGAGAAACTTTATCTTGCTGACAATAGAGCACTTGTTAATAAAGTTGTGAATATCATGATACATATTAGGCCAGAAAAACAGAGTAGCAATCCTAAGGAAAGTCCAAAGGAAACCAACATGCCTACCCCTCACAAAAGAATAGAATTCAACTAAGATACGATGAATTAAATCAGAATGGTCAGGTGGTATTACTAACTAATTTTTCTATAGCAAATCATTATTATGAAGATGAAAATGAGAGCTCCCAGTTGGTGCAAGCTGTAAACTGGCTTTCTGATTTTGAATCTATTCGAAAGATCATAATTGTTCACAAACATAATCAAGAAAGGGATTACTAATAACCATGAAAGCCATATAGTCAACACGAGAAAGGGCATCTATCGCTTGATTATGTTTGCTAGCTTTATATTTAATATTAAATTGATATCCTAATAGCTTGGGAAGACATGCTACCTGTTCTGGAGTCTGTATGGATTGATCCCATAAATGCTCGAGGATAGAATGATTAGTACGAATTGTGAATTGGTGACAAAAAATGTAGTGTCAGAACTTTGAAACAGCCTCAATGATGGCATATAGCTCTCGTGCATATGTGGATTGTAACTGTAATCTGGCAAAGAAATTTTTAGAGAAAAAAAGCAATTGGGTGGTTTTCTTGACTTAAAACGACACCCACACTGATTCTAGATGTGTCCGTTTCTAAGACAAACTGCTTTGTAAAATCTGGCAATGTTAGAATTGGTGCTTGGCTGAGAACTTCCTTAAGGATTACAAAAGCATTATAAACTTCCTAGGTCCATTAAAATTGATCCTTGCCTAATAAACTTGTAACGAGCCTGCAATATTAGTATAATTTCGAATAAACCTACGATAATACCCACTTAAGCCCAAAAAACCCCTTTAATTGTTGGGTGTTCACTAGAGTAGGCCATGATTGAATAGCCTCTACCTTTGAAGTATCTATTTCAACACCAGAATGAGAAACAATATGTCCCAGATACTCAATACGATGATGGTCGAAGGCACACTTTGACAATTTAGCAAACAAGCGGTACTGAGACAAATAAGTTAAAACCATATCAACATGTTCTAGATGAGTTTCCCAAGAGTGGTTGTAAATTAATATATCATAAAAAAATAAGGACAAATTTCCGTAAGAATAGCTAGAAAATAGAATTTATAGTGCTTGAAATGTTGTCGGTGCGTTTGTAAGAGCAAACGGCATAACCAACTATTCATATAATCCTTGGTGAGTATGAAATGCAGTTTTCTCTCAGTCAGATTCACGCATAAGGATTTGATGATAGTCGGAGCATAGATCAAGCTTAGAATAAAAGCAAGAACCATGGAGTTCATCGAGTAGCTCGTCCACTGTCAGCATTGGAAATGCGACCTTCACAATAACAGTATTCAAGGCCCGATAATCAATGCGAAAATGCCATGTTCCATCCTTCTTCTTAACCAATAGAACTGGTGCCGAGAATAAACTTTTGCTTGGATGAATTAGCCTCTGCAAGTAATTCTGCTACTAGACATTCAATTTTTGATTTCTCACTAAAAGGATATTGGTATGGTCAAACCTTAATAGGTCTTATATTCAGTTGAAGCTCAATGTGATGTTCATGTCCGCGACTCAAAGGTAAACCAATTGGTTTATAAAAAATGGTAGAGTGTTTGTGAAGAACATGAAGCATAGTAGATGGAAAATCATCGGGAAATCTATCAGAAATAGGGGTCGTATCAATAACATTCAAAAGATAAAACTCTACCACTGTATTGGTATGGTGTAATCGTAACAGATGATGATATTAAGCTTGTTCAGCATTAGTGCCTCGATAGCCTTTTAATGTCACAAATTGTCCATTTTTTAGAAACTTCACAGTGGAAGTATTGTAATTAGCAACATGTGGTCCCAATGTTTCAAGCCAAGCTATACCGATTACCAAATCAACTATGGCAATCGGTAGAACAAACAAGTTTAAGTAAAGGACGTGACCACAAATATGTACAGGTACCTTGGTCACAATTTCATTGCTACGCAATATTTAACCTATACCACCAAGTATGCGAATCTCATCAGTATGCTCAATCAGGAGGTTCAAATGTTGAATGATTCGAGGATGGATAAAATTGTCTGAGCTCCCACTATTCAATAAAACCTGCACTTGTGTGCTTAGAACATCCCCTATAAAACAGATAGTAGTTACACCAGGAGTCCTTGAAAAGCATGAAGGGATAAATAATGTAATGTGGCATCAACGGGGTTCTCATCAGTCGGTAGATCTGAAAAAAAAGCATCCTCCTCTTTCTCATCAACACAAAGCAGCATTAAGTTGTTTATTAGGACATTTATGAGAAGGAGAAAATTTAGCATCACATATGTAACACAAACCCTGTTCTCGCCGAATTTGCATCTCTGCCGTCGTTATCTTACAAATTGGAGGAGATTTAAGTGTTCATGATAGAGGTGGTAAATTTAATTTCCCACCCCCAAACATGGTCACAGAGGAACTATGAGCAGAGCTAACCGACGGAACGAAGGATTTGGCCTAGAAGGAAGTAGAGCTGGAAGATTTTCCAGCAGCAATTATAGACCCAGTGGTTTCCATGAAAAGTTGAGCAAGTGCCATGGCACTAATTACAAAAGTAGGACATTATATCAAAACATCTCATTTAAGGTCGAGCTTAAGACCCCCTATATAACAATCAAGTAATGCCGCTTCAGGTATCTCCTCAGTTTGATTAGCAAGTGCCAAAAATTTGTTATTATAGTCCTCAAGAATTCTACCAATCTTGACTAAGTCAATTTAAAAAAATTAGAACAAGCACACTCAAATTCAGAAGGACCGTATTGAACCTTAATCGCTTTTGCCAATGCAAACTAGTTCAGAACCCGATGAGCCTTATCCAACAATTAAAACCATGGCAAGACATCCCCGTTGAGATGAACAGATGTAATAACCAAACACATAGGGTCCAAGATTTCATAGTATTTAAAATATTGATCGGCCTTGAATATCCAATTTAAAGTGTTCGTACTGTCAAAACGAGGAAAATCCAATTTGACAGATTGAGGTACCAGGGATGAAGCCATAGATGATGGCTGCATGTGTGTCGTGGAAGATGAGGAACCCCCATTTCCTGAGGTGGAAAGTAGATTAAGTCGTTTAGTGATATCTGTCATTGAACCTGCCATAGTTTTAAGAACAAAGTTCAACAAATCAAAACGATAGTTAATCCTATCCAAACGGCCTTTAGCATCATCAATAAATTCATTGGCTCGTTTCATGTCAGCCTATAACTCCTTCAAATGAGTATTATTAGCCATTGAAACAAATCAATGAAAGCACCAAAATGTGGTGGTTATAGCTCTATATTATATTCTAAAGAACAGAGAAAGTGTAAATGCTGCAACTCAGATCATATATTACTCAAACTGTCATAGGGATTTGATATATATACCATTAAAATTGTAATAAGGTACTGCAATAAGGAAAAATAGAAAAGCAAGATGGAAAAGAGGAGAGAACTTCCACTATAGAGAGAGAGAAGATTCCAATTATTCCACACCCTTTCAACCGTATTTGTCTTATTATATAGCAACTCATTCATCAATTTGTCGAAGCTTCTGTGATGGCCTTCGCATACATTAGCTATGCCTTGGATAAGCTTGTTGGGCCTATATCTCAACATTTCCTTTATTTTCAGTCATCAAGCCTATTTCATTAGCTGCAACCATGACACCCTCAAATGCTGATTACTTACGTTAGGGCAAACCCTCTTCCTCGTTCAACCTCTATAGACCACGCGACTTGATGCCTTAACTTTATAACAACAATGGATGATTGATAACCATCCACGATCATAACTAATGGCGCCAAAGTTGTCCTGTGAGAAACCACCGATAGTTCATCAATTATTTCTCTAGCGATAGAGAAAGGGAAAATTAAAGTTCCCAAGGGCATATCTGTCTTTTGCAAAGATTTAGAAATACCAGATTCCCCTTACGGTGTGACTTAGGATTTCATATATTAGATCCCCTTGATAATTGAATATTTATTACACTCATTTGTATCTCTTGATTAATAAATTTAGATTGTTTAGTAATAAATAATGGGCTTTTATGCTTATTTGGGCTTTGAGTGTTTTATTGGATTTAACATATTTTAATAGTAAAATTCCAGATTTACAACCCTTCTCTATTTTGATCTTAACTCTTGAACCAGATATCCGAATGATCTCATTCTTGTCTCATTTTTTAGATGATTCAGAGGGAAACAATTGATATGAAGACTTGAAGAGAAGATTCGGACAAGAGGATAGTCAAAAATGCAGTCAAAGTTATATGTATTTTTCTGGATTTTTTATTGGGCCCGAATTTTATAATAAAGCACTATTTAGTATGGATTTTCGTTTTGGGCTTAACTGTTGGGCCCTGGCCCATTTGGAAATTAGGTTATAAGCTAACTTATGCTGAAACATTAGGCATAAGGTGTGTGGCCGTTTTTTAGATCAAATGCATAAGTTCTAAATTCTCTTCGTGTTCTTCGTGTTCTTCGTTCGTTCTTCGGATTTTCCAGCCATGTCCGGCTAAGTTTCTGTGACTGATCTATGGATTGAGGATTCACGTTTCCAATCAGAGGACATACTTAAACGGGTAACGTAATTCGTTTCTATTTACTCTAATCGGATCCGATTTCTGGAATAGTTCGAATGTTTGTTTTAATATTCTGATCGGTACATCCCAAGGACACAGTTCGGATCTGGTTATAGTGCTACTAAACGATTGTACAGTAGCACGCCATGCATATGAACAGAATCTAGACGATGGTCTAGTCGAGGGATTTTCTGGACGGATACAGAGATTTTTGGTTCGTCCAGATCCGATCACGAATTCGTTATAATCTTCGTCCGATGATGGTAGGAAACTATGAATCCCAATCCTATGGTCAGTCATTTTAATATATTTGATCTAGTTCGTTTTTCATTTCTGTCTTAAATCTGAGTTTATTGTTCGGTAATATTTCATTAAAACCCCCCCCAATCGATTATTGTTCGAATGTTCTAGACTGCTTGTAAATTCTGTGGGAAACGATCCAGGTTCCCTGTACTGCAAATCCTCATTGAAACTGGTTATTTTGTGAGAACTCGACATTCCTCATCAAAATTTGGCGCCGTTGCCGGGGAATTTGCATCGGTCTAGCAGTAACAGTAGTGTTTGAGTCAGGTTGTTCTGGTGGTTTGGCAGATTTTTATCTCAACCAAATTACCCAGCGCCAGGTCTTTTTGAAGGAATCGGGCATTCTGAGCAAAAGTCACTTCCTTTAAGGAAGTGAGATCACCCCTGATTTTGCCAAATTCCATCGTTTAGACCACTTTTTAAGCGGTTTTTGGTCTCAGCGGGACGTATTCGGTATTTCCGAAATTGTTTGGACGTTCCGACTTGCTCCGATTGGGCTGATTTTTGGTGAGCTGAAAGAAAATGTGCTAATGATCAAGACATATTGCTTTGCCATATGCTCCCCCAAAAATTGGCCAAATTCGATCGTTTAGACCACTTTTTCGATTTTTTAAGTTTTTTTATTGCATTTTTCGGTTCCCGGATAGTGTAGAAGTTGTTCTGTGCAAGTCCCATAATTTTTAAAAATCATTTGGTATTTTTTCTGAATTTATTTTGGTCAATTTCTAGTGTGATTTTGCATTTTTTTAGTGTTTTCCGTTTTTTTTAGTGTTTTTGCGTTTTTGAGTGTTCTAGTGGTTGTCCTGATTTTCCCTATGCTGTATGACTAGGAGCAGCACTAGTGCACCTGATCTATTGGATAATAATCCTGAAATAGAACGCACAATTCTTGCTGCTAGAAGGGCTGTTAGGTTAGGTCAGAAGGTTCTTACTGAACCCGTTTCTGATTCTGACACTGATTCTATTGGCAGTACTTCTAGTCCCTCCGACACTATGGCAGATCAGGGAAATAATAGGACTTTAAAATAGTTGACTGCACCTGGTGATAATTATCAGCCATTGTGTATCCAATACCCCACCCTTGGTGCTAACCTTGAACTTAAATCTGGACTTATACATTTGTTGCCCAAGTTTCGTGGTCTTGCAGGTGATGAACTGCACAAGCATCTTAAGGAATTCCATGTGGTCTGTAGCACAATGAAACCACAGCATATTGATGAAGACCACATTAAGCTGAGAGCTTTTCCTTTCTCTCTTGAGGATGGAACGAAAGACTGGTTGTATAATCTTCAACCCTCATCTATTGGGAGTTGGGCTGATATGCAGAGATTGTTCCTTGAGAGATTTTTCCCTTCTTCAAGAGCCACTACAATCAGAAAAGAAATAAGTGGCATTAAGCAAATTAATGGTGAGAATATGCATGAATACTGGGAGAGATTTAAGAGGTTGTGTGCTAGCTGCCCCCATCACCAGATAACTGAGCAGCTCTTGATTACTTATTTCTATGAGGGTCTTCTACCTAATGACCGAAATTTGGTGGATGCTTCTAGTGGTGGAGCCTTAGTCAACAAGACACCCCAAGAGGCCAGAGATTTAATATCCACTATTGCAGCTAACTCTCAACAATTTGGCACTAGATCAAATAGCAGTGCTGTGTTCCAGATCAGTGGATCTAATGATTCTCACCAGCGATTGGAGAATAGAATTGATGATCTGACCTCCTTGGTGAGGCAACTGGCAGTTACTCAAACAGTGCAGTCTTCCACTCCACATTTGGGTCATTCATGTGGTTTCTGTTCTGATCCTTCCCATCCTACTGATTCTTACCCCACTTTGCAAGACAATACATATCAAGATCAATCAGTGGCTGCTGTGGGTGTTTTTCCAGGGAAGCCACAATACCAGCAACAAAATAATGCCTTCTCTAATACATATAATCCTGGCTGGAGAAATCATCCCAATTTTAGGTGGAGCCAGAATCCAAGTCAGATTCAGAACCACAATAATAGTCATGTGCAGCAGAATTCTGGAAATTACCAACAAAGACAGTTTCCACAGAACAGACAGAATTTCCAACAATTCACACCTCCACAGCCAGCACAACAACAGCCGACCAGCAGTAGCAGCAATAGTGGTCCCTCATTGGAAGAAATGATGAAGCAGCTTGCAACAAACAGTTTGCAATTCCAGCAACAAACTGAGGCCTCTATCCAGAATTTGCAGACTCAGATTGGGCAGTTGGCAACATCATTGAACCAACTCCAGCCTCAGGGATCCAATACTCTCCCTTCACAGACAATTCCCAATCCGAAGGGAAACGTTAGTGCTATCTCCCTACGGTCTGGAAAGCAATTACAAGGGCATAAACCAGCTGCAGATGTGACTGAATCCACATCAGAAAATGAGTCAGAAAAATTGAAGATTGACTCTAGAAACAAAGAGGCTGTGAAACAAGGTGAAGAGGAGTCTGGAGTTCCTATTCCTCTTCCTTTCCCTCAGAGAGGACTTCACTCCAAGAAGTTGTCAGAAAAAGTGCAAGACAGTGATATCCTTGAGACATTTAGAAAAGTTGAGATTAACATCCCTCTCTTGGATGCCATCAAACAGATCCCCAAGTATGCCAAGTTCCTAAAGGAGTTGTGTACCAACAAGAGGCGACTGAGAGGGACTGAACGAGTGAGCTTGAACCAGAATGTCTCAGCGCTTCTCCAACAACCCATGCCTCACAAGTGCAAGGACCCAGGTACGTTTTCTATCCCTTGCATTATTGGTAATTATAGATTTGATAATTGCTTGGCTGATTTAGGTGCTTCCATTAATGTTATGCCTGCATCTATTTATAAATCCCTTGGTCTTGGTCCCTTGCGACCTACTGGTGTTGTTGTCCAACTAGCTAATAGGAGTAATGTTCATCCTACTGGTCTCATTGAAGATGTTTTGGTTAAGGTCAATGAATTGATATTCCCTGCTGACTTCTACATTCTAGATATGGAGGATGAATCTCCTGGCAGTAGATCCCCAATCATTTTAGGCAGACCTTTCTTGAAAACAGCTAAGACTAAGATAGATGTGCATTCTGGTACTCTTTCCATGGAATTTGGTGATATTGTTGTCACTTTTAATATCTTTGATGCCATGAGACATCCTAGGGAAGAGCATTCTGTTTTGTGCATTGATGTGATAGATGAGACTGTTGATGATGTTCTTTCTGCTTGGTATGCTGATTTTCCTGATTTTGCATCCGTGGGAGATTCTGTAATATGTGCATGTTCTGACACTGAATGGTGCCCTGTTTGTACTGAGATTAATGATGCACTGTATGGAGATATGGACTTGATTTCTGATTCTACTTTGCTTGTGAATCATGATATTGATTGTGGTGAGGCTGAGCTTTATTCTGATGTTCATTCTGATTATGAACTTAACCCTGATGTTAACAGTGAGCTGCCTAGCCACATTTCTTCTTCTGTGCATGTAGTTTCAGGTACTGCAGGTGTATACACTTCTGAATTGGTCCAATCACCCAGACTCCTTCCTTCCATTCAGCAGCCGCCTAAGTTAGAGTTGAAGTCATTGCCAGCTCACTTGAAATATGCCTTTCTAGAGGTAGATGAGCAACTTCCAGTCATTGTGGCCAATAACCTTCTACCTGATCAAGAAGAGAAGCTGTTGAGTTTGTTGAAGGCCAATAAGAAAGCAATTGGGTGGACATTAGCTGATCTTGTTGGTATTAGCCCTTCTATGTGTATGCATCGGATTCTATTGGAAGCAGAGGCTAAACCAGTAAGACAACCCCAGAGACGTCTTAATCCTCTCATTTTAGAAGTGGTTAAGAAAGAAGTGACTAAGCTTCTACAGGCTGGCATCATCTACCCCATCTCTGATAGCCAGTAGGTTAGCCCGGTCCAGGTCGTTCCCAAGAAATCTGGAGTAACTGTGGTAGCCAATCAAAGGGATGAGCTCATTCCTACAAGAGTTCAGAACAGTTGGAGAGTGTGCATAGACTACAGGAGACTCAACCAAGCTACCCGCAAGGATCACTATCCTTTACCTTTCATTGATCAGATGTTAGAGCGATTGGCTGGTAAGTCTCACTACTGCTTTATGGATGGTTATTCAGGGTACTTTCAGATCCATATTGCTCCTGAGGATCAGGAGAAGACAACCTTCACATGCCCCTTTGGAACCTATGCTTACCGAAGAATGCCTTTTGGCCTCTGCAATGCACCTGGCACCTTTCAGCGTTGCATGGTAAGTATCTTTTCTGACTTTCTAGAGGATTGCATGGAGGTTTTCATGGATGATTTTACTGTGTATGGGTCTGATTTTGATGCATGCTTGGCTAATTTGTCTAGAGTCTTGAATAGATGCATTGAGTCTAATCTTGTGCTGAATTTTGAAAAGTGTCACTTTATGGTTGAGTCAGGGATAGTGTTGGGACACATTGTTTCTAAAGAGGGTATTAAGGTAGATCCTGCTAAAATTGATGTTATCACTGCTTTGCCTTACCCCACATCTGTGCGAGAAGTTCGTTCTTTTCTTGGCCATGCAGGTTTCTACCGACGTTTCATTCAGGATTTCAGTAAGATTGCCCAGCCCCTGTCTAACCTTCTGCATAAGGACACTGAGTTTGCATTTGATGCAGAGTGTAAGATAGCCTTTGATCACTTGAAGCATTGCCTGACTATCACTCCAGTTATCCAACCACCAGATTGGTCTCTTCCATTTGAGTTGATGTGCGATGCTTCCAATTATGCTGTTGGGGCTGTCTTGTCTCAGAGAGTCAACAAGGTTTCTCATGTCATTGCATATGCATCCAAGACCTTGGATCCTGCCCAATCCAATTATACCACCACTGAGAAAGAACTTTTGGCTATAGTGTTTGCTTTTGATAAGTTTAGGTCATATCTTCTAGCTAGTAGGGTTATTGTTTTCTCTGACCATGCTGCTTTGAAGTTTCTTTTGAAAAAGACAGATGCTAAGCCTCGACTTATTCGGTGGATGTTATTGCTCCAAGAATTTGATGTTGAGATCAGAGATAGGAGTGGAGCACAGAATTTGGTAGCTGATCATTTGAGTCGTGTTACTCATTCCTCTTCCCCCTCTGCCATTCAGGATGATTTTCCTGATGAGCAGCTTTTACAGCTGCAAGGTAAGCTTCCATGGTATGCTGATTTAGTTAATTACTTGGTTGCTGGTGTTTTACCTTCTGATTCCACTAGGGCCCAAACTCTGAAATTAAAAAGTGAATCTAAATATTATGTTTGGGATGACCCTCATCTGTGGAGATTTTGTAGTGACCAAGTAGTTAGGCGATGTGTACCTCATCATGAGTGTGACTCCATATTACATTTTTGTCATGCTTCTGCCTGTGGTGGTCACTTTGGACCCCAAAGGACTGCTAGGAAAGTCCTAGACTCTGGCTTATTTTGGCCAACCCTGTTTCATGATGCCCATCTGTTTTGTAAGTCATGTGATAATTGTCAGAGAGCAGGTAGTCTTTCTTGTAGACATGAGATGCCCCAACAACCCATATTGTTTTGTGAAATTTTTGATGTTTGGGGTATTGATTTTATGGGTCCATTTCCTGTTTCTCATGGTTTCACTTACATATTGCTCGCTGTTGACTATGTTTCAAAATGGGTTGAGGCGAAGGCCACCCGGTCTAATGATTCTGCTGTGGTGGTAGATTTTGTCAGGTCTAACATTTTCTGCAGGTTTGGCATTCCTCGAGCCATTATTAGTGACCAGGGTTCTCATTTTTGTAACCGGAGCATGGGTGCTTTGTTACGGAAATATGGAGTGATTCACAAGGTGTCCACAGCATACCATCCACAGACTAATGGTCAAGCTGAAGTCTCAAATAGAGAGATTAAGCAAATCCTTCAGAAAACTATTAACTCTACCCGGAAGGATTGGAGCAAGCGATTAGATGATGCATTGTGGGCTTATCGGACTGCATACAAGACCCCAATTGGGATGTCTCCATATAGGCTTGTTTTTGGTAAGGCATGCCACCTTCCAGTTGAATTAGAGCATCAAGCTTATTGGGCCATTAAGCAGTGTAACATGGATTTGGCTAAGTCTGGGATGGAACGGAAGCTCCAATTGTAAGAGTTGGATGAGCTTCGATTGGATGCCTATGAGAGTTCACGGTTGTATAAGGAGAAGACCAAGGCATTCCATGACAAGTAAATCCTAAGGAAAGAGTTTTTTGTGGGCCAGAAAGTTCTTCTATTCAATTCCCGTCTCAAGTTTATGCCCGGTAAGCTTCGATCTAGATGGGATGGCCCTTTTGTGATTGCTAATGTTTTTCCTTTTGGTGCTGTTGAGTTGTGTGATCCACCTACAGGGAGGACTTTCAAAGTGAATGGACATCGACTCAAACCATTTTATGAGGGATCACAGCAGCAACCTGAAGAAGCAGACCTCATACTCACTGATGCCACTTATCCTCCGTAAACACCTGGGGAGTATTTTTTTTCTTTTCCTTTTTCCTTTTTCCCTTTTCTTTTATTTCTTCTATTTCTTTTTCACTTTTCTTTTCACACTTTCTAAATAATACACTTTCTCCTTCTATCATTGTTTAGCTATGTATATTGTGGATTTGGACATATTGGTTTTGATAGATTGGATCATACTGTTTGGACTGAATTCCTTACTTTTTGGTAGTTGATTTTGGTGATGCTGATTGCATGATTTGGTATTTACCTTTGTGAGATTTTGAGCCTACATGAATGGGATTCATCTTTACCATTCTTCCTTTTTCTGTGTGTCTCTGCTCCTGATTTATGTTCTCTAGAACTTGCTCTCTTTCTTTTTAAAGCTACATTTTTCACTTACATGAATAAATATGATGGAGGCTTGTTTAGTTCTTTCTTTTATTTACCACTTTGACCAAATAGCCTTCCCTTACACTATTAATTTCCCTTTGTTAGCCCCTTTGTGCCTTTTTGACTAATTCTTCTCTTCAACCACATTACTAGCCAAAGTGTAAAACCATGTTATACCGCACCTTGGAATTTACTGAGCATTGGTTTCACCTTAGTGTGGGGGTTGCCCAGGAGTGCCACAATTTAAGTGTGGGGGAGATGTTTGGATGGTTGATTTTGGAGTTGGGTCATTCCCAAAAAAAAAAATTCAAAAAAAAAAATTCAAAAAAAAAAACAAAAACAAAAACAAAAATTTGAGTATATATTTGTTTGAAAGGGGATATTCCATTGATTTTAGTGTTATTATTGTCATGATCTTTCAAATTTCTTTGGTGCTTAGCCTCACATATCCATATTTATACACACCTTCACCTTAGCCCCATTACAACCTTGAATAATAAGCTCTCTTGATTTGTGCATGTATGTGATATGAGTAGTGGAGAAGTAGAAATTGAGCAAGCCTATGGTAGGACAATTTCTTGAGTAGAATCTGAGTGATACACTTATTTATCCTATACACTTTAGAGAGTTATTGAGAGAATACTCTGAGAGACCATCTTATGTGAGTAGCATCATTGATCGAGACTACTGTGTTTTATAATTTGTTATGCAAGGATTTCAATTTTAATTTTTTGGTCTTTTGAAGCTTTGTGTCCATTGTTCCAATTTTACATTGTTGGCAATTGTTAGAAAGGAGAAATTTTTCTTTTGAGTTTTGCTCAGGAGTACAAAATGATAAGTGTGGGGGAATTTGATAATTGAATATTTATTACACTCATTTGTATCTCTTGATTAATATATTTAGATTGTTTAGTAATAAATAATGGGCTTTTATGCTTATTTGGGCTTTGAGTGTTTTATTGGATTTAACATATTTTAATAGTAAAATTCCAGATTTACAACCCTTCTCTATTTTGATCTTAACTCTTGAACCAGATATCCGAATGATCTCATTCTTGTCTCATTTTTTAGATGATTCAGAGGGAAACAATTGATATGAAGACTTGAAGAGAAGATTCGGACAAGAGGATAGTCAAAAATGCAGTCAAAGTTATATGTATTTTTCTGGATTTTTTATTGGGCCCGAATTTTATAATAAAGCACTATTTAGTATGGATTTTCGTTTTGGGCTTAACTGTTGGGCCCTGGCCCATTTGGAAATTAGGTTATAAGCTAACTTATGCTGAAACATTAGGCATAAGGTGTGTGGCCGTTTTTTAGATCAAATGCATAAGTTCTAAATTCTCTTCGTGTTCTTCGTGTTCTTCGTTCGTTCTTCGGATTTTCCAGCCATGTCCGGCTAAGTTTCTGTGACTGATCTATGGATTGAGGATTCACGTTTCCAATCAGAGGACATACTTAAACGGGTAACGTAATTCGTTTCTATTTACTCTAATCGGATCCGATTTCTGGAATAGTTCGAATGTTTGTTTTAATATTCTGATCGGTACATCCCAAGGACACAGTTCGGATCTGGTTATAGTGCTACTAAACGATTGTACAGTAGCACGCCATGCATATGAACAGAATCTAGACGATGGTCTAGTCGAGGGATTTTCTGGACGGATACAGAGATTTTTGGTTCGTCCAGATCCGATCACGAATTCGTTATAATCTTCGTCCGATGATGGTAGGAAACTATGAATCCCAATCCTATGGTCAGTCATTTTAATATATTTGATCTAGTTCGTTTTTCATTTCTGTCTTAAATCTGAGTTTATTGTTCGGTAATATTTCATTAACCCCCCCCCAATCGATTATTGTTCGAATGTTCTAGACTGCTTGTAAATTCTGTGGGAAACGATCCAGGTTCCCTGTACTGCAAATCCTCATTGAAACTGGTTATTTTGTGAGAACTCGACATTCCTCATCACCCCTTATTTTCCTTTTCCCTATTTTGATAGTATTTTTTTGGGATTTTCCCTTAATTCAATTCTCATCTCTTTTTTTACTTACTTTTATTTATATTTCTATTATTAATATTTTATAATCTCTTTTATTCCCATAAATAAAATTTTTTTGATAAAGTCTCTTTACATAAATAATAACATGGTAAAATTTTATTTACCATGAAATAATTCTTTTATAAAATTATTTAAAATTATAGGAATAAAAATTAGGATGTTATTGTACACAATATCCAGTATTTATGAGAATTTGTACATGTATAATAAACACATTTAGATTTCCAAAAAGACCTAACTCAGCTAAGTTAGATGTAAGTTATAAATTTTTGAAGTTAAGGTATATAATCTGTTTGAAAATTAGAATATGGGGAGAAAATGAAGTAACTATATGAATTGTAATAGGATTAGATAAGAGGGGTATTTTTTTTCTCAAATAAGAGACATCAAGAGCTTCCAATAGCATATTAAAGCACCCTCATAATAGTAAGCCAATAACTTATATGTGAGTTTTAATTTATGGGCGTCATTTAGCTATTTTCCTAAACCATAGCACTTTTGAATGTATAGTAAAAGTTTCAAAATGATGGATGTGACATGTCAAATGGAATAAGTCCTACATTGTTAGGGCTGTTGATGTGTTGCTTTTGTCGCTAAAGCAATCAATTAAACTAGGACCAACTAATAATGCAATATAGTGGCAACCTAGGTCATTCTCCAAATGAGCAATCTATGGGTTTTCTTTAAAATTGAATTTAGGTGATGAAAAATGCAATGGAATGAACCTAAACTAAAATGCAATTAAACTAATTAAATGCAATTAACTCTAAAACCTATGTGAGAATGAGACTAATCTATATGAGGTTGAATGTACTTTTTAGGGGGTTTTTTTATGAAAGAGAAATTAAGATCTTAATCAAAAGATTGATTAAAAATAAAACAAACAACTAAGGTTTAGTTCAGTTATGATGATGAGGGGGACAACTTAAGATTCACATAGAGTTAACTTCTTAGCCCAAATTAATTAATTAGAATAAAGGAGGTTGATGAAGGGTTGAAATTAATAAATTTAATTACCTACTTGAAACACGGGAAACCCTCAAATTCAATAACACTTATTCAACTAGAAAACTCATAATGAAAGAAGTGCTAGTTAATTAAATCCATTAAAACCAGTCAAAATAATTTAAGATAGTTTTGGAAATCATGTTCACAATTGCCTAATTAAACAATTCGACAATTAACCAACCTAATTAAACAATTAAGAGTTTAAACCCAAATTGACAATTAAAATAATAACGAGAACTCGATTAATAAATTAATTGACAATTGAGGGTTTGAGAACAAAAATTCCAATAAACATTTAAGCACAAATCAAATCCAAATTATCAATTTAATCCAAATCAAATAATAAGTTTACAATCTAAAACTAGATTGTTCTCAATAAAACAACTCAAAATTATCTAAAACTAAATAATCTCAAGTGTTGAATCAAATTAATAAAAAGAAAGACACTCCCTTGTAATCTTTAAGTGTAAGCTCTTAGGCCTTAGCTTCCTCCATGCTCATCCCAAGTTGTCTCCCAAATGAGCTCACGCAGCCATGAGAATTTCTCCTCTTCCTCCAAACTTCAAACACGTCACAGCCATGAACATTGGAGAATGAATAAACATTGATGAGGTGGCGTGATATGTTGGTGATGAAAGTTAAGTCAGTGGTCTTTGTACGAATGGAAAAGGGGAGTGAAATAGAATGGTGGAATTGAAAGTGGGGCCCGTGAGTGAACAGAGAATAGGAATTGATGATGAATTCCTTTGAATATGGAATAACTTTCAGGACCGCCTCCGTCTCTCTCGCTCCACGTCCGTGAGTTTGTGTGTGTTGTGCCCAATCGAAAGCTCTCCGTATGTGTGTTTTTATAATGAAGCAACTAGGTTAATTAATAGGAGGAAGGGAGAACCTCGGGGTCTAAATTTAGGCCCACTAAAATTTAAGTAGCCTAATAAAATCTAACCATTAGATTCTCTTTTAGCTTTCCAGAAAAATTATGCACTGCAGGATCTTTTAATCTGCTTTTCCTTATCCTGCAAGAATAAAATCGTGATCTATCATATATGTGAAAATATTTTCTTAATCACGAGATAAAAATCAAAATATTAATCATTTAAACTAATAATCTCATATTTTATTTGAATTTTATATTATTTTCCAAAATTGGCTAATAATCTAAATATTATCTAATAAGTTCAAATTAGCCTAAAATAGTCCCTAAAATAAATGAATAAGGTGGGATAAAATATATTAAATTTTGGATTTATCAGCTGTATATGGATCAGACCGAGCTGGGTAGGTCATTAGCATGTGGTCTAGTATGAAAGGTTGTTCAAGCTGGACATTTGAAGCTAAAACCCAGTCCTACCCAAAGAAGAACCTGATGCCCCCAGGTTAGACAGATTAGATCAAACTGGACTAGGTTAGTGGTTTAGCTGGCCCAATCCAGACTTGCCTTTTTTATGAATAACCTAATTTTTTTTTGCCAGAACCTAAAAATAAACTAATAAATAAATATCATGCATATCATAAATAATATCTTAAATCCTAATCTTGAATCCTAAAATTAAACCAACATATAAATATCTTGCATATCATGAATCTATCAATATCCTGTTGATTCAAACAAATAGATCAATATTCATCATTCATCAATGTTTCAATATCCTGCAATATCCTTCATATCATCAAAATATCATCAATATCATGTAATGATGGGTAGATAAATATATATTGATAGATTCATCAATATATATATATATATATATATATATATATATATATATATATAATGATAAACTCCATAATTCATAATTTGCATCTGCTCATAGATAACCATGTACTAAATATCAAATTCATCAATAACCTGCCCTTAGATACAAACATCATCAAAATAATCAAAGGGCATAGTCTAAATAAAGATCAAATACTCAAATTACAACCAAAGTTCAAAGTCCAAAAGATCAACTAAAGTCCATAACCATAAGGCAAAAGTTCATAATTCTAAAAATGAGAAGGTAATGCCAAAACAAAGATATGATAAAGTAACGACTAGTTATATTAAAAACATTACCATATTCTTCAAAATTGTCAAATTCAAGAAGTTGTTCAATGAGTTCTGATAGTGATTATCCAGGAATAAGCCAACTTTGAGAACAAATAAGAGCCTTAGTCATTATAGGTGACAATGAGCTTCGATATTGATTAACCACACAACCTCCTGTGGTAAAACTAGATTTAGAGGCAACTGTAGAAACTAGGATGGCCAATACATCACGTGCCATGCAAGAGAGGATTTTGTATTTTATAGAATTTGCTTTCTAGCAAGCCAATATATTGACAATCATTTGAGCTTCTTTGTTTAACTATTGCTAACCATTAAAGAGATGGATCATGATCCTCCACATTTCCTACAATACTTGTGAAGATTAAGGTGCAGTAGAAGATGACACAATATTTGATTTAAAATATACACCAACAAAGGTAGAGTATTCATCAAACAAACAATATAAACAGTCATTGACCTTGTCCTTCATAGCCAAGCAAACTTCATTATCATGAAACAGATTCTCAAATATGTGATTAACATATGCCAATTTGTAATGAGGGTCCAATATGATTACATCTACCAACAAAGGTTCATAATTTGTGTCTTACCCAAATATTTTCATACTTTACATTCATGTTGAGAGACATATTTTAGAACTGGCTAACACCCAAGAGGATGGGTGAATTGGGTGTATGACAAAAACTTAAGAACTTTGAAATTATTTTCGCATCTTATAAACTCAATAAGTACTAAGGAAATGAATTATAAAACTATAATCAATTAGTTAAATCTTATATGCTGAAAATTTAAGAGTTAAGGAAGAGAAGGTGCAAACTGTGTTTTATCCTGGTTTGGTCCGATCCATGATAATCTACGTCCAGTCCCCAGGCTCCTTTTAAGATTTCTAATCTACTATCTTCTTGTTTAATTGGGCACAAGAAAAGCCTCTATAATCCCACAAGTTTAGCCGAGCACTTGTGAAGCCGTTTACAAATCTCTCACCGAGATACTCCCCCTTACTCACCGTAAGGATACAAGCTTATGATAAAAGATTACAATCAATCTTCTCTCTCAGAAGTGAATAAGATAAATACTGAAGTACATTACAAATAATCTCACGCTCTATGGTAAATTATATGATTACTGAGAAAACAAAGAGCAAATGAGATGAATGTCAGAGTATTGACATTTTGACAGCGTAGGTGCAAGCTCTTTGCTTCGACTTTGAATGCTTTTCAATTTATAGTTGATGTAGCTAAAATGACTGTTGGAGATGTTGAAGTATCTGTTAGGCACGTTGGTCTTCCCATTAGGATTTTATCATTTTATAGAAATATGACCGTTGGAGATTCTGACACAAATTGTTTTTTGGCCATTGAGCTCTAATCCTTGTTCAATCACCTATAATCCTCATATAAATTTGATTAGCGATGATTAGGAATGATTAGAAGCAACAAAATCAAAGTTTAAATGAGTTTGCAAGATTATGAAGAAATCCGAGATGGTGATTAAGAGAATATGTGATCAGTATCACTCGAGTGCATGAAATATAACTTGAGTGATCTTCTATTGAGATAAACTACACTCTTGATTAAATTAGAAGGTGACTTGCAATAATGTCGTGAGTTGCAAGATATCACTCGAGTGGCATATGTTCACTTAAGTAAACTTTATCTTTAACCAGCTGAGTTTTCGCAAGTTACTTGCACATAGATGGAAAGTGAACCTTTATCACTCTAGTGCATACTTGTCACTCGAGTAAACTCTTGATGTAACTTGCTCATTTGCTGCGAGTGACTTGAGGAATATCTACAAGTGACATATTCACTCGAGTGATCACTTACTCACTCGAGTGGCTACTCTTCATAACCTTCAGAAATCCTACAAGTGACTTTCTAAAACCTGCAAACGAGTTTCTTCCACTAGAGTGGACACTTATTCACTCGAGTGACCTCTTATCATAACTTTCAGAACACATGCGAGTGACTTGTAGAAACCTTACGAGTGACACTGAATAACTCTGAATCACTCAAGTGGCATAAATCATCACTCGAGTGATCCACTTCCAACTCTCAGATCACCTTGTGAGTCACCTACAAATTCCTGTGAGTTAACGCCATCACTCGATTGTTCATTTATCAACTTGAGTGAACTTGTATAGTCTCCCTCAGAAAAGTGACTAATGAGATTCCTGCAAGTGATCTCTGTTAAAATTTACTTTAAGTGCACTTAGATATCACATCCAATCCATATATAAGTACATAAATATATCGGTCTACAAATATAACTCCAAATTCAGCAAATGATTTATAATTGGAAAGCTCCTGCCATCTACATTCCAATGCAAAAAGAATCAGATCCAAACTCTTTGTATTTTGCAAGTTATGATCCAAAGAGTATAGATAGTATATGTATTTTTTAGCATCAACTTCCAGAAGCCATATCACTTTTAATATAACTCTAAATTTTACATATTATTTACCATGGAAATATATTTAAGTCTAGTTTTATATGCCTCCATTTTCAACTCAATTGTACTATTATTTTGGGAGATATGTTCAAAATACCAAACTGTTATGGAAAGTGATGGTGATTTGAAGGTCAACTTTAAAAATTTATATATCCTTCATCAGTGCTCCTTTCAGCTTGATCTTAGTATCAAAATTACATATTGGAAGTCTAGTTTCATATGCTACTAGTTTCATCTCAATCAGAGTTGTGGTTTAAGAGATATGACTGAATTACCGAACCTCGTCCATGCTGAATGAAGAACAGAGCTTAATAGAGTAGCTGGAAATTGATATTCCACTCGAGTGAACCATTAAAAATTCACTTCACTCAAGTGAAAATGAGATATCACTCAAGTGAAGAGGTGTCACTCGAGTGATATTGAAATTTCACTAGAGTGAACATCTAAAAACCTCTAGATTGAGTATTTTAACTCCGAATTGATCCATTTGAACTTCTATTTGATCATCCAGACTTCCAATATCAAAGCTATGAACTTGAATATTGATATTCCTATTATATTTTACAAGTTCTTCTTTTTCCAATTTCTTTCTTCTTGATTTTCTTCTTGATCATTCTTCATAACCCAACTCAACTAGATAGCTTCTTTATTTTCTTGAATATCTTCAATCTTTTTCTTCTTCTTCCTCTTGATCAATCCAACTCAATATCTTCTTTCTTAATCTTCTTCTTGATCATTCTCCATAATTTAATATGATATCTTCTAATCTACATTAAATATAGCAGTTAGTCAATATAGGAGATACATATATTATACAAACTTTTTGCTCTTAATATTTGGCATCTAGATTTGACATCATCAAAACTAACCATATCTAACAACATATCAGCAAGGAGAGAATCTGAATTCAAAGCATTTCTTTCCAACAGCTGCTAAACATGTGTAATTTGATGGAAGCATGAGTTTGAAGTCACATTAATGGAAGATGAGAACATTAGTGTGATATCATAAAAGACTTTCAAGAACTTCAATAAGACACGTGCATGATTCCAATATTCTGCTTTTGGGGGGCCATCATGTTTTTTCTATGTTTTTTATGTGAATTATGTCTCGCTTGAAGAAATCATGTGATTCATGCCTATTATTGGAGACCTCACTTGACTTAATCATATAAACATCATGTGCTTTAAATTCATGCCGGGGGGCCAAAGTGTGCACAATAGTCATCATCCTCATCACTCATTCTATTAAAGAAATATTGGAATTTCAATGCTACCTCCAACATTAAGAATGTCGAATTCCAACATGTTGTTACATCCAAATAGACAAGGCTTTTTGTATCAATCTTTTCAGCTTCAATAAATTCCTTAAATTTTGTAAAATGTGTTGGGGATGAGCAAACATATTTGAGAGCACTTCTAATACTTTCAAAGTTGTTTTTCAAATCTTTCAACCCTTTACAAACTATCAAGTTGAAGATATGTGCAGAGCACCTAAGGTGAAGATAATCTCCATTACATATTAACCCCCTTCAACTCTTCAAACACTTCTTCATATAAGATAATGCTATGGCATTTGATAACGCATTGTCCATTTTAATAATAAAAACCTTATCAATTTCCCAATCTAATAAAAACCTCTTATGGTCTTCCCTATTGTGTCTCCTTTGTGATCCTCAATCATAGAAAAATTTATGACCCTCTTATGTAGATTCCATTTAGGATCAATAAAGTATAAAGTCAAGCATAAGTAATTAAATTGGTTACAGATATACAAAAATGGTATAAAAAAATTATTTATGAAGTAAAGATGCAGAAATATTAATCTCTACCATGTCCCAGATTGACAAAGAGATGATATTGAAGTATATAATAAAAATAATGAAACAAACTCATAAAATAAGGCCAAGATACATGAAGGCCAAAATAAAAGCCAAGATGCATAATTGGCCACAAACAAGCAATAGAATCCAAGAAATGCCACATCATCGGCCAAGATAATAAAATATTGCATAATCGAAATAATAAAATACAACATAATAAGAGAATCCAAGAAAACTATCGTATACAAGATAATAAAATAAGCATTGAGCATTTGATCCAATAAACTAATAATAACAAAATAAGAGAATATAAATCCTATAATAAACTAACATTATCAAAATAAAATATATCTCATTTTCATAACATATCAAACACTTTTAAACTATATATATATATATATATATATATATATATTATCCATTTTCATCAAAATCATTTCTATCGTACTAAATGGGCTCAAAAAGAACTTGAGGACAATTGGAAATTGTATGGGTTCTAAGAAGAGGTCTTGTATTTGAATCATACTAAAACCATGGGGATTTTATTTTTTAAAATCACTAGAAATTACTAAAATGCTCTTTTTAAAAAAAACAGAGAGAGAAAAGGAGCTTTAAGAGTCTAAGATTTCCCCCATTCTTGTTTATTTCAGTGTGAAGAAGGGGAGAGAACCTTCACAAAACTCGTATTCCCTCGTTCTCTCTCTATATGGTTGCTTTTCACTATCATTCTCCTTTGTTCTCATTGTTGCCATCATTGCTAGTATGAGTGTAATTAAGCTCCATCCGCCGCTGTTGTAGGTAGAGAGTTAGATTTCTCTTATCCTCCCTCTTCCTTTCTGTGCGTCATGATGGTGATGGGTAAGTAGGTTTGCCTCTTATTTGTTCTTTCTCTCTAATTCTATGCATCCAAGAATTTTCAATCTTGCTTTTCTTATTATAGCTATGCTGTATAAAGTGAAGGATTGAGTTTTTCCCTGTTTCTTTTTTGCTAAGCTTGTGATAGGGTGATTGGATAGGGTGTTGGTTGTTATTTATCATCTTAAATCTTGTTTGAAGTTTGTGTTGGGATATTTTCATGATGATGAGAGAAGCTTATTTGATTAATACTTTGAGAATTTTTGACTTTCTTAAAATCTGAATATTGGGTTGCATCTCAAATGTTCGACAAAATGTGTAAGAGAAGATATTTGTTGGAATGGGGAAATTAAGTATGTTCAAAGTATTATGGACTAAAATTTAGGATTAAAGTTGTTGAATCTTTAATTTTGGAAATTGGAAAATGTGTATTTTGGGTCTCTCTCTCTCTCTCCACACACACACACAATGTGGATCTAAGTTTGGGTTTCCTTAAGGAATTATATTGAGGAAATTGTGACATATCATTTTTTTTTCATATTTGAACATGTGTAGTTGGAAATTTACTAGTTATGGTGTTGTTCTATGAGATAACTTTGAGTGCCTATAAGATATTTGAGGGAATGTGCGAAAGAGAAATTAAAGGAAGTGTTGTAGAATTTGAGGAACTTATTTTGTTTCCATGAATCTTCAGGTGCCCCAAATAGATTTCATAAAAGAAATTTCTCTCTTAAGGGAGTAGCAGTTATATGAAAAGGGTGCAAAGATAAATTTAGATTTGGAAAATAATTTAATTGATTTATATTATTTGAGATCATGGAGGTTTATAATCGATTCCTTGGTTAATTTGAATGCGTTAAGTATATGACGTTAAATGGAGGATTAGCCATAAGTTTTCCTTTTGTATAATAGAGCGATAAGATGGAATTGGGTTTTGTTTTGTTGTGGATTTAAACTTAATCTTGTTGGGAATTCAATTATATAAAGTCTTGGAAGTTTATGTTAATGTTTGAAGGTTAACTGGTTTGTGTTTGAGAATTATAGACTTGGATTGTAATCTGAATTTTTTGATTTGCCCATTAAATGTTTGGTAAAGTGATAAGAGATTTTTTCTATTGAAGTGAGAATCTAAGTGTGGTAAATATGCCATTGACTAATCTGTTGTATGGAAGTTGTTCAATTTCTAGGGGATGTTGGAGTTAATGATGTTGTCTAAATATGTATATGAAGGTGTTGGAAGTCATGTAGAATTTATTAAGTTTGATGTCAAGCAAGTTAAAATAAGGATGGTGAAAGATATTTCTGTAAAGTTTTTTAAGCTTTATGGCTACAAGTGAATGTAATGTGAAAGCGTTGCAAATGTAAGACAATAATTTAGCTGTGGTTTTGATAGGTCAAAGTGTGCTAGAAGATGTGAATGGTTATTATGATGCTTTGAATTAAATTGAAAGGTGGTTAGACTATTTTAAAGGTGATTAAAGGATCAAGGTGTTGGTAGAATGAAGCAAAATTATACAAATAAAGTAGATTTGAGAGTAAAGTAAATATAATATAGTAATATTTAATCAAGTGAACTGGTATGAGGCTTGTATTATTTTAGAGCATTAATTGCAATCCTTTTTTCTGGTAATAGGATGTTTCAAAGGAAAATGTCACTACTACAAGGAATAGATTTTACTACCTCAGAAGACGTCCCTTTTTTTAAAAAAAAGAAAGTTAAGAGAAAACGTGGTGGCATTTTTTTAATATAGGGGGAACTTTGAGTTTTAAGGGTCCCAAGTGTGGCTTCGGATGCCTAAATGTGCCCTTTAAGCATCCCAATTACAAATTAGGACGCCTAAAGGGGTTCATTTAGGCGTCTCAATCTAAAAAGAACGCCTAAAGGGATCATTTAGGCGTCCTAAAACCCAAAAGGGAAGTCTAAAGCAGGGCCCCTTTAGACGTCCTAAAACCCAAAAGGGACACCTAAAGTAGGGTTTTTGGCGCCAATAGCCTTTCTTTAGGTGTCCCAAATTCAAACTTGGGACGCCTAAAGGGCGTCCCTGTGCATGTCAGACACATGTCTGGCATTGTATCCCTCCCTCTTCAAGCTTGATTTCTTCAAGCTTCATACACTCCACCGTCCCATACTCACTTCTCTCCTCCTCTCTATCTTCACTTCATTGCTTCTTCACTGTCCCAAGCTTCCTCTTTCACTGTCACTTTCTCTCTCTTTTTCTCTCCCTCAACGTCCCTCTCTTAACATCCCTCACTCTTTATTTTTCACCGTCACTCCCTCTCACTGTTGTCACTCTCTCACCACCATCCTCCTCCGTCCTCCTCTCTCCTTATCCACTGTTGAAGGTGGCCGCTATCCTCCCTCCCTCTCTCACTGTGTTGTATCTCCGTCGCTCGTCCCTCTCCCTCTTTCTCTCTCTCTCTCACGCTACCGTTGACCTCCTCCCTCTAGCTCTCACGATATGCTTTTATTTTTTTTAAATATGCATTGTTACTATTTGATGTTATTTTATGGTTGAATGAATTACCCATATGAAGTTTCTTTCTTTGCTACGTCTAATTTGACTTGGATTGTGACCACTAGAATTAGTTTATTACAAAGTAATATTTGTGAATGTGGGTTCTTTATTTGATCTGCTGGGGGTAGTAGGGTCTATTGGTGGTGAAATTTCACAGTATAATGAAGTAATGCCATTAGCAAATGTAAAATTACTAATGTTGTGTGGTTATTATAAATGTAAAATTCTATGCCAATTTTTATTCTAGGCTGAGATGATTGTTGTTGTTAGGGCCTTCGTGTCCATGATAATTCTTTAGAAATACAATTGAGTTTTTTTAAAAAAATCTCTTTCCTAGTTATATATTTTTGTTTTGCATTTATTAGAACTTTGCATGTATGTTTAGCTTTGTTACATCGTTTATTTATTATAAGTTTTGAATTTTTAAAATTTATAAGACATAAGTTAATGAAGGTAAAAAAATAACAAAAGTTTAGGGAGACAGAGTTAAAGTAGTTCACGAAAGAGTTAAAAAGCTGAAAGATAAATCACATTTTGCTAAGATTAGATCTTGAGAAAAAATCACATGAAAGCCTTAGATAAGGAATTTAATTACCAATAGGTTTTCTTTACATGTCATCGCAAGACATTTTGCAAGAATTAATAAATTTCTTACTTGGAAGTTGGAACTTCTTAATGACACTAAGAAATGAGACTATTGGATCTAGTTCCTCTCTTTTACACTTGTATTCTATTTGTTTTGGAAAAACATCAAAATATTGTATATAGCAGTTTTGTAAAGCAAAAAAAAATGTTAATTAATATATTGTATAAAATATAAGATTTGAAAATAATTCTATTTAGCATTTATTGAATTGAATTTTTATTGGGAGAATGAAAACTAAGGACCAAACAAGAGAGTCTAACATAGGCAAAATTATAATAATCTTATATGTAAAGTTATTGGATTAAATTACTGATATTGTCCTGAATTGCCTTAGTTAGTTTGTTTAGCTTGAATTAAGCTGAAATGGTTTGTTATTGAAATTTTAGGATGTCTTACTTTTAATTCTTTGGCCTCAAAATCTTATTGTCATATTATCTCTGTTCCTGATGTAGAGGTTGCCACATTGGGTTGGACGATAAAATCTTTCATCCTTTGGCCTCAAAATTTTATTGGCACGTCGGCAACACCTCCAATGGTAAAAACTACCTTACTATTATTTGAGATCTATTAGCATCCTACTAATAATTTGTTTTTATGTTCTGATAATAAGATTAGCAACATGCGGTGAAGTGGCCCCTCTTGGTACGACTGTAACAGCTTTACAAAGGCATTCATCAGATCGACTTGCAGATGCCTCCAGGGATATTGGGCCTAACATTGATGTATCCCTTCATGATTGACAGCAAAGATCTCAAGAAGTTCATCCATTTAGAGGAGATAGATGTAGAATGGGTGAAACTTACAGTCCATTTAGTTTTTCCCCCTTCAATTAATGCAGAATAATTTATTTATCATTTTATTTCTATTTTAGGTCCTTCTACCACGTATGCATTGAGATGGAAAGACAGAATTTATATGGATTCTTGTGTCCAGCAAATACGACAAGGGATGATAATACTTTGGAAGCAAGGACGAGCTAAGGGGAGTTGGTGTCACAAAATATTTTGGACGAGCCTCACATTATTCATCACAAGTTGAACCCGAAAGGGAGCTTGTGGCCAAGATTCATGAGGAAGTGAAACAAGAGCTCAAGGTCAAACTTCGTGACAAGCTCCAAGAAGAGCTATTGGCAGAGCTACATGGTTAAATGAAATCTATATTTAAATCGAAGATAGAAAGTGACGGGTGTAAAACCCAGGAATGCCCAGCCTTCCCCAACACCAAAGGAAGTTATAGCCCTCTAGAGGAACCCCTTAGCCAACCTTCTCCCACTCTAGGGCGGGGAGAACCATGCATCATCTATTTGGATGTGCCACTGCTATGTGCTATTGTTAATGCTCTCATTCACACATAAGCTGCCACCTACCATCATAAGCAAATTCCATAGCATTTACATAGTGTAACTGTGACATGTGTTCGAGAGGGAGAAGAAGGTACATCCTTCGTTGTTCCTACCGTAAAGGTTGCCATACTAGGTCAGGTGATAGGATCTTTCATCCTTTGGCCTTAAAATCTTATTGGCACGTCGCCAACACCTCAAATGGTAGGAACTACTTTGCTATTACTTGAGATCTGTTGGCTTCATACTACTAAACTGTTTTTTATGTTCTAATAATAAGATGAGAAAGATGCGGCGAAATGGCCCTTCTTGGCATGACTGCAATAGCTTTACAAAAGCATTCGTAAGATCGACTTGCAGATGTCTCCAGGGATTGTGGGCCTAACATTGATGTTTCCCTTCATGATTAACAGCAAAAATCTTAAGGAGTTCATTCATTTGAAGAAGATAGATGTAGGATGGGTTAAACTTGCAATCCGGTCAATTTTTTTTCCTTCAATTAATGCAGTGATTTTTTGGTTTCATATATTAAATAATTCATTTATCATTTTAATTCTATTTTAGCTCCTTCCACCACATATGTATCGATATGGAAATATATGATTTATATGGATTCTTGTGTTTTGCAAATACGACAAGGGATGCTAATACTTTAGAAGTAAGGACAAGCTATGTAGGCTACGCAATGTGGGAGATTAAATTTCGTTATTATCTAGCACCAATTGTTCAAGAGTACGTATTTTAATTTTGTTTATTAAAGATGTTTAAGAAATAATGGCCTTGTCATCTAATTTCATTTTAATTTGTATATATTGTTATAGTTATCATTGAAGTTTATGTGTTGTTTGTCCTCGCTTCAACACCGTCTATTGGTTTGATTTCTTAGGAAAAAAGAGAGACAAAAAAACAAAATCCATCTTCAACACGTAAGTTCTTTTGTTTGTATTTCATTGATTCTTGACTTAAATAAATTGTTCTAATTTCTTTGGATTTTCATTTTAATGATTGTGTGACCCAGACATATAGATTCCTTAGCGGGTCACGCAAGGGTAAAACTATTAGAGACCCGAAGTGGTTTTATCCGAAAGTAAGTGGTTTCAATTCAAGTACTTTCATTGACAATCATTTTAGATATGTCTTTATTGATTTTAACCAATTACTTTTGATTTATAGTGCCCTCAACAACTATGGGACACTGAATGCGGATACTATGTATAACATCATTTAAAGTGATATTACAAGCGATTTTCAACAGGTAATTAAATGATAATATTTTAGGTATTGGAATTGAATTGTTAATTAATTCTTTCACTTTATTAATTTTATCTAAGCTTATTTTCTAATTTACAGATTTTTTATGATTAAGCTGCCAACTTATATAAAGACATTAATTTGATCAGAGACCTTTTGGTTGGACAGCTTCTTCAACACATAGATCATTAAAGTGTATTTTTATATTAGTTAGTATATTTGTGTAGTAGACAACTTCTTGACACTTTGTAGTGGTTATTGTACATAGTATTAGGTAGTAGGAGTTAACACTTTAATTAGCTAGTGCTAGATGTTTCCTTACCTTTTGTAAGGACATTGTGGTTTATGAATAATTATTTGATCCTTTATCTGTACTTTTTTAATTGATGGGTAACAAAAAATATAAATAATTATTTTTTAAAAAAATACTTTTAATGTCCGTAAACAAAAAGGGACGCCTAAAGTCACTTATGGCATACTTTAGGCATTCATTTTTGTAAAATGGACGCCTAAAGTCCACTTTAGACGTCCATTTCTTAACGGATGTTCTTACCATTATTTACTATGTCACTCACATAGGCGTCCCCCTATAAAAGGATGTTAAAAGACCCTAAAAATGGATGTTAAAAATGTTTTTTTGTAGTAGTGTGCTTGTCATAAAGGGTCCTAGCTAGGAGTAATTTATAAGAATATATCATGTAAGTGAATAGCGTCCCATTTTAATTTTTAGAAATGACATTTTTACTATTTTATTTTCTTATTGATTTTGAAATGAGTTAAAATTGATGATTTCATTTATTTTTTATTCTTATGTTGGTTCGTAGTATAATTCATAATTATGCATGGAAATGGTAATGAAACTTTCGAGATATATTTCATAAACTTTCATGTTTAGATGTTTTTAGCATTTTGAAATGTTCGCATGTGAGTTCTTATTATTTAAAAAGGATTTTGCCGATAGATTGAATTTGAAGGGAAGCTTTGATATATTGTTTGTGAACTTTCAAGCTGGGGTACTCTTTTATAAAGTATTTGATACGAGCTATCATTATATTAAAAGAAGATATTTTTATTGCTTTTGATTAATTGACCCTATGCATGCTTGAAAATTTTTTTGAGACGACTAAATACAAAACACTGGTTACTAACAATAGTATTGTTAGTTTTTAGTGCACCATGGTTAATCTTGAGCTCGTTTGACATTCATTGGTACATCACCCACACTTGATATTTGTAGGCTTCATCCCTATGCTTGTTATTTGTGGGTTATTTGTGGGTCTTATACCTGCTTTTGTTTCACGGCCTCGGGTTGCGCTTACTTGGTTACTTACCCCCGTGGACTATCTGTCCACACTTGTGTTTGTAGCCTTGAGCTGCGCTTAGATAGTTGCCCCTGTAAACTGTAGCCACATTGTTATTTCGTTGTGTTGAAATCCTATGAAAAGATGAGGTTTGATATTTGTCGTTTTAATACTGATTATGTTAGACAAATTTTGTACTTTATATTCAGCTTTACTCAACCAATCATCTTTTATATAGTTTCTTTTAACTTTATGATGGTATATTACAGAAATTGAATAGGATTATGATATTTTATTATTCAAAGTTAAGTATATTAAAATTATTTCCACTAGTATTCATTAAATTATATAATTGGAATGTTATTCACTGAAAAATATATTTTTAGCCTTTGATAATGTAGCTGACCTTGTAACTCCTCCTCCCACTGATCACTGAGGGATTTTGCTGCTGATCTAAAGTTGAAGTGTCATTTGAATAATTCTAATTTAATGTAATACAAACTTCTAATTTTATGTATGTAATTTAGGAGCTCCACGTAGACTATAGTTAGGATCCTCACCTTGTTATTGTTTTGTTTAATTGTTGACATGGAG